>CM065737.1:12198663-12271163 GCA_033310375.1 Conus canariensis | reverse complement strand
ATCGGTTATTGAATGAGGACTATGGTAAATCGCAGAGGTCTGCATACAGTAGAATAGTTATAGGCCTCTGTATTGCAACAGTGAATTATTTGTGATTCCATGTACCAAGGCAAAGCTGTAGGCCTGTGTGTACAAGAGGGAGTCAGTATATTGACTACATGCGATGGGATTAAAGTTATAAACCAATGTACTTTCACAATGGTGAGTACCTGAAGGTCGCATATATTAGGATAAATTGTAGGTTCTATTACAGTGGTGAATCATTAGGTATTGCATAACATAATATAAAATCACATGTCGTGTGTTATGTATGAACAGAAGGGAGTGAGATTTGGGGACAGTTCTCCTATTTTGTTTTCTATATAATCCAAATTTCAGTTATTTTATATTTGTCAGAAATGCAGCTTTTGACTCCGCTCTTCCTCCTTCTCCTCCTCTCTCCCCCCCTCCTCCTCCCTCTTCTCTTTTCCCTTCTCCCCCCCCCCCCCCCACCCACTCTACCTATAATCCAACACTCCTCTCCCCTCCACCCACCCCCCCCCCTCCGTCCCCTGCTTCAGAGTTCTTTTAAAGTTTGAACACTTGACTCTTTATGCACGAGTGGCCAAAGCACTGTTGTTTTACATTCACTTCCAGCTGCAGTCCTTGTCCACTGCTTGAGAAAAGGTCAGTATAGGCGACAAATGATTTTTCGCGTTTAGTGAGGATGAAGGGGGGTTGGGGGGTGGTGTGTTGGGTGGAATGGGAGATGATTTGATTCGAAAGGTTTGTTTTTTTTGTCAAGGTGTAAAAGTGTGCAGAGTGCAGGTCGTAAAGTAAAAAATTCTTGACAGTCGTAGCATTATTTCCATCAGAGTACGAAAGCCACGTCATCGAGATCTTGCAACCGTGTGTCTTACATGTGATTGAACCATCAGGTTCGTATTTAAAAAAAAAAGTGAATATCCCTCTTTCTCAGCGTATTCTTTGTAACGGTTGCACAGTCGATGAAGAAAAAAAATCAGGCTAGGATGACGTCAGAGGGGTAATGGACCGCATGACAAAAATAACAATAAGAAAATACCACGACTGCTACTATTACTAATGCTGCTGCTGCTGCTGATAATGTCAGTAGCGATTATTATTATTATTATATTGGGTATTTATATAGCGCCTATCCTCGGTCACAGACCAAGCTCTAAGCGCTTTACAATAAACACACTACCTCACTCATTCAACGGGCTGCCTGCCCAGGTAGAGCCGGCCGAAGAGCAGCCTACTGGCGCTCATTCAGTCGTTTCCCGTACCATTCAAATATCAGTCACTTATTTTCATTTATCTCATTTATTCCTCCAGTTTCTCAGATAGGATGCATGCGATGTTTATACGTGTCCTCCATTTCCACCGGTACACGATGGCACACGATGACAGTAATTGACAATTTTTGCGGCTTGGTAAGAAAGACCAGGCGGCTATCTTCAATCTGCATCAATTTTGCCATTATAATGATGATCATAATACTAATAGAGTAAACTTGTGTGCGCAGCGCCAGTGATGAAGAACCACGCAATTATCTGTTACGATCTTTCATTGGAGACATCTGCCAACGCCTCTCCCACCCCGTACTGCCACTTCTTTAACTTTCCACCCCACCCTCTTCCCCTTCCACCCATCTTGCCTTTTCAGAAATTGGAGATGTCACGTGGTCCCCCCCCCCCCCCCCCCCCCCCCCCCCCCTTTCGTGTTCCTCAGCATCATCTGCACCCCCAACTCCACACACACACACACACACACACACACTCACTCACTCACATACACACGCGCGCGCGCGCAGAGACCGCGCGGGCACTCCTGTTGCTTGACAACACCAGCAGCAACGGCGGTCCGAATCAAAGCTGCAAGCGAATTCTCAGAATTGCCGATTTTTTGTGTGTGTCTACGATGCGATGTATTTTTTCAACTCTTACACGTCATCTGTTCTAAATCTGCATGTTTGTTCTGTCATGTCTTTTATCTTTCGTCTTTATCCTGCCTATTGTTTGGCTGATGTAACTGCCATTTATCTCTCATTACCTAAGAGCCCACGTAATCCCCCCCCCCCCCCATCCCCTCAGTGCCTTCATGGCTTCTCATTCACTGAGGCAGCCCCGCTTCCTTTCTCTCTGTGAGTGACACGGAAATGCACAACATGCAAGAGGAAAGGACGTTAGAGGTCCCACGAAACTCGTTCCTACACCAGCTTACATTCTCTGAGTTTTCTGAAACAACTTTCCAATGTCGCCGACGTGTGAACTTCGCTCTGCTGTAAGGATTTTCAGTATGATGCTTTTCTAAACCAGCTTGACCGTCTTTTTAAAAGTGCTTACTTTTCACCTTGGTCAACTTGTGAGCCAATCTGCAGCACACCTCTCACCTAGAACTCACCTTGTACAGTAAAAACTCCACGCCAAAAGAAGGGGTGGGGATGGGATGGGGGTAGGGCTCTTTTAGTATAAACTGTGTCCCAGTTTTCTTGCGATAGTGTGCTCATAATTTTCAGTTTTTCTTTCACTTTTTGGACTTTTTTTGTCTCCGTTTCTTCATTTTCCTTTTTTTTCTGCCTCTCTGGCCAATTTTTTTAAATCTGTGTTTAAACACTCGGCATGATTTTTTAATTCGCCCCGTAGGAATGCAGGGGAGAGAGGGGGAGGTGAGGATCGTTCTATGTAAACTGTGCCCCTATCTTCTAGAAATCAGGTGTTCGTAATTTCTTCTTTGGTGTCCCTCTCTTTGACTTTGTTTTCTTTATTTTCTTTCTGTACCGTTGCCAACCGCTTTTCTGTATTTGTGATCTGTTCTTCTTCCTGTGGTCTTGAAAGCATTTTTTTTTCTTGATAAACTTTGTAAGATGCAAGTTTATTCTTGTAATCAGGTGACTAGATAGTGAGTTTAACCATTTGCTGTCCATTCTGCGATGTTGTTCTCTAATTAGGCATGTTGGTGTATCTTTGACGCATTAGAATTTTCTCAAAAGCATTTGTTGCTCGTTTTTTTAAAGAAAAATCTGAGCGAAATGATCAGAGTGGTTGATGCACTTAACATGGCTTTGTTTTATCCGACTGAAGGACTGCAGCATGGAAATCGATGTTATGAATAGGTGTATATGTACACCGCATGTAAATCTGACTTTTTCCCTTGATGGGAGTGACTTTTTGGTTTTGTTGTTTGTTTGGTTGCTTGTGTTTTGCTTGTTTGTTTGCTTATTTTATTTCTTTTCTTTTTTTTAAAACGTATTTACAGCCCTTGAAATGCTCTGTGTGGTCTGCTCGAGCTGTACTGAAGCAGACATTGTCTGTGCCAGTCTCCAGTACCGCCATTTCAGTGTTGTTTTTGGAAATACTTTCAGCTATGAGTAACTTATTTCTCTTAAAAGCATGAACATTCCTCGCTTGGTGATTGTGGAGCCGCTATGCCGAGACTTTGTTGTTGTTTTTTTTTATCACATTATTTGGACGAGCTCGGTCTGACGAGATTTTCCATCGTTTGTATCCAGCCATCCAAAGTCCAATGATGTCTGGAGCTGTTGTTTAACGTTTGTAAAAAAAACTCTTACCTTTTAAACTAAAATTTCTGTATGACACTCGCGCGTGGGTGCACGCACGGACGCGCGCGCGCCGCAGCGCGCACACACACACACACACACACACACACACACACACACAGAGTCACACACACACACAAAACACACACACACACACACACACACACACACACAACACACACACCACACACACACAGTCACACCACACACACACACACACACACACACACACACACACACACACACACACACACACACACACACACACACACACACACACACACCACACACACACACACACACCACACACACAACACACACACAACACACACACACACACACACACACCACACACACACGCAGAGTGTCCTGACCGTTTTCTACGTTGTACGTGCTATGTTCACTTGTTGCGTTACATTTTTGCTTGATTAAATTAAGGGTTAACTTCCGTTTAGCTCCCTGTACCATAGGTCAGCAGGCAGGCTGCTGTGAATCCTATGTGCCTCCCGATTCACCTTTTCCTCTCTGGGGGTATTCAACACCGTACGTTTTTCTTTTCTTTCTCAGTGACCAAGTTTCTGCACCTGGTTGAGTTAGCCATTGTTTCTGGTTCTCCAGGCTTTGTGCTGTGTCACTTTTTCTGAGTGTAATCAAGGTGCAAGGTGCAGTTCAATGTTATTCCGTTGCCGTTCCGTGAAACACTTCGCTTGTGAGACCGCTCTTAGTATTCAACAGTTGTTCACCGCTGCGATTTCTTTCGTGATACCGCTGGTAGTCTCCTTATTTCGTAGCTGAGATTTCTGTAGTATATCTCTCAAACTAACAGTGGACCTGATGCAATACAGACCCTGTACAGAGAATCTCTGAAACTAACAGTGGACCTGATGCAATACAGACCCTGTACAGAGAATCTCTCAAACTAACAGTGGACCTGATGCAATACAGACCCTGTACAGAGAATCTCTGAAACTAACAGTGGACCTGATGCAATACAGACCCTGTACAGAGAATCTCTGAAACTAACAGTGGACCTGATGCAATACAGACCCTGTACAGAGAATCTCTCAAACTAACAGTGGACCTGATGCAATACAGACCCTGTACAGAGAATCTCTCAAACTAACAGTGGACCTGATGCAATAAAGACCCTGTACAGAGAATCTCTCAAACTAACAGTGGACCTGATGCAATACAGACCCTGTACAGAGAATCTCTCAAACTAACAGTGGACCTGATGCAATACAGACCCTGTACAGAGAATCTCTCAAACTAACAGTGGACCTGATGCAATACAGACCCTGTACAGAGAATCTCTCTAACTAACAGTGGACCTGATGCAATAAAGACCCTGTACAGAGAATCTCTCTAACTAACAGTGGACCTGATGCAATACAGACCCTGTACAGAGAATCTCTCAAACTAACAGTGGACCTGATGCAATACAGACCCTGTACAGAGAATCTCTCAAACTAACAGTGGACCTGATGCAATACAGACCCTGTACAGAGAATCTCTCAAACTAACAGTGGACCTGATGCAATACAGACCCTGTACAGAGAAGTGACGCCAGGTATATCTCTCAAACTAACAGTGGACCTGATGCAATACAGACCCTGTACAGAGAATCTCTCAAACTAACAGTGGACCTGATGCAATACAGACCCTGTACAGAGAAGTGACGCCAGGTATATCTCTCAAACTAACAGTGGACCTGATGCAGTACAGACCCTGTACAGAGAAGTGACGCCAGGTATATCTCTCAAACTAACATTGGACCTGATGCAATACAGACCCTGTACAGAGAAGTGACGCCAGGTATATCTCTCAAACTAACATTGGACCTGATGCAATACAGACCCTGTACAGAGAAGTGACGCCAGGTCCAGGTTCGATGTGAGGTCATATTCAGGTTGAGTGTTGACTCCCATCATGATGGTAGAGGGCAGACGGGATAACCGCAACAGGAAGGCCGGTTGGAGGGGATAGGGGGTGGAGCGGAAGAGAGTGATGGTGGAGGGTCTATGCCACACTACACTGATACCATCAGACCATCGATACATGAAGCCCCAGGCGTATATGATGAGTCGTCTTACAATCGGTGTAGGTGCTTTACCCTGAGCTTACTGTTTAATGTGGGGTGGGTATGGGTGTTGATGGGAAAAGGTGGGGTTCCTGAAGCAACTATGCTGAATCACGTTGCTTAAAGGAAACTGGACCTTTTTTAAATTTTGATCCATGCATGTTTTGAGTCTCAGTCTGGCGGCTCGATAGTAACTGATATTGTTTTACAAATGCTTACGGCCCTGATATGGTTTACGTCTGATCCACTCAGAATACATCAGTTTAGATAGATACGGCTTGTAACTCTTTCTAAATATCTCACTTTTGATCGTATTCCCATTCATGTAGGATTTTCTGATGTTCATCACAACACTTTTTATTACTTCCTTTCTTTTGCGTCTCGCTTGCATTCTTTCACATCAGGATATTTGTACTTTTCAGTCCAGTTTTCTCTCCACTCCCTACTTTACAAATCCACTCCTTGATGTTCTTCAGAGACCCTTCACTTTATCGTATCGTATATACATGTTGTGGACATGTCGAAACAATGGGACAAACCACCGGCAGTTTCCATCTCCGTCCAGTGGCAGTTTCTCACTTTTCCACTGCAGTTGTCTTTTAATATTTCAGGGATTTGAACCTGAGGCCCTTCAGTTTCTTTCCATCTTTTTCTGTCTTTGCCCTTCCGTTACCGCCCGTACCCCCTGTTGCACATCAGTCGTGTTTCCGTTATTCCCCATGGTCTTTTGTCATATTTGGTCTGTTCCCTCTACACCCCCAGCCTTTGAAGTCATGCAGTCTCCCCTCCCCCCCCTCCCCCCTTCCATTCATCTCTGCTACAAACAGTTCCTTTTACACACTGCTGACCTGTTCTGCATCGCTGCGAACTTATGATACAATCATTTCCATTGTTACCTCTTTACTTTTCTTTCTGCGGTATTGGACAGTAGGGTGGACGTACCATATTCAACTCCATCCAGTTCTCCCCTCCCTATCCAGCCAGCAGTGTATCATACTTGTGTTCTTCTCCCATCCATCATTCATTCTCAGAAACTCCTTCCCTGCTCCAGAGGCATCGTTCATCAGTTTCACGTTTTCTCCTCCTCACATCCATTGATCTTCGTTCTCCTTTTCTTCACTCGTATATCGTTCATCTTTCTCACGTTCCCCCAGTCACCGTTCCGTCTCTCAGTTACTCTCATGTTCTCTTCAGCTTATCTTGATCTTCATGTACTTTTGTCATATCTGCCCCCATCCTACTCTCAGCGTTGTCATGTTTTCTTCGTCTCATCGTGTCATCCATTCATTACTGGGTTCCCCGTCTTCTCATTCTGTCTCTTTCTGTGCTGATTGTGCCCATGATGACTCTGTCACTGTCCTGTTTTCATGAAGACCATCATTCTCACGCTGTTCTTTTTCCTTTGCTTTCCTCATCCGTCTTGCGTTCATCAGTGTCGCACCACCCTTCCATGTATGATACATCTTTCTTGCGTTCTCCTCCTCCCCCAGTCCAACATTCAGCATTTTCACTATTTCCTCCTGTCCAAGATTCACCATTCTCGCCCCCCCTCCCCCCCCCTCCCTCCCCCCCCCCCCCCCAGTCCAACATACATAATTCTCGCCTTTTTCCCCAGTCCAGTATTCCTCCTTTTCCAAGTTTCCCCCCAGTTCAACATTTATTGTTCTCACCTTTCCCCCAGTCCAACATTGGTCATTCACACGTCCACCCCTCCCCCCCTCTCCCCCGTCCAAAATTCATCATTTTCAATCCCCCTCCTTCCCCCTTCACACACACACACACACACACACACACACACACACACACACACACACACACACACACACACACACACACGCGCGCGCGCGCGCGCGCGCGCGCCACACACACACTTCCCGTCAAACGTTCACCATTTGCGTGTTTTGTATCCATCATTCTTCTTATCAGTTTTCCTGCAGTCCATGTTCATATTCTACTTTCCTCAGCCCTGCATGTACATTTCATATCCACCTTACCCTCCCCCTCCGCATGTCAACATTCATCACCTCTCGCTTTCTCGTATTCAACATTCATCATTCTCCATTTTCCTCTCCTCTAAGCATTCATCGTCCTCACATTTTTCTCCTCCAATACTTCTATTAAATTACACCTGCCCAACATTATTATTCTCCTTTCCCAAGACAACATTATTCAATTACCCCTGCCTAACATTCATATTCTCACGTTTTTCCCGACCTACATTCATCATCTTTACTTTCCCCGCTACTCCAGACTGCTTCTGTCCGAGATTCATCATTTTATCTTTCCTCAATCAAATTTCATTAGTCTCACTTTTCTCTTCCTCAATCAATTCATAGTCTCACGTTATTCTCAGCTCTCATTCTACGCCTCTCTCTCTCTCTCTCTCTCTCTCTCTCTCTCTCTCTCTCTCTCTCTCTCTCTCTCTCTCTCTCTCGCTCTCCTCTCCAAAATGCTGTATTCCCACGTTTTCCCTGTCAGACATTAATCAATCACAACTTTCCCCCAAGTCCAACATTCATCATTTCACGTTTCCCTCCGTCCAGCATTCATCTTTTTAGCGTCATCCTCTTCATCACGTTCGTCATTCACCATTTCCATGTTCTTTTCTTTAATTTCGTCTGTCAGTGGTCTTTCTCTCGTTCTTCTTTTCTGATCGCGTCCAGCATTCGTTCTTCTCTCGCTCCCTTCTCATTCCATTCATCTTTGGATTACTCTGACGATGTCCAGTTTTCATGTACTCCATAATGGCACGTTATTCCCTCTTATCTCACATCTCTCGTCCAGTGTTCTGGTCATCATTCCGAATTTCTCCCTTTCTCTCTTGGGGAACGCTCCATCATTCCTTTGTTTCCTTTGTTTCCTTTGTTTCCCTTGTTTCCTTTGTTTCCTTTGTTTTATTCTGCCCATCACTGCACCATTCCAACGCTGCCCAGTGGTCATTCATCCATTGGTCTCACATTCACAGTTCTGTCCGTCACCTTTCATACATCATTTATCATTCTCACCTTCTTCTTTTCACCTCTCGTTCATAGGTATCACTTTCTCTTTTCATCCCACCCCTCATTCATGATTCTGACGCTTCAGTCATCTCGATCATTAGTCGTCCCATGTTCTCCTTTCGTACATCCTTTTATCATTTTTGCGTTTGCCTTTTTTTTTTTTTTCAAGTCAGGCCATATGCGTCATCCTCAGTTTCTTGCCTTCTCATTCGATCTGCCCTTCATCACTCTCACGTCAGTTTCCCCATTCCTTTTCATCATTTTCACGTTCTTTTGCCTCCTGTCTTTAACCATTCATCAGTGTTTCTTCCGTCCGTTATTCACCCTATTTGCTTTCCCTGTTGTCCCTCTTTCGTCATTCTCACGTTCTTCTGTCAATCCGTTCATAATCATCATGTTCTAGTCCCGTCGGTCATTCACCATGTCCTCGTTCTTGTCATTCGGTCATTTCTTCACGGATTCTTGTTCTCATTGTGTCTCTTAATTCATATTCCTTAATTCATTCCTTCCATCTTCATATTTATGTTCTCCTGTTCTTGTTCTTCATAAATCAGTCCTTCAGTTAACATCGTCTCGTTCTTCCAATCCCGTCTGTCATTTGCTACTTCTAGACTTATTCATCACTGAAATGTCTCACGTTCTTGACCCGTCTGCGGTTCATTATTTTCACGTTCTTCTCTGTTCATGTCGTCCATTTGGCGTTTCTCTATCTCACTGCGTCCTTCGTTCTCGTCATCACATCTGTTTCTTTCTTGATTGAACTATTCTGAACATACCTTACTTTTATGAAGCCCATCGACCTGACGCTCTTCACACTCTTCCTCTCTTCTGGGCCCGTCCCCTCTTCATCATTTTCACCTTTTCTCCTTTTCACCTCGTGAAAAGAAAATCATTGTTCTCTCGTTTCCTTTCCCCTAGTTTTGTCCATATCATTCTCACACTGTTTTGTTTTCATGTAATCAATCAATCTCATGCTCTTCTCGCCTTTCCCCTCTCCTGAACCCTTCTTTTGTCAATCTCATGCCGCTGTCCTGTTCACCGTGCATCATTTTCACATTCTCCTCTTCACCTTTCCTTCATGGATATTATGTCATCTCATCCGATCACTTATTATTATTCATCATTCACTTTTTCTCCTGTCATAATTCTTTCACCATTCGTACGTTCCGTTTATATCCCGTCCATTATATGTTCTTACGTTTTTCTTATCTCGTCCGAACTATTTTTCACCGTTCTATCGTTCTTTTCTTCTTCCATCCTTCTTTCATCTTTCTCTCCTTTTCCCGTCTTTTATTCATCATTTTCTCTTTTCTTGTCATTGTCACATTGTCTTCACGTCCCGTTCATCATTCATCATTCTCATGCTCAAGTTCCGTCAGTTATTCATCGTGTTCACTTTCTCCTCCAGTCAGTCAGTATTTTCACGTTCCTCCGACGTCAGTCATTCACCGCTTTCATGTTCTTTTCCAGTCAGTCAGTCGTCGTTTTTAAGTTCTTCTCAGTCAGTCGTTTGTTGTTTTCAGGTTTTTCTCCTGTCGGTCATTGATCATTTTCATATTCTTCTCCAGTCAGTCACTTGTCATTGACCACTCTTCTCCTGTCATTCATTTATCCTTTTCACGTTCTTCTCCAGTCGTCCATTCATCGTTTCCTCATTCTTCCGCCACTCAGTCATCATTTTCACATTCTTTACCGTCAATATTACATCATTTTCACGTTCTTTATTGTTAATCTTACTTCATTTTCATTCTCATCTACCGTCAGTTCTTCATCATCTTCACATTCTTCTCCCTTTTTTTTCATTCACCATTTTCACGTTAAATCATAGCATCAGAGTTGTTGCTAAAACCAAATTTGTGTTATTTTCTGATTTTTGTCAGTCTGAAGAAATACCTGAATCCAAACATGTGCACATCGTGTGGAAAAATATAAGAAGTTAAGAATAATGGTAAACTCCCATCGTATCCTGTAAAATCAGGCCGCATTGCTGTCCTGAGATCTTTTGACAAAGCACAGTCATTTGTACGGCATTCTCAGAAAACAGTTTATCGCTGAGCCGGCCTTCTGATGTCAAAAGTTACAGAGAAAAAGAGGAGACTATATCTATTATCAAAGACCAGATTCTTCTGTTACATCCAAGGACTTTAAAGAAAATTAATTTGTCCTCTTTCGTTTCGCGTAGAAGTATTGTTGGTATTTTATTTGTAGTTAAGAAAATGCCAGAAGATCGTTTTAAAAAGCCTCTCAAAAAATGGCAAAATATAGTCCTATTACATCAGGCGGGTGAAAGGGGAAAAAAGTTGATGCGCATAAGATAATAAGCTCGAAGAAAAAATAGGCTAGCAATATCTTTTTTTTTTTTTATTTCACGAAGTCCGGTCAATTCAAAATCATGCTGCAAGAGTGGAGCAAAGAGCAATCGGTGAAGTGCCAGTGAGCTGCTCAATACTCTGTACTGGCTTCTAGTGAGGACAAGCGCGCGCGCGCGCGCGCGCGTGCGTGCGTGTGTGCGTGTGTGTGTCTGTGTCTGTGTGTGCGCGCGCGTTGCGTGTGTGTGTGTGTGTGTGTGTGTGTGTGTGTGTGTGTGTGTGTGTGTGTGTGTGTGAGAGAGGAGAGAGAGAGAGAGAGAGAGAGAGAGGACGCATGTCTTACGTACATGTGTATATGTGTGCGTGCGCGCGCACGTGGTTGTACATGCATATGTGTGCGGGCGCACGCGCGCGTGTGTGTCTGATACGTTTGGCGTGGCGCGTACATGGCTGTATATTATGTACATAATGGTGCATGCGAGCGCGCCCATAGCTGTATATGTGTGCATGCGAGCGCACGCTTGCGCTTGTGTGTGCGTGTGTGTGTGTGTGTGTGTGATATGTGTGTGTGTGTGTGTGCGTGCGTGCGTGTGTGTGTGTGTGTGTGTGTGTGTGTGTGTGTGTGTGCGCGCGCGCGCGGGGAACATATTAGAAAGGAGTATTTAAATTATTTAAAAAGAGATGTTAACAGATGGCTCAATCCCATGATCACGCACACGTTCTGGATTAAAAGAAAATCATTTAAAAGTACAAGAAAATGTTGTCTTTGTATCACTTATATCCACTTCTTTTTCCTAGGTCCGTGTGAAGTCACTGGGGCATCGCACTGAAGAACTGTTCACCAGATTCCTCCAATTCTGTCAGTTGTGTTCCGAGGCCTTGGGCTCTACAGACGGTTTCCCTGACCATTCTGCAATGTTGTCAGTTCATTTTTGTTCCGTCTTCCCCATGGTCTCGCAACTTCAACACTTCCCTGGACGATTGTTTCAGCGGGGCCGTTGGATCTTCATTGCTTTGCGGGTGTTAGCAAATCTTCGTATGGCCCGATGTGCCGTTTGATGGTCTGGCACACCTGTTCAGTGGTGATATAAACCAGTGTAGCTGATGTTGTTGTTTGTCCGTCGAGACGACGAAGACCATATAGTCATCCTGGGATCGGGGGTGAGTGCGTAGATGGCTGGTCAGGCCGATCTGCGCCCGGAAAGACCTATCACAGTATGGACAGGGGATGGTGGCGGCAGTTGGAGATCTGTTGGCGCTGGTCTTCCTGATCATCCTGCGCTGCTCAGCTGCAGCAATTCTGTTACTTTCACAGGTTTCTGCACCTTTGCGGACAACTGATCGCCACCCGTCTCTGTCCTGGGCAGTAGCTGGGTTCTTTCTTCCAGGTCAGTGCTGTGTATGCATATCGGAAAATGAAATACACCCGTGCATGAAGGAGTCAGGTTTGTGTTTCACTGAGATGTTATCGTCTTTCCAAACAGAGTTCAATCTGGACAGAAGTGATGTCTTTGCTGCTCTTGAGAGGACATCCGATTTCGATCGCCCATCGCTGAAAATAGATCCCAGATATATGAACCGTTTAACAGTTCCTAGCTTCTATCCATGGTTATGTCAGTACTGAACGAGTGTTGTGGTTGGCCTTCAGATCGCTCTTCTCGGTGCTGATATCCACACTATTCTTGTAGATGTTTCATCCAGTGTTTCAACGAGCTTAGTGAGTTCTTGTTCAGTGCCCGCCAGGCCATCGAAGTTTTGTGCAAAGTGGAATTTCGTGTTCTTCTTGCAGTGCCGATTGTGTTGAAATGATGTTCAAGTAGATCATTCATTGATGCATTCCAGGACTATGTTGAAAAGTATGGGAGAGAGAAAAGAGGCCCTGAGGAATCCCAGCTGATATGTGGGACCACTTTCCAGTCACGCGCTTTGTGAGTACACTGCACTGGTCACTTTAGAGTATAGTTGCTGGATGCTGTTGATTAACGTTGTCCCGATAGCAAATTTCTTCATAACGGCTTATAGCACCTTTGGACAGACCCTGTCAAACGGCTTTTTGCAGTCTGAAGATTTCATGGAACTGCTTCTGGTGTTGCAGGTATTTTTGTCGAAAAATTAAACATCTGTTTGGTGATTCTTCAGGCTTTCAGATACAATAGTATGTTTGCAACTATTCAGAATGATTTTGAACATTACGTTGCTAACATTGCTGATCTAACTGATCTTGCGGTTGGTCTGGCGGTGTTGAGGATTTTCTCTCTTTGGAAGTGGGACGATTAGGATCGAGTCTCTTTGGCATTAATCGCCAGTGTGCCAGATTTTGTTGCAGATGGCAGTTAACATATCAGTTCCTGCCTTTCCGCCATATTCACGTGTTCTGCAGGGATGTTGTCAATGCTTGCAGCCTTACCATCTTTCAGCAAATTCACCGGCACAACGACTTCTTCGACAGAGTGTTGGACTTCAATCTTCGACAGAGTTTTGGACTTCTTCGGCAGTGTTGGAAAGTCATCTCCATTTGATGAATTCTGAACTGTTAAGACATTTGGATCTGTTTTGCTCAGTTTGCTGTAGAGCTCAAAGTTCCTCTATCTATGTTTTCTTCCAGTGTGAGACAGTTAACATGTTTGCCCAGAGTGATGCTGGCTTTTATTTGCGTTGGTCTATTTTACACAGATTTAAAGGCTTTTTTGTGTCGTTATCCAGGTCTTCCTCAAAGTTTCCACACTTTATTTTCATCCTGTCTCACATTCACCAAGCACGCTTTTCTCTCCTCAGTCCGTCCATCATTCATTTTCATCACATTTTCCACTCCTCATCCCTCCTCATCATTCATCATACTTGCGTCCTTCTTTTCTTTCCCGTCTGTCATTCACAAACACCACGTTCTCCTATTCTCATTCCGTCCGTCATTTGTCATGCTTGAAGTTCTGCCGTTAATCGTTCATCGTTCTTGAGTACTATCCATCAGTCGTCAGTCTCACGATCTGTTCTGTCCTCCCAGGTCCATCATTCTGGCGTTCTCTTCTTCCCCTCCGGTCCATCATTGGTTCTTTTCCAGTCGTTGTGGTCGTCTCCTCTCGACCGTCATTGTTCATTATCACGTTCCCCTATTTTTCTCTGGTCTAGCGTTCATCGCTTTTACGTTGGGCACATCAGTTCCTTTCCTTGTCACATTCTGCTCGTGCCCGCTCGTCCATCATTCATCATTCTCGAGTCGTCTTCCTCTCATTCATCGTCGTCATCATCATCATCATCATCATTATCATCTCTCTCTCTCTCTCTCTCTCTCTCTCTCTCTCTCTCTCTCTCTCTCTCTCTCTCTCTCTCCAGAGAGAGAGAGGGGGGGGAGAGAGAGAGGCAGACCGAAAGAGATACACATGGCTAAAGAGAAAAGAACATTATGGGGGGGGGGAGAGGAGAGAGAGAGAGAGAGAGAGAGAGAGAGAGAGAATATGAGAGTAAGAGAATAAAATGTGATGGAAAATGTTCACCCATCACATTTCAACACATACTTAAAATCATTTTTATGCTTATTTCACGTATTATCGTACTATATTTATCCACTTCTGTTTTCTTTTTATTTTGTATGATTTTTATGCCTTTTTCTCTAGTTTATTTCATTTAGTTTTTTCCCCCCGTATAATCAGTTATAACTGATACCATCTTCAGCCATTTCATTCACATGACTTCATGGATACACGCATATATACACACATAGATGTACATGCACGGCTACGGTCACACGCAAGGACACACACACACACACACACACGCGCGCGCGCGCGCATGCACACGGGCACGCACACAGATACACGCACACGCATGCATGTACGCATGCACGTGCGCGCGCGCGCGCGCGAACACTAACACACATACACGCGCGTGCAGGTACACATGCGCGCAAAAACAGACACACGTATACACACGGATACGGACACATGCACGCAAGACGCACTCGCGTGCGCGCGCATACACACACACACACACACACACACACACGCACACACACACACACACATACATACATACACACGCATACACGCGCGCGCAGGTACACGTGCGCGCAACAGCACACACACAAATACACACGGACACTCATACACGCACACGCACGCACGCACGCACGCACGCGCGCTCGCGCGCGCGCGCCACACACACACACACACACACACACACACACACACACACACACACACACACACGTACACGTACACGTACGTATGTGTATTGCATCTATTATCTGGATCACACTTCGAATCGGTCGAGGTTAAAACATTTATTTTCTAAGAAATTTGAAACTCAATTTTTCTCTCTCTCTCTCTCTCTCTCTCTCTCTCTCTCTCTCTCTCTCTCTCTCTCTCTCTCTCTCTCACATTAACTGCAATGTTTGACACGCTTCTTTCTGTCTTCCTTCCTTCCTTTCTTTATTCTTTCCATTGTTTCGTGCATTTTTTTTTTCGTTCGTTGTTTTTGTTTGTTTGGTTGGTTGTTTTTTTCTTCTTCTTTTTTTTTTTTTTCGTGCGTTTGTTTGGTCGGTCGGTCGTTTAGTCATTCATTCGTTCAGTTGGTCGTTCATTCGTTCATTCGTAGATTTGTTCGGTCGGTCGCTCGGTCAGTCGGTCAGTCGCTTGTCCAGTCATTCGTTCGTTCAGTCGGTCAGTCGATCGTTCAGTCAAGCATTCTTTCAGTCGGTGAGTCGGTCGTTCAGACACATTCTTTCAGTCGGTCAGTCGCTTGTTCATTCATTCATTCGTTCAGTCGCTTGTCCAGTCATTCGTTCGTTCAGTCGGTCGTTCAGACATTCATTCTTTCAGTCGGTCAGTCGGTCGTTCAGTCACTCGTTCGTACACTTGTTCGATCGGTCGCTCGTTCAGTCATTCGTTCAGTCAGTCAGTCGCTCGTTCAGTCATTCATTCGATCGTTTAATCATTCATTCGTTCAGTCGTATGTCGATCGTTCTGTCATTCATTCGTTCAGTCAGTCAGTCGATCCTTCAGTCCATTCGTTTGTATATTTGTTAGGTCGGTGGCTCGTTCAGTCATTCATTCGTTCAGTCGGTCGTTCAGTCAGTCATTCGGTCAGTCGTCATTCATTCATTCAGTCGTTCGTTCAGTCATTTGTACGGTCAGTCGGTCGTTCAGTCATTCATTTGTTCAGTCGGTCAGTCGTTCGTTCAGTCATTCGTTCAGTCAGTCTGTCGCTCGTTCAGTCATTCATTCGTTCAGTCGATCGTTCATTCTTTTATTCGTTCAGTCGGTCAAGTCGGTCGCTCAGTTATTCATTCGTTTAGTCGGTCAGTCAGTCGTTCAGTCATTCATTCGGTCAGTCGATCGTTCAGTGGTTCGTTCAGTCAGTCTGTCGCTCGTTCAGTCATTTATTCGTTCAGTCTTTCATTTGTTCGGTCGGTTAGTCGGTCGTTCAGTCAGTCATTCATTCAGTCGGTCGTTCGGTCAGTCATTCGGTCAGTCGTCATTCATTCATTCAGTCGGTCTGTCGCTCGTTCAGTCATTCGTTCAGTCAGTCTGTCGCTCGTTCAGTCATTCATTCGTTCAGTCGATCGTTCAGTCGTTCGTTCAATCAGTCTGTCACTCGTTCAGCTGATTGTTCAGTCTTTCATTCGTTCGGTTGGTCGTTCAGTCATTCATTCGTTTAGCTGACGGACGTACAGTAAGGCACAGGTATAGGGCGTGACGTGGGTTGGGGGTACACAGGGTGCGGATGCTGGTCGTGACAAGGATGGGCGTACGTGGAAGGGGGTGGGGGTGGGGTGGGGTGGGGAGAGAAGCAGTGTATGACGCCTGGGGATACAGCCGCGGATCCAGCGTACAACGTAATTGTGGGTATAGAGGACGGGGATGCAGCATATGACCTGGATGGGGGTACGGCAGTCACAGTTGCTGGGTGTGACATGGGTGGGATGCTGGGGAGGAGGTGCAGGTACAGGGTGTAACATGGGTAGGGGTACAGGGAGCGCGGATTTCAAGGCTTGCCATGGATTGGATGTAGGGCGAGTCATGGGGGGGGGGGGGGGGGGGGTATAGGGGATATGGATGTAGGCTGTAATATGAGTGGAGTACAGGAAGCGCGGATTTCAGAGCTTGACATTGGGGGGCCGGAATAGTTCAGTTGGTAGAGCGCCGGACTCGTAATCCAAGGGTTGCGGGTTCGACTCTCCGCCGGGCCGTTTCGGTACAGGGGGATTTTTCCCTCGGAGTTAACATTAGTTCTGATTCCATTTCCCATACATTCCTTCGAATGAGACTATAAACCGAGGTTCCGTGTGTGAACGCACGCATAACATCTTGCACACACGTAAAATCCCATCACCAACTTTCGGAAGAGAAGGCCAGTTTGGCCGTTGGTATGAATGACACCTTACACATAGCATGCACCTTCCCCGAAGTTGGAGTATGGCTGCCTTAATGGCGGGATAAAAAACGGTCATACACACAAAAACTCCACTCCCTTTGTAGGGTAGTTGGGATTAATACTTGCCTGTCCATATAGGGAGTGTCCGCAGGAGTATCAGCCTGCGTACGCAGAAGAGCTTGACATGGGGATGGTAGGGAGCGCGTATTTTGGGTCATGACGTATGTTGGGATAGGCGTGGGAGGAATGCGCGTAGAATTCAGGGCACGATAAGATTGGGAATATGGGGGGTGCGAGGGTGAAGGACATAAAATGGGTGGGCGTATTAGAGCAGAGGGGGCGTGAATACAGGGCGTGACGTGGATGGGCGTATTGGGGCAGAGCGTTCGTGGGTGAAAGGCATGACGTTGGTGGGCGTATTAGGCCAGCGAGGGCGCGGATGAAGGACATGACATGGTGGGCGATTCGGGCGGAGGAGCAGATGAAGGGCGTGACATGGTGGGCGATTCGGGCGGAGAAGATGAAGGGCGTGACATGGTGGGGAACATTGGGTCAAAGGGGGCAGGTGAAGGGCGTGACATGGTGGGCGCATTGGGTTAGAGGGGGCAGGTGAAGGGCGTGACATGGTGGGGAACATTGGGTCAGAGGTGGCAGGTGAAGGGCGTGACATGGTGGGGAACATTGGGTCAGAGGTGGCAGGTGAAGGGCGTGACATGGTGGGGAACATTGGGTCAGAGGTGGCAGGTGAAGGGCGTGACATGGTGGGGAACATTGGGTCAGAGGGGGCAGGTGAAGGGCGTGACATGGTGGGGAACATTGGGTCAGAGGTGGCAGGTGAAGGGCGTGACATGGTGGGCGTTTTGGGTTAGAGGGGGCAGGTGAAGGGTGTGACATGGTGGGCATTGGGTTAGAGGGGGCAGGTGAAGGGCGTGACATGGTGGGGAACATTGGGTTAGAGGGGGCAGGTGAAGGGTGTGACATGGTGAGGAACATTGGGTCAGAGGGGGCAGATGAAGGGCGTGACATGGTGGGCGCATTGGGTTAGAGGGGGCAGGTGAAGGGCGTGACATGGTGAGGAACATTGGGTCAGAGGGGGCAGATGAAGGGCGTGACATGGTGGGGAACATTGGGTTAGAGGGGGCAGGTGAAGGGCGTGACATGGTGGGGAACATTGGGTTAAGGGGGCAGGTGAAGGGCGTGACATGGTGGGGAACATTGGGTCATAGGGGGCAGGTGAAGGGCGTGACATGGTGGGCGCATTGGGTTAGAGAGGGAAGATGAAGGGCGTGACATGGTGGGCGCATTAGGTCAGAGGGGGCAGATGAAGGGCGTGACATGGTGGGGAACATTGGGTTAGAGGGGGCAGATGAAGGACGTAACATGGTGGGAGCATTCGGTTAGAGGGGGCAGATGAAGGGCGTGACATGGTGGGGGTATTGGGTTAGAGGGGCAGATGAAGGGCGTGACATGGTGGGTGCATTGGGTTAGAGGGGGCAGATGAAGGGCGTGACATGGTGGGTGCATTGGGTTAGAGGGGGCAGATGAAGGGCGTGACATGGTGGGCGCATTGGGTTAGAGGGGCAGATGAAGGGACGTGACATGGTGGGTGCATTGGGTTAGAGGGGCAGATGAAGGGCGTGACATGGTGGTGCATTGGGTTAGAGGGGCAGATGAAGGGCTGTGACATGGTGGGGCATTGGGTTAGAGGGGACAGATGAAGGGCGTGACATGGTGGAATTGGTTAGTGGACAATGGGGTGATGGTGGGTGTATTGGTTAGAGGGGCAGATGAAGGGCGTGACATGGTGGGCGCATTGGGTAGAGGGGGCAGATGAAGGGCGTGACATGGTGGGCGCATTGGGTTAGAGGGGGCAGATGAAGGGCGTGACATGGTGGGCGCATTGGGTTAGAGGGGACAGATGAAGGGCGTGACATGGTGGGGTATTGGGTTAGAGGGGCAGATGAAGGCGTGACATGGTGGGCGCATTGGGTCAGAGGGGGACAGATGAAGAGCGTGACATGGTGGGAACATTGGGTTGAGGGGACAGATGAAGGCGTGAATGGTGGGTGCATTGGGTTAGAGGGGGCAGAAGGGCGTGACATGGGCATGGAAGGGCTGCAGTGGTGTAGGGGAGATAGGTGACATGGGCGCTGTAAGGAAGAGCGTGACGGGGCATGGTAGGCATAAGGTGACATGGTGGATGTAGAGGGCGTGAAGGCTGAATGGTGGGTGCATTGGGTTAGAGAGGGAAGATGAAGGGCGTGACATGGTGGGCGCATTGGGTTAGAGGGGGCAGATGAAGGACGTGACATGGTGGGTGCATTGGGTTAGAGGGGCAGATGAAGGGCGTGACATGGTGGGCATTGGGTTAGAGGGGGCAGATGAAGGGTTGTGACATGGTGGGCGCATTGGGTTAGAGGGGACAGATGAAGGGCGTGACATGGTCGGGAACATTGGGTTAGATGGGACAGATGAAGGGCGTGACATGGTGGGTGTATTGGGTCAGAGGGGGCAGGTGAAGGGCGTGACATGGTGGGTGTATTGGGTCAGAGGGGGCAGATGAAGGGCGTGACATGGTGGGCGCATTGGGTTAGAGGGGGCAGGTGAAGGGCGTGACATGGTGGGTGCATTGGGTTAGAGGGGGCAGGTGAAGGGCGTGACAGGGTGGGTATTGGTTAGAGGGGACAGATGAAGGGCGTGACATGGTGGGCATTGGGTTAGATGGGACAGATGAAGGGCGTGACGTGGTGGGCATTGGGCTAGAGGGGGCAGGTGAAGGGCGTGACATGGTGGGCGCATTGGGTTAGAGGGGACAGATGAAGGGCGTGACATGGTGGGCATTGGGTCAGAGGGGGCAGGTGAAGGGCGTGACATGGTGGGCATTGGGCTAGAGGGGCAGGTGAAGGGCGTGACATGGTGGGCATTGGGCTAGAGGGGCAGGTGAAGGGCGTGACATGGTGGGCATTGGGTTAGAGGGGACAGATGAAGGGCGTGACATGGTGGGCATTGGGCTAGAGGGGGCAGATGAAGGGCGTGACATGGTGGGCATTGGGCTAGAGGGGCAGGTGAAGGGCGTGACATGGTGGGCATTGGGCTAGAGGGGCAGGTGAAGGGCGTGACATGGTGGGCGCATTGGATCATAGGGGGCAGGTGACGGGCACGACATGGTGGGCGCACTGGGTTAGAGGGGGCAGGTGAAGGACGTGACATGGTGGGCGCATTGGGTTAGAGGGGGCAGGCGAAGGACGTGACATGGTGGGCGCATTGGGTTAGAGGGGACAGATGAAGGGCGTGACATGGTGGGCGCATTGGGTTAGAGGGGGCAGATGAAGGGCGTGACATGGTGGGCGCATTGGGTTAGAGGGGGCAGGTGAAGGACGTGACATGGTGGGCGCATTGGGTTAGAGGGGGCAGATGAAGGGCGTGACATGGTGGGCGCATTGGGTTAGAGGGGGCAGGTGAAGGACGTGACATGGTGGGCGCATTGGGTTAGAGGGGGCAGATGAACGGTGTTATGTGGGTGTCTCGCAGGGGCCGAGAGGGCGCGGATGAAGGGCGTGACGTGGGCGTTTTATTGGGGCATGAATGGAGGGCATGACATGTCTTGGCGAAATGTGGCACCGGATGGAGTGGAATGGATACAGTGCATGAAACGGATGGGCGTAAGGAGGGATGGGGGGGGGGGGGGGGGGGGGAGATGGTGGATGCACATGGGTGGACGTAATGGGCAGGAGGGAGCATGTAGGCGGGGCGTGACATGGGTGGTTGTAAAGGGTGGGGGAGCACGGATGCATGATGGAACATGGATGGGCAAATGGAGGGTGGGGGAGGGAGGAGAGGCACGGACGCAGGGCGCGGCATTTACGGACATTTGTGGGAAGGGGTTGTGAAAGAGGGTGTGATTGTGGAGGTACGGCGTCATGGATGCAGGGTGGTGACATGGATGAGGGTAAGGGGGTTGCGGAGGCAGTGGTGGGTAAGGAGGTCGCAGATACAGCATATGACATTGTGGAGGTATAGCCGTTCCGGATATAGGGTGTGCCATGGGTGGGGAAGGAGGGGTGGAGGGAGTTGCAAATACAGGGCGTGACATGGGTGGGGGACGGGGGCTTGGATGCAGGGTGGTGACATTGGTAGGAGTGCAGATTTTGGGTCTTCACATGGGTGGGAGTAGAGTGCATGGATTTCAGATCATGATATGGTTTGGGATGGGGGGGGGGGGGGGGGGGGTTTGCGTCGATTTCAGGGCGTTACATGGGTGGAATTATGGGGGAGGGGGTGTTCAGCATCTGACATGACTGGGGAAGTGGAAGGGTGGGGGACGGCTGATTTTAGGGCGTAACATGGATTTGGGAACGGAGGACACAGATTTTAAAGCGTGAATTGGATGGGGGTAGGACAGGCAGGATGCAGGGCGTGACGTGAGTGGGGGTACAGGGTGCACAGATTTCAGGGCGTGACGTGAGTGGGGGTACAGGGTGCACAAATTTCAGGGCGTGACGTGAGTGGGGATACAAGGTGCACAGATTTCAGGGCGTGACGTGAGTGGGGATACAGGGTGCACAGATTTCAGGGCGTGACGTGAACAGGGGTACAGGGTGCACAGATTTCAGGGCATGACATGGGTGAGGGTACAGGTCATGACATGAGGGGGTCAACAGGAAGTGAAGATCACAGGGCCTGACGTGTGTGGGGGACATCTATGCACGGTGTGCAAGGCGTTCCTGACATGGGTGGGCGGTTTGGGGCAGAGGGGGTGCAGGTGAAGGGCGTGACATGGTGGAAGTATTGGGGCAAAGGGGGCACGATGAAGGGCGTGATATGGGGGTGTGCGTATGGAGGGGGAAAGGAGGGAAGCACGCTGCATAATGTGACATGGATGGGAGAACGGAAAGGGGTGGGGGGGGGGGGGGGGGGGAGGCACAGACGCATGGCATGTTGGGCGTGTTGGGGCAGAGGGGGCACAGATGAAGGGCGTGACGTGGGTGGGTGTATTGAGACAAAGGGGGCGCGGATGAAGTGCGTGACGTGGGGAGGCATATTGGGGCAGAGAGAGCATGCGCGTTACGTGGGTGGGCGTATTGAGGCAGAATGGGCGCGGATGAAGGGCGTGATGTGGGTGCGTATATTTGAGCAGAGGGGGCGCATGTGAAGGGCATGACATGGTAGGTGTATCAAAATAGAGGGGGCGGGGATGAAGGGCGTGAGGTGGGTGGATGTATTGGGGAAGAGAGGGCATGGATGCAGGACGTGACGTGAGTGGACGTATTGGAGCAGAGGGGACGCAGATGAAGGACGTGACATGGTAGGAGTATTTGGGCTTGAGGACGCAGATGAAGAGCTGACATGGTGGGCGTATTAGGCAGAGGGGCTGAATAAAGGGCACGACATAGGTGCTTTAATGGGGCAAAGGTGGCAGATGAAGAGCCCAACATGGTGGGCATATTGGGGCAGAGTGGTCGGATAAGGGCATGATATGGTGGGCGTATTGGGCAGAGAGTATGGGGATGAAAAGCGTGACGTGGTCGGCGTGTTAGAACACAGGGAGCGCAGATGAAGGGCGTGTCATGGTGGGCATACTGGGGCAGAGGGGACGTGGAAGAAGGGCATGTCATGGTGGGTGTATTTGGGCAGAGGGGGCGTGGTTGAAGGGTGACGTGGATTGGTGTGTTGGACAGAGATGGCGCAGATGAAGGGCGTGACATGGTGGGCATATTGGGGCAGAGGGACGTGGATGAAGGGCGTGATGTGGTGGGTGTATTTGGGCAGAGGGAGCGCGGTCGAAGGGCGTGACGTGGTTGGGTGAAGTGGGGTAGAAGGGGCGCAGATGAATGGCGTGACGTGGTAGGCGTATTGGAGCAGGAGGGGCGTGGATGTGGGGCATGACATGGTGGCTTTTTGTGGCAGATGGGTGTGGATGCAGGGTGTGACGTGGGTCTGCGTATTAGGCAGAGGGGGCGCGGATGGAGAACGTAACATTGTGATTATACTGGGACAATGGGTAGCAGATTGTTGCAGAGGGAGTGGATGAAGTACGTGACATGGTGGGCGTATTAGAGCAGTTGGGCGGGTAAAGGGCGTGACATGTTGGGTGTGTTGGGCAGAGGGTGCATGGATGAAGGGCGTGATGTGGGTAGCCATTTGGGGGCAGATTGGGCGCAGATGAAGGACTTGAAATAGGTGTCTTATCAGGGCAGAAAGAGTGGGTAAGGGGGCAGACGGACATGGTGGGCGTACTGGGGCAGAAGGGGTGGATGAAGGGCATTGACATGATGGGCAGATTGGGGCAAAGGGGGTATGGATCTAGGGTGTGACGTGGGTGAGCATATTGAGCAGAGGGGGCGCGGATGAAGGGCGTGACATTGTGGATGTGTTGGAACACAGGGGACGTAGATGAAGGGTGTGACGTGAGTGGGCGTATTGGGGCAAAGGGGACATTGATGCTAGGTATGACGTGGGTGCGCGTATGAAGGGCTTAACGTGGATGACCATATTGGGGCATAGGGGGCTCAGATAAAGGGCATGACGTGGTGGATGTATTTGGGCAGGGCGGCCGCAGATAAACGGTACGACATGCTGGGTGTATGCGGGCAAAGCAGGCGCAGATGCAGAGCGTGACGTGGGTGGGTGCATTGGGGCAGAGGGAGCACAATCGAAGAGTGCGACATGGTGAGGGGTAGGAAGGTTGGAAAAGGCACGGATGTAGAGCGTCACAGGGATGGGCAGACGTCGGAGGGGGTGGGGAGGAGCGAATGAAAGCTATGGCGTGTGGGGGTGCGGGAGTCGCAGATGCAGCGTACGACATGGTTGCGGAAATGGAATACGGGGGATATAGCGCATGGTGTGTGTAAGGGGTATGGCGGTGGCGACATGGATGGGAGTTCAGGAAGTGCGGATTTCAGGGCTTGACATGGGTAGGGATATGGGGCACGGCTTTGATATCATGGCATACGTGGGGTATGGATTGGGGGCGGAGGTGGGCGTGATTTCAGGGCGTGATCAGGTGGGAATGGGGGGGGGGGGGGGGGGGGGGGGGGGGGGCGGATTTCTGTGTCTGACGTGAATGAATCGAAAAAAAGTCAAGTCGGTTCCTTTGCATATCAAGAGATGAATTTAACAACAAATTTCTTTGAAAATAAAGTTATCTGAATTCGATTTACGAAACTGAATTGTAATACTGGCATCGAATCTACGCAGAACAACGCTTGAAAATTAGACTGTGATAAGTCAGTTAGATACGTATGTCAAAACCATTGAAATAGTTATCATCTCGGCAACAAGTATAGATCTATATTTTCCAAAGAAATATAAATTTAATACTTTCAATGATGGAGTGACAAAAACAGACACGGCCTCTTCTTTCTCCTTTTTTTTCTTTCATTTTTTCCTTCTTTCTTTTTTTTTTACCTACACTTTCAAAGGCTTTCTTAATATCATAGAATGTGGCTAGAATGCTCTTCAAATTTACACTTTATCTTTGTTATTTACACTCTTTCACCATGCAAATTGATACTTCATTGTGCCATTTATTTGACAGCACGGTCAGTCGTTGATCTTCCTTTTCTAAAGCATGCTTGATTGCTGGATATTAGAAAAAAGGAAGAATAAGATACACCAGAAGGTGCGAGTGGGACCCAGAGAAGTACTGTCCTCCACTGCCAAACCAACCAGCTGGGAGCAACGCTGCAACATCCTTGAAACCCTGCGCTGTGTTGACATAGGGTACAGGCACGCACAGGGCATTCCATTAAGAAGTCAAGGGACATAATTGCTCCCTGGCAGATGCCATTGTGTAATGGCCACTGGATAAAACACAATATAACCCCCACAGGAGCGTTCCCATGGGTGTACCAGGCCGTATTTTATGACTGCAGAGCCTGCCAGCGAAAAACGCCACCGTCAGGCGATTGCCGAATGCATCCTGCAGCCTTAATCAATGCTGTTCCACTGACAGTTGAAGACAGTACAACTCCAGACATGGCCAAGCTTTCGCCATGAGGTCTTACGTGCCCTCCGAGTTTCCCGCTGTCAACAGGACTCTCCCTGCTGTCAGTGGGTCTTTCCTCACCGTTTCTTAGCCTTTCCCCGAAGTCGGCCAAAAGGCAGACAAGAAAAATATACACCCGAAGGTGTGGGTGGGACCCAGAGAAATACTGTCCTGAACTGCCGAACCAACCGGCTGGGAACAGTCCTGCACCACCTTGGAAGCCTGCGCAGTGTTCACATAGGGTACAGGCACGCATAGGGCATTTCATGAAGACTTCAAGGGACATAATTGTTTTCCTGGCAGATGCAGATATTACATAATTTTTGTCATAAGATAAGAAAGCCTACCAGGCAATTATTAACATTTGCAGCCAACTTTACAATGGTTTACAATCCGAACAGTTACCGACTGTTTCCAAATAACTGGCATAATAACTAGAATTAATTTATTAAAAAGCGGAGGAAGTTTTCTGACAAATGTTTAGCATTTTATTTGAGATTGCATCTAATCCGGCTGATGACGTTTTGTTACGTATCGCGGCGATGGAATCCTATAACTCTTGCATGGCAATGGGTGCATTTGTGCAATGGTCGTTGTTTGATACTGGTTTATCGTGAAGTTTTGCTCTTTTTCTTTTTTTTTTCCTGATGATTTTCGCTTTCTTGTGGAAGACTTTCTACGTGCATTGTCTTTGAAAACCTATCAGCGAACGCTTTTGGTTTTTCAAGTGAAGTGGGGAACTACCCATTCTCTAAATTAATGGAGTTTCACGGAAAATGTATCCCTTTCACCATGATTTAATACCATACCTTTTGAAGGACTTTATGACAAGAAACTCCTCTTGCACAGAGCGATGACCAAATACCTTCTTTGCTTTTACATGTGTGTATGAGAGAGAGAGAGAGAGAGAGAGAGAGAGAGGAGAGAGAGAGAGAGATTGATTTTAATGCTCAAGGATGAAAATGTTTGCCTGAGGCCTAGTCTTACAATCTGTCCTTGTCGCGCATACATCATTTCAGTAAATATCATTCACAGTAAGAAATCACTGTAACCTCAAAGAGAGAGAGAGAGAGAGAGAGAGAGAGAGAGAGAGAGAGAGAGAGAGTTTTGATTGATTGATAATCTTTATTCCCAAGGATAACAGATAAACAAGAAAATGCTTTTTCCGTCCGGCCCTTGTCCCAGTTTAAGCAGGCCCACTAGGACATCAATGCAAAACACTATCGCACAATATAGAACTATTATTACAAGAACAGTGATGATTCATATTAGCATTGAAGAAAAAAGTTCACACTAAAATATTTGTCAAACAAGAACAACAGCAACAATATAGCATATAATATTCTTACACAGAAAGAAGACATGGAAGCATCTGACACCAAACTAGTATCATCAGAATAGCCTGAGGAGGAAACTCATGAGTCAGTCATGTTCAAGTATACCAGCATATGATCATTTTAAGATTCTTGTTTAAGAAAAAAAAAAAAAAAAGCCAGACTGGTTTGCAAGGCAGAGCGGAATGGGAAGTTGTTGAGAGAGAGAGAGAGAGAGAGAGAGAGAGAGGAGAGAGAGAGAGAGAGAGGAGCATTGTAATAATCCTTTTTCTTTTACTTTTTAGATTTTTTTTTTTTTTAAGGGGAACAGTTAAGAACCAGCACATGCAGTCCTGTGTTTTAATAAATCTTGCCTTACTTCGTCCTGGAGGCACATTAGCAGAGTTATCTCTTCTTGAAAACATAGATGGCGTATTGACTTCCGTTTGTTTAAGGTTGTCTTCTCTTGAACTAGACGCACTTCTGAGTAGAGTCTCCTAATTAAAGAAAATTAAAAGGGAAATTAATAACAACGTCGAATCATAGTTTTTTAAAAAGCGCAAAGTAAAGTTTAATGCGTCGGTAAATTATCTGTTTTGTTGCGAATATCAGCGTCGAGCAGTCGGAAGAAGTAAACCGAATAGTATCAAGTATGTATTGACCCTGAAACAGTAAAAGTTGTCTGCTGCTGGGGCTAGATCACATCGACACAAGTCTGACACCTTTTTCGGAGGAACATCTATCATAGACACAGACGTCGACTGAGGGAGCTTTTGCGTGTGAATAAATTTCATCTCGGCGAAGCCTCGTGTCAGGATGGACAAAGCGGCGAGGGCTGTTAGAAGGTAAGTTGTAATAGATCCTGATAACTCTCGGAAAACCAAGATGACAACGACCCAAAAGCTTCCTCGTTCTTGTTTTCATGTTTTGGTATTTATTGATCATATATTAATCAGTTTAATGGATTCTGACTCAGCTGGAGTGGCCTGATGATAGTGACCAAAGCAGAGTAAAATGGTCAAGGATATTCGAGTATCGACAAAATTGCTCAACGTCATGCGCGTCATCCTTTTTTTTCTTCTTTAAAACTCGGGTTGATTAAGAAAAAATGTCACATGATCGCCACCCTCTGTACCCCCCCCCCCCCCCCCCCCCACACACACACACACACCACACCTCCCCAGCCGGAATTTATTCTGTTCTATCCCTGTTTGAGAAATATGCTGACTATATACAGTTTTAAGCCGTATAAAAAGCGTTTTTTTTTTTTTTTCCTTTCTCACAATGTTTTAGCATGCCCTTCTCAGCCTCCTTGCAGATAGTTTGTTGTTATTATTGAATTGTCAGTGATTGAGTTTTTGTACTTAGATTTAGGAGAGTGGGAGGTGAGGGGGGGAAGGCACAAGAAAAATGAAATATTGTTGAAGACAAACAATGAAACATTCAGGAGGTTTTCCTTTGTGCACAGTTATTGATTAATGAGTTGAATGTCAGCATCAGTTTTTTTCATTGTCACATTAAAGGCTTTCTTAAATTGATGGGTTTTTTTTGTTCTGTGTTCCACATGTCTTCATTAGTGCTAGGTGCATGGGTATTGGAAGGAAAATGGGTCCAGCGTTCCATGGCTTGTTTTCAAACAGAATAATAACAGCTTCAAAAATTCTGAAGGCCAGTGGAAGTATTTTAACGTTGCAAGGTATGCGTACACAAAGCATCACAAAATATTGGTTACCTAGTCACTTAAGTGGTAAAGTTGAGACTCATAAAAGCATGTTGGCTTGCTACATTAATCCCTATTATTCTGAATCTTATTCTTGTTGATTTGTTACTGTGTGTCTTCCTGTACATATGAGATGTCTTTTCATCTGTATCAGATGTCCTTTGAGTTTTAAAGCAAGCCCTCTGTGGATTGATTATTGCAAATTCAGGTGAATAGAAGGCACATGATGGGAGATAGAAAACTTTTTTTCTTTGTTCTCAGAAATTGAACCTGGCATGTGTTCTTTGCTTTAAAGAAAATAAGGACAGTTTGGATATGGTGTCTGTATAACGATTCTGTCACCTTTGCCACTCTATTAAACTGGCATCTGCCAGAGAGTAGTTATGTCCCTTGATGTCTCAATGGCATGCCCAGTCCATGCCTGAACCCTAGCTTAACATGCGCAGGCTTCGAACTGGGATGGTGCAAGATTGCTTCTGGCTGGTTGGTTTGCCAGTCCAGGATAATACATCTCTGGCATCTTCAGGTTGATTGTTTTCTTTCCTTCTTAAACTGCTCCCAGCTGTGTATTATGATGACTTCTGGTATCAAGAAGTTCAGAATAGTTGATCAGTATTTCGTTATAAGTACAACAGTTTTGCCTTGATCAGTATTTCATTATAAGTACAACAGTTTTGCCTAGTTCTAGTCCTACGGCTCTTTATCTGCCCTTGGTTGTGAGCCTTGTTATTTCTTTTTTTCTCCTCTGGGAATGTTCATTGATCATATTTCTTCGATATGTGCAGTGGTTTGAGCTGAGAGGAGTGACAAAATCAGTTAGAAATTACGCTAGTTACATTACATTAGGTTTCCTGCCACAGGAAGTACTTTAATGAAGGGGAAAAGTAATATCTTTGTTACAAAAGCCTTTCATTTTCAGTACACCCAGCCTCAACACAAACTATTTTGATCATAATATTATTACTGGTCTGTAGGAATAAGTGGCCCGCAGTAGAATGGTTAGATCATTCAGCTGGGGAAATGAGTGAGTGTCACGAGTTTCAAACACTTGTGGGTTCATATTTTTATGGCCTGAAAATCCTCAGGGTCAACCCGACTATAAGTGGCTACCTCATTCAGTTCAGGGAGGGTTGAGGTGGTGAGAGGAGAACAGGTTCTGTCTTCTCTGAATATGTGCCCTAGACACAGTTCACCTCTAACATTCACTGTCCATACAGACATTGTGCCACGTGAGTTTGACCTGTTAACTTTTGACAGGGACAAGTCGGAAATGCGGAACAGTCCAGTTGTTTGCCTGGGACTAGGTAGAAGGCAGACAAGGGGAGCTAATGTGATAGTTTGTATTGACAGCATACCTTCCTTTAGAAGAATTAATGGATTTTTCAAAGGTAAACAAAATCTAATATGAAATAGGAGGTAAGCATTAAGTATTTTTGGTGCCAAGTGTTCGTTTGAAAACTGTTCATCATTATCAAGGATATTTCAGCGCTGTTGTTGATTTCATAGTTTGTCCCACTAAAAGCTTCCGCCTCGTATACAAATGAATGCCATTTTGATTGTCTGTTGAGATTATTCATCTGGTACACAATCAAAGCAATGACATGGATTTCAAATACAAGAAACAGAATGTTGAAAATACAAACAGAAGACGGTTAAAAAAAAAGAAAAAAAGAAGGCTATTGCTCACTGTTTATCCCTCTGTCAAGGATATTGCGTCAGTGTTCTCATCCTCAACATTTTAAGTTTGCCCTTCCCAATAATCAGAATTATTGAATAGAATTTGTAATATAGGGCATAGTTGCTTTCACCACAAATTCAAAACTGGACGAGTTATGCAGACACCTTTATGATTATTAACATACTCATGTAGTGCTTATTCTCAGTTAAAAACCAAGTTTGAAGCACTTTACAATTAACACTTGTGTATACTGTGTACTTGGGAAGAGCCAACTGAACAGCTGCCTAACGGTGCTAATTCATTTCCTGTGTCATCCAGTAATCTGTCAGTCACTCACTCCATCAATATTTCATGGATGATGCAAGCAGTGTTATAGGTATCATCCTTACCAGCAGCTAAACTGGTCTTCTCTTCTGAAAGTTGGTGAGGGGATTTTACACATGTGTATGATGTAATGTATACATTTACATGGAACCTCCATATGTGTGTGTGTGGTGTGTGTGTGTGTGTGTGTGTGTGTGTGTGTGCGTGTGTGTGTGTGTATGTGTTTGCTTTGAGTTAGAATTAGTATTTTATCATGTTTCTGTAATATGCGCTTTGGGCTCTCGCGAGGTAAAACGCTCTATAAATATCCTTTTACATTACATTACATATAGTCTCATTGGAAAGACTTTCAGAGAATGAAGTCAGAACCGATGTTGACTCGGAGAGAAAAATCCCACTGTACCAAAACGGCACCGTGGAGATTCAAACCCAGAAACCTATGATCATCAGGATTATGAGCCTGGTGCTCTACCAACCATACCAGTCCCCTTTTGGGCTCTCGGTATGTCATGTGACATTCAGTCCATGAAAAACCAATGCACTGGGTTATGCCACTGAGAAACTGAGAGGTAGAAGACTATCAGCTATGGTCAGTGGAAGTCATTAGCTGCTTTGAAGCACTGCTGCTGAGTGAGGAGCAGTGAGGTGAACAGGCCTTTCTGTCAACAAGTGTGACCTTTGGCTGTTGGTCTATGAGTCTATCAAAGTTGCCTAGGGTGGTGAACGTGTTTATTTCTTGTTTGTATTATTGTAATAAAAATGGCTTAATCCCATAAATCTATGTGAGTGAGATACATTGTGTTAAAATTTGCAGAAATTGTTGCAAACTATATTTGTGGATAATATATTTTTGAATATTAAAAACCGTAGTAGTCTGTATTATCTGACTTGGATTTGAATTCTGTACAGACCAAATTAAAAAAAAAAAATTATCTGTAAATATAATCAAGTTCTGAGGTTTGTTGTTGTTGTTGTTGTTGTTGTTTTAATAGTAATTTGTACTCAGTTTGATTCTCAACAAATCAGATGATCTCTTTCATCACTGTGCAATGGTTATCATGCTTCAAGTTTGCCAGTGTCCCTCATATTTTCTGTGTTTTTCTGTGTTAAGACAGCTTACTACAAGACTTAGTGGCAACCAAGTTTGATGCAATATGACAGATTATGTTACCTGTTGTATGATTTATCAGGGTTTTTTTTGTGTGTGTGTGTGTGTTCAGCACAGTGCTGGTACAACCGGCTTTGATACAAATGATGTTAACTTCATCACCTTCAGTTCGTTTACCTGTTTTGTTTAGATCGGCACAGGTATAGCAGATCGATACACATGATATAGACTGTATTGCCTATAATCCATTTGTCTGTTTTCTGTAGAACAACACAGGTACAGCAGGTTAATACAAAATGATGTGGACTATGTTGCCTACAATCCATTTGTTTTGTGTAAGACAGCACAGGGACAACAGATCAATACAGATTCTGCGGTCTGTATCCCCCTGGTCTGTATCGCCTGTAATCCATTTGTTTTGTGTAAGACAGCACAGGGACAACAGATCAGTACAAATTCTGCGGTCTGTATCTCCCCTGGTCTGTATCGCCTGTAATCCATTTGTTTTGTGTAAGACAGCACAGTGACAACAGATCAATACAAATTCTGCGGTCTGTATCCCCCCTGGTCTGTATCGCCTGTAATCCATTTGTTTTGTGTAAGACAGCACAGTGACAACAGATCAATACAGATTCTGCGGTCTGTATCGCCCCTGGTCTGTATCGCCTGTAATCCATTTGTCTGTTTTGTTCAGGAGCAGTGTCAAGCTGATGTCCCTTGGTGCAGGTCATGGCGACCTGAACGTCCTTATCTCTGAGGTCAAGGACATGCGCACCACAGCCAAGGCGTTCATGAATGCTCAGAGCGCAGGTAAGAATGAGGCACGTGAACGGTCGTGTTTTAACCCCCTGACTGCTGGAAACTTACGACCCATAAACTCTGTACAGCTTTGTCATACACCTGCGTGTGATGTAGTTTGCAGATGTTCATGTCAGCTTATAGCTCACTCACACAGAAGGAAGGAACAATGAAGACAGCTGGGACCAGCCAAGGAATTTTCCTAAAAATAATCTGCATCACTTTGATGTTGGTGGCCATCTGTGCATGGTAATTATCGTTCAAAAAGTCCAAGACCCTGTATGCTTGTTCTGTCAGGTACCAAACTGGCAGCATGTTGGCTAAATGAAATGCATGTGCCAACTCTACGTATGAGGCACATAACAAAACTGAACCAAATACTTGACATTCTTGGTTTTAGGCACTTGACCACTTGTTTGTCAGAGTATTTTCTGTACTGGATATGCGCAGTGCATAGGCTAAAGGTAGGTAACTCTACTGTTCATAGGTTCTGGATTAAAAGCAGCCAGCATTATCAAATAAACCATGTTTGTCTACAGGTGTTACAGCATACAAATACACCTGTCAAGTATCTGCAGTGTTTCATGATCTAATTCAAATAAATGAAAGAGCTCTACCGCTTTTGCTCTGGCATGCAAAAATGGAGTGACTCACCAGTCATTATGAAATAGAATGTTTTGGCTGTTAAGAGGTTGAATGCTGTGAATCATTGAAAAGTTATACAATGATAAAACTAAAAAGTGTGTGTGTGTGTGTGTGTGTGTGTGTGTGTGTGTGTGAGACAGCACACTTTGTGTGTGTGTGTGTATGTGTGTGTTAATGGATGTATGACATGGATTTTGACATGGTAACAGCCATTATATGGCCCGCAGAAGTTAGCTGGGTAATAGTTTTCTATTTTTCCAGTCTGATCCACCTTTTCTTTTAAACTTTGAAGGCTGAACTTTGCATGCACAGACTCTGTGAAGAGAAAGGAAGAGGGAACTTACAGCTCGGTTTCACGCAGCCTTTTGCTGCTGGGGGAGGGGAGGTAACTGGGCTGCGTCTCTTTATCTGCCATGCTGTGTTGCAGCATCTCAGGACCTGCTGAAGTGGGCAGCCAATGAGGAGAACCGAGCCTTGCAGGACATAGCCAATCAGCTGGCGGAGCTGAACCTGGTATGGACAGAAGTGCAGAGAGAGTTCTGCGGTAAGTTCGTCATAACCTCTCAGTAACAGCCTCCATGAATATGTGTATGCCTTTGAAATCAGGTCTGGTTTAGTGGGAGGCAGACCAATTGGGAGGTAATTGTGGGTAGTATAAATGAAAAAAGACCCTATCCCAAGCTAGTCCTTAAAGGGAAGGGGTTTTAATTCGGAGGTTCTTGGCTGGGAGACTTTTCTTGTTGAGGGATTTTGTTCGGATGGTTTTTGTTTGGAGGGTTTGAGAAAGGGAATGTTTTCTTCTTTTTTTTTCAAAGGGTCTTTATTGGGAGTGTATTTGTTAAGAGGATTGACACGGGTAGGGCGTTTTTCAGGAGGGTCTAAATGAGGAGTTTTTTTTTTTCTTTCAAGGTCTTTCTTGAGATGGTCTTACTTGAGAGAGTCTTGAATGGGAAGGTTAATGGCTTAATTGGGAGGGTTTCAGTTGAGAGAGTCTTTACTGGCAGAATTGGCAGGATCTTTACTGCAAGGATCAGTGTTGGTCCTTTTTGGTGACATCTATTTCGGCAGCGTCTTTGTTTGGAGAGTCTTAATTGAGTGTATTTATTGGGAGAGTCTTAATTTGGAAGGTCTTTGTATGTTGGTTTTTGTTGGGAGGGTCTTTATTAAGGAAGTCTTTGTTGGCAAGGGTGATCATGTAGTTAAAGAATTAGAAAGAACGCTAGCTGTGGATTCTGCAATCTTTTTTTTTTTCTTTTTTTTTTGCAAATATTTTTTTTTTCTTCTGGCAGGGCCCAGTAGGCTGGTAGGGCTGAAACAAAACTGAAATAGTAAAAAGCTTTGTGTGTTTGTTGTCGTTCAGTGAAACAATGATTCACTGTTTTGTTTTGCTTTGTTTGCATTTCAGAGCACATCAAAGAGTACCGTCACATGTACGAGATGATCCTAGAGGGAGAGAAGCACCTAGCTCAGTCCAAGCACAACTTTGTGAGTCGTCATTTTGCTTACGTCAGTATCGGCAGCTTTTTTTATGAATGAATCACGATTTTGCTCCATATGGGAAGAGTACGGATGGTTTCTTTTGTGGGATGTTGCAGTGACTGATAATTGTTTCATGTTCTCTGTGTGTTTCTCGTCATCATTCTTTCTTTTACACTCTGTGGCATGTTGGAAATGTTGTCATTCCCTTTCACATGTATAAAATCAGGTCAGGTTGTGTTAAAATACTGTTTTCTATAATATGTGGGCGGTGAAGCAAGGCCTCAGTGATAGATATTGTGAACAAATGACCACGTTTTGTGCAATATCATGAATGGAGACCTGCATTGAACAATACAGAGATGTCCTGATTTGACACATACACACATTGTAACTGTTAGCCAACTAATCAGTTAACTGATTATCTGTCACAACAAAAGACAGTGCTGCAGTGCTGCTCTCTGCCGTGTCGATAACAGCTGTTTGCATTCAGGATTGTTCAGTACTCATACAGAATTTTGCAGTTCATGGGACTTGATGAGATCTTTTTCCCCCCTTCTCATTCTCCAGGAACGTTATTTATCGCCCTTCCTTTTAATCTGCTGAAGAATTATGTGACACAGATTCAGGGTTGAAAAGCCTACTGGTGCAGAGTCTGCTATGAATGTTATTTTTTGTTTATGAAATTGTTGGGAAACTGTGTCTGTGTTTAGATTATGACATATAAACGTGTGTGTGTGTGTGTGTGTGCGTGTGCGTGTGTGGTTGTGTGTGTGTATGGTTGTGTGTGTGTGTGTGGTTGTGTGTGTGTGTGTACAGGCTACATGTGAACAGAGGGAAATGAGAATCCGCAAGGAACTGAAGAAAACTTTCAAGGTAACCAAAATCAACTGTCTGGTTCAGTTCATTAGTAATATATATATATATATATATATATATAACATTTTGAAATAAATACATTTCAGGGTATGTACCATGCTGCTTGCTTCGTTATGCCATATCACCTGATATATGCTTTCCTTTTCTATGACAGAAATATTAAGGTAGGTTCTTGCAACTTTTTTAAGCGATTCTTTTAGCGAAAAGAAATATTAATACAGGTTCTTGCAGCCTTTTATACTATTATTTTAGTATGACATTTGTAAAGATGAGTACGCAGTTGTTGCCATAATGAATAACTGCACTTTTTTTGTAACATTCATTTTATGATCATGCATTTAGGGTTTTGTTTCAGTTTAGTTTTGAAACCAACAGTAAATTGAAGGGAACACCTAGCAACAACATTGATCAAGTAGCTTGAGGATTTTTGTGCCATATTGTGTGGTGAAGTATGCATTTGGGTTTTAAGCACTTGCAATCTGCCACTCTAAACAACTCAAAAGTATTTGGTTATCTCCCTGTTTATTACACCATGTATTTTCATTTGGTAGAAACATTTTTGAGCTTTATCCAGTTTTATATTGTGAACAAAGGAAGTTAACTTCTGTTCCCAGGGTGAGTACAAAAATTACTTTTCTTATTTGATTTTTACAGTTTACTTTCTTACTGATGATTTCCTTGCAGAGTTATTATGTTACATGCATACAGGAGATAAAGACAATAAAACAAGATATTAGCACCAGAGACTTAAGTTTTCAGTTTATCAAAGCATTCTGTAAGATATTAATACAGAGTGATAATTACAAACTATGTATGTAGTAAGTAGATGAGTTGTAAAACATGAAGCTGAACAAGTGCTTGAATGTACAAGTAATTGAGAGGTGACACTGAGGAGCATGTTTCTATGGTGACAGTCTGTGTGTGTGTGTCTGTGTGTCTGTGTGTCTGTGTGTGTGTGTGTGTGTGGATACCTTCGTGTGTGTGTGTGTGTGTGTGTGTTTCAGAAAGCATCTGAGAGAGAGCTTGAGGTACTGGAGAACCGACTTGCACAGGCAGAGAGAGCCAAAGACCTGGCCCAGCTAGAAGGTTCGGCATATTTTTTCCCCCTCTTGGTGTGTTATTGTCGACATTAATATTGGCTATATTTAAGTTCAGTTGGCTTTGTAAGCGTAAAAACTGCTTCATGAGTGAGTAAAGTTTCAAAATCGTGTCGGAGTGAGGGTTTGGCAGGTCATGTTTAAAAAGTAAAAATTTTGGTGGTGAGATCCCTGGCAGGTGATGGGTTTTTTTTTCTCTTTCTTCTTCTTTAGCTTTCTTTCCTTTATTGATTGATCGATTTCAAACCAAAAAGGAAAAAAGTAAAGAACGGGGTTAGTTTCGTGTGTGCGCGTGTGCATGCGGGCATGGGTGCGCACATGCATGCATGCGTGTGCATGCTTTGTTTTCAGACTTGTTGCATCCAGTGTTTGCACACTGTGTGCAGTGGCTGACAAGGTGCGAGAGAACGAAGCCGTCAAGTTGATCCGCATGAAGGGAGGACTGCTGAAGGTGTCGGAGGCCTACATTGAGTTCGCCAAAAAGTGCTCTGTCATCTTTGAAGCGCAGAAGGTGAATGGAGGAGAAGATGGAGAAGGGGTAGGGAAGAGGGAGGTTGGGGGGAGGGGGGGGGGTATGGTTGGGTGGTGGTGGCGGATTGGAGAGAGTGTGGTCTGGTATGATCTTATTGCATTGTTAGTTAGTAGTGTTTGTTATTCTCCAGTTCTGTTTCTCTGCCTCTGTCTCTGTCTCTCTCTCTATGTCTTTCTCTCTCTCTGTGTCACTCTCTCTGTGTCTGTCTGTCTTTCTCTCTCTGTGTCTTTCTCTCTCTGTGTCACTCTCTCTGTGTCTGTCTGTCTTTCTCTCTCTGTGTCTTTCTCTCTCTGTGTCACTCTCTCTGTGTCTGTCTGTCTTTCTCTCTCTGTGTCTTTCTCTCTCTGTGTGTCACTCTTTCTCTCTCTGTCTCTCTCTCGGTCTTTCTCTCTGTCTCTGTCTCTGTCTCTGTCTCTCTCTGTCTCTCTCTCTCTCTCTCTCTCTCTCTCTCTCTCTCTCTCTCTCTTTTGTTAACAAGCAGATTCTTCAAAAGGTGAGAAACTCATTGATTTTGTTCAGCCATACTTGTAGGAGCGTTTTTGTTTTGTTTCTTTTCTTTTTCTTTTTTTATAGAACATGTCATATTCAGATTAGTCAGATTGTGTTCTTTCTGTTGTGATTTACATTTTCTTTGTAAAGCAGCGGAAGGGGGAGTTGGGGGTAGGATGTAGCTCCTGATTACATACCTGACCACTGTGCTGTGTGCAGCAAATTGCTCTGTTCCTGCCTGATGTCCACACACAAGATCTGGAGGACATCAAGTACACAGGTCAGGAGCACAAGCAGGCACGCGCACACACACACGCATGCACGCACGCACTCTCTCTCTTGTCTCTCTCTGTCTCTCTCTCTCTCTCTCTCTCACACACACACACACACACACACACACACACACACACACACACACACACAAACATGACAGATGCATTCATGCGTATAAATGCAGTCACATGCATTTAACATTATACTGGCCTGTATTCAGACTATGCTTTTCGCCCTCTTATCTCCCTCCGCTTTACATTTGTGCATACTCTTGTACACCTACGCATGCATACATGCGCTTCTCTGCAAATGTATGCGTTTTCATGCAAATGTGCATGTACCCTGCATGCAAATGCTCATGCATATGTGCACAGTTTTGACACATACAAAACTGAAGAATTTTTAAGGAACTCGCAACTGCAAACCAGCAAGCAAGTTGACCTACGACTGCACACAAAAACACACCTCTTTCCAGCCATGCACCATACTCACAGACTCCATGTGTGTGGTGCATACCCTCCAAAAGGGTTTGTACAGTCATCAAAGGTTAGGGAAACATTTGGAGAAACTGTAGCCTTTTTATGGACTTGAATGACTGGAAAAACTGACTTGGACCAGGAAAATTTTTTTGTGTCACTTGTAAACAGTATAGAGAAGGAAGAAACTCTAGGGAGAGCTTGACAGCTGAAGGTCTTCAGAGAAGTAACCCCCCACAGACAAGTGTTCTGGCCCTGAATATTCCTTACGCTAAGGGAAGGCGGGCCGCATCCAGGTCATGACTCTCAGATGCCCTTCTTCTGCTGACTTTTTTTTTCCTGGCACTGCCGGGATTCGAACCTGCATATTTTGGATGGGTGGGCATCTCAAGGCATACCTTTTTAGATGGATGTCTTATCTCACTGCTAACGGACACCTGTTCACGGTTGTGAAATTTAAGCGTCACGAAATTTACTTTTGTTCCTCCTCGACCAGGTCCAGCTGGAATTCTTTTCGGCTGCCTCTGCCATTGCTCTCAGGGTTCTGGTCCTCTTCTTGCCTGAAATCCAGAGCTGTTTCATGAGAACATAGGCTGATGAGCCTACAAATCCCAACCTCTATGACGAGAACCTGGGCCTGGAAGCCAGATTCCCTTCAGCTGCTAGCTAGACTGGCGTACTTCTCAGTCTTGTAGAGGTGCGCTCGTTCCGTTCTGCTTTCACGTGACAACAGAGTTTGATCATAATTGGTGTCACTTATAAACAGCACACAGTCTGTACTGAGGTTGTAAATTTGGTCTAATTGAGTCGTAAAAGTTTGTGAGTTTTGTGCCCTGTTTTTGAGCATGTACCCTGATGAGCGTGATGACAGTGTGACCAAATATGTTATGTGGGCCTTGCAGGTTCTGGGGCCACCAAACACTATGTGCAGGTGGCTAAAGAGAAAGTGCGCCAGTACCGCCAGCACAAGTTCGATCACCGCGCGCTTCCTCACCACTACTGTAAGTCCATCAACTTTCCTGTTTTTTCCTGTGTGTGAAAAATCTCATTGTTTCTATGAAAGCATCGGCACTTTTTTTTCAGTAGAGAAAAAAACCAAGTTAGACCAAGAACAGACAAAAATACAGACATTCTGTTAACATGGTACTATCCCCTCCACCTCTCTTCCCTCCCCTCAAAATGGGAAAAAAAAACCTGTAGGATAATGGTTGCATGTGCAAATCATGATATCGCTTCAGAGCTGGTCTAGCGGCCATAAAATTGTCACTCACAAAAGTAATGGTTTTTTTTTTTTCATTTTTCAAAAAATATGAAAATGGATCACCAGACAAATGCATGCTAGAATCGTAATTATTGCACAGTGTTTGGTATTTTGGAGAATTCTTGTATTCAGCATCAATTATGGTTTCATTCCTACAGTTGAACAGATAAAATGAAATGAAATGGTCATTGTGGTGTTTTGACTCGCATACATGTCGATTCACAAGTCGTTATTGTTTCTCATTTTCTACCTGGGCGTCACAGCCGAACCACCCCCTCCCTACACCATCAGTGAAGGAATCGGATACGACGTCATCTCCACCGACCCTGGTTCTCACTACACTTTCTCTTACGGCACTGCTGTGGCCGACGCCAGCATGTCGCCGCGACGACGCTCCACCAACACTGCCAGCACCGTCACCACCACCAGCACCACCAGCAATTCCAGCACAGTGTCCTCCTCGGCTGCCATCGTGGTGCCCCAGAGGGTGTCAGACCCCTGTGCCATTGTGGACTATGACCCCGACTGGGACAGTGACTACGAGGACTTGACGGGGGCCATGGGCGGGGCCAAGATATGAGATGCGGCTGCCAGGCCTCTGGACTCTTTGGAAGCTGTGCAGGGGATGGGGGTTCCTGTTGCTGTAGATAGTTCACATGGGGCGCGGCTGTGACTGAGTTCTCATCTGTTTGTATGTATGTACTTTGTGGATGAAAATTATTTCACTGTCAGCATGTATATGTGGTGGATGTGCATTTGTGATGGAAAAAAAAAGTTTAGAGAATGGAATGTGTGGTAACGGATATGATTTTATGTTTGGTTCTTGATCCTAACATAGAAGCATTCAGTCTAAGTGAGTGAGTGGATTAATAACTTCTAATTATGGTTTGTATAAATTGGTGATGGGATTATCATATCTAATTATGACTTGTACGAAGGATCTCACTAGTAGAATGTCAAAAGGGGGTGAAATTTTTGCCCTGCAAGAAAAATGAAAAAAGATTACAGATTGGAGAGAGAAAGTGATATGCGTTTCAGTTGTGATGGTATATTTCTTCCAAACTTGGTGCTTGAATATCATTGAGTAAAGACCACCTAGTGAATTCCAGCCAGTGTTAGCAGCCATCCCTTCTTTCTAAAGAGCGAGTGGACAGAAGTTTGAAATACGCTGATACTGTGGGTGTATGTTTTCTGTATCACAAAAGTCCAGAATGAGCAGCTTTGGTTTTATTTTTTCTACTGATGATTATATTTAATGTAATTAACTGTTTAATGTGATGATTATATTTAATGTAATTAACTGTTTAATGTACATTGGTGTAAAATTTGAGTGTGGAGTGGGTAGTGGCTATACACCTTTTTAAAAAAATATCTTTTTAGAAAAAAAGAGATTAAAACACAGATTTTTGTTTATATATATTTCCAGGCACCTAGTTTAAAGTTGATTATATTGTGAGCTTTTTTCCTCTCCAAACTGTGGAAACAAGTTTACCTCGTGGCAAAGTTTGCCAATCTTTCTTATGTGATTTTGAAGGCCTTTTGTTGGTATTTCTATACAGGTGTTTTAAGTTCACCAATTTTTTTTTCTTCCTGTACTGTTTTCAGATGGGTTGACGACTGTCATAAGACCATCAAAGAGGCTGGTGAAGGAAACTAGGTTAGCAGATAATCTCCTCTGACTTTGATGATAAAATTTGTGATGTTTTGCCACACTAGGGTGGTTTTGTTATTGTAAGCTTTCTCAGGTTTTTGTAGAAAAATTCTTGTGCGTTTTGGAAATGTTCTGTTTTCTGATCTGTCAAGCAAGCAAACAAATCCATTTGGATAGAAAAGTAGCAGACTGGAGGAAAGGCCTATTCTGTTAACTTTCCCCTACCTCACCCAATAAGATTTCTGTGATTGTTCTTGGAAAGTTTGCCCCTTGCTATTCTTTGTCTGAAAAAAAGCTGAGAACAAGATGTGTGTTCAAAATATGAAAGGCTTCCTAGCTCAGTAAATTATGGTGGCCCAGCTGTTCCCTTACACAGTGCGATCTTCTCTTTTGTATTATATAGGATATGTCAGATGTGTGAGGATGAAATATGGCCAGTTCGTTTTAAGCCTTGTCAGATTTCTAAATGGAGTGTACAGATATTCATTTAGAGATCTCTGCGTAATGGGTCTAAATGGGCTCGAATTGGGAGGGAGAGGGTGCGCATGCACGGGTATGAGTATGGTTGAGTATGACTGCCGAAAGGACCTTTTTTTTTTTTATTATTGGATTATGTATGTAGCATGTATACATGGTTGCATACAGGCACAGAGAAGGTTGACAGTTTAAAGTATATGCATAGTGTCCCAGTAAGCCTGAAAAATGGAACCGTTTGAAGTTTTATCAAATAGCAGTTGTGGCAATGGATTCCATTGTTGTATGGGTGACATTTTATCATGGAGAGATAAAAGCATAGAAAATTTGTCCATTAAAGCAGTGATTGCATTGGTTGCTGGCATTAAACAGGTAAAAACGTCCCAATGGATGTGAAATGCTTTGTTCCATTAAAACAACGAAACCCAATTTAGGGGAGATAGGAAAGACATTGAACAAAATTAACAGGCTCTGGATGTTCCTCCCCCTCCCCTCCTCCATTCCTTCCTTCCCACCAACCATCATCTTCCAGTCAGAAACATACAGAAGCAGTGCACAGAGTAAGAGATTGTTGACCCGCTGTTGTACCGTGTAAAAAAACCGTAGAAACCTCGGTGAGTGATAAAATACTGCTGGGATTCTGCAGGTGTGTTATTCTCATCATTTCTACTATATGATCTTTTTACCTGTTGAAATGGGAAGCTTCAAAGGAACAGCAAAGGTGTGACGTGTGAATCTGACAAATCAGACTGAGCCAGGAGTAAACTGAAAGGGTGTGTTTGAGTGAATGTGATAGTAGCTAGAGACTTTGTTAATCAGAAAAAAAAGAAGTCGGTATTGCTATTACCCAGTGGGCAGAATCTACCACAATTTGAAGTTTGAAAGAAAGAGCAAAAACGCATTTTTGATCCAATATCGGTTTTTTTCTTACATGATCTCAGTTGATAATTTTCTTGTGATTAATTATCAGCATGATGAACTTGCTTCCGAGTGTGTGTGTGGGTGGGTGTACTGTGTTTTTGAAGAGCATTAATCTAAATACCTAGTGAAGAAAGCTTGCCTCGAATATATTCAGTTCTGTTGAGTTTACTGTGTCGTGTGTGGTGGACTGCAGTTTATCACATTCTTTTCTTACATCCTGATTCTGTTGGAGTTTACTGTGTCATGTGTGGTGGACTGCAGTTTATCACATTCTTTTCTTACATCCTGATTCTGTTGGAGTTTACTGTGTCATTTGTGGTGGACTGCAGTTTATCACATTCTTTTCTTACATCCTGATTCTGTTGGAGTTTACTGTGTCATTTGTGGTGGACTGCAGTTTATCATATTCTTTTCTTACATCCTGATTCTGTTACATTTCCCATGTGAAAGGCATGCATGCAAGTTTTTCTGGTGTTTGAAACATGTTTTTTTTTCCTGTTTTTTTGATCTGATCATTTTCATTGGAGGTTCCTTGTATGAACTTGAAAATTGATTTGGGTTTCATTAATAAATTAAGGTTTGATTATCCCAGAAGGACTGGGTCAGAAACGTGTGTGAAAAGATTTTTTTTTGTTTTTTGCTTTTAACCAAAGCGAGTCTGGAATAAGGCAAGGAGACGTAAATAGTGCAGGGATCACATAACCAGTAAATACCATATAGAAAAAAACAATACTGGAGGTTGTTTGAGCTGCTGGTCTGAGATGAGGCTGGCAGGGATTGCATCAAAGACAGAAATAGCATGATGGACAGGATGCAACAATTGATTGGCTGGTAGCCTATGCATCACTGTCAAATTCCAAATATGTCACGTTCTTTGTGTGGCACATTTGAATCTAGTGATGCTTACATTAGTTCAGAGACACATGCTCTGTGTCAGTCTGAAAAGGACAGTGATCAGCAGTGATTAAATCTTCAAGTGGACTTTGCCTGATACACATCATGCAGAAGTTTACATTTTTTTCCCCGTTTAATAAGCAAGGGAAATGACTCTGACAGTGTTCACAGTTCACAAGAGTTGAGCCTCCTGTCGAGTTCATCATTGTCATCTTTAGTAGATGTTTGTTGTAGTCAGATTTTCAAAGTATTTTTTTGTTACTGGTTTGTTTCCATGTGCCAGCACTGGTTGTTGGACGGTGATGGGGGACTGGTTTTCCAAATTCCTGGTGCGATCACATAAATTGGTATTGAATATCGAATAAGGATGACTTTTGTGTCCATGGTGAGCCAGTACATGTCCATCTCTCCAAACTTATGCTGCTGCTGGCACCCAGTCATGCAGATAGGCATAAAGCTCATAGAGCAAAGAAGTTGCTCCTGGTTTCCTCACTTGTTTTGTATGCCTCCTGTCTGCATCTATGCTTTGCAAATTTTTACTGGAAGCAGGCCTGGTTTGGAATAATGGGCATGAATTGTTTTGCCTTTCTTATTTGTTGCTTTTTTTCGAATGGCTTATTTATCATAATTATATGTAAAGGCTGTCCTTGGAAGTGTTTATATAGTGAGTTCTTTTAAACAAGTTGGAGTCAAAATGGCGTGGGCATCAGCCTGAAACGAAGAACACATGGTACCTAGTGTAAGTCAGACTCGTTTGCCTGAACAGTCTACAAATTTGAGTTATAAGATCGAGTTGAACTTTGATGACATTGGTGGGAAATTATAGGCCTTGAAAGTTTAGTGCTGGCAGTTGTTGCCAATGCTGAGCTATTTTTGGTTCATGCAATGAGGGTCATGGACAGGGCAACACCAGGTTGCTAGGATACAAAGCTTAGGTTTTAGCTTGTTTTCCCCATAGTGTGTGCACGTGTGTAGCCTTTGTCCATGAAGATTGGGGTCACCAGACTATTATGGGAAAAGAAAGTTGGAGGGAAGTAACCTCACCACACGCACTCTGTGTTGACAGGGTCTTTAAAGGTATTCAGTACCGTTTCCTGTTTATGCGTAGAAAGGTTATTGTCAGTGATTGAAGCCTGTCATGCCCAGCAGCTCTCACTGTCTGGAACAGTGCCAATATTGGTAGTATTGATTTTTGTCCTTCTCGTGTGTGGTACATTTTATTTTTCCATGTGCCAATATTTGTTCTATTTATTCCTCTAAAGAAACCTGAAAATATTAAACGTTTATAAAACGTGCGAAATGAATGGGGGAAATGTGTGTGCACCAAAATGACGGAGAAGAGGGGAAGAGAAATAGGAGGGAGAAACATTTATCATGCCGATATGTTCACAGAACATCTCTGAAGACAGCGAATTTTGATGAAAATCATCATTTGCATTTCCCCTCCTGTTCGCATTCAACAGCCAGGTGGGTCCCCAAGTGTGAATGTGTGTGTGTGTATGTATGAGCATGTGCTTGCATACACAAACGAATAGGGTGATTAGAGATACGAACAAGATTCCATTCACCCATTTCTGGTGTTTTGATAAATCAGCCTGTACCACAGAAAGTATCCCAACCCTGGAAAACTAGTTCGATTTGTCACATTTTTGAGTGGTCTTGTGATTTTCCCATTATTCTTCACAGTTGGTTTTCACCTGTAAACTTGCTTTTGTTACATGCAACCTCCGTGTAGTGCATAGCTGTGTGCATGTGTGGATGGGTGGTAAGGGGGAGAGTGGAATGGATCAGGAAGAAAGGTGAGAGAAGAGGTGAACGAAGGAGAGGGTGTACGTTTGCATATGCATGTGTTTGCACACACTTGCTTGTATGCATGTGGATATGTAGAGAAGGTAGCTTGGTGTAGCTATTGAGACTTGTACAGAGCTATGATCCTGTAACTGACTGCATTATGGAGGAGATGGTATGTCATTCATTTCTAAATAGCTTGTGTTTGATTGTGTTCATTCAGAAGCCAGGTGGACATTGTTTCATCAAATGAGACATGACTGTATAAAAGAAAACAAAAAGTTGAGCAAAACTTCTTGAAAAGATTCCAAATCAGAGAATTAATAGTGATGCACAGAATTTTTGTCAGCTTGTTGATTTTTTTTTTTTATCATACCTCTACTAATAAATATTTGTAAAGTCAAAAGGGCGAGTTGTGTTTTATTTTTGTGATGCCCCCTCCCCCATCTCTCTTACCGTTGCATTGATTTCAGAAACTTTTCACATTTCATTCAACAATAAATTGAGGAAAAGTGAGAGAAAACATTTGATGACAAATGCAGTGAAAACTTTTCAATCCAGACAGTACTGTAAACACTGGAAGCCATTTGAAGAACACATGACTAAAAAAAGATTCATGTAGTACATATTGATTTTGGTTCATTCCTGGTTTCAAAACCATGTTGGGGTGGATAATTCATTGTTGGTTTGTGAAAATCAAAATTTAAGAAATCTGATTTTCTACATTATGATAAAAACTACTTATCCTTTTTCCTTGTAGGAAAGACACAACGTTACAAAGTTGTTATAAATCCTTCACACTGATTTAGAAACGAATAGGAAATCTGTCCTTTCTCTAAGATTTTCTATTTTTTGTACACACAGCGTTCTGCAACATTTCCAGAGAGTGAAAGAGCACGGAGCAACTGTTGCGCAATAAGCACACAAATATACATATTTGTGTGTTTCCTGTTGATAAATGTGCTCTTGAGTGTGTGTGTGTGTGTGTGTGTGTGTGTGTTTTTCAGTGCATGGTAAACTTTTTAAAATTTGTACCACATCACAAACGGCATGTAAACACACAAATCGATACGTCATCCTTATAAGCACTCACAAATCCTCCAACAGATGATACTTACATTTCTATGTGGAAGCATCCACATCCACAGAAAGAACAGTTCTTCCATTTCTAACGTTTCAAATTATTTTATTTTGATCAAAGTACAGCAACATCTTTTAACTTTTTGTCAGTGAAGAAATGTTATGAAATAAAGAAAACAATAACGAAAGCAAAGAAACCGAGAAGTTCATAAACTTGTGAACAAAAAGACGCCACCTGGACTTGATAATACACACATTCAGGAACTTGCCAGAATTCAGGACAGAAAAAGGAATTTTCTTTGGGCAAACTGAAGTAACCTAAGACACAGGAGGAAAAAAAAGAAAGAAAAGGTGTAAAAATAACAAACATGATAAAACAACGGCCCCTCATTCATTTTTTAAATTATAATTATATGCATACAATAAGTAAACCAACAAAAGACAAAAGAAGTCAAACTGTACACAAATGTATTACTTTTACTCGATCAGAATGGAAAATGTTCTTGGTATACTTTTGTTTCGCACATCTGTAAAGCAGCAATTCCCCCGTATTCCTCTTTGGTGGGGGGAGGGGAGTGGGGGGTAGTGGGGAGTTTCAATATGTATGCGGACATGTAATTCTCCTAGAAGTAAATAAATGAGATGAAAGTGATTGCATTCGTCTTAGTTTAATCTCCTAGACTGCTGGAAAATGTTGCTGAATACCTCAAAACTAACAAATCCCGGTGTGTTAATGAGTCCGGTCCTTTGTGACGCTAACAACATGCTGACTCGGTTCAATAAGAAGATAAAAGTGAATGGGCAGCGTTGTGTTGAGCTCTACACATTTGATTTTCAATCTCTTAATAACTTGGTAACTAACAGCAGACTAAGCTAAAAGTATGAATTCATTCCTTTATCTCTTGTCAATTTTGCTCCTGCATATCACCTTTCTCAATATACACAGGCTCTTTAGCAAATAAGTAATAATTTTGAAAATCTAAGAGTAGTGCAAAACAATAATTGCAGAAACAAAATGAAAGGAAATGAAATTTTCAACCAGGGTAATGAGATAAGCAATATAAATGCTTTCCTCCACCCAACTCTGGGAATGTTGATAGTGCAGGCTTGATTTGTTTCATACATGATTGTGAAAATCTGCTGCAACCATTAATAGTCTTCTTGCCCTCAAAACCTAAGATCTCGTTCATCCCATCCATTAAGGATCACCTTCCAACAAACAGAAACTGAATCGTTGCTGCACTCTTATCTGAACTCAGACAGCATGTATCAATAAACAGAAAGAAGTCTCTGCATACAGGCATGAATTCACTGCTGAACTGTGTAAACTAAAAACAGGCAATGCTGATTTGAGGCTGGACTTTTTTCCCATGAAAAGTAATCAGATGATCACAATAACCATCCCTTTCCAAATCAAGTGATCGCAGGCCCTCAAGGGTAACAATTTCTGCTGATGTTGTTATAACAAATCGTAAAAAAATGTTAGCGAACCACAAAAAAAAAATGTGGACAAACGAATCACAAGACAAAACATGACGCGTTTCGACCTCCTAGGTCTTCTTCAGGCAAGATACAAAACAAGTGGAACAACGAAAATGAACAAGCAATCACTTATCTTCAATCACTTCAGCACAAGATAGGCGCTGAATGAAAACCAGGCTGTCAGAAGGGAGATAATGATGTTGTAACAACGAAAATGAACGAGCAATCACTTATCTTCAATCACTTCAGCACAAGATAGGCGCTGAATGAAAACCAGGCTGTCAGAAGGGAGATAATGATGTTGTTATCTTTTATTTTTTTAACTGACACAACCTATGTTCATGGGCAACTGAAAACAGCTGACTCCTTTCTCTCATTCATATACTATTTATTATAACATTGAAGGTCAGTATTATGTGTTTAACGTGACTATGTTTTTGCCATTACTTTTGAAATGCATGCATTATCAGGTTAAAAGAATAATGTGTATAAATGAATCACCTCTATCAGATAATGTAAAAAATGAAAATAAAAAGATACGCTTTCAAAAAAGTCTCTTAATCATTCTCTCAAAGTGCTTACAGCCCAGCCAACCAAAAGATTTTCCTTTATGAAATAAGGCTACACCCATATGTCATCGAAAGTCCAGTCAATAAGGAAAAGCAATCAATTCAATCCAACAGACCAAAAGACGTTTAAACCTTCCTTCCTAACCATGTGTACACTGAACGAAACAATAAAGCAAGCCATTTAAATGGGTCCAAGTCACAGAGAAAGGGCTATAAAGGTAATTTGCATCTCACAGAGGCAAACCTGATGTAAATCATGATAAAAGATATTCCTGAATCCCGTGCGGTTCCCAAGAACCTTGACACTGTGAACTTGACTTTCTCAGATACAAAATAACGCTGCATCTTCGCTCCCCTCCCACTTTCCGCCCTGCTCCTTTCCCAACCCGAAATCTCTTTCCCTGACACGGAGAAGGTACCTGTGTACATACATGTTCACTAGGATGAACTTTTCAATCAGTCATGTGCTCTCTGCAGGGTTAGTATAGAACCAGTATTACAAAATCCCATGATCATCCCTGATTTTGTTTTCTTAATGACCCAGATCTTACTGTAATTGGAAATGATGCACGAAGCTGAAACAACAAGCTGTGGTTTTCAACAAATGCATTGTAAAAATCACTATGCTTCCAAAGCAATGGGTGCTATTTGTGACAGCACCGTTACGAAGAGTTTCTTACTCCTTATCACCTCTGCTGAGGAGGCGACGGTTTAAACACCAATCTGTTCATTTGTTTGTCTGTCAGCACCATTATGTAAAAACTCATGTGCCAGTTTGAAAGAAATCTGGCGGAAAGACAGAGATGCGGCCAAGGTGATCGTGATCAAAGACTGGATCAAGGATCCATTTGACCTTGGAAATATGCACTCAACTGTGGTGGAGGTCTGCGTTCTCCCAAGGCATTCTTAGTTTGTTTCTGTTTCTTGAAGTCTTTGTTTTCAAAGAGAAGTACAAACTACAATGAAGCCTCTTCCAATCCAGATTACAATTTTGTACTCGATGTGCTTTTTCAACATTTTGTTGCACTTCAACATGTATGCAAAGTTCCCAATGTTTTCTTTACTTCTAACAATCTTTTTTCCACTACTTCTGAAAATCTTTTTCCCCTGACTCCAAATCTTATGTTCCCTGACTTCTTAAAACCTTTTCCCTGACATCTAAAAATCTTATGCTCCTTTACTTCTTTATATATATATATATATTCAATTATAAACAAAGCTTGCCCTTATGTCTTAGATTGAAGAAATAGGGGGAGATAAGCATACATATCTGCAGTGGTAGATAATTCTGCCTAACTAACAGTATGTGCTTGAGTGGATGAATGGGGAAAAATAAAATAAATGCTTCTCAAAATGAGCCTTTAGAAGCTTACAGTCTCCAAGAGGGAGACAGTCTCCAGTAGGGAGGAAACTCACTAACATATAACTCCTGGTCAGATACCGATATTTCGAAACCTGATTGTTTCTCCTCAGTGACCGCGGAAAGTGGTAATTTGGCTCCTCTGCCTTTTGGGTTTTAAGAAGAATGCTATCCCAGAAAAAGCTGGTGTGCAATACCGTAGTATGTTTGTTGAGTTTTCAAAAAAACAACCAAAGGTGCCACCTAAGAAGCAAAAGAAAATCATGAAAGAGCAAAACAAGCTACATTTTCTTATGAAAAGTAGAAAATATAAAAAGATAACCTCTTAAGACACAAGTGCTGAGGGCCAGTTCTTAGAATGAATCCGCAAGGGACTAAATTACAACTAATAAATTCCAAGGATAAGTACCGAGCACCATTCCAGCAACTTACAGAGCACCTTGGTGTTGCAATGACTGCAAAAAAAAAATATATATATGTATACATTTTCTTGATTTCTCTAAATCTTGTTTTCCATGATTTTTAGGACTCTTATTTTCCATGTTTTTCTTGGCTAATACATATTTTACTTTATTTGACTTCTAAAAATCTTATTTCCTACGACCTCTAAAAAGCTTATTTTTTCATGATTTCTAAACACCTAAATTTCCCTGACTTCTAAATATTTTTTTCCTGAATTTCCAGTGACTGAAAAAAAAGGTGTGTTTTCCATGACCATGTGTCTGGGTGAAACTGAGATAGCAGTTTTGAAAATGAAGGCCTACTTCGTATCATCACACACGGATGTGTATTTGTGATGGAAAAAAAAGTAATACCTGAACATTCCATGTTCCAAACTAAGGGGAAAAACTCTTGCTGGTTTATCATTAAAACTTAACTCTTTCATCCCTACAACCCGGTTTTCCGGTTTGCAGAAATCCTACCCTTCCTGCCTGCAGCCTGGAAAACCGCATGGATGTGTATTTGTGATGAAAAAAAAAAGGGATACAATACCTGAACATTCCATGTTCCATACTAGGGGGAACAACCCTTGCTGGTTTATCATTAGAACTTAACTCTTTCATCCCTACAACCCGGTTTTCCGGTTTGCAGAAATCCTACCCTTCCTTCTTGCAGCCTGGAAAACTGGGCAGCACAAAATCCCTCCTTTCCTTCCTGCAGCCCGGAAAATCGGTTCTCATGGTAAGCGCTTTGAACTTCACGTGAGTCGCGTCATCGGTACACGTCATGACCGTGTTGCTTGCGCGGCAGTATTTATGAATGGAATGGATGCCAGACGGCCCCTACAGAGTGGGAAAGTGGTCACCGCTCTATTCTGGCTGGTTTGCTACTGCATACGTGGCAGTTCTCACTTTACACTTCTTTTTTTCTCTCTATAAATCCAGGAATGAAGGGAATACTCGTATTATAAGAATCTAGGAACAAGAGGAAGTAATGGTTCATAGAAAAGTTGGAATGAAAGAGTTAAGCCAGCCTAAACAGACAATGCAACACACCGCCACTTGAAAGTCACTATATAACCGACTTCCAACAGTACTGAACCCTGACAATGACTCATTGCACCATTGGCTGATCAATGTGCATCTGACAGGCGTATCTGGTCAAAGTAGAATACGCCATTAAAAAAATGTCTGCACTAATGGTATGGACGCACCAAGTTTGGAAAACTGCTTGACTTTTCCATTTTTTTCCCCCTGACCAGTACAGATCTGGTAGGGGTAATTACACTTCGACTAGTGAGTAAATGCTATGACCGTTGCACCTTATGCTCAGTACACTTGGTCACAGTGACATTTTTCTTCAGTTCATGTGATGTTGCAGGTCTGAGCAATACTGACATGATTTAATAATGACACTCAACACTAGTGTGTTTCTTCAGTGCTTTGCTGATCATAAAGACATAAGGTTTGTAATACTTGTGTGTTCAGACTTCAGACTATAATGCACACAAAAAAGTTTCACATACGATGACATAAAAGTGCTTTCTGACTTAAAAATCATGTGATCAACAACATACAAGCACATTCTGACTCAAAAGGCATGGGACCCTAACAAGCAGTTGCCAAGTAATGTGACTAACATTTGCTCAGGATCAAAATTAAAAAGTTGGGCAACGCACTATAAATCTAGGACATGCTACATGCTGAACCACAGGCATGCAAGTTTCAGCACAAGCACATCACATACACACAGTAGGTGCATGTATATTTTTCTAACGTAGTCCTCTGAGTTTCAGCACAAGCACATCACATATATGCAGCAAGTGCATGTATATTTTTCTAGAGCAGTCCTCTGTGAGTTTCAGCACAAGCACATCACATATATGCAGCAAGTGCATGTATATTTTTCTAGAGCAGTCCTCTTTGAGTTTCAGCACAAGCACATCACATATATGCAGCAAGTGCATGTATATTTTTCTAACGTAGTCCTCTGAGTTTCAGCACAAGCACATCACATACATGCAGCAAGTGCATGTATATTTTTCTAGAGTAGTCCTCTGTGAGTTTCAGCACTAGCACATCACATACATGCAGCAAGTGCATGTATATTTTTCTAAAGTAGTCCTCTGTGAGTTTCAGCACTAGCACATCACATATATGCAGCAAGTGCATGTATATTTTTCTAAAGTAGTCCTCTGTGAGTTTCAGCACTAGCACATCACATATATGCAGCAAGTGCATGTATATTTTTCTAAAGTAGTCCTCTGTGAGTTTCAGCACTAGCACATAAATAATAATAATAATAATTTAATTCATTTCAGAAAAAGTGACGCCTGTCCCTCGTGAGGCTCCAGGCGCCATTACAATATAAAAGCCGAACGTTTAAGAATGAAGAAAAGAAAGGAAACACATAAGATTAAGGCATATAAACTATAACATCATAAGACCAACATACATTTAAAAACACAGAGTTATACATGCAGATAAACATAACATTCCCCTCACTCTTTCCCTATGCTGTCTCCCCCCTCTCTCCAGCACACAAACACCCAAGACATCTGCACACACACACACACACACACACACACACACACACACACACACTATTCAGGATAAGACATAAAAGCAGATTAACACACTATTCAGGTAAGACATAAAAGCAGATTAACAGTGCAGTGCATCACATACATGCAGCAAGTGCACGTATATTTGTCTGAAGTAGTCCTTTATTTGCAATGTGAAAAATGTTGACAGGTTGACACCTAACAGTATTTGCATCCACTGGGGTGGACAGTTGGTCTGAGCCGCAACATTGGCCAGGGGGGTGGTCAGAATAAGCCCCGAGCGGCTCTGCCTGAGCTGGCTCCACTGACTCATAGGGATCTACATGGAGTGACACAGAAGGGGGCTTTGGGGAACTGGAAGAAGGCAGCACTAGGGTATGGACCGACTGGACTATGACAGTTGAAGCACCTGCTATGACGGCAACACCCAGTCTCCTGCTACACCAGAACAGCTGCACCTCATCCGCATCACTCGGCCACCTCCGCCTTGGCTTAAGGCTGTATCAGGCCGATTGACATGGGTTACAACACCAAGGCTACATCAAAATGTTGTTATGCTCTGCATACTTATGCAGGGATTGTCTTCAGTCGTGACAAGCTCCTAGCATAACATTATCAGTCTCCAAAATCCCCCGAAGTCGAAGTGTGGCTGCCCAAGTGGCGGGGTAATCAAAAACGGTCTCAAAAGTAATGTTCTCATCCCCAGCTGATACATTTGTACCACAGTGTTCAAGTGTTTTGGCTGTTTGGATGATCCCTGGAGTCTTTAAGCCAGGGTACGACAGCAACAACTCGGCCACCTACAGTCTATACCACCTACAACCTGAAAACAACCTGTCCTTTATAACCTGGGGCTGTCAGGACACAATCCCACCATCATTGTCATCAGTAATAAATTCAGCTACAAAGCTGCAGCTACCACCGACATGTTGCTAAGACAACAACGGTTTGACTTGATAAAGCCAGTGTCTATGTAAGTGATAGTTTTGGAGATAGATCAAGAAAAAACATGGATTCGAGGCACCAATCCAGACATGGCAAACGATGCACCTGCCAGACAACTCTGGCAGGAGTGATCACTCTCATAAGTGTCTTAGTTTTACGATGGACTGTCACATTTGTCATCCCAAAAAGAAAAAGAGAGGGCAGGAATGTGGTGAACGATCAGGTCGGTTTGCCTCCTGGCTTACCACCCAATCTGTTCCACGGTGCTGTGTCACGACCGTTTCGCAAACACACCTGACACTTCTGTTTCAATTTCCAAAAGTGTCACTGCCCGCTGATCAGCCTTTCATATTACTGCCAAACCATATGTAGGTGTTTGGTTTGTGTCTAGCTCAGGCATCCGCCAAACCATCTCTATGAATAAGAACAATGTGTATATGAATTAAACATCACAGGCAGGCAACATCGACACCACTCCAACAACTGATAGAACTGCTTCTTATTGAGCTCTGCAGCGAAACCATAGGCAGAAATGAAATAAAGTTGTAATGCTCTGAGTTTCAGCAAAGCTGGATTTCCTTATATCATTCACCATCAAAACGGCTAATCACCAGTGATATGAACTGAAAAATGCATGTAATACCAACCTCTCTCACATTACATGACAACAATGTCAATATAACAGGCTGAGAGCAAGAGGAACAATTCAGAACCAATCAAATGAATTGTTCCAATCCCGTTCAATGGTAAACCAATCAAACACAAAAATAGAATGAGCAAACAAACAAGCAAACAAAAAAGTCAGTACTACCATGATGAAAGTGTAACTTCTGTAATGCAAAATCTAACACACGGGAGCAGTTTCCAATTAAAATCTGCCAATACGCCACGATTGTCACCATGCTTGAATCCAATGAAATCCAAAATTTTTGTTTGTAACCTTCTACCCCCACTCCCTGAACAATTCAACAACTTATTACAACTCAACAGAAAATCAAGGATAAAGACATCTTTATAGCCTGTATGGATAAAACGTGAAAAACAGCTATAAAGCCGGGGAGGGGGAAAACACCTTTGTGAAATGTACACTGCTATGGGACTCACTTAATATATTTGTAATTACCAGGCACTAATTTGTTTGTTTTGGAGTGGGGAAGAGAAAGGCAAAAAAAGGGTGGAAAGCGTGCCAAGGCAGAAAGGTATACAAAATTCATAACACACACACATGCACCCACATGCATTCACACTCACACATAATAAATTTCAAGTTAAAAATGAAATCTGTTTTAACAGAAAAAAATGTAAATAAACAAGACGGAATCAAGCAACAGTCTGTATGACAATTTCAATTAAGATTCATGTTGAAAAGTCACCAAAAAAAAAAAAAAGTGTTCTGTGACTTTTTGTGTGTGTGATTTTTGTTTTGTTTTGTTTTCCTTTTCTTTCAAAGATCAAACATAATCTTGACATAATTCATACTTTTCATCTTGTTCAATCTTCTTCTCATGAAGGGAAGAAAGGAAAAAGAAGCTCCTTGTTTAATGGCCTTGCTCCATGGAATGTGTGTGTGTGTGTGTGTGTGTGTGTGTGCCCACATACATATGTATGTTCATGCGTGTGTGTTGTACACTGCTGTGAGATATTGTTTGTGTCCCATTCAAATTTCCTCAAATCTATTCTAAAAGTTCCTCAAATCTATTCTTGTAAGTCAAACACCCCGATAAATAATCACACACACATGAAAGATGCTAACATTTTTAATGAAAAAAAAAACCAGTATGAAACAAGTACAGTCCTTCCAATTTTTCACTGTATATATCTATACGCAGTTTATTCAATTTGCCTATACTCAGTATGTATAAACAAAATAAAACTAATTCACTTAACACATCTAGTTTGCTGAAATCTACATAAATTCACACCAACACTTATGCAAATATTTCTGTTACTGGAAATGACTACTAAACACAAAAGTACACATTCCTGAAATAGAAAAGAAAAAAAAAGAGATTGCACTTGCTATACTGACAAAAGAAAGAAAGAAACAAACAAAATAAAAACAACACAAATATTAAATACAGACAAAATTGAGTTAACTATTTTGATTCTGAAGCCTGTTGCGTAAAGCAGCAATTCCACAAGTTTCTCTATTCCACTTTAGAGTAACCTACTAGCAAGTAGTCAACACCTGAGCTCAGTGTCATGCACCTTCCTAATATCCCTGGAAAGAAAATATGCGAGTATAAAATACAAGCATAAAATTTGGCAAAAATGATGACTAGGCTACCTGGTCCTTGAGTGTTTTTTTCGTAATGTGAAAATCTATACAGCTTACACTGTATACAGAGGCCACTGATATATGTGCATTATCCACATCCACTTCGATTCCTTTGGTTATTGTTTACCAGTTTCACCCAACATATCCCCCCAATTTGAGGCTCTTTGAATAACAAGAATCCACTGGAGTAATTTAGACTGGCACTGGAATTGTTACCCTAATGCTTACAGATTCTGGCAGAGTCCTCAAATTTCAGTATATGTCTGCATGACGGAAGTAATTTTGATAAATCTAGGTATATATACATGTGTGTGGTGTGTGTGTGTGGTGTGTGTATTTGCAGCTTCTGACTCTCAATACAAGGGTTGTGGGATTCAATCCAAGCAGTTTCTGGAATGTGAAAGACGGAACTGGATCTTCCAGGTTAACATATGCACTATCTGATTCTTGGAGAGGAGATGGGCTATGCCACTCATTTTTCCATTACCCAATAAAATGCCAGACTGAACACATTAAACAAGCACCTGCTGCACCCAAGAGAAGATGGAGCCTATAGCAGCACCTACTATGACCACCTTGTCAAAAAATACAAAGTACATTCAAACTTACAAAATAACATAAAGCTCAAGTAGGGAGTAAGCTTAGCATACTTGAAATAAGAATTTAATCATAAACATATATCACACACAAACACACACAAAATGTTGTGCTCTTACTCTGTTAGAAATGGCACAAATGAATATTAAAACCAAGGAAAGGATTGTCATGGGAAAACTGCCCAATGCAAGGCCAAAAGATGATTTCAATAACTGCAGCAAATAATTAGCAGAGGTGCTACAAGACGTAAGTGGGCAGGCTGGAAAACCGCTGGAAACTGGCTCTCAACATTTTCAAGGCCTGAACAGCGATTCTCTGGGAGATGAGTGGGGATAGTATCATTTCATCTTCCACATGTTTGTAAATGTAAAAATAGTACTCAAAGAACAGGGGCATTGAGGGGGTAGGGGGGGTGAGTGGGAGGAGAAAGGTCTTTGAACCAGACACCCTGGACAATGTGCGCGATAATCATGTACATGATTTTTTTTCGATTCTTTGATCTTGTGCTTCAGCCTCACTCCCTAACTTTGTCAACATCAGTCCTATCTGTCCACATACCGAACCACACAGTGCAGAACAGAAAGCACAAAAACAAAGAAGGTCCTGATGATGATGTTCTGACCAACCCAAACAGGGATCGCTTTTAGCTGAGCATAGCTCGATCAATTCTCCTTGTTTAAGAGCCAAGAAAGATGGGGCCCTTGAAAGGACGATGTTGAAAGCAGTTTGCCATCCATCAGTGACTCGACTGAAAGGCAATTTTCAAATTTCCTACAAACTGGATTTTCGACCTAAATCTGAAAAGTGACACCCTAGAGTTGGAAAACCAGGAGGGAATTTTTCTCAAGCCCGAGTCCCAGCTGAACAGCACGAAATCTTGCTGGGCCTGAAAAGTGAGTTTCAAACTTTTTACAGGCCAGATTTCCAGCCTGGGGCTGATAAGTGGCACCCTTAAATTAGGTATCAAAGGTAAACACATGGAGAGACAGAGGGCACAGGTGTTTGTCCTTTTCATCAAGCTACATGTCCATTCGCTGTATTCACAATACCTGTGAACCACAGGCTGACATATTGGCTGGTAATGGCCTGTGCCTGTGCGCCAATCCTTTTTCTTGCCAGGCAGCTTTTTCATGAAGGTTTACTATTACCTGCTGTCACAAAGGGGCGTGGTCTCTATGGGCAGGCAGGAGGATGACAGGTCATATCGAGTGATCTCCTCCTTGTGATCCCTTCCCACTACAATCATCCAGAAGTTACACACGGCTGATCTGAACTGTGTGGCCACACAGGGGTTGAGGACCTAATATAATTGTTTGTCGAGTTTTGGGCAAAATCAACTTTATAAGCATTTAATCAACAACAAATAAAATGAATTAACCCCAGTTGACTGATACATGAGTTTATTTAAGTCCTTTAGTGCTTAGGTTTTTAATGATCTATTTTCAGTCATACACCCGTAACTAGATTCAAATGAAAGATAGGGTATATGCATTTTACTTTTCATGACAGTGGATTTGACATCGTTCTTGTGCTGTGCAAAGTTTGGAAAACTTTTGTGTTTACTGAAAGTCCAAAGATACAGGAAAGCTACCCCACGTGACAACAAACATTAAAATCTGTTGTTGTTGTTGCTTTTTCATAGTGGCCACCAAGTCACACACTGACATAAATTCAGGACACCTTGGCCAAATTTAAGAGCACAGTACACTAATACCATGGCAAACTGCGTTCCTTCTAAGTTTCAAAGAAATATGAATTTCAGTTCACCAACATTTGGAGTTTGGAGAGATTTGTGGGAATATGTCACCTTTCTTGACTGTCACTTCACCTACAGGTCAGTTGACCCTGAAGGCCATGTGTGATGTCTGCTGAGAAAACACACCACCCCAAAGGGTTCATAAGTACCTGAACATCTTCACAAATGCTTTCTGATGATAACACAGGCTACAAATGGTCACCTGCGTCAGCAACAGAAAATTTAGTTTAAAAAAAACACACTCAAGGTTTGCTTGACAACAACAGCATAAGGATCAGATGACAGGTGCCACTTTCATAACCTTTTGTATGTATCACACAAGAGCAGGTACACACTCATACAGTATTCTTTCTCTTTCTTTCTTTCTGCGTACGCAGGCTGATACTCCTGCGGACACTGCCTGTATAGACAGGCGGTGGAGTTTTGTGTGTGTGTGTGACTGTTTTTCATCCCGCCATTAAGGCAGCCATACTCCATCTTCGGGGAAACTCATACAGTATGGCACTTTCCCTACTTACTGAACACACTTAGCTGAACGGCAGCAGTCTCTGAACGTTGTCTTTTAAAAGTCAAGAATGAATCATTGTCAGTTTGGACATCTCTTACTGTTGCCCAATTGCTGGCAAACCTACACACATGAAATTTCTGTCTGAAATTTCCATGAACAAAAAAAGTTCCTACAATTGTCATTTTGCCAGAATACATATCTGACAGGCACTCAAAGTTTGGGGAGGGGGGGGGGGGGGGTTAAATATAATCTTGAAAGGTATCCCAGACAAACTTCATCAAAGTAACAACCCAGACCACTACACTGGACAGACTGGACCATAATACAGCATGGTACAGACATATCCCAGGATGCTGTCCCTTTACTTACTAAACAGAAAGAAAGGCAGATGGAAAGATGGAGAGCATATTTGTGCATGTGGTAGCTTCTATGTGTTCACGGATGCAAGTGCAAATGTGCTTTTCATTAAACAGAAATCAATCAATAATCTTATCATAAAACTCAAAATCAATCATTTCTAAATAACACCATCGCTGTGCATACATATACAAGCACAAAAATCACTTGCAGTGTTTGTATGTGCATCTGGTTCACACAAAGATGCTTAGTTCATTTTTTTGTGTGTGTGTGTGTGTGTGTGTGTGTGTGTGTGTATGGTGTTGGTGTGAGTGTGAGTGTGTGTGTGGTGTGTGTGTGTGTGTGTGTGTGTGTGTGTGTGGTGGTGCGTGCCGTGGTGTTGTGTGTGTGTGTGTGTGTGTGTGTGTGTGTGTGTGTGTGTGTGTGTGTGTGTGGTGTGTGAGCCCAAGTTTGACTGTACATTTGTCTCTTTAATTGTGCATATACACGCATTCATGTGCAGGGATGTATGCAAGTGGTAATTTTTGTTGTGTGCACACATGACTAAATACGCATGTGTGCATTTTAAAATGTGACAATGACTTAACCATGCAGGTTTCAAACTGTATAAAATGTTCATATTTTCTTATAGATTGACATTGTCTTAAAACAAGCATGTATATCAGCTTACTTCACATCTATCACCACACATACATGAAAGTCTGATTTCTTTAGATATTCATTTACCACTAACACAATACTGATGCTCTTCCAGTATACCCTCATGCTGACATGTAATCATAACAAAACGGCAATAAACAAACTCAAATGCCAAACTACCAAAAATCCCCTTCACATAAACCCACAGGTAAACCTCGTATGTCACACATGTTCACATCACAGCACACACCTCCACAAACACATTTTGAACATCTGAATGTGTTTCCATAACACAAAGTCATAGTTTGTGTTCAATACATTAAAAAAATCCCAGCCTTTCCTGCACCAAGCTGATGACAGTAAAACAACCTCTTCTGTCACCATCCAGTCACTTCTCTATACAGTCAACCCCCAATCACTTGCTACACTCAACCAAGTCATTTTCTAGATGGCACTTCCACTTTCTGTGCTAACGGGAATGTCTGTTGAACCATGTCTTTCTCCGGGGGCTCCCCTTCCTGCCGTTCAGGGGTGGAAAAGCCCAGAGAGTCGAGGAACGTGAGCACCGTCTCCACGTACTCATCCGGGTGATGGTGGAAGTGACTGACATGGGGCGAGTGGTCCCAGCACTTGTGACTCACCGCTATACCCTCTCGCCTCCAATTGTCCATCACGCCCTCTATGATGTCTGCCACCCCGATGGGATCTGCCCGTGAATACAGGAACAGCGAAGGCAGCTTCAAGGCGTTTTGATGGAATGCTGACGAAGCCTGAGAGAGGAGGAACAGGGATTGTCATGAATTATGTGGAGTCTGGACCAGCAAGGCAAATATGCGTTCACATTTTCAGAAAAGACAGAAAGGAGCATCATACTTGCAATTAATGGGAGATTACATGAAAGAATAAAGAATTTCTACAATCCTTGTTCACATCACTTTATACAATCAAGCCTTTCTCTGTCACAGATACAAAGGTGCATGAAAAGATACCCACTAGAATCAACAACTGAATACACACAAACAAACAATGTATGTTAGAATCATGAGGATAAGCAATCTCAGAAGTGGATGCTGAAAAACTTCATGATAAACTTGTTATTGTCATACATTTTCATATATAAAGTGATAACCAAAGAAGTCATGAAGAAAATTCAAGTATACCATGTGGGCCTCCTGTGGATAAATGTTTTAAATTGTCTAAATAAATCACTTCCTTACTCTTGCTTTCTTTCAATTTACATTCATTAAAGTTCTTCTATTGACAATACATTCCGCAACATGTTCTGAAAGCTGACAGAACCACCCAAAACAGCCTACCTCTATGTAATGCCTTGTGACAGAGTTGTGCATCATCTTGATGTAAGATTCAAGGATGCTGCGAAGTACTGCTTTCATGGCAGCATTTTGGACCAGAACATTGGCAAAGCCCCTTGGCACACCTTCAAAATCCACTGGACTGTCAAACACCTAGCAAAGAAAATATAAAGAAAGAAAATTATAAATCACAGCAAAAATGTTTCTGTATGTTCTGAATCTGTCAAGTAAAACTAACACACACACACAAAAGTCTGCTGGGTTTGTTTTCCCTAGCAATGAACTCCATGGATTTCTTTTTCATATTCACAAAATACATTTCACAAAAAGGGTTCTTTGTCATACATTAATGGTGGGGAGAAGGGGTTATTTCTCTTTCATGGTAGCATCTACAATTAAGTTCCACCTGATGCGATCTTTGAGTTCTTGAAAGAGATTAACATTTTTCATCGGATCTGAGATTTTACAGTGGAAAGTTTTTTAACAAAATTTCGTGTGCGTTTTTAGAAAATATATTTTAAAGAGTTGTGTGAATGAATGACTTGTGAGTTGATTTTAACGTGGTGACATCCCTGACATGGCCCTTTGCGGTCGGCTGGGCTATAAGCAAAATTACCTTACCTTATCAGCCACAACCAGTACAATATCATTTAAAAATTTGTGTAAATACCAAAAGTAATCAAGCTGCTGGTACTGATCACAGACTGGATTTCGACAGGACTGACGTGTAATGAAGTGTTCCCACACCCCACCTCCCCATATACATATAATGAGCAAGAGGCTCTGCTAGACTAGAATATGCTGGCTTTTATCCAAAAGTTTTTATGTTTTACCCGTAAAAAAAGAATAAAGATCCAGTACCGCAAGTAGATATGATGATCTTTGTGTGGCTGTGTCGCCCAGACAGATTCTATACCATAATAATTAACTTAGAAAGAACCCCTCCCATGTGCCGTACTATTTCTTCTCTAGTTGCAAAGTGAGGCGACCGCAGGCGGAAATCATTACAAATCTTACAAAGTTTTAGTAACATATCTGCCAAACATAAACAAATGAATCACAAGTCTTGTGATTCGTTTGTTCATGTTTGGCGGATGTACTACTAAAAGTTTTTAAAGATTTATTTCTCTGCTGCCTGTTGCTGTGAATTAAAGTTGTTAAAGAGCCACTGGCTGTCATCCATCTTTTCAAAGCAGGCATGAAATGCATCCATGCTGTTTCTCTAAACCCTCTTCCTGCCTCATCCATTAAAGCAATAAGCAGCACTTTTGACCATGTCAGGGCTCCAACTCAAAAATTTCATTTTTGACACTGTCACAGGCATGATCAGCGCATCGGCCGCTTGTATAATGACATAAAGCGACTAGGATTACCTCCCTTATAGTTTGTTCGGTCAGTGAACTCTTTTCAGTTTTCGAACAGACGAGCTCCAACCACTGCCACTGTCAGACGCGCTGTCACTTGCTGACCACAGCATGATTTTTCTTTAACCCCCTCCTAGAAGGGATTATTCAATCATGCTCTGATGTGAGACCTTGACTGGGACGAGGATCCACCCTGGTGAGTGTTGCGGGCTGTCTCTGAGCTGCCTCCCACTTCCCTGAGCAGTAGCAGATGACGTTTTCCCTCCTGCAGTCGCCTGACCCAGTTTGGCGGTCCTTCTTCTTTTGAGAGCTGTGTACCACCGGGCCAGCTTCCTTCACTACGCCTCAGTGAGAAGATGTCGAGCTACACCCCCCACCCCCTCCCCTTGGTGCCTAGTCGCAGGAGTAGGCTACTTATGACTCAGTGACCCGTTTTCTCCTCTGTGCGCAGACTTTGTATCGTGGTGTGTTCTCTTCTGCGGTACGGACTACCGCCACGCTTCCTTCCCTCTTCAAGGCAGGAATAAGGTCGGAATATATATTTCTTTAAAGTATTTGTGCACAGGTTTTTTCCCTGACAGCGCCTTTTCCAGAACTGGTCAAAGACTGATTTGCAAGTTGCTTTTGTGTCAGCAACTTGTATTTGTCCTGTAAACTATTTTATGTTTCAGGAAAATTATCATTATTTTTCAGGACAAGTCTTGAGCTCGCTTGTAATGTATGATGACATGTTTTGGGAAAATTGATGTATTTCTGATTGCGTGAAGTATCAGGATTTTTGATGTGTTGTGTAAAAGCCTGTGGGAGTTGGGAAATCTGCTGATGTTCTCCCATTGAGAGAGGCCTATGAGTCTAATTAGTAACAGCTAATATATCTGAAAGATTGACAATATATTTGTGTCTTTGACAGCAGGAACATATATTATAACTGTCTTCTACATTTTGAGTATGGGACAGTCTTCTGCTGAAAAGTGTTTATGTATTCTTTTAGAACCAGCAGGTGGATGGAATCTGCCTAGTGTCACCTGAGGGAGATTGATTCATTTGTTCACCCATAGTTAATGTGACATCCCTAGTGTACTGGAAACTATTATAACATAGTATTATAAGGAAAGTCCTTTCCCCCTCATCCTCATGGTGCACTAAATGTATAACTCCTCCGTACCTGACTGGTCTGTTGTCGCAAGGTGTGAGTGAGAGAGAGTGAAGTTATTAGTTATACAAACAACATACACGCCTTCTGAACACACAAGGAGACAGACTACATATATTTCCACATACACCTCTCACTTTCCCTTCCGTGACAGACACCCCAGCTGGCTTTCTGTCTTTAACAGCATGGAACAAGAAAGCATTCAGTATCACCCACGTTACTTGCTTCTTCCAGCATTTGATTGCACCGACTGCCAGACGGTTGATACCAGAATGTGTTTTTGTAGTTCGCATACGCACCCACAGATACTGCATGTATATATCCAGATACACATTACACACACCACACACACACACACACACACACACACACACATACACACACATTTACACTAACACACACCTCCTTTTTTTTCCTTCTCTTTTTTCTTAGTTGAGTAACATAACCTGTAAAAAACTTTACATTAAACAAAAAGTGAACACAAACTTTCCCTCTAGTTTTGCAGACGCATGCTTCTTCCATCTGTCCATACAACTCAGCCATCCTGTTCCACTCTAACCTCAGCTATCTCACCAGCTTACAACCCAATCATCACCGCCACTCTCACCTAAAAAAAATTGTATCTCTACCTTGTGTCCTAACATCCCTCCCTCTGTCTGTTCCCCTCCCCACCATCTCCCACCTCCATCCTCACACCTACCCTCCTCTCACCTGTCCAATCATCCTGTCACAGATGTTCTTGTACTGGGGGTCGGCGCCCAGTTTGACCAGCATTTCCCCATACAGGTAGCCCCCCACGGAGAAGCCATGAATCAGCAGGGGACGAGATGCCAGGCTGCTATCCTGCGCACATGACCCACCTCAACCATCAAGGAGAGCAACTCTCACCATACTGTTCTATTCTCCTCCTGCAAACACTGCTGTCAAGCATGCTTTTGAGAGGTGTGCTTAGTTACACATCAATTCTCAGCACACAGGAAGCATTGGTGTTAGTGTCACTGTGCCCTGTAATTCCAGCCACATACAGCCATTGTAAAGATTAACACAATGGAGACAACAGACGTCTGAATACTGATGTACTATTCATATTCCCAATGACTATCGTCGGATCATTGTCCACTAACTAAGCAACTCTCATCCCCCAAACTTCTGTCCTGTACCTGAGTAATCTATAATGTGCGTGACTCATCACCTTGGACTGAGTCACACAGCATCTTTGACCTATTTCTAAATATCAGTTTAATGCTCTTTTTAAAAGTGAGAAATGTTTTTAGATCAAGAAGACAGAACTTGAGATATTCCAAGTTTAATGTAAAAGGCCCTGAATAGATACTCTTGGGAAAACTGAGCTCTAACTTTTTTCAAGTATTAAAACTGATGGGTACATTCTTTCAAAATAACTTGTACTGATAAACACAATAAAGTTTACAAAATTCTGTTACAAGCATACTGATCGATAATTGTCGGAAGAACCTCTAGGCAGAGCCTGACAGCAGAAGGTCTTCAGAGAAGAAACCCCCCTCAGACAAGTGTTTCGACCCTGAACTCCTTACACTCTTATAGTATTCCATAAAAAACTCCACATCAATAACCTGTTAACCACCACCACTTCCTCCCTCCCCCAAATTTCAGATGCTTACAGTGCAATGTGACGGAGATATAAAATGACACGTTTTGATATTCCTGGTGGAACAAATGCTGGAAGTGACAGAAGAAACAATAAACTGTACATACACTGCTGTGTTGTAGAAACAGCCTCAAACAGTCGGTACTCAGAAAACAATAGTGTGCATATATAATGTGTGAAAACAATGGAAATCTCTGCATAGTTGAGACTTGTAGTTCATCTAAGAATGCAAGAGAGAACAAGAGGTAAAACAAACTCAATCAACTTAAGTCGATTTCTGTTTGCTAAACCACACACACACACACACACACACACACACACACACACACACACACACACACACACACACAATTCAAACAATGATGTCAGAGTTCAAATTCTACAAAAGAAAATGTTCTTAATTACAAGTTCCGGTCAAGAGGCTGCTACCCTTTTCTTTCTGAATTTGGGTTTAATCATCTCCAACTGAGCCCTTGTTAAAAACATGCATGATATAGCATACATTACTCTGTGACAAATGGTCACAGGGGTACAGTGACAGGCACCTGGATATTCAGTGATCTCCACAGCCTTCTGTCCTGAATCATGCACAACACAGTAGAGGTATTGTTTACCTTCCAGTATACACTGTAGAATGATCATAGGTGAAGAGTCATGAAGAAATACATATGTCAGTATCAAGCAATCTTGTAGCCCTTACTAAGTGCCATTGTACATGCCTCATGACATACAACTTGTCTCATAGTCTTTGTTATATGAGATATGAAAAATCTGTCTGAAGCATGTTTTCTTCGAATGCTAGGATTTTCTGCTTGAGATCTGCTGTTAGAATCAAGCTCCCACATCCATAATAACACAAACAAACAAAATCAATAAAAGATCTCTCACATCCATAGTAACAAAACGAAAAAAACAAAATCAGTATACCAAAACACAAGTCCACTTTACTCGCAATACCTGAAGTGATTGCAACTGCAAGGAAATGATATAAAGGCTGAAAAAGAAATAAAGAAAAGGGTAGAAAATGTTAAAAAAAAATAAACCTGCAAAGTGGTGAGCAGCGAAGCGATGCGTTTCTGAGCATTGACAGGCCACAGCACCTGGCTGGGAGGCACCTGTATGGTCAGCACGTCAAACCCCTTGCTCAGGTACAGGTTCCCGTACTTGTTCAGGTGGCGCATCTTGGCCAGCATCCAACCAAACAGCACGGCCAGAGGCCGCTCCTTGTCACCGGTGCTCTCCACACAGTGCAGCTGTATGGTCTTGTTGATGCTCTGGGTCTTCACTGGCGGGAGGCCTGACTGCCAACGTGATGGCCCCACACTCAGCCCGGCCATCTGTTTGGGGGGAGTTACAGGTAGATTTTAGGTTAGTTAGCAGGTAATTTAGATGAATTGATCACCTCTGAGAGGGCAGTTTGTTTTCACTGCTATCTTTTGGTGTGTCTGTGAGCAAGATGAAGCCAAAACTAGGGAAGTGATTTTAACCAAACCTGATGGACTGTGGTCCCAGAGACAAACCCAGTGGATATTGGTGAGTCCAGATCTATGGGTGGTTTCAAGTTTGATCGGTAAGATTACACAAACAGCATTTCATCTGAAAAATTCCGAAGCCTATGACTCATGTCCTGACACAATGAAAATTAATTAGATGTTTTGAAAATCTGCTGGGCAAAGTGTGGGGATGCTTAAGGGAAAAAACGTTTTGCTTTTACTACCCTGATACACTTTCATTCACAAAAACAACAACAAAACTAAAAATGATTATCTGCACATTATACAGAACTGGAATCAGTCAAAATCCTCCTTCAAAGTCACATTTTGTAACTTTTAATCAGAAATGGAACCTATGGAGATCCTCATTTTAACTGTCTAGATCAGTAGATATGGACTGGAGCTGAGCTGTATTTGTGGCTGCTGTGCACAACCAGTGCTATACACTCTTTGTCCTGGTGTGTGACTTGGAAATCTCCGTTTACTTGAATTCAACTGTCCAGAGCGCTCAAAAGCTGAGCATACACAGCCCCGTCGACTTCAGTTTTTTTCTTTGGAGGACTGATTTGGAACAGAACACCAGAGTTAGTTCATTTGAGCAAGAAGTCGCCTTCACAGTGTCTGAGTAAATACTGCCAATGAAGCAGTAAACATACTGGCTTAAGATCTTTTAAGCAGTGCTTTTGAGTCCATAAAAGCAAACAATTAGACCGTCTTGTCCTACTTGAAGAATCATTGGAATGAGGCGCCCATTTAACTGAAAATTTTTCTGTCATTTTCAAGAGTAAATAAAGACTGGGAATGTGCAGCTTGATGGAGCCATGCTGATGTCCCACACTCGAATCCCTGCACAAAAACCACTGCAGCAATTTCAACGAAACCTGGTGGGCAGATCGAATGTGGCACAAGGACAATCCCATTCAATTCTGGTGTGGGGGATGGAATAGCTCAGTGGTAGAGCGCCGGACTCGTAATCTTGGTGATCCTGGGGTTGCGGGTTCGAATCTCCGCCGGGCTGTTTCAGTTCAGAGGGATTTTTCCCTCGGAGTTAACATTGGTTCTGACTCCCATTTCCCATACAGTCCTTCCAATAACTTGAATAAGACTATAAACCAAGGCTCCGTGTGTGAACACATGCATAACATCTTGTACACAAGTAAAATCCCATCATCAACTTTCGGAAGAGAAGGCCAGTTTGGCCGTTGGTATGGATGACACGTTACATAGACACAGCCTGCACCTTCCCCAAAGTTGGAGTATGGCTGCCTTAATGGCGGGATAAAAAAACAACAAAAAAACGGTCATGCACACAAAACACTCCCTTTGTTGGGTACATGGGATTACCCCTTGCCTGTCTATACAGGGAGCGTGTGCAGGAGTGTCAGTCTGCATATATGGAAAGAAAGAAAATTCTGGTGTGAATCTGAGGTGCAGATCTTGATGAAAGGGCAGATTCACGATCTAGTCAATCTTGGAAGGGGTCAATGGTCTACCGAAAGCCGTTCTGGCTGATTATCGTCAATATTTGAGTTGAACAAATGGGAACACTGCTAGACATGTTTTGACTGCTTTTAATACGTTGACAACAAATCACGTTCACTCACACATACACATACGTGTCTATACATACATATACACACGCACACGCATACACATGTCTATACATATACACACACATACACGCACGCACGCACGCACGCACACACACACACACACACACACACACCACACACACACACACACACACACACACACACATACACACACACACACACACACTCGAAGGCAAAGAGAGTGTCATTGATTAACTTTATCCCCCACATGCCTGTGGTTGCACAGCGGTTGCTCGTGTAGTATGTTCAGCGTTTGCTAATTTCTTTTTTGATTTGTGTTTGACCTCCAACCTATATCCATAATCAGCATTCTTTTAAGACTAATTAAACTGAAGTCTAATATTTTAGTTTTAGATATAAGAAGAAATAGGCTTTATGTGTTGATGTGCACTCAGACTGTGAAGCCCAGCCAGGAGGTATGTTGTGACCAGAGCATAATGCAAGGGACCACATAACAGAAAAGTTATTCATACTGGAAAGCAACAAAAAAAACAACAAACAAACAAAAGAAACCCACTCTATCGATCAAATGATGTTTCCTACTCCTACTAGTTCTAACATATATGGATATGAACAGCTTAGCTTATGCCCTCCCCTCATCTTTCTACATGTTTATAATCTATTCTGTCTGCTTTTTTGTTTTGATTATGAAGGTGCTATCGGTTAATTATGATAAAGGTAATTTACTCCATTTGTTTGTTTGTTTTTTCAAGTTCAAAGAGATGTGTGTTTGTGTGTTGTGTGTGTGTGTGTGTGTGTGTGTGTGTGTGTGTTGTGTGTGTGTGTCCACAAGTATGCTCTACACTATAGTTAATGCCATTACGCTTGCTCCATGGAGAGTGATTTACTGCAAAAATCATTTGAAAATCATAAATCAATCAAACTTTTGTTTCAAGCTCACGTGAAGAAAACATGTGTCCACTCAGTGCCTAATCTGTAATTAAATTTAGAAATCTACTTGTAGTAATTGTATATCAGTCTTTCAAGCATTACGTTTCCTGATCACCTTGTACTGAAATCACAGTCTGTAACTGTTTTTCACCAAACAAACTTGAGGCACAAAAAAAGGTTAAATGATCAAAATTTTCAACTGTTTTTTTTAATTTCTTAACAGGGTATAGGGGAAAAAAGGTAGGGGGAGGAATCTGTTTTTCATCCGATAGAATCTGTTCGACCTTTCTCTAAACAGCCCTCATATAGCTCCCCCCCCCCCCCCCCCCCCAGCCCCTGCAGTTGGCTGGCCACAAAGGACAGATCTGACTCTCTACCTCTCTTCTCTCACAGAGTTTAAATTAATCTCAATGCCACAAATATATTAAAAAAAAAAGGCCATACTGGCAAACAACGCTGTAGAATGAACAGCTAGCGCCTGTTCCAGAGATTAAATTCTCACTAATTACTACAACATTAAGACTAGAATGACAATAAAATTGTAACACTACAACATTAAGACTAGAATGACAATGAAATTGTAACAAGAGATAAAAATGATTTGGTGATGTCTTTAAAACTTACTTGTCACTGGTATCTGATAAGACTACAATTCACCTGTGTAATTTTCTGAAACTGAGAATGTCATGGACTATCATATTTTACTTAATTGGCCTTCCACCCCACAGACCAACATATGACTACAGCATATGAAAAACATACATGGGCTTTTGATACAAGAATCATTCCAATTTTTCAAATAGCTGAAATTTCATGAGACTTGGTCACAAGAAGAAGAGTCGACTCGTTCCCATTTTCACAGTTGCTAGAAGCTTAGTCACAGTCTCTATTAAAACACTGTTTTATGTGCCTATTAAAAAAATGAAGAAAAAAAAACAACAAAAGAAAAACCTTACAAAAATCACCCTCAATCTTGTTTTATAAGTGTTCTTATTCTGCAATGGTGAAAATCAGAAAAAATAATATGGTGTGAAGAGTGATAATATAGCAATGTTCTACCAGGACCTCTTCAGTCATTTGCAATTTGACTTTCTCAAACTACCGGCCTGTTGCAGTCCTGTCCATCCTCCACCCACCATGGCTGGAGTTCAGGTGTGGCGCACTTCACCTGACCACCAATTATAACAAAGTTTATGTCAGACCTGCTGAACAAATAGCATTGCCTAACACATCATATCACAGTGATCGTGGTCAACAAGAAAGTGGATGCTTAAACCATGTGAATAGTCACTGATTCTGGTTCCTCTTTAAAAAATAAAAATAAAAAAAAATAACATTTTTTTGATTCCTCATAGACATTGATGAAACTGTCAAAGTTGTTTTTGTGAACTTGATCCTGGCGAGGTATACAAAGGGTTTATTGTCAAATTAAGTACAACTCATAATTTCCTCCTGACATTGTGTCAACCTATAACATGCTTCCCCAGGCACTCATTCCCCCATCCCCACCCCCCTCCTTCCCCCTAGTCTCCAGATCTCTCCTTTTCCCTTTGTCCACTCGATCCCTCAATTCTTCTTCTTTCTTTCTTTGAACATCCGCCATCATCATTTTGATGGTTCTGATGTGTGTAAAAACTTTGGGGGTTTCCACAGGGTGTTGACATAGACATGTTGGACTGACAGCCGGGGGGGGGGGGGGGGGGGGGGGGTGGAACTTGTGGGGGGGGTGGTGGTAGTGGGGCAGTGGGGGGAGGGCACTGGTTGGTCAGATTTGGGACTTGAAACACTCCACCGAGGTTGAGGAAATAACCTCAGGAGGCAGGCTGTTCCAGTCCCTGACAGTCCTTGGGAAGAAAGAAAACTTCCTGTAGTTGGTTTTACAGGCGGGGAGAAGACAAGTCTCCCCATGAGACTGTCTTGTAGTCCGTGCTGGGGTGTTTGGTGTAGGCCTGAATGGGGTGTTTATGCTGACCTCTTCATGATGGTATTTGAAGAAGGTGGTCAGCCTTGCTGCTCTTCTTCTGTCTGCCAGGGTGGACCACTGTAGATGTGTCAGCATGGAATCGACACTTGAGGTGTGATGGTGGCGGTTCACAACCCATCGAGCTGCACGGCGTTGAACTTTTTCCATGTTGTTGATGTTTTTGGCAGTGTTGGGGTCCCAGACAGGTGAGGCATATTCTAGGGTGGGGCGAACTAGGGCTTTGTAGGCAGTTTCCTTGATGTTAATAGAGCCTACTCGCAGGTTTCGCCTGAGGAACCCTAAGGTCTTGTTTGCCCTGTTTGTTATATTGGAGATGTGGGTGTCCCAGCTAAGATCTTGGGAAATGGTGATCCCCAGGTACTTTGTCTCTTCGACGCTTTTGAGATTTTGGCCATGGAGATGGTATGTGCCAGTCAGTGTGTTTTTCTTCCTGGAGACGTGGAGGGCTTGACACTTGTCTGGGTGGAAGGACATTTTCCATTTTGTTTCCCAGGCTGCCATTTTGTCTCCAGTCCCACCCATCATCACCCCTTCTTCCAATCTCTTCTTCTTTCAAAACATTCCAGACCTTGGACTTTAAGTCGATCAGATCAAATCTCGGCAGATCAGGAAAGACCTACTGCTGACCAGAATCGCGTGCCAATCTGCACGCAGCACTGGTCATACATCACCATCGAATTCCCTTCACTTTTTTTTTTCTTTTTTTTTGACACGTGAGTGTATGGTCATGATAAATTAGTAAATATTAAACGAACGTCGTTGCCACAAACATTAAAATATGTTAACTGAAAACTGTCACGTTGTGACATTCCAACTGTCTGGCCGTGGTGCTCTTACATAATTATTTCTCACCTCTTTGAAAATCAGAATATGCCGAATCGGACGTAGCACAGAAACCGCCATCTTGGTTGCAGTTGCAGACGATAATTATTCTTTTTCAGTGCGCAGAGAGGAAATCAACAAATCGGCGAGAAAATCATGAACAGTTCATGTGTTTCTACACACTGCTTTTTCGTCTGTTTTGCCTGTTATTAGCCCAAAGTGTCACACGCTGAACTCAACACGTATCTGCCCACCGCAAGTCAACAGTACATGTGGCGCGCCACTGACGTCGTCTGATAATGAGGTCAACCAGTTAACCAATCAGATGGACTGTTAGTCCACTATGCCCCTCATCTTTGACCCGTTTTTTCGGTTTGCAAGGTCTCTGCGCGCACTATGCAATGTCACAATAAAAATGAGAACGAGTTCGTCATCAGCCGCAGAGTCTCCACAATCATCAAGTTGAAAGAAAGAAAGAAAGAAAGAATCAAGTTGATCGAGTTATTGCGCACGAAAACTAAATAGGCCTGAAGAGCAGCAAAATTTGAAGCGAGAGAGATAATGC
>CM065737.1:12188663-12193663 GCA_033310375.1 Conus canariensis | reverse complement strand
ACAAGACAAAATTCTTTATTTACGAGGATAACAGATAAGCACCGATGTGCTTTTTTTACATCCAGTCCTCGCCCTGAGTAGGGTCAACAATGCAAAATAAGATAAGGCAACGAAGAGAGAGAGAGAGAGAGAGAGAGAGAGAGAGAGAGAGAGAGAGAGAGAGAGAGAGAGAGAGAGGCGAGAGCGAGATGGTGAATGAGCGGAAAGGCCTAATAAGAAAAAAGTGAGGGTGAAGCTTGTCGTTGAATGGTTTATGTGTACAGGAGACCAACGGGGAAAGAAAGTCAGACAGAAAAAGGTGTTCAGTGTGTCATCGTCGGAATTTTCCTTTTTTTTTTTTTTTTTTCCTTTTCTTTTCTTTTCTTTTCCTTTTTTTTTTTCTTAATAAAAAAAGGTCTGCCTGTCTACCTGCCCGATTTTCCTGGACTTTGACATACTGGTATACTGTTTATTGCACACACACACACACACACACACACACACACACACACACACACACACACACACACAGAGTTTAAGTTTCAGTTTCATCAAGGAGGCGTCACTGCGTGCGGACTAGTCCATATACGCTACACAACATCCGCTAAGTTTTGAGACCACACTGCGCATGATTTTAAGCTGATGGATGAGAGAATTGAAGAAGAGGGTCTCGTGGCTACGACTTAGTAGATGTCTGACCTACGCATTACCCCAATGCGCTGGTCAGACCTTGAGTGCCTACCTAACATTGGTTGTGTCTTTTTTATGTATGTATGTGTATGTAGTGAATGTACACATGTGTGTGCATGGATGTGTGGGCACGGGCACATGTGTGTGCGCGTGCGCATGTGTGTGTGTGTGTGTGTGTGTGTGTGTGTGTGTGTGCGCGCGCGCGCGCGCGCGCATGCGCGTGTGCGCCCTTGTGTGTGCACTCCTAACAAAAGATGTTAACACCGACGATGCCCTTCAAGGCAAAGATGAAGATATAGAGGAAACAAGTAACTGAAAGCGTCCAGTTTACATAGACGAAGTGATGTTTGCCATTAAGAAATGTAAAAATTGTCAGGGTGCTGGACCATATGGCATTACTAATAACACTCTAAAAGCTGGTATAAATCGGAAATAGTCCTCAATTTTCTTGTCAGATTTTCAAAAATCGATTTTTGACCACGGGAATTACTCTGAGCAATGGACTGAAACAATTGTTCTTCCCCTCAATAAAAAGGGTAACATAAAAAATCCTGATAACTATCGAAATATTTCTCTTTGTGATGTGAAAAGTAAGATATCCAACACTGTGATAAACCATAGATTGCAGGAATGGTAGAAGGTGGAAGAAGGCAATCTAACAGGAGAATACCAGGCTGGTTTAAACGTAGTTATCCCACAGTAGATCACATGTTTACTTTAATGGCTTTTGTTCAAAAGCAGTTTCCTTTAGATCGTCAATTATATGTAGCTTTCATGGATTGTGAGAAAGCCTTTGAATCTATAAAGAAAAATATTTTAGGCCTATTCTATTGAAGAACGGGGTCCGATCAAAACTGTTTAGATGCATAATGAGTATATGCAATAGTGTGGAGGCTAACGTCAGATGCGGGGGGAAATTGACTTATTATATTCAATATATCAGTGGAGTAAAACAGAGAGATGTGTGCAGCCCAATATTATTTTCACTATTCATCAACGAATCAACTTTTGTAGATATAAATGATGGGAGGCATGGTACACAGTTTACCACAGAAATTCAGCGGTCATTCATTCTACTTTTGGCAAAAGACGTAGTTCTGTTACCTAAACGACCATTGATCTTCAAACGCAATTGCATAGTCTATATTGATCTGCCACTTCACTTCAGTTACGGGTAAATATGTTGAAAAGTAGTATAATCGTGTTCAGAAAGGGCGGATTTTTAGGTGGGAATAGTGGACTTGCGATGGAATCCGGATGCCAGTCGCAATTTATTTTTCCACACGGCTGAGTTTTTCTGCTGCTTGTAAAGATCTTGCCAGCAGAGCTAAACATGCTTTGTTATGCTTTATGAAGAGAGTATCTAGGTCAGGACATGTCTTTTCATGTATTTATCAAATTGTCTGATTTTCAAGTCCATCGTACGGTACAGTATGGTGCTGAAAGATGGGGCTCAGAAAATGCCGCGTTACACTGCGAAAAAAAAAATCATTTGTTTGCCCTAAAGAAAATTCTAGGCGTGTTTGCGCAGATACCAAACGATCCAATTTATGGTTAAAGAAGTAGATACCTAATCAATTTATATTCTGTCATGGAATCTCTAGGTTATTGGTTAAAGTTACTTGAGATAGAAGACACAAGATGCTGCGGACTCAGTTGGGAAGACTGGGACCACACAGTCGAGTTTCATCCACTTAATGGATGCGTTTCTGAGAGTGTTGCTCAAATTTCCTGACCAACACTGCAGGTGCCTGTATCTCTCGGGCCTGGTTGACGCCGGGATATATTATGAAAGGAAGCGTAGAGTACAGCCCTGTCATGTAGTCTCAGACCGAAATGGAAATCCGTAGCATCATCTTAATCATCCTCATTCTCATCGATCAGCATAAAAAAAGATGTCTCAAATTCTGTGGCCCTTCATGCCCTGCTCTCATGGTGACCTCAGTTTCGATGTCCTCTCCACGTCTGTGGCCTTGGTTTGGTTCCGTCGTGGTCACCGATATCGGCGAGTCCATGGGGGCTGTCGTTGGACGGACGTGGTGGCGCCCTCCGGAGGGAGAGCTCACTCACGCCGGCTCCGCGACTAAGCAATTATTGTCGTCAGTAGGGGGCTTAGTAGGTGGCGTCCTGCGTATGTTAGATCAGAACAGGCGCCACTGAACACCACCGAAGTGACTCGGCAGCAGTGCAGTGTCTCCTCCGGTGGGTTGCCTCTTGACGACTTGACATTGACTGCTCCCTGTGGATTGCCGGTGCCGGGGCTGCGGCGGGGCCGACCGGGCTGTGGCTGTGGACGGGGTGTCGGAATGAGCGGCGTGGGTGCACTGCCTCTGAAGTTGCGCAGAGGTTGGGACAGCAAAAAAAAAAAAAAGAAAAAAAAGAAGACACAAGATTTCTAAAGAAAGCTTATAAGGTGTTATTTGATTTAGATATGAGGGGCAAGGTGAACTGGGTGACAAAGGTTATGGTGAGATTACATGAATTAGGATTGGGATATGCATGGATTAATCAGTGTGTTGGAAACAAGACTGAATTTAAAAAAATCTTCGTGCCTGGCTAATCAATTGTAGATGGCAAGATTGGAATGCTCACATTCAAGATAGCAGTAGATTTGATTTGTATAGACATTTCTGTCCATTACATCGTATCCTGAGGAAGACCAAGAAACTCCTGGAGACGGGATCTGGAAGCGAACACCAGGCAGATGGGTTACAGCTGGGGCGAAGTAGAAAAGATTGCCCTGGACCGTGGTCGTTGGCGGGCAGTGTTGATGGCCTATGCTCTGGCAAGAGCAATGGGCCTAAGTAAGTAAGCAATATCGTATCCCGACCTACATATCTATGAAAATGGGCAACCATTTAAACTACAATGGCAAAATCTAGATTTGGATTGTCGGATATCAACTTTCATCGGTATCTTTATCATAAAGAGATTAAATATGTTTGTCCTTTGTGTAAAGAGGCTCGTGAAAGCGAGGTTCATTTCGTCTTTTGCTGTCCTGCCCTGGATACACTTAGAAATCAGTTTATCCCATCACACTATCATAGTTTTGCATTTAGACATATTAAATTTGTGACTTCTGGTGGCGAAGATGTCATAAAATAATTTGCATCTATATACGGCATTCCAAATCAGCTCAGTAGCTATACCTGACTGATATCGTTCTCCTTTTCTTTGTGTTGGATGTACGATTTCCTATGTTCATAACTGATATCGCTCTCCTTTAGGTTGTATCGAATGTATGATTTCTTGTATTCATGCACTGTATATATATATATATATATATATATATATATATATATATATATATATATAATATACCATCTCCTCCTTGAAGGGCTATGGTCTTTTTTGGAATGAATTATCCGTCTCCGCCCCCCCCCCCTCTCTCTCTCTCTCTCTCTCTCTCTCTCTGTATCTATCTATCTGTCCATCTACCTATCTATCTACCTGTCTATCTATCTGTTTTGTCTGTCTGTCTGTCCATCTATATTCCTATCTATCTACGACTGAAACCTATTGACAGCAACATCTTTATACTATGGGTTCTGGCGATAGCAAGATCTTTATACAGCTGATTCTCTACAGTGATAACGTACTCGTTTTTGATGATAAAAACGAACAAAGTTCATAGCCTGACCACGTTCTTCGGCCCAAGACAGTTTCGTCCCCCCTGCCCCCCCCCCCCCCCCCCCCCCCCCCTTGCATTCCCCCGCTCCCCTTTAGAGTATCCTGCACCAAATGCAGCCGAAACAGAACAGGTTTTATCTGCTCGATTTTTCGTTGAAAGTCAGGCAGATAAACAGGCACACTCATCCTTACACACACACACACACACACACACACACACACACACACACACACACACACACACACACACACAGCGGGGTGAGCGTGGGGGGACTTAAACTGAGGATGATTTTGGATAGACAGATGGACTGCTGAAAACCAGTTAAGAGCATGGATGTCAGCTATTTCTGATAAGAGTGAGGCCGAAAACAAATGAGAGAGAGAGAGAGAGAGAGAGAGAGAGAGAGAGAGAGAGAGAGAGAGAGAGAGATGTGGGAATGGGGGTGGGGGTGGGAGTGGGGAAAGATTGGAAGGAGAATTTAGGGGGGATGATGGGAAGGTAAAGTGTACAGGGAACAGAAGAAAGGGGGAAAAAAAAACAGATAGTGAAGGGGCAAGTTCAAAATATCACTATAATCCCTTAAAGCATAGCTGTAATCTCTCTCTCTCTCTCTCTCTCTCTCTCTCTCTCTCTCTCTCTCTCTCTCTCTCTCTCTCTCTCTCTTCTCGCACACCCCATCCTCCTCCCTATACCTTCCTCT
>CM065737.1:12156163-12178663 GCA_033310375.1 Conus canariensis | reverse complement strand
TGGGTATCATTATGGTGCAGCGGGTATCATTATGGTGCAGCGGGTATCATTATGGTGCAGTGGGTATCATTATGGTGCAGCGGGTATCATTATGGTGCAGTGGGGTGCAGTGGGTATGATTATGGCGCAGTGGGTATCATTATGGTGCAGCGGGTATCATTATGGTGCAGTGGGTATCATTATGGTGCAGCGGGTGTCTTTATGGTGCAGTGGGTGTCTTTATGGTGCAGTGGGTGTCTTAATGGTACATTGAAAAACTGTATAATTCTGTGGATGCCTATAGATGCAGTGGGTATCATTATGGTGCAGTGGGTGTCATTATGGTGCAGTGGGTGTCATTATGGTGCAGTGGGTGTTATTATGATGCAGTGGGTGTCTTTATGGTGCAGTGGGTGTCATTATGGTGCAGTGGGTGTCATTATGGTGCAGTGGGTGTCATTATGGTGTAGTGGGTGTCATTATGTTGCAGTGGGTGTCATTATGGTGTAGTGGGTGTCTTTATGGTGCAGTGAGTATCTTTATGATGGAGTGGGTGTCTTTATGATGCAGTGAGTGTCTTTATGATGCAGTGAGTTTCTTTATGATGCAGTGAGTGTCTTTATGATGCAGTGGGTGTCATTATGATGTGGTGGGTGCATTTATGATGCAGTGGCAGTCTTTATGATGTAGTGGGTGTCTTTATGGTACAGTGGGTGTCTTTATGGTGCAATGGGTACCTTAATGGCGCAGTGGGTGTCATTATGGCGCAGTGGGTTTCATTATGGCGCAGTGGGTGTCATTACGGTGCAGTGGGTGCCATTATGGTGCAGTGGGTGTCATTATGGTGCAGTGGGTGTCATTATGGTGCAGTGGGTACCTTAATGGCGCAGTGGGTTTCATTATGACGCAGTGGGTGTCATTATGGTGCAGTGGGTGTCATTATGGCACAGTGGGTTTCATTATGGTGCAGTGGGTGTCATTATGGCGCATTGGGTACTTTAATGGCGCAGTGGGTTTCATTATGGCGCAGTGGGTACCTTAATGGCGCAGTGGGTATCTTAATGGCGCAGTGGGTTTCATTATGGCGCGGTGGTTGACTGTGTGGTCGCAGTGGATGACTGTTTGGTCGCAGTGGATGACTTTATGGTGTAGTGGATGTCTTTATGGAACATAAGATAACTGTGCGGTGCAGTGGGTGTCTTGTAGGTGAAGTGCGTGTCTTTAAAGGGCAGTGGAAGACTGTAGGGTGCAGTGGGTGTCGTATAGGTGTAGTGGGTGTCTTATAGGTGGAGTGGATGTCCTTAGGGTGCAGTGAATAACTATACGGTGCAGTGGGTGTCTTATAGGTGTGGTGGGTGTCTTACAGGTGGAGTGGATGTCCTTAGGGTGCAGTGGATGACTATACGGTGCAGTGGGTGTCTTATAGGTGTAGTGGGTGTCTTATAGGTTGAGTGGATGTCCTAAGGGTGCAGTGAATGACTATACGGTGCAGTGGGTGTCTTATAGGCGTGGTGGGTGTCTTATAGGTGAAGTGGGTGTCTTTAGTGTGCAGTGGATGACTATACGGTGCAGTGGGTGTCTTACAGGTTGAGTGGGTGTCTTTAGGATGCAGTGGATGACTATACGATGCAGTGGGTGTCTTATAGGTTGAGTGGGTGTCTTATAGGTTGAGTGGGTGTCTTTAGGGTGCAGTGGATGACTATACGGTGCAGTGGGTGTCTTATAGGTGTGGTGGGTGTCTTACAGGTGGAGTGGGTGTCTTTAGGGTGCAGTGGATGACTATACGATGCAGTAGGTGTCTTATAGGTGTGGTGGGTGTCTTACAGGTGGAGTGGGTGTCTTTAGGGTGCAGTGGATGACTATACGATGCAGTGGGTGTCTTATAGGTGTAGTGGGTGTCTTACACGTTGAGTGGGTGTCTGTAGGGTGCAGTGGATGACTATACGATGCAGTGGGTGTCTTATAGGTGTAGTGGGTGTCTTATAGGTTGAATGGGTGTCTGTAGGGTGCAGTGGGTCACTATACGAAGCAGTGGGTGTCTTATAGGTGAGGTAGGTGTCTTTAGAGTGCAGTGGATGACTATACGGTACAAGGGGAGGGGGGGGGGGGGGTCTTTATGGGTGCAGTGGTTGACCTTATGGTGCAGCTGGGGAAAGGACGGGGTGGGAGAGGAGGAGGCGGGGCTCATGGTCATCACAGAGCTAGGGCCCGCCATGGCCAGCCTGGCCTTCCCAGGCCGACAGCGGTCGTTGACCCATGAGAGAACAGATCGCCACCACCACAGGCAGGTTTCAGGCAAGACTGGGCCACCTCGATGACCTTCAAGAGAGGAGCGTGGAAGGGTGGGGGGGGGGGGGGGGAGTGGGGGGGCAGAAGGGAAGGATAAGGGACGGGGGGGGGGGGGGGGGGGGGCGCAGAAGGGAAGCGATGTAGAGAGAGGGAATGGGTCATTGCCACTTCGGCCTTGACCCACCAACGATTTGCCACTTACCTGCTGATCTGGCCCGATGTGTCGCGCGCCGGGAATGGAACCCCCCCCCCCCCCCCCCTTCCTCCCCTCCATTCTCTTCCCCTCCACAATATTTATATGCTGACAGGACTTCGGACTCGTAATCTTCCAGGCTGACTGACCTTTTGGCCATCTACTACCTACTGTCATTTTGGCAGCCTGATAGTAAAGACCTGCATTCGCAATCTAGCCATGTCTGAGGTATATCGATAAAGGTCGACTGTTTTCGGTGCGGAGCGAGATAACATGACCATCACGTACGCCCAGATCATCTCCAGAAGAATGTCACCTGAAGATAACAGTATAGACATCCCGTTGATAACGGCTTGTCTCACGCCGGGTCACGCAGCCAGACGTGCCACGTGGCGGTGATAAGTGGGACGTGATCATGTACGTGATCGTAGGTGGCGCGAGACGTGACAGGCTGAAGAACGAAGGCTTTGTAGGACGTCGTCCCTGTAACAGTCCTTGGCTTCGATAAAATGTTGTTGTTGTTGTTGTTGTTGTTGTCGTCGTTGTCGTTGCTGTCGTTGTCGTTGTAACTGCTGCTGCAGCTGTTGTTGTCACTGCTGCTGCTGTTGTTGTTGTTGTTGTTGCTGTCGTTGTTTCTGCTGTTGTTGTTGTTGTTGTTATTGTTGTTGTTGTTACTGCTGCTTGTCCTGCTGCTACTGCTTCTGCTGTTGTTATTGTTGTTGTTGCTGCTGTTCATGCTGCTGTTGAGTGTTGGTGCTGATGTTACGGTTGTTACTGTTGTTTTGAAGATGAAGATGGTCTTAAGAAAGAATATGAAAAATGATGACTTTGCTGCTGCTATTGTTATTGTTGATGATATTAAGTTATTTTTGTTGTTGATGCGGATGATGATGTTGCTGTTGTAGCTCATGATGATATTGTTGTTCTTGTTGCTGTTGATGAAGATTATTACTGCCGCTATTGCTGTTGTTGTTATTGTTGTTAATAATAAAACTGTTGTTATTCGTGAAGATGATAACGATGATAGTGATGATAATAATGAAGATGACGACGATAGTGTGGGTGATGTTATTGCCTATGATGACCTTGTTTTCACTGTTGACGGTACTGTTGATGTTGATGATGTTGTGGTTGTTGATTGTAATGTTGTTATTGATGGTAATGATACATTTGTGAAGTCGAACCTGTTGTTGTTGATCGTGATGTTGTAGTTGTTGACGTTTCCAGGCTGCACACTGAAGAACAGTGTTACGCCTTCCTCATAAGCGATTGCCAGGTGTATTAATGGAGTGAACGTCACAGGGTGTGAGAGTGCTTCGCTGCCAGTCTTCTTCTTCAGCGTTCCAGTATCTGGTAGCGTGTGAACTCGTTTTACCCTGTTGGGATACTCACACTATACTTGAGAGTATAGTCAGTTCACTCCGACTTCGTTGAGTGCAGAAATTTGTGAGAAGAGGTTTTGGAAAAAGATAGATAAAAGATATGGTAGACAGAAAGGACAGTAGACGACAGTACAGCAAAAGAGGAGACAGATTTACTGAGAGCGAAAGAAAAAGGGGACGTTACTAGCACAGAATGTCCAGAAGGAGGGGGAACTGTTTGTACAAAAGATCCCCGGTATCCCCATGGGGAGCTGTCAATCGACTCAATGTGTTGTCGCTCGGGTGGTATTGAGGTGGAAGACACCCTCTCTTCCAAACTATCTCTTCTCCCCACCCCACACCCTTTCCTCTCCCACTTTTGAGAAGGTTATCCCCACCGTCTGCCAGATCACGAGGTGGGTGTCAATCAATCAATCAGTGAATCAAATATTCATATAATGTTTATCATCTTCATTAAAAGTGTAGACGTTAAACGTGACTATATCAAAGAAAGAAGGGAAAAAAAAAAGATGAAAAGACTGCCTGTTCACTTCTTTCTGATTACCCTAACCATTTAGGTAGCTATATTTCATCTTCGGAGAGTCTAACTCCCTTTTGTTGCCGCAGAAGAACAAAGACTGTTATGCGTGGAGTGTGCCGTAGCTTGAGACTACCTGGACATAAAATGGCGCCACACTTCAACAGTTTCAACATCGACACATCAAATAGTTCGGAACAAGAAATGACTGTAGAACGAAACCGTTGGTTCGTCTGTGTTTTTCCGGTTGTCTGGATGGTTCTGCAGTAGAATAACCAAGTTCGCAATCAGGCGTTACGAATTTGAATTCTACTGACGTCCAGCACAAAAATGGACCATTTGGATGCTCATCCTAAAGTGTTGTGGCTCTGGTGTTATCAGTGGTTTGTTACATTGGGCCATTCCCTCCACTGTCTCGGGGTTAATCTCCAGAGACACCCAAAAGCGCGAACAGCTGAAAAGCGCGAGCCCCAAAGCGCGAAATCAAACGTCGAAAAGCACGAATCATTAACTATGTCAAAAAAGTACGAAGGTTTGGTGTCAAAATCACGAACAAGGTTTTTCAGTACAAAGATACGCATCTAACCTGAATCAACATAGGCAAACCAAAACGTCAAGCTGAGCGCGCTTTTTCGGTGATTGTTTATATCATGTCGGAACTGATCGCAATTAGTCCATATTGAATTGAAACCGTGAACTTGAAACTCGTTTCAGCTAGAATTTAAATCTTTGAATCGGGGTTTTCGTGTTGCCACAGCTGATAGACAATGTTCAGAAATCTGCAAGGGAGGTGATCTGTTTTACAGCTCGCGTTCAGCGAGAGTGATTCAGCCGTTTTCATGGGACAATTGACACTGGTGGGCACGCCTGTAGCAGTTTTGCCCGAGCAGTCAGCTTAGCGGTTCAAACAGAGGGGAGACAATGCCAAGCGACACAGGAGTGAAGCAAGGCGCTTTGAATGCTGTCAGTGGATATCCCCCGATCGTTATCATGACGTGCGCTTCAAATGAAACATTGGACTCCACTACTCTGTTTGCCTGACACTAGGAAAGGAAAGACAGGGGTTATCTCCCTCTGCCTTTCGTTCGCGGAACCGGTCTACTATGGAAAGACTATTGACTCTCTCTCTCTCTCTCTCTCTCTCTCTCTCTCTCTCTCTCTCTCTCTCTCTCTCTCTCTCTCTCTCTCTCTCTCTCTCTCTCCTATCCGCTGTAATACAGAACATCGACGAATTTCCAGGGTTGTTCGCGGTGTCAATCAGTGTCAAGGAAGGATAGATTATTGCCTCTCGAGGCTCTTTTTTATTTTTATTTGTTTGCATTTATTATATTTACGCATTTAAAACAAAAACCCACCCCCCCCCCCCCCCCTGATTTATTAATACTATCAATAAATCACCATAAAGACTACGGCATTTAAGTGTACAGGAAAAATTAAGACTAGGGACATCAAGAAATTGACCATGCAGTAGAGAAATGCGGTTAACAAAGACACTTTGAAAACTTGAAATTTGCTTTTTTCGACGTTAAAGATTTTAAACGTTTCCAGGCTAGCACTTTTCGCCTTGCACTCAATTTGATTATCACAGAGATCGCAGGTTTTAGATGCCCCTATGTCCGCCGTATCACCTGTGGTGGGCGTGAACGGTAAATTTAATGTTGCTCTCTCTCTCTCTCTCTCTCTCTCTCTCTCTCTCTCTCCTCTCCTCTCTCTCTCTCTCTCTCTCTCTCTCCCCAAGAGGAATATGAGTAATTCAAATTGATTTCTTTAAACCGAAGTATACATTTCAGGGTTTTTTTTTTTTTAAAATCAGCATGACACTCTGGCTCATCTTTAGATGGTTAAATGATCTTTATGCTTGAGGGGATTCAGCCTCACCAAGTAGCATAATGTTCATCGGTTTAAAGGTTCAACGTTTATTAGTGCGTACATTGAGCAGCCTTTCATAAAATGTGACGCAGCTCTGAAGAAATGATCATTGTCCGCACGTCCCATGCAAAACCGACCCTCCAGTTTGTAGTCCGCTCACACCTTTACGTTTTACAAGTTGAAGATTTGACGTTTAAGTTTGCTGGTATGGAAGTGGTTCCCTTCTCCAGCCGAAGACTGAATGATGTGCTGTTGCCCGTTTGTCGTTCGAACATGAACGTTTTTCTAACAACGGGAAATAACCTATAACAACCGTGCAATAGACGACACAGCTGCTCTTGATTATTTCCCTTCTCTCTCTCTCTCTCTCTCTCTCTCTCTCTCTCTCTCTCTCTCTCTCTCTCTCTCTGTGTGTGTGTGTAATACAGAACATCGACGAATTTCCAGGGTCGTTCGCGGCGTCAACGACTGTCAATCAATAGTTTAATGTTTACATTCTGCAGGTGTGAAACTGACAAAATGTCAGTTAGACTACCCCCTCCCCCCCCAAAAAAAAAAAAAAAGAAAGAAAAAGAAAAAAAAAGAAAAGAAAGAAATAAGAAGAGAAAAGAAAAAAGAAAAAAAGAAAGAAAGAAGAACAAAAATCGCAGTCGAAAAGATAAAACGCAACATTTGCGTTAAAGCGCTGGGTCTGTGTCCTGTTCTGGATTATAGTTTAAACAAAATTTTTCTTTTCTTTTCTTTTCTTTTTTTATGGATTTATGGATAGCCTCTGACAGATTGAAATGTGTCTCTGGAGAGGCTAGATAGTCCTGGAAAAGTCCAAATGAATAAATTAATGAACGAAAAAAAAAAAGACAAACACAAGACTGGGGAGGGAGTGTGTGTGTGTGTGTGTGTGTGTGTGTGTGTGTGTTGTTATGACAGAAAAAAATGGGGTTGGTGGTCAGACGACCCTACAGAAAATTACCGGTGTTCTGAGAATGAAGTTGCTGTTGACAAACGGCACCCAGCGGGATCCCGGACTTATGTAACTGTAAAGTTCTGGTTGTTAACAAAAAACAAAAACAAAAAAAGCAGAAATATCCCAGCTAGAGTGGTCTCATCATGTAGGATGACATAACACCATAGAATCATTCATGGATACCAACAGACAGTATTCACGTGAATTCAATGAACCGCTTTTAATAACAAAGTGGTGTGGTCGTTTCTGTAGGAAAGTGTCACTTTGTGTCTCATAAAGCTGGATTGTACTGCATCGGATTATATTGCACTGGGCTGCATTGCCACTGCATTGTGTTGTATGGCAGTGGACTGTGTTCATTAATTTAATAATAATGATAAAAATATTAATAATAATAATAATTAATACTTGTATAGCGCCTATTCTCGGCTAGAGACCAAGCTCTAAGCGCTTTACAATCCACGCACGCATGCACACACACACACACACACACACACACACACACACACACACACACACACACACACATGTATGAATGTATGTATGTATAATATATGTGTATATACAACCACACACACACACACACACACACACACACACACACACACACACACACACATATATATATATATATAATATACTATATATAATGTGTATATATATAAGAAAAAAGAACTATGTAAAATCTTCCAGAACCACAACTTAAAAATCACCATTGAAGCAAACAAAAAGGTAGTGAACTACTTAGACATAACACTTGACCTCAACAACCACATATATAAACCATACAAGAAGCCTAATGACACACCTATTTATGTAAACATTAAAAGCAACCATCCACCATCTGTATTAAAGACCATACCCAACGGCATAAACAAGAGACTATCAAATCTGTCATGTAATGAAAGAGTATTCAACAACGCAGCAGTAGAATACCAAGAAGCACTGCAAAAAAGCGGGTACAATTACAAACTACAATACAACCCAGACAACAACATAAATAAAAGTAAGAAAAACAGGAAAAGAAAAATCATATGGTACAACCCACCATACGACGGGAAACTCAAAACAAACATAGGGAAAGAATTCTTTAAAATCTTAACATCTTCGTTCCCAAAAGAACACAAACTGTATAAAATATTTAACAAAAACACCGTCAAACTATCGTATTCATGTATGCCCAACCTCAAAAATTTAATTGATATATCTAACAAAATGAAAACCAACACAGCAAAGAAGGGTGAAGAAAGGAAATCTTGCAATTGCATCAAAAAAGAGCAGTGCCCTCTAAACAACAAATGCCTCTACAAAAATATTGTATACCAAGCCACTGTGACATCAGAAAAGGATGAAGAAACATACATAGGGATTACTGAAAACCACTTCAAAACCAGATATGCAAACCACAAACAGTCATTTAATAAAGAAAAATACAAAAACCAAACAGAACTGAGTAAATACATCTGGAAACTTAAAGACGCAAAAACAAACTACAATATATCCTGGAAAATAATAAAAAGGGCATCACCATACAGCAATATTTCAAAAAGATGCAACTTATGCTTAACTGAAAAATGGCTAATACTATGCAAACCACACCTAGCAACTCTAAACACTAAAACAGAAATAGTAAACAACTGCAGGCATAAATGGAAATCGTTGTTAGTGAACACACCCAGAACAACAACCTGAATATCTCAAAATACACGTGCAGCCAACCAGCACGTGAAAACATCCGCAACCGGGGCCCACACGCTATATAACACCGGCGGTGGGCAACCCAAAACCATCCTGACGATAGCGCTCAACGCTTGAAACAAATTTGTAGATTTCGTTTTAAAACTTTATCTTAACAAATGTTGCTCCCCAAGGGGTTGAGCACTTATAAAATCGTTTTAGGCGTTTATAAACTAATTGATATAAATATATAAATAATAATATATATATATATATAATATATATATATATAATATATATTATATATATTTTAGTGTGTGTGTGTGTGTTGTGTGTGTGTGGTGTGTGTGTGTGTGTGTGTTATTATGTGTATGTGTGTGTATATATTTATATATTTATATGTTGTGTGTGTGTGTGTGTGTGTGTGTGTGTGTGTGTGTGTGTGTGTGTGTAACAGAGAAAGGGGTTGTATTGTCATTTTGTCAGTACAACACTATGTTACTCTGACAGTAAATGGTTTCAGTCAGTCAGTCAGTGTGTGTGTGTGTGTGTGTGTGTGTGTGTGTGTGTGTGTGTGTGTGTGTGTGTGTGTGTGTGACAGAAAAAGGGGCTGTATTGTCATTTTGTCAGTACAACACTATGTTAGTCTGACAGTAAATGGTTTCAGTCAGTAAGTCAGTGTGTGTGTGTGTGTGTGTGTGTGTGTGTGTGTGTGTGTAATTTCACAGGAAAAATTATCAATAAAACTCGCACCGCGCCTCAACAAAACGCCGTCAACAGGTGTATTTGAATAAGATGAATACTAAAACAACTAGAACATCTTTTCCCACAGGCACGATTTATTGATCAATTAAATAATCGTCCCTGTGGGAAAAGATGTTCAACTTGCTTAAGAATTCATCTTATTCAACTTTCTTCCTCTCCACACTTTCGTTTTGTTTCATTTTTACTACCTTTTGCTGGCTGCTTTGGGGGTGCTGTTGGATTCTTTTTTGAACCCTTGGTGGTGAGAACACCACAGAATTACGGACTGTGGTGTGTCTCTATTCGACGCCAAGAGCACAGACACAATCAGCCGTGTCTCCCTGATGAGTCCGATCCAGCGGACGAAAGGCCTAGGAGCAGGCGATACGTATAGATCTGCCTTCGAGAGGGATTGCGATGGTTCTCTCATGCAGTTAGTGAAGGGTTTTCATATTTATAACATACATTTTCCCATTTTCTAAGTCATTACTATAATGATGGAAGAATTGTTAACCTGCACTTGTTTACCTCCACTACCTAATTGTTCAGCATTATATATATATATATATATATATATATATATATATATATCGTTTTATTCCATTTACTATCCTTCGCTGGCTGCTTTGGGGGTGCTGTCGGATTCTTTTTTAAACCCTTGGTGGTGAGAACACCACAGAATTATGGACTGTGGTGTGTCTCTATTTGACACCAGGAGCACAGACACAATCAGCCGTGTCTCCCTGATGAGTCCGATCCAGCAGACGAAAGGCCTAGGAGCAGGCAATAGAAATAGATCTGCCTTTGAGAGGGATTACGATGGTTCCCTCAGGTAGCTAGTGAAGGGTTTCTCATTATTTATATATTCCCCCCATTTTCTTCATCTTCATTTTTTAATTTTTCCTAAAAGTTCAAATCTTTGCCAAGTCATTACTGTAATGACTTAAGAATTGTTAGCCTACACTTGTTTTCCCCCACTACTTAATTGTTCAGCATTATATATATATATATATATGTGTGTGTGTGTGTGTGTGTGTGTGTGTGTGTGTGTGTGTGTGTGTGTGTGTGTGTGTTGTCATTGCCAAACTGATCTTTAACAAAGAGGTGTGATCGACATCGAAAGCAACATAGCATCAATTCACATTTTTGACTGATCATGTGTGTGATAAATGAAAAAAAGTTTCTATCATACATACACAGGCAAGAAAGTAGTCACTGTGAAAACAGGAAAATTCCATGATTAGAACAAATGAAAGCTAAATTACAAATTATATGCTGTATACATTTACCTCCTGGAATAAAAGGAAGGCTGAAGCGAATCATGTGGAATAAAAATTGCTTTTCCTTTGCGCCGTCTTTATCAATTTGCAAAAAAAAAAAAAAAAAAAAAAAAAAAAAAAAAAAAAAAATCAGCGCCGGACTCGTGATCCTGGGGTTGCGGGTTCGAATTTCGGTACAGGGGAATTTTCTCCTCGGAGTTAACATTGGTTCTGACTCCATTCCCCATACAGTCCTTCGAATGAGACTATAAACCGAGGTTCCATGTGTGAACGCACGCACAACTTCTTGAACACACGTAAAATCCCATCACCAACTTTCGGAAGAGAAGGCCAGTTTGGCCGTTGGTATGGATGACACGTTACACATAGCATGCACCTTCCCCGAAGATGGAGTATGGCTGCCTTAATGGCGGGATAAAAAACGGTCATACACACAAAACTCCACTGCCCGTCTATGCAGGCAGTGTCCGCAGGAGTATCAGCCTGCCTACGCAGAAAGAAAGAACAAGAAAAAGAAAAAAAAAAATTTGTTTGTAGTGAACTTTGCAGCACACTGTATGATTACTTAATTTAATGACAGAATACCAAGAGATCCTATATTTCACCTGTGTCCAGACTGCAATATCAACATGGTGGTCCCACAACTTCAAAGGCTTTACATTGTGTCCAGATTCAAACGTCTACATGGTGTTTCCACATATTCAAAGTCCTGACGTTGATTTTTTTTAAGTTCGTCATCTACAAGGTATCAACAAATTGGGCAAGGCGATTCTATTGATACCTTAGGGTAAAACAGTCTCCTGTTTGCATTGAAACTGTCTAAATTATGCAGAATGTATATCGTGCCGTTTATTTGTTATCGCTGAAATGCATTTTTTCTTCTTGAAAAATGCTTTTATAGGATTAGAACGATGGTAATTTTCCTTACACTGAATCTCAGTGCCAATTTAAAAAAAAAAAAAAAAGCGATTAATCGATCTATTATGGGGGCCGGAATAGCTTGGTTGGTAGAGCGCTGGACTCGTGATCCTGGGGTTGCGGGTTCAAATTTTGGTACAGGGGGATTTTCTCCTCGGAGTTAACATTGGTTCTGACTCTGTTCCCCATACAGTCCTTTGAATGAGACTATAAACCGAGGTTCCATGTGTGAACGCACGCACAACTTCTTGAACACACGTAAAATCCCATCACCAACTTTCGGAAGAGAAGGCCAGTTTGGCCGTTGGTATGGATGACACGTTACACATAGCATGCACCTTCCCCGAAGATGGAGTATGGCTGCCTTAATGGCGGGATAAAAAACGGTCATACACACAAAACACCACTGCCCGTCTATGCAGGCAGTGTCCGCGGGGGTATCAGCCTGCCTACGCAGAAAGAAAGAACAAGAAAAAGAAAAAAAAATTGTTTGTAGTGAACTTTGCAGCACACTGTATGATTACTTAATTTAATGACAGCATACCAAGAGATCCTATATTTCACCTGTGTCCAGACTGAAATATCAGCATGGTGGTCCCACATCTTCAAAGGCTTTACATTGTGTCCAGATTCAAACGTCTACATAGTATTCCCACATATTCAAAGTCTTGACACTGATTTTTTTAAAAGTTCTTCATCATCTACAGGGCATCAACAAATAAGGCAAGGTGATTCTATTGATACCTTAGGGTAAAACAATCTCCTGTTTGCATTGAAACAGTCTAAATTATGCAGAATGTATATCATGCCGTTTATTTGTTATTGGTGGAATGCATTTTTGCTTCTTGAGAAATGCTTTTATATGATTAGAACGTTGGTAATTAACCTTACACTGATTCTAAGTGCCAATTTAAAAAAAATACGATTAATCGATCTATTATGAAATAAAACTGTGTTCCTACTTTACTCCATGGTACAGCCACACAATCCCGAATACATTCTCTGACAAAACTGTTCTTCCTTGATATGCCCAGATTCCTCTGCCATGTTCCATCATTCACAACATCATTTTATGTGCCTGCCTGAAAAGTCTGGCCTGAAGAGCATCAAATGCTTCAACCATGATCTAATGCATTTAACCTGCGCTTTTAAGAACAAAGAATAGCTGCCAGCATCAAAGTATAACATTTTATTGGATGCATGGATGGGACTAGTAGTAAACATCTTATGGCAAAGCTATGTGGTTTTTGAAAATTTGGTTGATATCTAAGAGCCCAAATTAGTTCAGCATTAGGGTCTATATATGAGCAATGGCTAGATTTGAGGGTCGAACGTTTCCCAAACAAACATGCTTCAACAGTTCAACTTGCACAATGATGTAAGGATATCCATCATACCTTCGTCCCTGTCTGGAATGATTTGTTTTAAGCGCTGGTTGAGTTCAATCTTGTCGTGAACAGAATTCCTAAATATTTGCATGCATGAACAATTTTCGCTCCTATATTACCACATGGCTATCTTTCATGTCAAGGCAGATGCGAACTGTTATAAAAAAAAATCATGATAGTGTGTTTCATCGGCGTTAATGACAAACATAACTGGTCAGTTTTTACTTCAATACGTCCAATAAATTCTGTTTAAACAAAACGCCTTCAATATCTGTACCCAGTGGGCAAGAAATTGACATCATGTGTAAACAGCAATGAAAATACTTTAATGGTTTCTGATAAAAAGTGTCTGCCATGTTATCTCTTTCTGGATCCTGCTACTGCTAACTCGTTTGTGAAACTACGAAAAACACCTGCGGGTTCAGTGGGTATCCTTGTTTTGCACCATGTGGACAATCACACAAGGAAAAGGAAAAAGGTCTATTGGGGGAAGGAAGGGGGAAGGGGGGGGGACAGGGGAAGCAGTAGAGGGGTTTAGAGGAGAGGGGGGGCGGAGAGAAAGACAGACCTCATATGGGAGGAGAGACAGGGGCAGGCAGACGGGGAATGCTCGCCAACTGCTGGGCCCTATGTGAGAAAAAGGCAGCTGCCATCAAAACGCATTTTGTGCCAGAGTGATTAAACGAGCCAGGTAAGGTAAACACGCCGGTGCCAGGTTTTCCCGTGGAGGGGTGTAACGAAACGCTTGACAAACCCATCCGATCCGTCCCACTCAAACCCCAAACCAAAGAATAGATTTCAAATCTATGCCCACTCTCCCCTCTCAAACACCCCCCCCCCTCCCACCCCCTTCCCTTTTCTCTCTCTTAGAACGGTGTGAGCGGCACGATTTATACTATCTCTTACAAGAAAAAATTACGTCATGCCGCACTCTGCATCGTTCTTATCCCCTACCTCCCTTCCCCTCTCAACCCTCCTTCCCCACATGGGGCGAACTAAGCTGCAGAAAAATTTACATTGCATTGTAACAATTGCCCATCTCACCCCCCCTCCTTCCCAGCACTATCTTCACCCCCCCCCCTCCTATCTGTGACACAAAGGCATGTTGCCGCTCTCTCCACTGCCACCACCACCCCCCCCCCCCCCACCTGAGCCACATGTGGCTTCACTTCCCACAAAGGGTAACTGGCAAACCTCCCTCCTTCTCTAACCCCACCCCCCCTCTTTCATATATACCATCCCGGACCTCTAGTAAATGATGTCACTGCGTTAACCCGCGATGTCTGAATTAACATTCGCGGTCAACGCGTGCGTAAATTTCTCAGCTAACTTCAAACGGTTTCTGATGGTAAGAATACATCCCTCCCCCTCTCACTCATGGTGTTTGACTGACACCTTGTCAGCCAGATCAGAAACCTGATTTGGCAGTTTAGAATACATATACCAGACACATAGAGTTGCAACTTCACTGACCCCTCAAGACTGCCTGTAGTTCAGAACAGTGAAAGACGAAAGGGACGACCAGAAAGAAGGCCTACTGTTTCATTCCCAGGAAAAGTGGGTTGGAACTATGTTTTACAGTTTCGAATCTATGTATTGATTTTATGTATGCCGTGTGGGTTAATATTGTAACTTTGTACAAATATTTGGTGACATTTATCAAACTGATGAATGATTATTCTGTGTAGTAGTTTGCTTGCCATCATATGGCAAAAGCTCTCTCCCCATGTGGTTATGATTCTTTGTTAACAATCTGACCACTATTCTTTGTGTGCACCCTGACTTTTGCCAGTATGCAATTCTATCTGTTAAGAGGATAATTCAATGATAAATTTAGATCAGAAAAACAGTATGCCTGTGCTAGGTTAAAAACTGCTAAACTGATTTTGTAAATACTGGTGATTGTTCGAATGATTTGTAGCGTATGACTCTAAGTCTACACCACATGTGTACTTGGACTAAGTGTAGCCCAAGTTAATGTGATTTAATTCCTAAGGAACATGGAAGAGTTGTTTGACTCAAACTGTGTAGCATTGTATTACTGTCTCCTACCCTTTTGTAAGCTTACCTCAGCCTTTAAACAAAAGTGGAGATTGATAGTTACAGTAGAAACCCTACCATAGAGGAAACTTTGCTGGCTGAGTCTCACACCTCTTCTGAAAGATAAAAGGGTAAATGTGTGAACTCGACAACCCAGCCACTCAGCTTCTCACCTACAGACCAAGTTCTCTTTATCGCAGAACTGGGATCCTGGTCACGCTACACATTGTGGCTAAACCATACTCTGGGGCTATGCCAGAAACCAGGGGAACGCCAGACACCATGGCTACACTTTAAACCGGGGCGACACCAGACAACCAGTCTACACGGGGAGGGGCAGTCACCAGCCACAGGAGAGATCAACTACCCTCTCCGATATAAGTTAAGCTATTGATTCTCCTGGACTCAAACCCATCAGACCCTTGCCCTCACTTTATGATGAAACAGTGAGAACCTGTCTATGAGTACCATTTTGGCTACTGCACTGGGTGTATGCAAGCGAAGTGAATGTATAATAAAAAAAAATATGCATTCAGAGTAACTTAGACAGGCCCACTGTATTCCAACTTAAGTGGCTGCACGGAGTGTAAGCAAGTAAAGTAGGAGTGAGGAAGGGCCCTTCATTGTTGTGGTTCAATGAGAACTAAAACCTTGCCTACTGAACTGACATGTAAATACTTACCTATGTGTAAGCAAGTAACGTTGATGTGTGAAACTGCACTTAACTTGTGTCAGTTCTCTGTTGTTCGGTTAAATGTTGAATGTTTGAACTTCTCTCTTCTATTCTGTCTCTTGGAGCTACAAGTACTCCTAAGAGTACAGGCCTAAGGAAAATTATCTCAGAGCCACTCTTACATATTTTATCAAGACCCAGAACAAATAAAAATTTCTTTCGATGACTAGTACCGGAAAGTTGCTCCTTCCACCACTTGTAAGAGAGAGGGTGTAGGTGAAATGTTAAGATAATGCTCTAACGACAAATACACCAATCTGTTTCCAAAAGACTTTAAAGAATTCAGTAGTGAAACCATCGGAACCGGGGCTTTTATTATTTTTCATTGTCTTTAAGACATATGTCGCTTCCTCCAATGTAATAAGACCTTCTAAGTCCGCTGCTTCTGTTTCATTTAAATGGGGGATATCGTTCACCAAACTGTCATGTGTACAAAGAGAGGGAATCATTACATGTATACCAAAAGGTGATAAATCCAGACAGTACATAAAAAACTGGAGACCTATTTCTCTGTTAAATGTCGTTTATAAGATAGGATCCTCTTGCATTGCCAACAGAATAAAATCTGTGTTGCCTAAAATCATAAATGAAGATCAGACCGGATTTATTAGAAATAGATACATCGGCGACAATATAAGATTGATATTTGACACTATATCTTATTTAGATGAAAATGGTCTGCCTGGTTTGTTGTTAAACATAGACTTTGAAAAAGCCTTTGATTCGATAAATTGGGAATTTATGACGAAAGTCCTAAAAGCATTTGGTTTCCAAAAAGATATTTGTAGATGGATAAGCGTATTCTACAAAAATATCAAGTCTTGTGTTATTGTGAACGGACAGGTTTCACATTGGTTCGATATTAAAAAAGGATGTCGACAAGGAGACCCAATTTCACCATATCTCTTCGTAATCTGTGTCGAAATATTAGCCATTATGATAAGGGAAAATCGAGATATTCGGGGAATAAGAATGAATGAAACTGAATTTAAAATATCTCAATATGCTGATGACACCGAGTTTTTACTCGCAGGGGATAAGAAATCCTTTGAAACTTGTATTGAAGTTCTTTTAAGATTCGATGGTGTCTCAGGTCTTCACATGAATTTGAGTAAAACGAGCGCAGTTTGGCTTGGAAGTGTAAAAAACAGTCAAAACCACTACATGGACCACTTAGAAATTGTATGGAATCCACAAAAATTTAGAATACTTGGTATATGGTTCACAAACGACTTGAAAGATTGCATAGAAATAAACTACACAGAAAGACTAGCAGACGTAAATCATTTGTTCAAAATATGGGTAAAACGCCAAATTACGCCCCTAGGTAGAATAGCAATTTGAAATCCATCATCCTTTCAAAGCTGACTCATCTTTGGCTGTTTCTGCCAAACCCACCAGATGTTTTCTTTCAAACATGCCAGAAAATATGTTACAAGTTTGTGTGGAATAAAAAACCAGAAAAAATCAGTCGAAAAACAGTGCATAAAAGCATACGGAATGGAGGTATTGGTCTTCCTGATGTAAAAACCTTCGTCACATCCTTAAAACTATCCTGGATCCGTAGGACTGAGAGATCAAACCACAAATGGAAATGTATTCTTCTCAGTAATTTTCCTCATTGGCCTCATATGAGTAAACACGGTCCAGAGATTGTCTCAAAATTTACCAAATATAATCCGTTCTGGGCAGACGTCCTTGAAGCTTACAAACTTTTTTATTACAAATGTCTGCCAAAAAATTCCGCTGAACTACTTGCTGAACCAGTTTGCTTCAACAAACGTATTCAAGTTGGGAAAAGACACATTGTGTCTAAAATGCTCCAAAACAAACGTATCTATTATCTCGCACATTTTTTGATGATAATGGTCAGTTTCTTTCCCACGGACAATTTAAGGAAAAATATGATGTCAACATTGATTTTCTAACTTATACAGGGTATAAGTTAGCAATAATTGAATTCATAAAAGGATTTGACATTACCATTGAAAACAACAAATGTATTACTTCTCCATTATGTTATAAGATATTGTTTGCCATTTATAAAGGTTCAAAGACTTATTATGATATACTGATTGATAATCAGTTGAGAGCTCCGTGCTGCGATAAGTGGGACATCAAACTTTCACAAGCTCATGACTGGAATTCATGCTTTTTTAATGCACATAAGATTACAGATGTAAAACTCAAGTGGTTTCAGTTGAGAATAATTCACAGGTGCTTAGGTACAAATGTTATTTTGAAAGAAATCGGAGTTACTGATAATGATAAATGCAGTTTTTGCGGACTATTTAAAGATTCTATTGACCATATGTTTTGGAAATGCACTCATGTCAAATGTTTTTGGAGTAGGTTAATTGATTTAGTAAAAGAGAAATGCACTCACGCACAAAATATACGCCTAACAGAGTCTCTCGTACTTTTAGGTTTCGACATAACAATCGCAATTGATTACTGTTTTTACTTCATTATTCTTCTAGCAAAACATTACCTATATAAGTGTAAGTTAGAAGGCAGTCTTCCACATGTAGCAGTTTTCTTGAAAATGTTGACGTATAGATATAGAATTGAAAAATATAACTCATACTTAACCATGAACCACATGGATTTTCATGCCAGATGGCTTGCTTATGAAGCTTTGATTTCTAATACCTAGCTGCTTTAGTTACCGTCTCTGGAACATGTATTTTCAGCATTAATATATAAATAAGTATGATGCATAATATAATAACAGTTACTAGACTAATCGTATTATCTTTTTCCTTTTTTTTTTAATCTTTTGCTGAGGATATCATGTGTGGCCCTTGTAAGCTGCTGAAATATTTCTGTATAGTGGTACTCAAGAAATAATGTACCTTATGATAATAACATATATCATCTTCACTTGCTGTGACCCAACCCATTCTGTCTTCCTGTTTCTTTGCTTGTCTGTTCGTCTGTCTGTCTGTCCGTCTATTTGTCTGCCTTTCCTTTATTATCTGTGTATGCATGCTGATTTATCTTGAAAAGATGCTCCCAGGATTCACCGAAAGGGGGAGAGAATGATGAATCCATCGGTGCTCAACCAATCATGACTGCAAATCCCAAACGGACTATGAACATGGACCAAATGGAATATCCATGTGTCTGTGGAAAGCGTTTCGCTACCACCCGTGGCATGAAGATCCACAGAACAAAGATGGGATGTGTGAAGACTCATCTGAATGAGCAGCAGCGCACTGCATCAGCAGATAAGACGTCGGAAGACCAAGGCCAGGATTTAAACCACAGTGCCAAGGACATCCACGCTGTTGGTTCGGATGAGGAATTTGCACAGGCCCTCGATGCCAGGCGCCTGAAACTCAACCTGCCACGAGCAAACGAAACTGAAGATTGGGAGAAACTGGATGCAAAAATCGTCCAAAGACTCGATGCACTGATAGGGAAAAGCACCCTGGAACACAAACTAGCCACATATGGGGACATTGTGTATGCCACATGTAGAGACGCCTATGGAGCAAAACTACCCAAAGATAAAACACCTCCAAAGAAATCCAGACGCCAAGAAAAGATGGACAAGATCAGGGTCCAAAAGAAAAACCTCAAGATGCAAATGAAGACCGCACTGCCAGCTGAAAAACAAGGCTTGGAAAAATTGTGGAAAGACCTGAAAGAAAAACACAGTGCCCTCAGCAAAGCGGAATCTGCGAGGAAGAGGAAGAGCAAAAAGAAGAAGACACAAGAGCGCTTCTTCAGAGACCCCTTCCAGTTTGCCAGAACACTGTTTGAGCAGCCAAAATCTGGGACCCTAAGTGTGGACAAAGGAGTTCTTGAGCAGCATCTGAGGAAAACATACTCTGACCCACAGAGCAAAGCACCACTCGACATTCAAGGTCTGGTGTGGCCAACCAACCCTGAGGAACAGTTCAATGGCAAGCCTCCAACGTTGGCGGAAATCAAGAAGGTGGTCGACAAAGCCAGAGCCAAATCATCACCAGGGCCAAACGGAATACCTTACCAGCTTTACAAGAAATGTCCCAAGGTGCTGGAGTGGCTCCACAGGCTGCTGCGATCGGCTTGGAGAAACCAGAAGATCAGCGGCCAGTGGATGACGGCAGATGGTGTGTACATCCCCAAAGAGCAAAACTCAAGTGACATTAGCCAGTTCAGGCCAATATCACTACTGAACGTCGAAGGGAAAATCTTCTTCTCTGTCATGGCAGCAAGGCTGACCAAGTACCTGATGGAAAACAAGTACTTGGATGTGTCAGTCCAGAAAGGTGGCATCCCAGGTGTGGCGGGCTGTGTAGAACACGCCACAATGATCTGGGACGCAATCCAAAAAGCAAAAACAGAAAAGAGAGACCTGGACGTAGTGTGGCTTGATCTGGCAAACGCATATGGATCTGTGCCCCATGAGATGATACAGTTGGCTCTTGAGATGTACCATGTGCCAAAGAACATCCGCGACATGCTCAAGAAGTACTTCAATGGCTTCTCAATGCGGTTCTCTACCAAGGAGTACACAACAGACTGGATCAACTTGGAAGTGGGTATTGCAATGGGCTGTGCAATTTCCCCAATACTGTTCGTGCTGGCAATGGAACTCATCTTGAAAGCAGCAACAAACAACGCGAGACAAACAGACCTTGGCGATGGATATAAGATGCCTCCTCTCAAGGCCTTCATGGATGACACTACAGTGATTTCATCCAGAGAAGACGAGACACGTCATGTGCTGGAGAGGCTGGACGACATAGTTGCCTCATCCAGAATGAAGTTCAAGCCAAAGAAATCACGGAGTCTCTCATTGAGGAAAGGAAAAGTGGCCGGATCTGTGGTCTTCAGTGTTGCCAACCAGGCCATTCCAACAGTCACAGAAGAACCAGTCAAGAGCCTTGGAAGATGGTATGATGATACGCTGAAAGACACACAAAGAGCAAAAGAAACCAAGCAGATGGCGGAGGAAGGCTTGGAGACCATTGACCAGTGTGGGCTCCCTGGCAAATACAAGGTCTGGTGTCTGCAGTTCATGCTGATACCAAAGCTGCTATGGCCTCTGATGATATACGACATCTGCACCAGCATAGTGGAGGCAATGGAAGCCAAAATCAACAAGTTCACAAGGAAATGGCTTGGTGTCCCACCCTGTCTGACTGACATAGCGCTGTACTGTCGCCAAGCAAAGCTGAAACTACCCCTGAAATCCATCCTGGAGGAATACAAAGCAGGGAAGATCAGACTTCAAAGCATGCTGGAGGACTCAGGAGACAAGGTGGTAGAAGCAATTAAGCCCCAGCTGAAGACAGGCAGAAAATGGAAAGTTCAAGAGGCGATGGATTCTGCAAAAGAAAGTCTCAAGATCAGAGAAATAACAGGACACACACAGACCAACAGACAGGGCCTGGGGTGACCAAAACTGAATGGTGGTCAAAGGCCAAAGGAAAAGCCAAAAGAGACATGATGATTCAGGAGATGAGAAAAGAAGAAGACCAAAAAAGACTCCAAAAAGCAGTCCAGCAGAGCCAGCAAGGGCAATGGACAACGTGGGAGAATGCACTCCAAAGAAGTCTCACTTGGAATGACATTTGGCACATGGCCCCTCTCAGGATCAGCTTCATTCTCAGATCTGCATATGACCTTCTGCCCTCAAATGCAAACCTGGTGAAGTGGGGAAAACAGACGATCCTGCATGCCCCCTCTGCCATGAAAAACAAACAGTGGAGCATGTCCTAAGCTCATGTAAAGTAGCCCTGGCTCAAGGAAGGTACACATGGAGGCACAACCAAGTGCTCAAAGAAATTGTACAAGTAGTCTGGGCTAGTACCAACACCACAAAAGGGAAAATCAGGACTCCAAAAGCACCCGCAACATTCTTCACGGCAGGAGGCAGCAAATCATGGCCAAGAACAACAGTGCCACTCGAAACATGCAGGCAGAGTCTGCTGGACGGGGCAGATGACTGGGAGTGCACTGCAGACCTCCCAGAATGGAAGAGTCACCCACAGATCATCAGCAAGAGTGGCATGAGACCAGACATAGTAGTCCACTCTAAGTCAACCAAGCAGCTAATCATGATCGAGCTCACGGTGCCATATGAGAACAGAATGGAGGCAGCTCAAATCTACAAGACTGAAAAGTATGCTGATCTGGCAAACAGCCTGAGGAGAGACGGCTATCAGGTCAAAGTCCTCACTGCAGAAATTGGAGCTAGGGGGTTTGTAGGAACGTCTGCATACAGCCTCATGAAACAGCTCTCAGTTGCAGGGAAGGAAAAAACCAGAGCCCTGAAAGCAATGGCAGAAGCGGCAGAGAGGTGTTCAAGCTGGATCTGGTCAAGGAGGAACAAAAGTGAACTTCATAAGGCTTAATTTCCCTACAAATATCAGTGTCCCTGTGGCTCAGTGGTTAAAGCGCGAGTCATTAAGTGGAAAATGAGCATGTCCAGAGGGTCATGGGTTCGAATCCCAGCCATGGCTCGTCCCAAGATGGGAAAAAAAGGGGCAGCAGAGGGACATCCGGAGTCATGAACCGGGTGTGGCCCAACC
>CM065737.1:12148663-12151163 GCA_033310375.1 Conus canariensis | reverse complement strand
CACAACACACACACACACACACACACACACACACACACACACACACACACACACACACACACACACACACACACACACACACGCACACACACACACAAAGCCCCACATACAGAAGCGCTCTCTCTCTCTCTCTTTCTCTTTCCCTGGTTGTCTGTGTGTCTGTGTGTCTGTCTTTCTGTGTGTCTGTCTGTCTGTCTGTCTCTCTCTCTTCCTTATATATACACACACACACACACACACACACACACACACACCCCTCACACACACATACTCACACACACACTCACACACACACACACACACACACACACACACACACACACTCACACACACACACACACAACACACACACACACACACACACACACACACACACACACACACACACAACACCACACACAGATTCACAGCACACACACCACACACACACACACACACACACACACCACACACACAACACACATATATATATATATATGCACACCCTTGTCGGGAGCCTACCTCATGTGCGCGAGTGTCCCTGGATCAGGTAAGATTATGGACACAGAGGGAGGGAGGGAGGGAGTGGGAGAGAGAGAAAGAGGAGGGCGGGAGAGAGGAAGGAGGAGAGAGAACTGGTGTGAATAAGAGGGGTAGAAGGAGGCGGAGGAGGGGGAGGAGGAGAGAGAGGGAGAGAGAGAGAGAGAGACAGACAGACAGACAGACACAGACAGACAGACAGAGTTGACTACACTGATGATTAATAATTCAAGGTCTGGACTGAAAGCCTTTATTTTGAACAGAATCGATCGACCGACGGCTGGGAACACCCATGTGCCTTTTTCCTTCTTTCTTATTTTCTTTTTAATCTATGACAGTTTGAGACACCGAGGAAGCAAAAAGAGCCCAAACCGAACCCAGACACACCAATTTATCACACAGAACCCAGACACACCAGTTTACCACACAGAACCTAGACACACCAATTTACCACACAGAACCCAGACACACCAATTTACCACACAGAACCCAGACACACCAATTTACCACACAGAACCCAAACATACCAATTTACCACACAGAACCCAGACACACCAATTTACCACACAGAACCCAGACACACCAATTTACCACACAGAACCCAGACACACCAATTTACCACACAAAAACAGGCTCGGAGCATGTCAAGAAACCCCTGCTCTACCTGCGAACATCTGCCTACCTTCCCCCACCTCCAACGCCCCATCCCCTTCCCCCCACCCCACCCCATCCCACCACCTTCTCCACCTCCAACACCACCATCCTCCGCACCCCTTCCAATCACACTTCCGCTACTTCCACCCAGATCCACACTCCGCGCCGCCGACACCCCATTTTTTTTTTTTTGTTCTCCAGTCTTGGCAACTCGCTGTATGAGCTCAGTCCGTGAAGTGTAACTCCAAGACAGCCCTTTGAGCTGTCGGCAACAAACTTGGGGAATACCGGTGGTTCCTCTTGGCATCTGCACGAGCGCACGTGCGCGCCTGGTGTGTGTACGCGCGCGCGCGCGCGTGTGTGTATGTGTGTATGTTGTCGGTTGATAGTTCCTGGCTCTCCCTTTCTATCTACAGGGCCTAGCTCCTCGTTTCAAGCGTGTCAGGCTGGACTGAGGGAGATAAAGCTGACCCTGTTTGCTGCTGCACAATTCTGGGGGTCTGTGCGGGTTTGTTTTAACGCCCGGAGCTTGCGTCTTGTTGGTGAGGACCGAAGTGCGTTGCCATTATCATCTCTCCGTGTTCTCGATTGTTGTGTTTAGTTGTACGTGATTTAAAAAACGGTAAAGTGGAAAAGTTTATTTTCTTTTAGAGTTGGTGATTGTTGTGTGTTTGTAGTTTCGTTATACATTTGGGAAACAACTTTCGCCTCTTTTGACCGGAAATCGAATGTGATATGTCTTAGGAAAAGTGTAGGTGGGAAGGAAGGGGGTGGTGTTGAGGGGGCGAAGGGTGAAAATGTAGGAGGGAAGGTGCGTGTTTATTTTGAGAGAGAGAGAGAGAGAGAGAGAGAGAGAGAGAGAGAGAGAGAGATGCCGCACTTTTGGTGTTGCTGCAGTCTTTGTGTGCACTGGACTGTTAGCGTTCCGGCAACCAAGACAGCAGACGGCTTGTTGAGTCTGCCGCGCAAAAGAAACAAGGAGTGCAGCAGAAGGTACGAACGGCCCATTTCAACAGTACAAGCAGCACTTGCAAAGTGGAAAGGGTTTGTTTTTGAAACCCAGGCAAAGCATGCGTTGATGAAATTCTGGGATTGATAGTTTGCGTAAAATGTGGATAGGAACTGGCAGATTCTCAAGGAACAGGTAGGCCAGCTGAGAGAGGAAACAGGACGGAGTTACGTGTGCACAGTTCTTGTCGTTCGGTGAATATCGTCAATATCATTGGTCAAACTTTTGTCTCGAATCGGCTAGTTTCAAAGGTAACAGTTTGTACATAGATTTCATTGTGTTTAACTGTCTGAACTTTCATCCATGTATTGATCCATA
>CM065737.1:12136163-12143663 GCA_033310375.1 Conus canariensis | reverse complement strand
TTGAATATTGTTTCTGCGCTCCCCAGTGAAAAATGTTCTTTTGGAACAATGAACTGGAACGCTGGGCTGGGTATCTGGCGGTAGATGATATTAGATTTACTCGTTAACCGATGTTCTGTTGTTGACTGCCTGACTGGTCTACCATCTAAAGGCACACATGAAAGCGAAACAAGGAAAAGTAAACCTCATGCTATTCACTCTCTTGAAAGGTTTTTCCCCAGGTATTTACACTCTAAAAACAACAACAACAAAAACAAATAAAGAGACCAACAAAAAAAAAAAGTTTTATTACTTTGTTATCACATCGAAGGTTAAATTTTTGTTTGTCTTGTGTACTTTTAGTCTATATGAATTCGTGGTTAGTCCTGTGTTGTGGGTTCAGGTAAATGCCTTACCTTAGCGGAGTACCTGTATAAGACAAAGCCGCCGGTTTGGGTTGGGGTTGGGTTGGGTGGGGAGGGATGGGATGCTAGTTAGATGGACGGATAACTGTGAAGTATGTAGTGCTGGAAGCTGTGCATGTGTGTATGTGGAAAGGAGGGGGGGGGGGGGGAGATGCTTGGTGAAAAAGAGGGGTGGAGGTGGAGTGGCGGAAGGGGGTGGAGTGGAATTGTGGGAATTACTGTTCTGGGATTTACATATTAATTTAAATCGGCTTATCATGCCGTGTAATATTTATGTGAATATCGTAATGTTGAGAAAGTTGATGTTTGTGTCCAACAAGTTATCCTCGAAACTGAGGACTAAACACAGTTCTAAAGTAACAGATCGCCGTTTGTCTATTCCAGTCCATGAGGAAGACAACACTAAAAAACAAACATAACGGTGCGATGGAATGCACCGTTTACCTCGTTCAACTGCCAGATGCTTTGCTGGTTATTTTTCTCCCAAGTAGGCCCTCTGTTGCCCAGAGGAATTATCTACAGTAGTATGGTTCTAACCTCATCAAGTTGTCAAAAGCAGTTTTTTTCCTACTCGCTTCTTCGGTTGACTTGCATTTCTCTTTGGTTTCCTTCATTGTGTTGTTTACTGTTCTTCCAAACCCAAAAGGAACGACAATACGCTCTCTCTCTCTCTCTCCTCTCTCTCTCTCTCTCTCTCTCTCTCTCCACACACACACACACACACATAAACACAGGCGCGCGCGCATACACACATACGCACTCACGCACGCATGCATGTACGTACGCACGCTCACACACACACACACACACACACACACACACACACACACACACACCACACACCTCAAAATAGTGTTGTTTTTTCGTTGTAAGTGTCAGTATTTGGTATTTATGCATTTGCATGTATCACAACGTTTTGACAAAGGGATGCCCCTCGTCTGCCTCGTTATCGCAACACAAGAGTGTCTGTTCCGTTTACCACTTTCCACTTTCTAGGGATGCCACATACGTCACCAGATAAGTCAAAGATATCGTGCAGAATGTCTTGATAAGAGTTTTTGTTTCTTCCCCCAGGTTGGAGATTTACGACAGCTCGCACCTGTTTCACCTGCCAGAAGATCCTCATCGTGCTTTTGGCTCTCTGACAGTGTCAGTTCCCCATTAACCCTGCAGAAGCTTGGAGAACTCTTCTTTTTTGCCTGTCCTTGAGCTGTGGAAAGGAGAGACACGATCTTGACGGTGCGTAGAACTGTCTGCGAGATAACCCCATCACTCAAGGCAAGTCAAAGACTGTAAATTAGGGCGAATCTGAACGTAACAAACAAAAAACGTTCTGTTGGTTTGTTTTCTCGGGAACTAGCCAGCGACAGGACGTGTCTTCTGTTGGGAGGGGCCCGTTATCGCAGACGTAGTTTGTTATCCGCCTGGCCAGAACCGCAGGTGCCGCCTGACGACGGATTCCACGAACCGCGCTCATCGTGACCCAGTTGGAGGGCATCAGATACAGATGCAAGACATCAGTGCCAAGCGGTTTGTTGCAGAGTCTGTGTGAGGCGAGTTATGGGGCCCGGGGAGTAGTAGCGGCGCTTGTGTCAACAGAACGCGTGCAGAAAACAACTTTCAGAGAGTGCAACAGCAAGGTCTCTGAGTGGATGCCAAACAGATCCTGTTTCGTGTTGTGTCAAGCTGTGCCGATTGGGGGGCGTATTCAGCGACAAGATGCTACATTAGCATTTTGCTGTTCGTCAGTATGTACGTTGCCAGTGTTTGTCAGTGCGTTTGTCAGTGCATCCACCGCCGACGTTAGCTGTGACGAGGTCTGGACTGTGTTCCATACTGACTGACTTCAGACATTTGGGGGTTGAATTATAGTATGGTGCTACGTTGAATGACGCACGTCAGGCGGTTTGAGGTTGGATTAATAGACTCGTCATCTTGTTCGTAGCGTCATTGGCTTCCTCTGTCTGTCACTGAAGAAAGCGTCAACCATGAAGAGGTAAGTGTGTGTGTGTGTGTGTGTGTGTGTGTGTGTGTGTGTGTGTGTGTGTGCGCCTCTTTGTTTTTTAGCGTATTACCTCCGCTTCCCTCTCTCTTTATCACTCATTCTCTGTCTATCTATATGTCCGTGTCTGTTTTGTTTTAGTTGGTTTGGTTTGGTTTGCTAGCTAAAGACTGGGAATTATGTGTTTCTGTCGTTCTTACTCTTCACCAAAGACGGAACTATGAGTCTGTTCGTGTCTGCCATTCTCTCTCTCTCTCTCTCTCTCTCTCTCTCTCTCTCTCTCTCTCTCTCTCTCTCTAGCTGTACTTTAAGATCGGGCACTTAGAATTTTTCCCATTCTTCCCCACCCTTCTGTTCACCGCATTCCTTTCTCTTTTTCATGATGACATTCTAACATTGTGAAAATCCTTTTGATCCGAAGTCGACTTATGTGTGTGGCAAGGCATCAGACAGCATTTCTCTCTCCCTCTCTTCTATACCTGTCTATACCTGTGTGTGTCTGGGGTTTGACATGAGAAGATATGGGAATGCCAGGGAGCGAGTCAACAACGGAAATTTCATTTGTGTGCAAACTCTCCGCTGAGACTAACGAGGGTGGCAAAACTGTCAGGGAAAGTCACATCCACTGAAATGCCAGGTTTGAAATGTACAGCGCTCATCCAATGCTCATCTGGTTGACTTTGGGTTTGTTTTCTGTTATATGAACACACACAGAAAACATGAATGAATTTCGATGTCTCTGAATAGCATCAATATTCGTGTCAGTGTAAAAATGTGTACACTGCAGAACTATGGGGTGTTTTTGTGTGTAAGCCAAAACGAAACGAGGAGCCCTTATGTGGGCTGCGTGGTTACCTTGGCTACAAGCAACATGACCAAATAGGAGGGAGCGTTTGTTTTGGAAAGGCCTGCTGTGAACGATCTTCGTCTACAAGATTTTATTCCGTGGAAATGCGATGGAGATCGATGTTATTTTCCTTTTTATGAGTTGATGGTATCAACAAAGGAATTATACGGATTGAAATTGGCATCTTGTATTCACTTGTATCAGGGTTGGTTTTTTTTTTTTTTTTTTTTAGTGAAGAGAAACAGTACCCATCACCGAAATATTTGTGGTAGTCATTTTTACCAAGGGACTGCGATATTTAAACCAAGCCTGAAGGTATTGTCTGCCTTTGTTCATCCAGGCCTTTGGCTTTGAATCTGGCCTGAAGACTTGGAAGACTGGCGAAAGCAGTGTGCGGTTATGGTTGGATTTTTCGTAACACGTTTCGACAGATTGAAAAGGAGGTTGATCATTCGAGACGGTCTTTCTACAAAACGAATTTTGATCTTTACCACCCTAGGTTTAAAGGGAACTAAACAATCTGACTGCTTGTTTTGCTCAAAACCCTTTTGAGCAAGGTGAAACTTGGGGGGTAGGGATGGGGGGTGATGTGTGTGTGTGGGGGTGGGACGCCAGGACCTGTTCACAGTATTGACAATATCATATCCTTTATAGTGGCAATACACGACGTCCATAAACACTGTGTACACGGGAGACTGCCATTCTGTTGACTGCTTGATGATTATTTGCAGAGTTCCTGCTACCTGGTCTGTGCATGATCGTTGTTGGCGAAACTCCCCCTAGTGAAGGATAATTATGTCATCATTTACAAATAAATCGCTCGCAGAAGTTAAAACAAACTGAAAGCAAAACAATTTTTTTAAAGTCTATCTTGCTACTTTTTTCTTTTGGATTAACAAAAAAAAGTTTTTGTTTGAACGTTGTGGTTTTTATCCCCCAAAATACTGGCCCCCATAGGCTGTCTCTAATTTAAAAAAAAAAACGCACGCACACACACACACACACACACACACACACACGCACACACACACACACACACACACTCACGAAACTGTTGGGTCGAGCGGTGGGAGGGGGGCAAAGAGGGGAGGAGGGGAGCGTTAGGTTGGAGGAGTAAAGCTGCCATCCAGTTACGCTGAATATTAGCCAGCTTTTCGCTGTGTTTATGAAAATGGGTGCTCATCCCCGAATCCATCTACCCACCCTCATTTTCTCCTCCCTCCGTCTAATGAAAACCGCGCGCGCGCGCACATACGCACGCACGCACGCACGCACACACACACACACACACACACACACACACACACACACACACACACAACACACACACACACACTCACTCACTCACTCACTCACACTCACTCACATACACAAACACATTCATTTAAAGACGGCGACGAAAGAAATGTTCAGATCCAGTTGATCCTTTATTCGATCCTTCAGTCCTAACAATCATGCAGTACTTCGATGTCTATCCAGTGATAATCAGAGAAAAGTGCAGCACACGTAAGAGATAAGAAGAAAGAAGTTGTGCATAATAAATCAGACGTGGTCGGTGTTGATGGGGGCCATGGTTCAATAATAACACTGCTAACCCCCCCCCCCCTCCCCCAACACCACCCCCCAAAAAAAGAAAGAAAAAAAAAGTAAATTTAAAGAAAAGATTTTTAATTGCTGCGGACGCAGTGAATCTAAGCGTTCCGTTATTAATGTGTACAGTTTAGTTAGGCGTGTGTGTGTGTGTGTGTGTGTGTGTGAGTGTGTGTGTGTGTGTGTGTGTGTGTGTGTGTGTGTGTGTTGGGTGTGTGTGTGTGTGTGTGTGCGTGCGTGCATGTGCGCGTGCGTGCGTTCGTGTGTGTGTGTGTGTGTGTGTGTGTGTGTGTGTGCGCGCGCGCGCGCGCGTGTGTGGGCGGGGAAGGACGGGGGTTTAGAAGGGACGGATGGAGGGGGAAGGAAAAACGGGCCGGGATGGTAGACTGGAGGCGGAGGGAGTTTGGACAGACGGGAGGCGGTGGAATGGAGGTAGGGGAGGGGATCTGGGCCAATGATTTGCTCATAGGCCTGTATGTCGAAACTTAGCACTGCTTTTACACGTGCGGAAAATATAAAGAATTTCTGAGAAAAAAAAAGCAAGCATTTCAGTGATCAGAAGTGTTGGTACGTTATCAAAAGCAACAACAATTCTATGGTTTTAACATTCCCATATTCCAGTGACATATAAATACGCGTAAAGCATATCAAGTCCAGCGGAATGTAAACATCGTTGCGAATCTGGCTCATTGCGACTTACCTTTCAATATGTCCAATACGTCTCTCTCTCTCTCTCTCTCTCTCTCTCTCTCTCTCTCTCTCTCTCTCTCTCTCTCTCTCTCTGCGAGAGCAGGGAAGTGGTAGGGGATCAGGCTTGGAGGGGTGAGGTGAGGTTAGGGGATGGGGGGTTGGGGAGGGCAGAAAAAATGCTAGGTATAATTATTGAAAATCGATCACGTTTAATCTCCATTGTTCAAACGGAAGACCACAATAAACGTTGAAGACATAATCGATTGTTCATAATGGTGCGTAACGTGTGTGTGTGTGTGTGTGTGTGTGTGTGTGTGTGTGTGTGTGTGTGTGTGTGTGTGTGTGTGAGAGAGAGAGAGAGGAGAGAGAGAGAGAGTTTGTTGTGAGTAGGTATGTTTACTATACATACGTAAAAGAAATACTGAGCGACAATTTATACATCAGGGCACTTACTTCTGGACCAATCAAATGCATGACGGCAATAGAGCGTGGAAAGGAAGGATTCCTCTGGCACGGAAAGGATATCTACGGACGAATCTATGATAAACAGTTCAAAATGGCTGCGCCGATCTATGCGGACCGTCTGTTGGCTGCTAGATTTGGATCTGTATGTGATTGAGTGAGTGAGTGAGTGAACGAGGGGTGTGTGTGTGTGTGTGTGTGTGTGTGTGTGTGTGTGTGGTGTGTGTGTGTGTGTGTGTGTGTGTGTGTGTGTGTGTGTGTGTGTGTGTGTGTGTGTGTGTGCGTCTGTGTGTGTGTGTGTGTATGTGTGTGTTGTGTGTGTGTTTGAATCTGTGTGTGTGTGTGTGTGTGTGTGTGTGTGTGTGTGTGTGTGTTCTTCAGGTTTATGTATATATGTATCCACATTATATGTACATTATTTTTAGGCTTATAAAAGTTAGTCATTCCAACTCGTCACCGGTAACAAGAACGACTGCAAAAAATGTGAAATTAACATTTATCAACAATTATCGAACAACAGTATCCCACCGCAGATAACAAAGGATGGGGATTTGAGTGAATGAAATAGCTGCGTCATAGATTAAAACAGCTGTGTTTAGAACCTCGTGTGTGTGTGTGTGTGTGTGTGTGTGTGTGTGTGTGTGTGTGTGTGTGTGTGTGTGAAAGCGCGATTGTGTGTGTTTGTGTGCCCCTATGTGCATATGTTCGTGCGCGCGTGTATATGTGTTTTTGAGCGAGTGTCCGCGCGAGTGAGCTGTGGAGTGTGATTTTCTGTTTGAAGTGCTTTCCATGGAAAACATTTGAATTCAGTGAAGAAACGTCAGTCTTATAATAAGTTATGTCGGCACACCTCTTTTCATCGCACACAAATACGTCAGCAACTGACACTCGTGACACACGGGCATCGTAATATTCATACCAATAATAATAATAATGGCACAACAATATGTGCGTGATCGTTTCTAACGCTATTTAGTGTGTGGGCTTATCATGCCTCTTTGAAAGGACAAACATACTGACTAAATACAGGGTTCGTTCTGTGTCCCGTACCTTACCCCGTCCTCTCTCTCTCTCTGTCTCTGTCTCTCTTTGTCTCTGTCTCTCTCACTCACTCTCTCTGTCTCTCTCTCCTCCTTTTCTCTTATATATCTCCCTCCCTCCCTCTCTATCTCTCCACACCATTGTGTGTGTGTGTGTGTGTGTGTGTGTGTGTGTGTGTGTGTGTGTGTGTGTGTGTGTGCCCTTCCCCACTTCTCTCTCTCTCTGTGTCTCTATCTCTCCCTGTTTTTCTCTGTCTGTGTCTGTCTGTCTGTCAGTCAGTCTGTCTCTCTCTTTCTCTGTGTGTTTCGCTCCTATGGATGTGCGCATACGCTTTCATCGCAGCACACTTTCCGAAGTTAAAAGCAGCTTCAAGTGCTTCGCGCAAGGCTTCGTTGCGAGAAGGGAAAAGAAGCGAATGGGAGGGCCGTAGTTTGTTAGATCTAGGTGATTGGGGTAGTGTTGTG
>CM065737.1:12123663-12131163 GCA_033310375.1 Conus canariensis | reverse complement strand
TGAATCCACATACTACATTCAATTTGGAAACTTAAACCAGTTTTTGACCAGTGCGTGCGTGCGTGTGTGCGTGCGTGAGCTTGACTCAGTTGCTGCTTTGGGTGACAATGAACCATGACTCCTGAAGAAACAGTTTCAGTGGCATGGATAGCGGTTTCACACCGTGCCGGTCACAGACCCGCTGGACGGTAAAATACCCATCAGAATCCGTCCATCTTTTCGTTCCACTCCACACACCCTTCAGGTGTGCGATCCATCCTTCATGAAGATTAAGGAGGATCTTTCTCTTCATCACGCGGTGTGAGCCCCCATGGGACGACCCAAGATGGTTCTAGCATCAGGGTAAGGTTGACAACGCCAATCTAGAAGGGCACTCGGGAGAGCGAAGACCTCTGCCAAGGCTGAAAGGTTCCTGGACCCGCCGTTTGAGTCAGTTCATGAGCGAAAACAAACATTGTCTTCCACCAGGGGAAGTAACACTTAACGCACACTGAGAGTTACTTCCGTGTATTTTTTAAAAAATGGATATGAAAATACTAGGTATCAAAATTAACATCTGTAGTTAGTTCTTATATTCTTTAAAAAAAATGTTACCTGTCAGATAATTATCAATTTGTAACAACGACCTCGCATTGTTCAGGGATCCGCGCCAGAATGTATCAGGATCGTCCATAGAGTGGCTTCAATTTTGGTATCGTCCATTTAACGATAATCTTGTTGAACGTGTTTTGAATCCACTAGTTCTTCCGGATCAGCGTCACCGGCCTGCGACAAGATTTAATGCATTGGTCACGGGGCCATATTCCGTCTTTCCACTGAGTTTTGCTGAAAGGGCTTCAGAAGGTCTTTGGTTGAAAGGGCGTCAGTAGGTCTTTGGTTGAAAGGGGTTCAGAAAGTCTGTGGTTGAAAGGGCTTCACACGGTCTGTGGTTGAAAGGGCTTCAAAAGATCTTCGGTTGAAAGGGCTTCACAAGGTCTTTGGTTGAAAGGGCTTCAGAAGGTCTTCGGTTGAAAGGGGTTCAGACGGTCTTTGGTTGAAAGGGCTTCAGAAGGTTTTTGGTTGAAGGTGGTTCAGAAGGTCTTTGGTTGAAAGGGCGTCAGAAGGTCTTTGGTTGTAAGGGCTTCAGAAGGTCTTTGGTTGAAAGGGCTTCAGAAGGTCTTTAGTTGAAAGAGGTTCAAAAGGTCTTTGGTTGAAAGGGCTTCAGAAGGTCTTTGGTTGAAAGGGCTTCAGAAGGTCTTTGGTTGAAAGGGCTTCAGAAGGTTTTGCGTTATCTTACTGACAGACAGACAAACAAATAAACTGATGGAGGGCCGAGAAGGTCTTTGGTTGAAAGGGCTTCAGAAGGTCTTTGGTTGAAAGGGCTTCAGAAGGTCTTTGGTTGAAAGGGCTTCAGAAGGTCTTTGGTTGAAAGGTATTTAGTGGGTCTTTGGTTGAAAGGGCTTCAGAAGGTCTTTGGTTGAAAGGGCTTCAGAAGGTCTTTGGTTGAAAGGGCTTTAGAAGGTCTTTGGTTGAAAGGGGTTCAGAAGGTCTTTGGTTGCTAGGGGTTCAGAAGTCTTTGGTTGAAAGGGCTTTAGAAGGTCTTTGGTTGAAAGGGGTTCAGAAGACCTTTGGTTGAAAGGGATTCAGTCGGTTTTGCGTTATCTGACTGACAGACAGACAAACAAATAAACTGATGGAGTGCGGGTGAAATCTTAACTTCCCTGGCAGAGGTAACAGCAAACAAACGTTCTGCGAGTTGGTTTAAAGAAAAAAAATCAAACGTCACGTGATTCTTGCCGGATGTGTCTGTGGAAATAGTTTGGTGCGCCAAACATGCCATGCTGTAGGTTTTTTTTTTTCTTTCTGTTTTTCTTCCTTTTTTTCCTCCCGAGACCCCCCCCCCCCCCCTCCCACCTAGCTACAAACAATAACAGGATTTTTTCCTCTTTAGCATTTCATACTCTCCTCCTATGACTCATCTGAGCCAGCCATACTTACCTGGTGAGTTCCTATATTGTGCACGACGTCGTGACACCAGCCGTAATGACGGTCCACGGAGCTGAGCTGCCCTCGCACAAAATCCCAGGTGGAGTTGTCGTACCAGGGCACGTGCTCGTCCGTGTGGTGCAGGAAGGTGGTCAGCACCAGGTAGGAGGCAAACACGAACTCGGGCACGGCGTAGAGCACCAGGAACTTGGCCACCCCCGCCCGTCAGACAGTAATGGACCAGGCAGGTGCCCCACAGAATGACCAGGGTGATGGACACGACGCAGGCCAGCACGTGGCGCGAGAAGAAGGGATGGATGGGGTTGAAGTGGTTCACGGTCCTCGGGTGGTAGCCCGTGATGAGGTAGGCGAACCAGGAGGCCCCGAAGCCGAAGACCGGCAGGAAGAAGGCCTGGTTGTCGTCCCTGTGGCGGATGGGGTAGAAGACCTCGTCCTTGTCCATGTTGCCGGTGAAGGCGTGGTGCTGGCGGTGGGACAGCTTCCAGCAGTAGTAGGGGCACAGCAGGAAGCTGTGCAGTACGTTGCCCACAGTGTCGTTCAGCGCGGGATAACGGGAGAAGGAGGCGTGCCCGGCGTCGTGGCCCAGCACGAACAGGGCCCAGAAGAACGTGCCCTGTAACAGCCAGTACCCCGGGAGCAGCAGGTACGTCAGCCAGTCAGGCACCCAGCCCGACGACCACACCCAGTCCCCCAGCAGGTACAGCGCCAAGACCTGCACCAGGTCCTTGCCGACGTAGTACATAGAGGTGCTGACGCGGGACTCGAAGACGTGAGCCGGCAACGCCTGTTTGATGTCGCCCAGAGAGGGAAGGCTCTGCGGCAAGTTGTGCTGCTTCAGGGCTTCTTGTTGCTCCGCCGTTTTCTCTTTGGTCCTCGGGCGCAGGCCATCGTCGCCAGGGCAGGCGGGAGGGTGGCATCGGCGTCAGAGGTAAACATGATGTCATGTGGACAGGGTTACGACTGAGGATTACTCACACATTGCTGAAGCAGATGACCAACAGCTGGGAGGGCGAGGACTGAGCTTGAAACGTTGAGGGTCGCAGAAATATTTTGTTGTTGTTTCCTCTTGCTTTTTTTTTTTTTTTTTTTTTAACTTTCTTTCTTTCGTTTTCTTTCTTTCTTTCTCTGTTTCCCCCCTCTCACGTCGGGTTTGTCCAATCAGGGCCTCACTTAGAGGAACACGGGGAAGATGGGGAGTACGGATAGGGTGAGGGCCAGGGTGGACTGGGTACTGCTACTGGCTGAGCGGCGGGCGTTGAAGGGTGGGCTGCAGTTGGTTACATGTCCACATCACGGACCTCGAGCTTGTTCCCAATCTGCAACAGTGAAATGTTTCGTGTGTGTGTGTGTGTGTGTGTGTGTGTGTGTGTGTGTGTGTGTGTGTGTGTGTGTGTGGTTTCTCTCCCGTAATTGAAAACAGTGGGGTGTTTTTTTTTAGTACTCTCTCTCTCTGTCTGTCTGTCTGTCTCTCTTTCTCTCTCTCTCTCTCTCTCTCTCTCTCTCTCTCTCTCTCTCTTTCTCCCTCTCTCACGCACACACACGTATCAACTCAATCTCAGAGAGAGAGAGAGAGAGAGAGAGAGATCTATGTACAGACACACACATGTACTCTCAAACAAAGATATGATCTCATCGCCTATATCATGGCAGAACATTTTAGTACGTCGCAATATATTTCACACAAGGATTGGTTCAAACATGTTCACGAACTCAGTTCTAAGAAATCAAGAGAACAGGGAAATCAAATAGAAAAAACAAAGATGGGGGTTAGGGGGCGTGGGGGTAGGCGACAGGAGAGGCAGTTTGCATATTTGAACTGCATTTGTGGAATATATGCAATGGCAGGATGAAATGCACGTGGTGGTTGGAAAGGAGAGGGGCATGTAGATACACATCTAAATCACACACACACACATACACACACACACACACACACACACACACACACACACATATATATATATATATTGATCAGTTTCAAGCTGCAGATGAAACATGCTACATTTCAGGGGGGTGGGTACCAAGAGCTGGGGTAAAAGGTAGAAGATGAAGAAAAAGAGGTAGAAGAAGAAGAACAAGAAGAAGAACAAGAACAAGAGGAGAAAGAAAGATAAGAAGTAGCTAGTGTCTCACAGGTACGTTCACATCTACATCAAAACCAATCTTGTTATTGTGGCGATTCCTCGCAATACAGCCGATGACAAGCACAGAATGTGTACGTGGGAATACAACGTTAGCATTAGTATCCGTTCTTATCCCCAACCCCCCGTCTCCTTTCTCTTCTTTTTACACACTGCATCGCAGCAGTCTCAACGCTCGTCATCTTGATCATCTCTGCTCTGTCTGGCTATTATGCAACAGACACCTGCACTGTCTTCATCTGTTCAAGTTCATCCCAGAGATCTAGTTCAGTCCGACACTCTCACCGCTGTTCCTTAATCCCTACTGACAGGCCGTTAACGCATTTCAAACTGATATGTACATAATGTATATGACACTATATTTTGAGGTGACATACAGGACACTTTACTGTGTCTAAAGCATCCATTTTGGATTTTACCTTGATCGCTTCGACAAAAAAAGAGATATTTAATTGTTCTTGTTGAACTTAAAAAGCTGTTCTTTTTGCTATAATGCAGCTTTTGCTGTAATGTTGCTTCACGTGCGTGATTCACAATATTGACACATTCACGCAGTTTTACTTAGCTGTATTTGGCAAATACCTTTGTTCTATCTATTGTATTCATCTATAACTGCACCTATGCTCCTTAAAAATGCATGACATGCTCTAATCGTGGTAGCGAGTAACTTCATATTTGTTGCAATATTTACACATATCATTTAACACAACTGCCATCAGTCAGTGAAGCAGCTATTGCAACTTACCAAATTTCTTGGAAAATATTAATCTTTCCGTGTATAAAAATATTGTAAAAAACGTTCATCGCAGATTTACAGCCATAACCATATTGCTGACATCATCATGCAGAGTATAATTTTGCCAAGTTTGGTTATGCAAACACTTGTAATTGCTGATAAAACGCTAATGATAAAGTTTACCTTGGAGACAGGCAGGCAGGCACGCGCGCGCGCGCGCGCGCGCCACACACACACACACACACACACACACACACACACACACACACAGCACACACACACACACGTATTCGGACAACCGAAATTGAGTGATAATGTTGACACACTTTGTTTACACGTGTGAGTCAAAAATGGAAGAGAGAGAGAGAGAGAGAGAGAGAGAGAGAGAGAGAGCCAGAGACAGAGAGACAGACTGACAGAGACACTGGGGCTGGAGGGGCAGGGGGGTGCAGTGAGGGAGCGGCGGGGTGTGGCTGACGGGTTAAGACAGACCAATCGACCGTCACACAGACAGCACTGGCCAAAAGGCCCTCCGCAGGTACAATGGAAAGTATGAAAATACTTGTGCGGCAGATCTTGTCCCTTCTCTCTCTCTCTCTCTCTCTCTCTCTCTCTCTCTCTCTCTCTCTGTATTTCTAACTGTATATCTTCCTAATTTTCTTTTCTGCCAGCAACCTCTAACATCTCTGCCCATTTTTCGCATTCTTTGTTAAAGAGCTGGACGTTTTAAAATCAGCTTGCCTTCAGTCTGCTAAGAGGCCTACCGTCTGTCTCTTTAGCCAGCTGTGCCAAAGCCGACTAACTTCACCTGTAGTGATTTATATATACACTACAGGTTGGAATTCAGACGCTGGAAGACGTCCCTAAGCTCGTCGGATACATCAATAGATCTCCTGTCGGAGGCGAGCTCAGCTCTGACTATAAATCTTCAGTAACTTTTACTTCTCGGCAAACGAGGTCGAACTAAAGATTCCTGAGCGCCATTAACACACACAAACTCTCTCTTCTCTCTCTCTCTCTCTCTCTCTCTCTCTCTCTCTCTCTCTCTCTCTCTCTCACACCATCAAGTCCTGGATGTACACATACAAAATAACAACGATCTGTGTAAATCAGAATCCAGACGAGTTCGTCGTTTGTGTAGGATCAAGCATTAATTTTTTAAGCTTCATGCCAGTAAAATTATCTCTGAACAAACGTTTTCTTTTTTTCAATTGATTGTAGTTCAACGCTGTTTGACTGTGCTAAGGCCAGTACAATTAAACCTTTCGTCAGTGTCTGCAGAAGAGCCATCAGCCATCAGGCACTGATTACAAAAAAAAAAAAAAAGAAAAAAAAAGTCAAATCTCAATAAGGCAGACTATATGCCTACTAAAGCAGGATTCATCCTGCTAGTTGACAGGTTCGCTATTAATAAAGATGTGTTTGTGCAACAACAAACAAAATCCGAATCATTCCCATACTCTTTTAATCAAAGTGAAATAAATCCCCAACATCCAACAAAATTCTAAGTTCCCTAATCTAACAAAGATCTATTTTAATTAAGCCTTTCTTAGACTGGTGGTGTGCTTTTTTTAATCACGCTTTCGTTACATCTCCGTTCCTCTCACAGTACTCAATCTTTTGGGGGGGGGAAATGTTTTGCGCACTCAACAGTAAGGCGTTACTCATTGAACTATAGTGCATGAACTGAAAATAACATTACGTGTATTATTGAGCTTATAACTTGTGAAGCCTCTCTCTCTCTCTCTCTCTCTCTCTCTCTCTCTCTCTCTCTGAGTTCAGCTGTGAACGTCGAAGGAGTCGGACGCAAAGCTCGAGAGTTCTGAACTAGGCCACGCTTACCTGTGTTTTTACCTTAGCAAAGTGAACAGGTGTCAACTTTGGCATGGCGAGCAACAGCGGTACGAGCATTGCGGTTGTGGACGGAAAAGATTCTACTTTGATTCAATGCGCTTCATTGCCTTTCACATTAGAAGATATCCAACGGATCATTGACTCCCAAACGTCTGTATTTAATGATAAACTTTCAAATATCACGTCAGAGATATCCTACGTCACAACTTCATTACAAAACCTGTCGTGTGACGTGGCAGATTTGAAGCAACGAACTTTGGCAATTGAAACTTCGTGTGAAGAAGTGACGGAAAAACAGGAAGATCTTGCTGCTACAGTCGACAATCTAGAAGATCTCGTAGAACTTAAGAAGAAGGTTGAAGCTGAGGTTGACAAACTGGAAGAAATATCTCGAAGGGATAATCTCCGTTTCTTTAACATTCCAGAATCCCCTGATGGAAGCTACGAGTCGTGTGCTGACAAGATAGTAAACATTTTACAAAACACGGTCCCAAATAAAACATGGACTCTTGACGTTGTTCGGGCGCACCGCTTGGGAGGTCGTACCAACACCTCTGTATCAAACCCACGTCCCATGATCGTGAAAATGGCGCGCTGGAAATACAAAATGGCGGTCCTCGGCTCCGGAAGAGAAGCCCTGAGGAAGAATGGGTGAAAGTCGCCGGGGACCTGACCACACGCCAGAGAGCCGTCGTGTAGGAGCACAGGGACAAGGGCATGTACGCATACTTCAAGGCCGGTAAGCTGGTCGTCTCTGGTCCTCTACGAAGCAGGGGAAACTGG
>CM065737.1:12101163-12118663 GCA_033310375.1 Conus canariensis | reverse complement strand
AATATACATGTTACTAAACGAAGTTGTGTGTGTGTGTGTGTGTGTGTGTGTGTGTGTGTGTGTGTGTGTGTAAACATGTGTGAATGTTTATGAATGTATTACTAAACGAAGTCGCGCGCGCGCGCGCGCGCGTGTGTGTGTGTGTGTGTGTTTGAGGAAAGGTATCGTGGGGTAGGGAAGAGGATTTAGAGGCCGAGTGGTGGGGAGGAAGGAGTAGGGAAGGCACTTGAAGCCGAAGGAGTGCGTCACTTGAAGCACGATCTGAACATGTAACCATTTCGTAGGTCTGCACGGTACCCTCTTTGCGACTACAGTGTGTGTGTGTGTGTGTGTGTGTGTGTGTGTGTGTGTGTGTGTGTGTGTGAGAGAGTGTGTGTGTGTGTGCGCGCGCGTGCGCGTGCGTACGTGCATGCGTGTGTGCTTATGTGTGTGTGTGCGTGTGCGCGCGCGCATGCGCGTGTGTGTTTGTATGTTTGAGTGAACGTGAGCGAGTGTGTGTCCGCGCGCGCGCACGCGTGTGTGTGTGTGTGTGTGTGTGTGTGTGTGCGTGTGTGTGTGTGTGTGTGTGTGTGTGTGTGACACATGCAGAGAGAGAGAGAGGGAGAGAGAGTAACCTTCGACTCAAATCTTTACACGCTGGACGTGACTTAACCGCTGAATCTGACATACACGTGCAGACAGACACAATGAAATCAGAGTGATCTTTTTTACGTGTGTGCTGTATCTGTCTCGCCACAGTACGGAACACCATATCTCCATGAACATCAGCCGAAACACGAGAAACACCTCTTATCTGCACGACATCGATCTTGGAGAGCATGTAATTGATATTCTTTAGATTGTCATAGTCACGTTGAATTTCTGCAGGTGAATTTATTAATAATATTGTCAATAAGAAAACATTTCCATCAATAGTCTTTCTGGGAAACAAAATTCCATGACCAGTCTCTCTGAGAAACGAAACAAGACTATTTTAGTAATCAAGTCGAGCGAGCCTCAAGGATATTTTGTCTACTTATTTATTCACTTATTTATTTATTTATTTATTCATTTACTTGTTGTATCTATTTATCTATTAACTAATTACATAATTTCGTATTCATTTCTCTCTCATCTTCTGTGACCCCTCAACTGCATCATTTCAGTGCCCTTACTTCTGGCGCCGCGTGCACAGCCACATCGAAGGAAACCTATTAGTGGCATCCGTTCTGATCTAGCACGTGCTAAAGCCCTAATGCTGACAACAATAACCGCCTAATGGTGGAATCATCCGTATGTCTGCTTTCCATAGATTTCTGAATCTGTAATAAACTCGTTTCAGTTCAGATCTGAGTCTTCGTTGGAGCAAGTCCAGGTTTTAGTAACGCTCATTTGCTAGTGACTCATCTACCCACTCAAAGTCATCGACCCATACAAAGACAGACGAGGTTAGGTGAGTCAGTTCAAGTGAAAGAGCCACAATCGTGTGGATCAGGGATTGCTTCAAGCCCAGTCATTCAAAGACAGACGAGGTTAGGTGAGCCGGTTCAAGTGAAAGACCACAAGAATGTGGATCAACGATTGGTTTAGGTCTCCTCTTTCACAGACAAACGAGGTTAGGTGAGTCCATTCAGGCGGAAGACCCGTGTAATGTGGATCAGGGACTGCTTTCAGGCCTGGACACAAGAGTGTTTTGAACCACTGCTCGAAGCCGGCTTCTGTCACGTGGCTGGAGTCCGGCCCATCACGTGCGCCAAAACAGACATCTGGGCTTTGCGCGTGGCTACCGCCCTAATCATGCGCACGGTTCAGTTATGCCATAAGGAAATGTTCTTTTCTTTTTCTTCTCTTTCATGCTGCCTTTTCCACCCTCCCACTCTCTCTCTCTCTCCTCTCTCTCTCTCTCTGCCCCCCCCCCCCCCCCCCCCCGTCTCCCTCTCCATCTCTCTCCCTTTACTGCCTTTCCTCTCTCTTTCTCTTTCTCTGTGTGTACATTCGTTGCCGGCTAGCCGTGGAGTAAACCCTGAGGGATCCCCCTGCCTTTTCCATTCGACAGTCGCGGGCAGGCTTTGCAAAGCCTTCTCTGCACCTACAGCCAGTGCCAGCTGTTTCAAGCGTCACTCTGTTGGGACCTTGCCTTTTCCTGAGGCTGATTTAGAGCGTTTGGACCAGGCCGGACGCCTGAGGTCCGTTCTTGCTGTGTTCACAGATGTCGAGGGGACCTGAAATGGAACAACTAGACAAAAATACTGATTGTAGACTTTGATGCCATCGGCTCTTTGTTGCCTTCGACTTTGGTTCACAGCTTGCAGAACATAGTGGTGACCTTGTTAGCGTGTTTGTCATCGAGCATCTAAAATATAATGATGAATGTTGACAGTTCTGGCGTGGTTTTGTTTGTTTGTTTGTTTTTTGTTGGTTTTATTTAGCGTGTGAGCTTTCCACAAACTAGTATATGCATCAAAGTTATCACAGTTCCCCCAAATGATTTGTTCGTGCATTACTTTAAGTCTGCATGTTTGAAACGTGAGAACCTTTCCATCTGCAAACAAGAGAGCCCAACGACATACTTTGCACACCTTGGTTTCCGCTCTGGACTGGTTGAATCTTGTACTTCGCATCAGCCCCAGGTCAAAAGGTTTTGCATTCTTTCAGGACTGGGAAGAAAGTTTCAGATTTGGATTTAGTGAACACCTATACAACTCACAACAGAAGACGAAAGACCGTTAGAATCATCGTTGACGACCGTTGCTTCAATGCAACCTTCATGTACTCCGTGGACGTACTTGATGATTTTGAACAACTGGATCTAGCTTCCACTCTTTTCACAGGCCTTTGCAGGTGGCCATCTCTGACGACGCAATCGAATGCTTTCGTGTGGCTGATTATGATTCAATGAAATAACACATCAAGAATTTTGTTCTTAGCAGTTCCTGTATCTATCGAAATAAGGAGAGAAGTCACTACAGTTGATCAGTCTTGAGAATTCATGGAGAATTTCCTTTCTTTTCTCAGGACAGCAAAAGCAAGCATCTTGCAGATCATGCTTAGTCTCTCTACCTCCTTTAAAGCGTTGTGTCAAGAGTTACGCTGCTAACTTCCAAAATACCGCATTTCACGGGTTTGGCATCGGTCGTCGATGTATCAGTCAGCTTGAAAGAAAAAAAAAAAGGGCGGGAACAGCAAAACCATGTCGATATCAGTAATCAGTGTTTGTAGCAGAATTATTATGATGACCATTTTTTGACTAGGCTTTCTTTTGGGCGTAACATACATATGTATACTTCCCCGCCGCACCCCACGTTCCTGCTCTCCCCCCTCCCCCCCCCCCCCCCACACACACACACACACGCCACCTCCCCTCCTCTTCGCTTGTGAGTTAGGGCAGTAATCAATAGTACAGTTATCACAGCATTATCATCAGCGTTCTTATTTTGTCAGTAAACTCCATTTTGTCGCTAAAGCACTATCCAGCGTCCGTCTACTATTGATGTTTGCTGTTAATCATAATTATAGCAAGGATCAGGTTGTCCTGAGAGAGGAAAATACACAAGTTTGAATGGGGACATTGGTTGCTCCTTCTCTCCTCTCTCTCTCCTCTCTCTCTCTCTCTCTCTCTCTCTCTCCGTCTATCTCTTTGTCAGTCTGTCTTTTTCTGTATGTGCTCGCGCGCGCGCGCGCGCGCGCGCGGTGTGTGTGTGTGTGTGTGTGTGTGTGTGTGTGTGTGTGTGTGTGTGTGTGTGTGCGTTTGTTTGTTTCAGAAATAATAAAGGTTTCTGTAGATAATGCACAGTCGAAAGATAACTATCAAACTATCATTGTGTGTGAGTGTAAGTGTGTGGGTGTGGGTGGGGGGGGGGGGGGGGGGGGGGGGGGGGGGGGGGGGGGGGGGGGGGTGGGTGGGGGGGGGGGGGGGTAGTGGCGGTGGTGGTGATGGTGCAGTGGTGTGGGTGCTGCTGCGTGCGTGTTGCGCATGTATTTGTGATCCCGCGCAAGACCGATCGTCAGAGATGGAGACCGAGCCAAGGGAAGAGAGAGAGAGAGAGAGAGAGAGAGAGAGAGAGAGAGAGAGAGAGAGAGAGAGAGAGAGAGAGATTGAGAGTGTGTGCACATGAGAGAGAGAGGAGAGAGAGAGAGAGAGAGAGATTGATTGAGAGTGTGTGCACATGAGAGAGAGAGAGAGAGGGGAGAGAGAGAGAGAGAGAGAGAGAGAGAGAGAGAGAGAGAGAGAGGTTTACGAACCGATTTCCTACCTCAGCTCAATGATGATTCCACAGCAGATAGAATGTTATTACATGCAGACTTGAATTGCTATCAACCGACTTGCTAACGAAAGTGTGGTCAAAACAAAGTCTTCTTCCTCTGTGTGTTCTGTCACCACGCATTATCTGCTGTCAGTGACAAAGACAGTGCTGTTCACCAAATCAAAATGTTGCAGAGATAACGAACAAAACCAATCCAATGTAGGAAAAGTGAAATTGCTCCAACAGAGAAACTCTAAAGCTGTCGCGTGAACATAGGTTCGAATTTATTCGAACGGGGAAATGAAATTGAGTTTTGAAGAACCAGGCACATTGTACTAAAGTAAACGTGAGAAATGGAAAGAATTCAGGTATTGGCGGCGAGATTAGGGCAGAGTGTCACAATTAACGTTTTTTGCCAAAAAGCGCTGATAAAGGCGACGGGATCGGGGTAGAGTGACATCGTTAATGGGTTGTTTTGTGTGTGTGTGTGTGTGTGTGTGTGTGTGTGTGTGTGTGTGTGTGTGTGTGTGTGTTTATGCGCCTAATCAATCGATCACAGACGGCGAGCTTTAGAGAGAGAGAGAGAGACGCAGACGTAGACGCAGATGTTTATTCATAAATGCCATAGCCCCCTAGAAGGGGGCAAAAAAAAAAAAAAAAAGCCGCGCAATTCATCAATGTAAACCCATTTAGCTAGCATAACACATCATTTGTTATCTTGAACAAAGAGAGAGAGAGAGAGAGAGAGAGAGAGAGAGAGAGAGGAGAGAGAGAGAGAGAGAGAGAGAGAGAGAGAGAGAGAAAATCGCATGCAAAACGCAAACCAGTAGTATACAGATTTTCCATTTGGACGGAACAAAATCACCTGTCTGTAACTCGACCAAGATGCCAAATTACTCAGCAAGGTGCGGGGTCTCCGGTGGGTGGCCATGAGGCCACCAGACACTGTTCATTGTGTAATGCGAGCACCGACACTATGGCAGGAAGAGACTGTAAAGTAACCGTATACTGTGAAATCAGGATTTGCTGTCTTGGGATTAAAGCAATGGAGCTGGTCAGGAGAGAATCAGAATTCCGAGAATTTCATGCACCAAGCACAGAACGTTTTTATGTATGGTGCGCGGGAGAAAAATGAACGGCAGTACATAATTAGACAACGGATTCCTTTTGGACTTTTTAAGCTCTCAAAGAAAACATTTGTCTTGTTTTTATTGAAGGTAAAGGAGATTATTAACAGAAGGAAGCTGAATCAGTCACAGGGTTGTTTAAACATAGTATTTCTTTTTCATCCCTGTCTGTTTACATACATATCTTCATATGATATAAGACAGGTTTGCGTAAATCATCAATCTCTGAAGACTTTCCATGCAGTTCACCTGTAAGATGATTCAGAAAAACTCTATAGTAAATGGGATGCTGAGTATGACAGGCATAGTACAAAAGAAAAAAAAAAAGAAGAAAAAGAAAAATAGAAAAAAAAGGAAAAGAAAATAACCCGAGAGGGCAGAATCATACATGCGCCCTCCGACAGCTCTTCCTCGCGGTGCAAATCATCTGGAACACAGACCTCCAAGTATATTTGAAGTAGATTTATGGCACTGTGTCAGTTGAAATACTGCATTGATTGAACATTTCTCACTTTCAGTGTTGCTGTCATGGGAGAAAAAAAAAAAATCCCGGAAACCGAGAACCTTCGTGATCCTGACCTTTCACTGATCGAGATCTTGAACCTCGTGATCAAACCTTTGCGTCTTTGAGAAGGAAGTGGAAATCAACCGCTTCGTCCCACTTAGCTACGTGATATCTATATCAGTGTGTGTATTTTTCTATATGTGAATGAGACGTGTCTCTTTTTCCAGCGGCAGTGACAAAGCACGTGACATACCGGCATTCTGTCGGCAGACACCTGATACCGTAATCTCGTGACGTTTTGATCGTGTCCTTGTCACAGTATTGGCTGATCGTGTCCTAGTCACAGTATTGGCTGGGCTGAAATTATTCCGCTGTTTATCAATACAAGCTGGTGTTTTCCCGCGCTTATGCGTAGAATGTCAGCTGGAAACTTGCGTTGAAGTGGGGTTGTTATAGTAGAGCTACCCGTGTTTTATATTAAATAGAAAACATGTGACTGCACAGACCACACGCACGCAAACACACGCACGCTCGCACGCACGCACGCACACACACACACACACACACACACACACACACACACACACACACCACACACACACCACACCACGCACGCACACATGCACGCACGCATGCACACTCGCACGCACACATGCACGCAGAGAAAAGAGAGAGAGAGAGAGAGAGAGACAGACAGACAGACCGACAGACAGAGAGAGTACGTGCGTGTGGGTGGGTGTCTGAGGGAAGAGGGACATATTCGGTCCGGTGGTAAAACGCTTATTCAGCAAATGGCCAGGAAAACTGAGAAGTCCCGGCTCCCCGTCTCCAGTCCCACAGGAGATGGATTTTCCCCAACCCTTTCATCTTTGGATACGTGGAGCGGACAGGCAGTGAGAAGCATGCTGCCATCGCCCACTGCAACTCCACGGTGGACACTCAGACACTAAGATGCCGCCGGATCGATGGAGGCCCGGTTCACCAACAGCCGCGCTTTCTGTCGCTGTGCCGCAGGGTGGAAGGGAAAAGCATCAGCCATTATGTATACGCCTCCCAAAGAGATCGCCATCGTTACGACATGGAACATTCGCGAGCTGTGCGCATGCGGAAAAGCGAAAGAGACGATCCAAGAGCTTACCAGACACACACGGGGCACTCCAGTTTAAGCTGGAGTGAGAGGGAATAGATTTGGAGAGATCACCACAGATGAACGCCACAAGATCTAGTATAGAGGACACGACTCCAGACACAATCTTGGAATCAGGTAGAGAGTAAATTCTGTCCTGCAAAATTATTGCTACAGATATCTCTGCGAGCCCACACAACATCCGCGGCCTCCCTTTAAGAATGTGCCCTCACACAAGACTACGACGACGGGAACGTTGAATTGTACGAGGACTGAAAAGAACTGTCGAGAGAACTGCAAGGAAGGACTTCCTTGTGGTTGTTCTGGACCCACACGATCGGTGGGCAGGGATAGCTGGACGTTCTGTGACAGGGTAAACAAATGACAGGGGCCACTGGATACTTGAGTTGTCCAGCAGCTAAAAGCTTACCCTGCCTCGCATGCACTTTCAACACAAAATATCACCAAAGCGACTTGGCAGGAACACAACGGCGTGACATACCGACCACAACCTCACTCCCCAATGGTTCATTTCCAGTGTGAAAAAAAAGCGACAAACAGAACTGTATCAGGTGCTGACATTTGTAGTGACGACAGCGTAATACTGACGACAGATGGGTTCAAGCTCAGAACTACGACCAAAACAGTTAAGTTCAAAGACTCAACCAGGAAAAACCAACAGATCCTGCAATTAACTTCAAAGACACAACCAGGAAAAGCGGACAGATCCTGAGACAGCAACAATCTTCGAGGCTAATGCAGGTGACAGGTTGCTGCACTCAGCCTTCCAGACCATGCATGATGTTTATCAACTCGCAGTCTGCATCAAAGAAAATGTCCTGGGGTACAGCACAAAGAAAGATTAACCATTGTCACTGATGACAGGCTGAGTCTATGCGGCAGGAGAATGGATCTAAAAAATGAAAACTGATCCAAAAGCAACGCCGTAATGTACATTAGTGAACAGGAACATTCATCAAAAATCAAACTCATGCTGCGATTGGTAATGGGTAGGACATTAATCCTGTTTCACACACCAGGGGTCAGTATAACACGGATGCATGCAATTTTGATGCAGTTTTCAAACTGTCCTTTAAATCAAGGTAAGGAACCGAGGACGTCGCAACAACTTGACCCAACGATCAATAACAAGTTTACTTTAAGCATCAGTCGATCCCTCCAAATCTTTCAGTAGGTGTTCAGTGAAGTAGACACTGCAATGCATGTTTATTTTTTTCTCACTATTTCGCTACTCCCAGCCCCTATTCCCACTCCCGCTATCCAGCAGTATTTTTTTTTCATAACCTCTCTGATCGACTTTTGTTTGTTGGGTTAATGCTTTGTTGGCCAGCTAACTCCGGTACACACACACACACACAACACAACACAACACACGCGCGCGCGAGCGCGCGCGCGCACACACACACACACACACACACACACACACACACACACACACACACACACAACAAACACAACACAACACAACACAACACACACACCACACACCACACACACCTACATACACACACGCTCGCACGCCCCCCCCCCCCTCCCCTCCCCCAACACACACACTGATTGACACAACTTTGATATCTACATAATCCCTCTTTTTTTGAGAAGTAAAATTACACTTTTCACTTCTTTATCGAAAGCTACTGTGAACTCCCTCTCTCTCTCCCCCTCTGTCTCTCTGTCTCTCTTCACAAACGTTCTTTATCGAAAGCTACTGTGAACTCCCTCTCTCTCTCCCCCTCTGTCTCTCTGTCTCTCTTCACAAACGATAGGATTCTGTTCGACTCTACATGACAGTGTTATTGTACTCATCTGTCTGTCTCTGCCTGTCTGTCGGTCTCTCTCTGTCTCTGTCTGTCTGTCCCCCGCCCCATTCTCCTCTGTCAAAGAAAGGATAGGATTCGGTTCGATTTCAGTGATGATAATTGTCTTACTGCACAGTTTGATTTGCTTATGGGATACAAAGCTGACTTTGGATCAACACAGAAAATTATTTGAAATACTTTTGGGGGAAAGCTCAAGCAAGCGGTGCAGGGCCGTCAAGATACGAATCAATTCCGCGGTAAATATGGATTTCTTTTTTCTTTTTTTTAAAGCAGGAGTTGCAAAGGCTGCGCCTGCTTCCTAATTCTCAAACAGGGATCCATCAGTGTAAATTTTGAGAAGATACGGGTAAACATTGTTGATGTCATCATTTACTTTTGTACCAAGGATATTGTCATTGCCGTTTTCATCTAGGAATGAATGATTTATATCAAAATCTGCTTATCATATATGTCAAAATTATCTATATCAAAATCTATTGTCATTGTTGCCGTTTTCTTCGAGGAATAAATTGATTTATATCAAAATCTGCTTTTTGAAGTTCCCAGGGAAGACAGGGAGAAGACGAATTTTTCACCATTTCCTTCAGATTAATCTCTGATCTTCGGAGTTGATCGAATGCACGTGTTCTTGTCGCAGTAAAAGAAGCGATGTCATATAGTTGTTTTGGAAAATCACTATCAGATCTCAAATTGTCTTCAAATTACAATAACGTCATTGTCACACATAAAACGCGTGGAACAGATCTAGCAGAATCTGGTTGTCAGAATCCAACACAAGGTAGGACTTCCACATCCGCACGGCCAGGGTTGATGCATGAAGAGGTACACCCCGGGCAGTTCGCAACGTCTTGCAATCTAAACGTTGTGCATCTTTTAAACAAATATTTGGAAGCTCAGAGGAAAAGAAAAGCGCCACTTCTTGGCCGTAAGTCAGTTTAGAGAGCACAAAGCACGATGAGAGATGCGTCATTCTTTTGACACTTTGGCTCCACGGTTGTTTACTTGTACTTTTATTTTTTTTTTAGTGCGTGCGTGCGTACGTGCGTGGATGCGTGCATACGTGCATATGTTTGTGTGTGTGTGTGTGTGTGTGTGTGTGTGTGTGTGTGTGTGTGTGTGTTGTGTCGCGTGTACGCATGCGTACGTGCGCGAGTGTAGTACATTTTTTTTTTGTTTTCGGCGTTGTCATGTTTATTGAATACTTTTCTTCGTCTTTCTTCTTTATGGTATCGAGTGGCAGTGTCGGGGACCGGGGGTGGGTGGAGTAAAGAGAGCGGAAGAGGGGAGGGAAGTGGGGAAGAAGGGTGGGGAGGGGAGAGACAGGGAGGGGGTCGATCAAGGGAGCAAACTAGGGGAAGCCATAGAGACAACCCACAACAATATTTTTGGTCTTGGAGATTGGTGGCAGGCAGTTGGTTAAATGGCACACAGTTCCACACAACTTTTTTTTTTTTTTTTTGTCGATCCAAGTCCTTTGTGTGCTGACTGCTGATCTCTTGAAAAAGTAGTCATTGTTGCTTGTTGCTTTTAATAGAACGTCTCTGTCTGTCTGTCTGTCTGTCTGTCTGTCTGTCGGTCGGTCTGTCTCTCCCCGACTGTCTGTCTATCTGTCTGTCTGTCTGTCTTTGTGTGTGTACGCGCGCGCGGGCGCGCGTGTATGTATGTATGTGTGTGTGTGTGTGTGTGTGGTGGGGGGGGGGGGGGGGGGGGGGGTTATGTGTGTGTAGTCAGTACAACAATATGTTAATCTGACAGTAAATGGTTTCAGTCAGTCAGTCAGTCAGAGTGTGTGTGTGTGTGTGTGTGTGTGTGTGTGTGTGTGTGTGTGTGTGTGTCGCGCGCGCGCGTCGGCGCGTGCAGTGCGTGCGTGCGTGCGTGCGTGTGTTGTGTGTGTGTGTGTGTGTTCGCGCTCGTGTGTTGTACGTGATCTCTCCCCCCCGCCCCCCCCCCCCCCCCCTCCCGTGTTCTCTTCATGTATCTATAATTATTCCGCTTTTCTGCTGCCTGTTTTTGTCTATCTCCCCACCATTGCCCTCTTCTTTTCTCATGCAGTCGACCAAAAATTATCCTCAGTGTAACAGTTTGGTGATGGGTCAGTAAGTCAACGTTCTTTGTTTTAAATTTGAACATTAATAAATAAACGAATTTCTATAGTAGATAAATAAGCGAATTAAGAAATGAGCATAAGTAAATCAGCAAGTAAATACTCAGAAAGAGAGGGTGTTAGTTACCGCCAATGACACTGACAAACAAAGCACATGACAAAGCACAAAGCACATGTCTTGTCATGTGCTTTGTTTGTCAATGTCATTGGCGGTAACTAACACCCTCTCTTTCTAAGTTTTGCTTCGTTCCGCCGTCAGTCACTCCATTTTGAAGCAAGTAAATAGTTAAAAACAAATAACAAATTGACAAAACGATGATTGACATGAAATTACACACATGACGAGTCACATTGACTACGACAGCAAAATGAACAGTGAAGCCCACGTGCTGAGGATCGTCTGCCTGAAAACCAGTAGCAACCTCGATTTTACCTGAAGCCAGTTTGATTCTGAGTGTAACCCCAGTTCGGCCGTCCATACGCTTTGAAAATTGATACCTAGCTCTGTTTGATCAGTTTGTTTTTGTTCACACAGAACCTGCTAAAGCATCGCTCAAAATTGGAGAGAGAGAGAGAGAGAGAGAGAGAGAGAGAGAGAGAGAGAGAGAGAGAGAGAGGAAGGAGTGGGAGGGAAGTATTGAGAGAGAGAGAGGTAAAGAGAGAGAGAGAGGAGTGGGGAGGGTGGGAAGGTAGAGGGGGGAAGAGGAGGCCGGAGGGGGGAGGAGACCCGGGGGCGGGGAAAACTCTTCGCTGGTAATTTCAGGCCAGTTATTCTGGGAATATGATTAAAACTTTTAACTTTAACTTTGAATTTTACAAGTACGACGATTGCTGCATGATCTGATGACCCTGCACACTATGATTCATATAAAATTCAAATCTACAGTGTTTTTTTTTTTTTTTTCTTCAATTCTTTGGAAGTTTCTGATGGGTCTGGTTTGTGAGGATTTTATTTTCTCATGCCAGCTGTTCTCTGTGAGCTCCTTAAACTTCTCCTGGCGGTGTCTTGCCAGTCGTCTTTAGAGCTACAAACTGTATCCCCGCGTGCAGGCAGCCACCAACGCTCGACGCTTTGTTCACCGCATATGAACCAAAACATCCTATACTCCCCATAGAAAGGCAGAAGGTAGGCGACTGCAGTCTGGCAGTGGTGTGTATTCAGTACACATCCGTGTAGCCAATATGAGCCATGTAATGAGACATCTCCAGTTTGCCAGCACATCCGAACAGCGAGGGGTCGGAATTACGCGACAGGCTGAATTCGAAAAGCGAGTGAATACATTCCCAGAAACATGTTATCATCGATTCCATCCCCACACCGAAATGTCTCTGACTTCACAAAGGCTTCGAAAGACAGTCAGAAAGATCTGTCCTTGAGACCCGAGCAGCACCTACAGCATGCATGACATGAAGACAGGGGCAAAGGACAGACTCAGGCAGCAATACCCACCCTCTGAACTGTCCTGACTCGACTGCCTCAAAGCCATGCTTGTCACGATGTTATCAACTGTCCTGTCAATACGTGGCTGGAAGTTTCACGACAATGCAATTTTTCTCGACGAAAATTGTATCAATCCCTCATTCGCCATTAAAATGACATTTGTAATGCGGGCTCCACACACACACACACACACACACACACACACCACACCACGCACGCCCGCACGCACACGCACACACACTCACACTTACACACACAGACACACACACACACACACATGTGCTTGAAAGAATGATAATTGTTAAGCAATCAAAATGGAAAAAGTGTAGATTCGTAAAAGGCAAAGGGGGAAAAGGTCAAATTACAAAAAAAAAAAAAAAAAAAAAAAAAAGTATTCCTTACTCGCTCTTCAATTTTTTTTATTTTTTTTTATTTTTCCCTCAGATCTGCGGTTCAGAGAAATAAACTGTTAAGAAGTGAGCCAAGACAGAGCGAGATGGAGATCTGCAGTGCGGGCCCTGTGTTCCGATCGGAACGAAGAGGGCTAAGTCAAAGTAAGTCAAGAAGTGAGGCGAGGAATAATAAAGAAAAAAAAAAAAAAAGAAAAGAAAGAAAAGCGAGATGTTAGTTACTAAGCCAGTTTCATTCAGGCTTTGCGGCCACGTCCGCCAGAGATGATACGGCAGACAGGGAAAACCAGCCCTGGAGAGAGGGGGGGAGAGGGGGCCTGTCTCACACTGCCACCAGAACCACAACACGTTCAGACAGGTCTCCAAAGCTGCCAGTTTTCATGTTGGGCGTCAGCGGCATTCGAACTCGAAAACATCTGACTGCGAACTCGTTGCTGTACAGATGAGCCGTTCAGGCACCAGCGATGTAAGATGGAGGGAAGGGGGAGAGCTTCACGTCCTATCGGCCAGACCGTGGTCTGTTTCACGGCGGTGCAAGATGGATGATCCTGATGGGCATGCGGTATAACTAAAAGACAGGCCGGAGGAGTTATAGATCCAAGTCATCAGATGGAGGGAAGGCCACCATCCCATCAACAGTGCCGGAGCGCAGGGGATCTCACTCATGCGGTTCGGCCTCTTTTCTTTCTTTTTTTTTTTTCTTTTTAAAATTCCCAAACCGATGATTTTTTTTTTTTTTTTTTCGACAAGGCTCGGTTAGAGAGCAGAATAACTGCATATACCCTAAGATGGAAGCTTTTGCATTATCAACGGCCGAAATTCGATATTCGAACGTGCAGCCTGTGGATGGATGGATGGATGGCTGGCTGTCCGTGTGGAAAAGAGGCAGACCGACAGTGGCTTATGACGACTGGGAATGACCATGACCCACACACACAGCTCACAGTGGTCAGCTGGAAGATCGTTTGTTGGGGCACCCTGCGTGCTAGCAACAGTGTGGAGCATAGTGTTGTCTTCTGTGTATGCACTGGGGGTGTGTGTGTGTGTGTTTGTGTGTGTGTGTGTGTGTGTGTGTGTGTGTGTGTGTGTGTGTGTGTGTGCACGCGCGCGCCGACGCGCGCGTGGGTACATGCGTGCGTACGTGCGTGCGTGCGTACGTGCGCGTGCGCGTGTGCACATACACCAGATGATTCCCTAACAGTGGTTTCAATTTTATAGCGTTGTTGTTAGTAAGGACTGTTTCGATGACATGAACCATTGAGGTTTCTCGCTGCGAAACTCGCCCAGTGTTGAACACAAACGAGAGTGAAGCAATTGTAACATGATGTTACCGTTCTGCAGAATCAATATGAGCCACGTGATATTTAAAATGCACTAATACACTTTACACTAATGCACTTTAAAATGCACCTAATACACTTTAATTAGCAACTTTAAAAACAAAAACAACAAAAAAAAAAACGGTACGAGACGCAGTTTTTTTTTTTTTCGTTTGTACATGGAAATGTGTAGGCGCTCAGAGGAGTTTTACGTCTCTTCTAGGAAAGCTGTTGTGGTTTTGTCATTTTGACATTGGGCTGACCAAGGTCATACAGGTTTTGCTGCTGCAACAATTGAAACATGGGCTTTGGAAGAAAGAATATGATGTAGATCAGAGCCAGTTGTAGGTCGGATGTCACAGTGCAATGATTAAGTGGAACTAGAGAATAGAATCACGTATATTTTATATGCGACATATGTTCAAACACAGAAACTAGGTAATCAATCCTTTTTTTTTGCGGAGTGGGGAGTGCACATATGCAAAGTCTGAACGAAATATTTTTCAGTTTTGTTGTTGTTGTGTGCATTGCATTTAAACAGAAACACAACTACACACATCACAACGTAAACTGCAGGCGTTCTTTTTGCAGCTAAATGATATCACTTTTCTATGAACAAGTCTATTTTGTCATTATGTAAATGCAAGCAAGAAAAGCAAAGACATGCAGGACGTAAAACTGTACACTTTTTTCTTTTCATAGAGCTTTGAAGAAAATCTTTAAGTCTGCTTTCAAAGCTCTGGAGGAGGATGGAAAGTAAGGGGAGGGACAAGCGGCGGAGAGGGGGGGGGGGGGGGGGGGGGGCGCAAAAAGGAGCGAGGAGGGGGGGGAGATCTCCAAAACCACCGTGTGTGTGTGTGTGCGCGCGCGCGCGCGCGCGTGTGTGTGTGTGTATGAGACAGATGTTAAAGCTTTTTCCGTAAAAAAAAAAAAAAAAAAGGGGGGGGGGGGGGGGGTAGCTTTCTCTATAAATCCGTCAGAGAACTCTTAATAAAAAAAAAAAAATGATGATAATAATAATAAATATGATAATGATACCAAATAAAAAAATACATAACCAATAGTCTTTCTCTCTCCTGACGCAAGGATATTTTACGCCAGCTGCTATTGTCACCCACGCCTGTGGTAAGAAAAGAAACCCCCCTTCACCCGCGTGATGGGCACGAGGAGAAAAGAGAAAAGACAGAACCGGGGGGTGACGACGCTTTTTGGCACAAAGTGGATGGGCAGCAAAAAATACCACACGCCTAATTGCTCAAGGCAAAAGGCAAACAGACAGCGCACAGGGTGCTGCGTGAAGCTCAAACAAACCACCAACCCGGCAGCAGGAGGAAACCAGAAAAAACAAACAAGTGAAAGTGCTGTGAGACGGACAGGCAAGGAGGAGATGGTCCTACCCTCACGATGGCCGGCAGGCTGGGGGTGGCTGGCAGACCACGTCCATTCCGCTGGTCCAGAAGAGCGACACCGCCGGCATGAGAACACACACGGCTTCCAGCACCAACAGCGGCAGCAGCAGCGGCACAAGACACTGGCATCAAGGGGAGCAGGTCAACAACTGCCTCGCCTGCGGGACTGACTGACTGACTGACGACGGGCCGACCGACTGTACGGAGATCTCCTCCTCCCGATGTCAGTCAAGTCCGTGTGTCGCACGTGTCAGTGCCGATACGTGGCACAACAATCGTCCATCTCTTCACATGCCGGTCGGTGTGTGTGTGTGTGTGTGTGTGTGTGTGTGTGTGTGTGTGTGTGTGTGCATGCGCGTGTGTGTGTATGTGACGCGTTCTCCCTCTCCCCGCCCTCGGTCACAGCAGCACCGACACACGCCACGCACACACACGCGCGCGCGCGCACACACCGGCTCACCCACTTGGCACTGACGTGGGGATGTGGCACCGGCACTGGCACCAACTAGCACCGACACCGGCGGCACGCGCTCTGGGTCTGATCGATCGTGGCGAGGGCATCGATACATCCAGAGGGTTGCAGTGAGCGGAGGCAGGCTCGCCACTCTATGCTTACCGCTCGACAGCTGTATCGCCTTCTCCCACCGTCAAGCAGCAAACGGCTGTCTGAACGAGGGGTGCGTCCCCCTCCTCCTCCTGCTTAGCATCATTCGGCCTGGCGTCAACACACACGGGAGCAAAAAGCTGTCGTGGTCAAAGCCTGTGTGTCTGCCTATTTCGTGTTGTGCCAAGCGTTTCGGTTCTGTGTCGATTGTTCATGCCGGGCTGCACGAAGCGAGACAACACCCTACGCACGTCAACCACTCCGTCATGACGTCATCAGACCGCTGTGCACCCTTTTGTGGACAAACCTAAAAGCAACTGCTGGCGTCTTCATTGCGCCTTCTGTCCCCATTGCGTCCTCTGTCTGCCTTTCTTTCCACATTGCAATACGTTTGGTCTCATGGCTTTGCAGTTGTGGTGTAGCAGATATGCACTAGTTCGCAGACAGTGACATCTTGAAGATACTGAAGCATCTATTCCATCTGCTCCTATTACTTGTTCTGTCCAAATGATGCGTGCGCACATTACATCTTACACCCTCCGTCGACGTTCCACATTGTATGTGTTCACATTGCCTGTGACACTGTATGTCTTTTGTCCACATTCAGCTTTACAGCTTCAGTTCACATGACGTATGTCCACGTTTCGTCTTCTGTCCAGCCTCCGTCTTCTGTCCACATTTTCTATCCACATTTCACGTCACATCAGTCAACATGCCACATTGCATCACATACGACAAGTCTGTCAACATTCCGCATGGCATCTTCAGTCCACAACCCACAGTATGTCTCCTATTCACAAGACTTAATGTTCACATTCCGTCTTCTGTCCAACTTCCGCGTTCAGTCCACATGACATCGTCTGTCCACATTCCACATTACATCTGTCCACATTGCACATTACATTACATCGTCTGTCCACATTACATCTGTCCACATTGTACATTACATTACATCGTCTGTCCACATTCCACATTACATCTGTCCACATTGCACATTGCATTACATCATCTGTCCACATTCCACATTACATCTGTCCACGTTCTGCATGACGTTTTTCTGTTCACCTGACCTGTGTCCACATTCCATCTTCTGTCCAACTTCCGTCTTCATTCCACGTGACATCTTCTGTCCACATTCCGCATGACGTCAGTCCACATTGCACATTACATTAGATCTGCCCACATTCTACGTTACATCTTCTGTCCCTGCTTCTTTTTAACACTGTCTGTTGTCACTCTGTACTCCATTCTCTGTCCTCACTCCAGCTTCCAGCTTTATAATTAATGACCGTGTTATTTAAGTCGCTTGCTTGTTTAATTAAAGAAGGCTCGTGTAAGAAAGAAATTCACTTTCTGGCTTTCTCTTCTTCCTTGTTGCCTTGCGCTTAGGT
>CM065737.1:12086163-12098663 GCA_033310375.1 Conus canariensis | reverse complement strand
GGGCTTCACGTGTAAGCAATGTAACCCTGACCAGAGGGCTTCACGTGTAAGCAGTGTAACCCTGACCAGAGGGCTTCACGTGTTAGCAATGTAACCCTGACCAGAGGGCTTCACGTGTAAGCAATGTAACCCTGACAGAGGGCTTCACGTGTAAGCAGTGTTATCCTGACCAGAGGGCTTCACGTGCTAGCAATGTAACCCTGACCAGAGGGCTTCACGTGCTAGCAATGTAACCCTGACCAGAGGGCTTCACGTGCTAGCAATGTAACCCTGACCAGAGGGCTTCACGTGTAAGCAATGTAACCCTGACCAGAGGGCTTCACGTGTTACCCTGACCAGAGGGCTTCACGTGCTAGCAATGTAACCCTGACCAGAGGGCTTCACGTGCTAGCAATGTAACCCTGACCAGAGGGCTTCACGTGCTAGCAATGTAACCTGACCAGAGGGCTTCACGTGTAGCAATGTAACCCTGACCAGAGGGCTTCACGTGCTAGCAATGTAACCCTGACCAGAGGGCTTCACGTGCGAGCAATGTAACCCTGACCAGAGGGCTTCACGTGTTAGCAATGTAACCCTGACCAGAGGGCTTCACGTGTTACCAATGTAACCCTGACCAGAGGGCTTCACGTGTAAGCAGTGTAACCCTGACCAGAGGGCTTCACGTGTAAGCAATGAACCCTGACCAGAGGGCTTCACGTGTAAGCAGTGTAACCCTGACCAGAGGGCTTCACGTGTTAGCAATGTAACCCTGACCAGAGGGTTCACGGTGAAGCAGTGTAACCCTGACCAGAGGGCTTCACGTGTAAGCAATGTAACCCTGACCAGAGGGCTTCACGTGTAGCAATGTAACCCTGACCAGAGGGCTTCACGTGTAGCAATGTAACCCTGACCAGAGGGCTTCACGTGCTTAGCAATGTAACCCTGACCAGAGGGCTTCACGTGTAAGCAATGTAACCCTGACCAGAGGGCTTCACGTGTAAGCAATGTAACCCTGACCAGAGGGCTTCACGTGTAAGCAGTGTAACCCTGACCAGAGGGCTTCACGTGTAAGCAATGTAACCCTGACCAGAGGGCTTCACGTGTAAGCATGTAACCCTGACCAGAGGGCTTCACGTGTTAGCAATGTAACCCTGACCAGAGGGCTTCACGTGTAGCATGTAACCCTGACAGGGCTTCACGTGTTACCCTGACCAGAGGGCTTCACGTGTAGCAATGTAACCCTGACCAGAGGGCTTCACGTGTAGCAGTGTACCCTGACCAGAGGCTTCACGTGTAGCAATGTAACCCTGACCAGAGGGCTTCACGTGTAGCAATGTAACCCTGACCAGAGGGCTTCACGTGCTAGCAATGTAACCCTGACCAGAGGGCTTCACGTGCTAGCAATGTAACCCTGACCAGAGGGCTTCACGTGCTAGCAATGTAACCCTGACCAGAGGGCTTCACGGTGCGAGCATGTAACCCTGACCAGAGGGCTTCACGTGTAGCAATGTAACCTGACCATAGGCTCACGTACCATGTAACCGACAGAGGGCTTCACGTGTAAGCAATGTAACCCTGACCAGAGGGCTTCACGTGTAAGCAATGTAATCCTGACCAGAGGGCTTCACGTGTAAGCAGTGTAACCCTGACCAGAGGGCTTCACGTGTAGCAATGTAACCCTGACCAGAGGGCTTCACGTGTAGCAATGTAACCCTGACCAGAGGGCTTCACGTGTAAGCAATGTAACCCTGACCAGGGGGCTTCACGTGCTAGCAATGTAACCCTGACCAGAGGGCTTCACGTGCTAGCAATGTAACCCTGACCAGAGGGCTTCACGTGTTAGCAATGTAACCCTGACCAGAGGGCATTCACGTGTAAGCAATGTAACCTGACCAGAGGGCTTCACGTGTAAGCATGTAACCCTGACCAGAGGGCTTCACGTGTAAGCAGTGTAACCCTGACCAGAGGGCTTCACGTGTAAGCAGTGTAACCCTGACCAGAGGGCTTCACGTGTAGCATGTAACCCTGACCAGAGGGCTTCACGTGTTAGCAATGTAACCCTGACCAGAGGGCTTCACGTGCAGCATGTAACCCTGACAGGGCTTCAGTGTAGCATGTACCCTGACCAGAGGGCTTCACGTGTAAGCAATGTAACCCTGACCAGAGGGCTTCACGTGTAAGCAGTGTAACCCTGACCAGAGGGCTTCACGTTTAGCAATGTAACCCTGACCAGAGGGCTTCACGTGTTAGCAATGTAACCCTGACCAGAGGGCTTCACGGTGCGAGCAGTGTCACCCTGACCAGAGGGCTTCACGTGCTAGCAATGTTACCCTGACCAGAGGGCTTCACGTGCGAGCATGTAACCCTGACCAGAGGGCTTCAAGTGTAAGCAATGTAACCCTGACCAGAGGGCTTCACGTGTTAAGCAATGTAACCTGACCAGAGGGCTTCACGTGTAAGCAATGTAACCTGACCAGAGGGCTTCACGTGTAAGCAGTGTAACCCTGACCAGAGGGCTTCACGTGCTAGCAATGTAACCCTGACCAGAGGGCTTCACGTGTAAGCAATGTAACCCTGACCAGAGGGCTTCACGTGTAAGCAATGTAACCCTGACCAGAGGACTTTACGTGCTAGCAATGTAACCCTGACCAGAGGGCTTCACGTGTAAGCAATGTAACCCTGACCAGAGGGCTTCACGTGTTAGCAATGTAGCCCCGACCAGAGGGCTTCACGTGTTAGTAATGTAACCCTGACCAGAGGGCTCCACGTGCTAGCAGTGTAACTCCGACCAGCACATTGTTATATTTGAAACATCGGGGTACACAGCAGGAGACAACGTCAGTGCGCCACTTGAACACACACACACACACACACACACACACACACACACACACAACCATCCTGAGCTGGTTGAAGTATGTTCATCTTATTATAGTCTGTTCAAGTTTGCTATACCCAACACATTTGTAGCCCATGCCTGCTAATCTAGTTCATGTCTTGTGAAATGCGTAGGATGTGTTGTGGCGTCAATGAGGATGAGAGGGCAGTTACCGATGATGGCACGAGGCAGTGCGTGTATATCGAACAAACCAAGGTTTAGTATGACGTATTTGTCACTTTTCTTTGTTAATGCATTGGTGAATATCCTTTTTATTTTTTTTTTTTTTCTGAAATCGCAGGAATGCATCACGTCACTATAGGCATTGTTTACTAGATCATACCTACCGTTTTTCCGTTGTGTGTGTGTGTGTGTGTGTGTGGTGTGTGTGTGTGTGTGTGTGTGTGTGTGTGTGTGTGTGTGTGTGTGTGCGTGCGTGCGTGCGTGCGTGCGTGGTGCGTGTGTGTGTGTGTGTGTGTGTGTGTGTGTGTTTCTCGTCAGGTACTCCGAGCTTGCCGACTTTCCCAAACTTTACATAAGGAGGTAGCCTCCTTTGTCAGCAATACACTTGCATCTATGTGGTGTTACCTGGGTCAGCGATCGCCTCAACTGTATATGATATTGGCACGTTATTCTATTATTGACTGTGCAAAATACAAGAACCAGTTTATTTACAGCGATTTCTGTGCGCGTTTTTTTTTTTTTTTTTTTTTTTTTTGGTGTGTGGTGTGTGTGTGTGTGTGTGTGTGTGATATGAAATGATATGGCTTTTTCCTCTTAATTATCAAATGTACTCATTTTGTGGCCATTTGTCGACTTCATATTTGATACTGCTCGACAAAGAAGAAAAAAGAGAGAAGAAAACGTGAGATGTTTCTTTGGGAATTTTCTATGATTTAGGGAGTCCTGGAACATGGCAAAATGGTGATACAAGAACTTGCCGAATCTGATAAGTAATGATATGGTCAACAACCAACCGTCTGGTTTGCCTCCACACAAATGTAAGTGGTAAGTTGTCTCAACAACGAAATTGTTACAGTCGAAAGAAGCCCCGATTTTAGCGCGCACAAATACTTTTTGAATTAAAGAGGAGACGTCTCAAATATCCCTGAGGAAACAGGGAGGGCTAATTCAGGAAACGAATGAAATTGTAAGATAAACGTACAAACAAGTCAATAAACGAGCGAACGAAAAGGGTGGGTGGAAGTGTGGGAGGGGGTGGGAAATTGGAGAGGAGGGGGTGTGGGGGAAGGTGGTGGGGATGGATGGCTCATCGAAAATAAACATAACAACGTCAGAACACAACTAAATGTCACAAGACTACCTTGTTTTCTGAAGCCCTGAAAGCCAGCTCAGTAAATCCATTCTCTTTCATAGTCCACTGACAGCCTTAAGCTGGATCGAACTGCGTCATCAAAATCAAAGGTGAATATTAAAGCTTCTACAATTTGCCCTTTTTGCCCCCTTCTTTTCCTATCACGTTTCAGTTCTCTAGATTGGCAAACAAGGGGGTGGGGGTGTTGGAGGAAGAACATAGATGACGAACACGGAAAATGACGTCACGCGTAACACAAAATGACGTACTACAGCCTACCAAAGGCATCAGAAAGTTCCGCGCCAATGTAGAATCTACGAAAGGATATTTACATAAAAGTTAAGCCTTATCTTCCATTGTATACAGTGCATTCCATTTAGAACAAGTGTCGAAGCAGTTCTTTGCCGTCAAATAATCCTGATTACTCCTTGGGTCCTTTAAATTACGAAGAAAAGTTTAAATGACTCAATGCTGAATATCGAAAAACAAAAATTGATAAAGGACCACTCAGTCGAGAATACCAAAACGTAAAATTTGTTCAAGACCTTTGAAATATTACATGGCAGTCTATTACAATACCCAAACCACAAATAGTCCCACTAAATAGCCTGATTCCTACACTGAAGGTCACTTGATGAAGATAGCCAGTTATTGCGTCAGAAATTTTTATACTCTATTTTTGTAAGTTTTTTCCCCCACCATTTTTATGAGCAGTGACAGGATTAAATTATGTTTTGAGCTCCTAAGCTAGAACAGTAGTCGGCTAATGGCAGGAGCACTCCAGTTTTGATGTTGTCACTACGCCTAGTGCGGTGACTGGGATACCCGAATGTAGAAGGGTACCCCCTTTTAATCCACCCCCCCACACTCTAAAACTAACAACACCACAGAACAAAAATACAAAACACTAAATAACAGGTGCAACACAACAATTTAATCAAATTCACACTCACCCACACACTATCAACAACAACAAAATCTTCAATCAATAATACAAAAAACAAACAAACAAACAAAAACCACCCAAATCAGCGATGCACAATAAAAATGCCCCGACACCCCACCTTCAAATCCAGGAAGCCTCAAGGGACCCCAACCCACACAGGGTTAATACCGGACCAGGGATACTCCAGGGACTATCACGTGGTAACTTGGGGCTGGGTCATCCAGAGGTAGGATGGACCACAGAACTCAAAGTGCCCGCGCGATACAAACCACAAAACACAATTCGTTACAATTCCCCCTCCACACAATACATACAAATCTCTCTCTCTCTCTCTCTCTCTCTCTCTCTCTCTATATATATATATATATATATATATATATATATATATATATTAAACAACTCACACCACACAATACCATTCACCCTTCGCACACTCGAACCATTTTTTTTTCCTCACAAAAAATCAGTTCCCACACTCCGACTTTTTTTTCCCACACTGTCACTGAGGTCCTGACGCCCCAGCAGACGAAGCGCCGAACGATGCAGAAACGACGATGTCGCAAGGTTCAACACGGAGTCACTGATTCAAAGTACACTGTGACACACATTGAAGAAAATGAAGAGCCCAGCAGCTCAGCCGCTCAGCAGATCTCGGCAGCAGGAGGGGGAGCTCCGACGCTCGCAGAAGGATGACCTCGCCCCCTCCCAGTCGTTCGTAGTGATGACCTAGAGGTCAGCCAGAAAGAAGTCGGAAACAGGGTAGTACCAGGTAAGATGCCTCACACCAGAGGTTGCAGCAGCAGAGCGGTCAAACCCTGTCGACACCTGGACTTAAAATAGTTTCATGACTACTCTGGCCTGCAACTGATCATAGAATTTCGGGCACACCAGAACTACAGTGGATTGTCTCTGCGACTTCAATATCGGCCAAGGCATTTGAGCCATCAAACTAAGTGTAACCCATACACCAACAACCCAATCTGGCACTCACAAATCTACCCAACGGGACATAAATTAGCCTACAATATCCATTAAAAAAAAAAAAAAAAAAAAAAGTGCACAAAAAACAACAGTTGTTAACTTCCCATTATGAACACCCCGGCTTTCTCCATATTCTGGAGTACCAAAGTCAACAAAGTCAATTAATAATCCTGTCAATGTGACAAAAATTATTAACAACCATCCTTTCACATACCACGCTATCAATATCATATTATTCCATATCTCAGTCAACACACCTCAAACGGTATGTACCCAAATGGGACAGGATGATGAGCAAGCAATAAATCAATCAACGAAAATATCCACAGGGAATTTATAAAATAATAAAGAATTACCGTTTTCTTCAACGGCATATAATGAATGCCAAACGATTCATCAACAACAACAACACCGGAGAGCGGAAGCGCTCGCCGCTGCTGAATAAGAGACAATATTGGGTCAACCCCGATATGATATCATAATCCAATAATAAAATGAATGACCGCTGTCACTGCCCTTAACTCGAACAGCGCAGTATCACCAAAACCGATAGCGATCGAAAACAAATGACCGGCGAGGCCATATATAGTAACGAAGACCCAGACATACTAACAAAATCGGAGCGAAAGGACGGCGCCCCCCCTGCTGGGTTGTACGTGACTAGGCATAAGCCTAATCAATTTCAACTTGCAACCAAATCAATGCATTGACTTAAGAATAACACAACAAATTTAAAAACTACCTATTCCAACTTCCAAAATCATAATCACAAAAAGAAAACATAATGCATTAAATATATCAATGCATAACACCGCAAATATTCATCAATTCAAACCACCAATGTCATATAATTCACCAACTTCACAAAAACAACCATATACCATTTTCTTTCCAACTAAAATAACCACCTTCACACTCCCTCTTCCCCCTACTCGAGGTCAAAGCACACCACCATCCCCCCTCCCATTATCGCTTCGGCGCAACAGCCATCCTTCACATGAAAAGAGGGGCATACGAAATGATTTTCTTCTCCAATCAAAAGAAAAATAAGAATAAACAAAAACCTATTATAATCCTCATCAATTTTCATATATACGAACTTATGGTTTGACTCGATAATTATCGGAATTTAAAATCAACACATTTTTTTTTTTTAATTCATTTTCAACAAACGACGGAAACACAATGCAATGAAACAACAACCGCCGCACATACAGACATTCGGCGCGCATGCGCGCTCGCCTGAAACAGTAGCGCGCGTCAAGCATATGACACCTCCCTCTCACTCCTTCCCCCCTTGTCTACAAGCCGGCGCGATTTACGGCCCCGTAGATCCTCTGTTTTTTTTATACTAAATTGAATCGCGCTTCTCACATTTCGCCTATGTACAAACGACGCGTTTCGATCCACAATCATCTACCTTCAACTCCCTTCTTCAGTGAACAACCTGCCCTACACTTCTCACCTGGAGTTACGATGACCAACGAAGACAATACAGGACAAACACCCGCCAGAGCAGCTCCAGGCCGGGGAAACCCTCGCTCCCTTGAAGGCGTGGACACTGGTGGCAGACACCGACACACCGATAACTTCTTCTAGGAATCCCGAGCTGTCACAAGGACACACCGATGGGTTTCCTGGCAGCCCACTAAACAAAGTAGCAAAACCGCCTCACCGAACGCTGGATCAGAAGACCTCCGTCTCGAGCCAGGAGTCGCAAACAACTGAATCAGACAGTCAAAAAACAGACGACACTAGAGTTGACAGACATCATGAAACTGACAAGGCCACACCCTGACTTCGACCAATCATCAATAGGTTGCCCAGGGAACGGCACGACAAAACTCCAGATAGGGGCATAGATAGAAACAGTCGTATGCAGACTCGAAACACAAACTTGCCAGAAGACCAATCAGCAGTAAGTCACCTAGGGTGACGAGACCACACTTCCCAATATGGGAACAACTGTGTATCGGCACAGACTCTAGGTTATAAATCCCTCCAATCATTAGTCGATAACCACCAACAGCTTGTACACAAGACCAAATGTGGACACAACCATATACAAGCACTGATCTCCAATAGTTGGTCAACCAATCACCCATAAATCACCAAGGCAACAGTCCACAAAATCACAAGAATGAATACAGCCAAACATAGGCACAAACTTCACCCTCTTTGGTCGATCACCTACCAACAATGACTCGACCAAAACACACAAACACACAAAAAAGAAAATAAAACACGCATCGTAACTCCCAAATATCGACACGGGTAAAATAATAACTGACCACTGCAATAACTCCGCCTTACAATATGCGAAATTATGTCCCTTGAATGTCCGTGCGTGACATTTGAAAACGATTCAAATATCCGAAATAATATTGCTTCAAGAAAAAAAATGTTGTTATTGGAAGATATCCCAGACTGTTTGCTGTGCATGCTCTTTCTAAAATCAGTTGTCATTAAACAAGGCCTGATAGAACAGGAAAAAAGCTCTCAAGCCCAGTCAACATCCAGTGTGATGTAGCCAACGAGATGGAACACTGACTACTTGTTCAGCAAATGAGCCTACTAGCTGCCAGTTCTTTCCTTGTTTTACTGACACAGCTGTTGGCGAGTCGTTGTGTTTGGTCGTTTTCTGTGAGCGTTCAAAGCCGTTAGGCTACATTCCTATCTGCGTCCTGTTGTACGCACTTCAAGATCTATCCTCTCTCTCTCTCTCTCTCTCTCTCTCTCTCTCTGTTCTGTGTGTGTGTGTGTGTGTGTGTGTGTGTGTGTGTTCCACGGTATACGCGCATTCGTTGAAGGGGGTGGCGGGTGGGGGATGGGGGCGGAATAGCTCAGTTGGTAGAGCGCTGGACTTCTGGTCCTGGTGATCCTGAAGTCGCGGGGTCGAATCTCCGCCGTCTTGGTATAGAAGGGATGGGGGAGAGGGAGTTCCTAGGAGTTTAGTATTGGTTCTGACTCCCATTTCCTGCAAAGTCCTATGAATGAAACTACAAACCGATGTTCCGTGTGTAAACGCGCGCTCACCATCTTGCGCAAATCCCAACACCAACTTTCTGAAGAGGAGGCCAGTTTTGCCGTGTGTGTAGATGTGACACACATACATACGGCTTGCACCTGTTGCGAGATGTCGAGGAAATGAGTGAAAAAGTGAGTGAGTGATACTCGACCGAACGACACGGCAAACGAATTATTTACGTCAGCAGTCGGCTTTTGCCTGGAGCAGCATTGTAGGCTATAAAAGAGAGCGAGGACTGGAATCCTTAGCTGCTGTCTCACTGGTTCGTTCGAAATTGCCACTTAATTAAAACAAGTATGCCGCTTCAAATGTTGTAGTAAAGAAAAGAGAAGAAGACGAGCAAGAAGTTTAGGTTATTCAAAAGCCTTGCCATACTGGGCGTTCATCAAAAAGATTTAATCTGACATAGAGTCAAAGCCTAGTAATCACGTGGCAAAAATCGATTGTAAAGGGGAAAAAAGGTTTGGCTTATTTTAGACGAGGTCGATTGTATATTCTGCAGATTTAGCGTACTGCGAACTGTCTCTGTTACCTGTTATGAGATTTTGTCATACATTTGGGCCCGTCTTTTGTGTGAGTAGAGAGAGAGAGAGAGAGAGAGAGAGAGAGAAGAGAGAGAGAGAGAGAGAAAGAGAGAGAGAGAGGAGAGAGAAGAGAACAGAAAGGAGGCGAGAGGGAAAGGGGATGGGAGATGTCGGACATCATAATAGCGATGAGGAGAAATAGAACACCCCCCCCCCCCCCACACACACACACAGACACACACACACACACACACACACTCTCTCTCTCTCTCTCTCTCTCTCTCTCTCTCTCTCCACACACACACACACACACACACACACAATATGCATGCACGCACGCAAACACGCACGCACTCATGCACGCACACACATTCTGTAATTTCACATGTTGATGTTGTTGCTGTTGATCATAATAAAGATGATGACGGGTATAGAAATGATAAAGGTTATGTGAAGAAGCCAATAAATATACGAGAGGCATTTTTTTCTACTGTAGAAATACAGCCATTGGTAAATATCATTTTAAATGATCAGTACAATAATTACGACCACATGTATCATTGCTGGCGATTTGAACATTACCGCAAATTACCGTGATTTCTACCGATACTTCCGTGAAAATAACGTAATGTATGCTAAAAAGTCTGGTGGTGGCGTCTTTCGCGGGATAGGCTCCGTAGACATGAAAGCCGGGCTGGTACTCCCACCGGGGCGTTTCCATGAAGGTTCTGCTGCGTTGCGTCCGACGGTGATACAATGGCATCTGCCAGGGAGCAGTTATGTCCCTTGACGTCTTAATGGCATGCCCTGTGCGTGCCTGCACTCTATGTGAACACAGCGCAGGCTTCCAAGGAGTGTGCAAGATTGCTTCTGGCTGGTTGGTTCGGCAGTTCAGGACAGAACTTCGCTGGGTTCTATTCGCACATTCGAGAGTAATTTTTTTTGTGTGTTCTTAAGAGTCTTTGATGATAAGAAAGAGAGAGACGGGATGGAGTGGGAAGAGGGTCTGAGGAGTAATGACATATTTTGAACAGTTCTCTTCTCTTTAGGGCTTGATAAAGATTAATTTTCTTAGGTTGTGTGAGTGAAATTGTGTGTGCGCGCGTGCGCGCGCGCTTGTGTTTGTATGTGAGTGCGCGTGCGCGCTTGCTTTCTCGCGCGCGCGAGAGAGAGATTACTGCTTAAAAATACTGAGCTGCTTGATTTATGCAAAAACAATGTATAAAACCTCTGTTTTCATGAAATTAATGTAAATGATTCGATTAAAGTCTGCTCTTGCGTGTCAGCATCAAGAAAAAATATTTTGCTGAAGTATATCTTTCTGTCTAATTTACAAGTTAGTCGCATCTGCCACCCCCCTTCGATTGATTTTGTTTAACAAATAAAAAATGAAAAAAAGAGACTGAATAATACTGGATTCTTATAATACTTCTGAGGAACATTCAACAGTAATTGCAAGGCAGTTACAATCATGAATCATAGAAGGCTTGGAAAAACGTCATACATGCTATACTGGAAAAAAAAAAACCCACTATGAAAGTTTATTTTAAAGAGGACATCGTACATACAGCATTAAACAAAGCAATACCCTTCCTGTCACATATACCGTCAAACTTTCATTTTAAAAAATGGATATATATAGTGATCGTATTTTTTTAAAAAATGGATACAGTGATCGTATTAAAAAAAACTGGATATAGTAATCGTAATCTTCAAGGTGAAAGAGGATGAAATGAAGACCTTCATCAAAGATACGACTTTTGTAGAAACTTCGATATGAATGTCACTGGTGTTTGAGTATTCAGGAAAGAAAAAAAAGAGTATTGCCTCTACCTTTGAATCAAAGGCTATATATGTTTATATAGATAGATATTGATAGATAGATCTATTCATTGTTGTTGCCCCCTGTTTCAAAGGAGTAATCACTTGAGCTCGTGAATGTGTGTATAGCTAAAATCAATGCTTTATTCTGGTTTCTTTCTCGGTTATCCTCTGGCCTTATCTTAAATAGGAGTGAAAGTTTGCGCGCGCGCGCGCGCGCGCGCGCGTGTGTGTGTGTGTGTGTGTGTGAGAGAGAGAGAGAGAGAGAGAGAGAGAGAGAGAGAGACAGAGAGAGAGAGAGATGGGAAAGGAAGAGGAGGGGATGGGAGAGGAGGAGGCACACCCTCTGATAGTTCGGGCAGTCTTGGGGATGACGTGTTCTTGCCCAGTCATAAAATGAATGATGTCACCCACACAGGGTGTCGCAGAATCTGGTGTCACGGTATGTGCCAACATGGAGAACAGAGGAAAATCAGAGAGAGAGAGAGAGAAGAGAGAGAGAGAGAAGAAAAAAAAAAAAAGAAAAACAGACAAGATCCTTTTCTGTCTGGTATAAGGTGGGGAGGTAGGGGTGGGTTGGTGGAAGATGGGGGTAGGTGTCTCGGTGGGAGGGGGGGGGGTAAGAAGACGGTGGGTGGGTCGGTGGGTGGTTATATAAACTCGGGGCCTCAGGGAGAAGAGTGACAAATGGCAAGCATCAACTACACGCCTTGAAGTGGGGAGGAAAAGAACATCGAGGGAGCGGGAGGGGGAGGGGACGGGGGATCGGAAAGGCAGGTGTGGGGGTGGTGGTGATAGTGGTGGGGGCTTGGAGAGAGAGAGAGAGAAGGGAAAGAGGAGAGGTGGGGGACGGGTAAAGGGGGTGGGCAGAGGGGGGGGGGGGGGGGGGGCAGACCCGAGCCGTTCTAACCTCAGGGCTCCACAAACGACTGACGAGGGTGGCAGTGACAAGGGGGGAGGGGAAGGCCCGGGCGCAGTGTTTAATCAATGAGGGCTCTGGGAAGGGTCGGGGGCAAGTTGGTCCGCTG
>CM065737.1:12056163-12063663 GCA_033310375.1 Conus canariensis | reverse complement strand
CACTTAGTGCTGAAAACTAGTATTCACCGATAACAGAACGACAGTTCACCAACCAGGTACAACGTTTGCTGAAAACCAGTGTTCCTTAGTCGTACACCGAGTGGTAAAACCAGTACTCATCAAGGGTATACTGAGTGGCAAAAAAGCCCCCCCCAAAACCCCAACATGTTTCACCATGATATGAAGGGTGCTAAAACTACTGATCATCAAAGAGCACAAAGTAGGAAAACCACTTTTGACCATGATGTACTCGATGATAAAACCACTGTTCACCAGTGGTAATTTGAATGGGGAAAAAACCACCGTTCACCAAGGGTAGACGGGATGGTAAAAGCCACACACTTCACCTCGCCCACGTAATGCGTGTGATCAAGGATGACTCGTACCGGCTTAGACCTTCCGCCTGTGGATGAAAAGACTTCACAGACCCACTGCTGAATAGTGCAGGGAAACACGACAGAGGCCTGTGACAGTAGAAAGGTAGGCAGTGAAGACCATCATGAATTAGTGACGTCAGCACAGGACTGTTGGAAGCACATCATGGAACTAGGCAGTGAAGACCATCATGAATTAGTGACGTCAGCACAGGACTGTTGGAAGCTCACCATGGAACTATAGGCAGTGAAGACCATCATGAATTAGTGACGTCAGCACAGGACTGTTGGAAGCTCACCATGGAACTAGGCAGTGAAGATCATCATGAATTAGTGACGTCAGCACAGGACTGTTGGAAGCTCACCATGGAACTAGGCAGTGAAGACCATCATGAATTAGTGACGTCAGCACAGGACTGTTGGAAGCACACCATGGAACTAGGCAATGAAGACCATCATGAATTAGTGACGTCAGCACGGGATTGTTGGAAGCACATCATGGCCCTGCAGCAACGCGATGACAGGCCTGCTATGGCCCTTGGCGGTCGGGCCGGGCTATCAGCAACATTATTTTTAACTTACCTTACCTTGCCATAGGCCAGCACGTTGAGGAAGCCCATTGACGACATTGCGCAACATGCTCTGCACTGGAACCCATGGGGACAGAGGAGAAGAGGAAGACCTAGGGATTCATGGAGGAGAGACTTGGATGCAGAGAGGAAGAGAGCGGGATACACCTGGATGGAACTGGAAAGGGCGGCTAGGACAGGGCGCGCTGGCGGATTGTTGTTGATGGCCTTTGCGCCAGTGGGAGCTGATGGCTTGAACGAACCTTAGCTTGCCACGTTGTACTCACAGCGATAAGTCATTGGCTCTGTTAGTCTCTGCATCTGCAGTCTGTGATGAATTATAATGATCGTGATCGTTTTGTTTTCTCTGTTCATGCCACGGCTTTACAGTGTCGGTTTGCCTTTATGCCGCCGACCAGACCAGGCCTTTTCAGGCCCGCAACGACACAGGACAAAACTCCTGTCTGAAACAGAAGCCAACAACAACAGCGTTTTACACGGAAATCTGAAATGAGGCGGGGAACAGTAAACAGCAAATAACGAACAAGTAGGGTAACTCTTTCTCCCATGATGAAATCAGTTACACGCCCATAACTCCAGACGACTGCTTTCTTACGACACCGGATCGCCTAGCAGAAATGCCGACACTGCACACGGAACAAACAAGGAGACTCCCGCAATTACCAGAAAATATGACCAGCAGTTTATTTCTCATATTTATGTGTGTGTCTGGCATGTTTCAACTGATAATGCACGCACAGATTAAATCTGACTGGTTTTGGCAAACGAGGGCCAAAGGATGGAAGAGAGGCGGGGGTGAGAATGGGGGAGGATGGAGGGGGGGGGGGGGGGGATAGTTCTTAAATATGAAACAGACTTGCAGCTGCGACAGCACGGTCATACGCTTTCATGTTTAAGCAGGGGTATAATGTGCATAATGTTTGCGCGAATGTGCGCGTGCGCGTGCGTGTTTCAAGCATGCGTTTGTGTGTGGGTATGCGGCAGCAGGAGACGGAGTGGTGAAATGGGGGGGGGGGGGGGGGGGGGGGGACAGATGATGCAGTGTACACGTTTTCCTCAATTCCCTAAGCGTCAGTGGCAAAATGAGAGTGGCAAATCCCGTCCAACGCGCCCAGACACTGGTATGAAGAAGGATACCTCGGTGGCTTCAGAGGGCCCTCAACAGAACGTCACAGACAGCTAGAGGGAGAACAGAGCAAATCCTCGGCTGAATAATGCAGAGAGACCGGACTAAGCCCGTGCCGGTGCAAGATGGGCAGTGAAGACGTCATGAATTAGTGAGGCCAGCACAGGTTGGCAGGGAGCCCAGTGGGGAGGTGCCGTGTTGCGCTGACCAGCGGCTGGTCACACGCCACAATTTAGAATAGGCACCCAAATTCTTTTTTTTATTCCATAGAAGTGTTTGCTTGCATAGCATGGTCTTTACATGAAAGAAAATAAAATAAATCAAATCACATTCCAGCTCTCACAGAACATTCTCTCTCTCTCTCTCTCTCTCTCTCTCTCTCTCTCTCTCTCTCTCTCTCTCTCTCTCTCTCTCTCACCAGTCATTTCAAAGGACCCATACCAACGACATATAACACGCAGTCTAAGAATACATGAACCACCCCTAACCTGACGTCAGATTTCACCCGTAACCCTGTCTTTGTATCAGGTTCGCTTCCACGAATAGCCCTATTCCGCTTATGTTCATCTGTGTGCTTGGATTCGTCTGCCATGTATCTTGATGTACTCCTTAATTGAAGAAAAAGGGGCGGAGGGTTTCAACTTTCAGACACAGTAGAAATCCCAAAGAACAGTCCGGTTGTGGCTATCTGTATTTACTCTATACTCGCAACCTTAAGGTATGAATTTGTGGTGTATGATCAAAAGCCAATCAGCATATTAGTCCTGGTGTCCTCTGGGCTACGTCGTCATCTGCACGTGAACTCCGATGTCGAGACTAACCTTACTTTATTCTTTAATTAGGGGTTGATTAGAAGGGGTAAGGACGAGAGGAATTCATCCTCTTGATCCGTGGCTACCTGCACGTCTTTGTGTCTTAAATTCTGTTTCGTGCATGTCTGTTCACTTGTCTAGGTCAGCTTCTTTGTCCTACGCTACTTTTTTTCTTCTTTCTTTCTTCCGTGAAGCATATAATTGACATTAACAGGCGTTTCTGGGCTGTGTTAAGATTTTGAAGTAAACTGATCCAGTTTTTTTGTTCGTTTATTGATTTTAGTTTGAAATGTAACCATATGTCAACTACTTGCTCCATTCAATGGTTAATAATGCAAATTTCAAGAGAAAAGAATGTGAAGAAAAAGAAGAAATCTGGCATTTAAAAGGCCTGTTGTAAAATAACATGTGTGAAATAGTTTCGAAGCCTATTTCGTGCAAAAACATGCTGTGAGCTGATACCGGAACGAAACACTGTTTTATGACCTCCGTGTGACATATGCTTCTAGCGTGCGGGGCTGTCTTTCCTCTCCCTGATGTTTAATGTCATTGGCCATCTAGACAGGGGAAGGGGAGGTGGAGGAGGATGAGGGGAAGATATGGGGGGAGTAGTTTCCAGTGCTGGAGAAGCTGGTTGCCTTGCAAGTTAAGCTCTACCAAAATCATGGGCACGTAATATATGGCATCTCACGCCTCACTATTTCCTTAATACTGGGGTTCTATTATGTGGCCTATCAGCTCAGTACCATCTGAACTTCAGGACACAACTAGTTGTTCGGTCAACTGGCTGCTTCATACAGATTAGGCGTCTAATATGTATAATTTAAACTCATTACCTCCTAAGCATTGGTTTCTAACACGTATAATTTCAACTCATTGCCTTCTAAACATTGAGCCTGTAATACGCGTGATATCAACTCCTTACTTCCTAAACACTGGATTTCTAATGCGCGTCCTGTTAGCTCGTTGCCTCCTGAACATTAGGCCTCTAATACGTGGCGTGTCAACTGCCTGCCTCAGAAACATTAGGCCTCTAATTATGTGACATGTTAACTACCTGCCTCAGAAACAATAGACCTCTAGTTATGTGACGTGTCAACTGCCTGTCTCAGAAACATTAGGCCTCTAATACGTGGCGTGTCAACTGCCTGCCTCAGAAACATTAGTCCTCTAATTATATGACTTGTCAACAGTCTGTCTCAGAAACATTGGGTCTCTAATATGTGACGTGTCAACTACCTGCCTCACAAACACTAGGCCTCTAATTATGTGACGTATCAACTACCTGCCTCAGAATCATTGGGCCTCTAGTTATGTGACGTGTAAACTTCCTGCCTCAGAAACATTCGGCCTCTAATTATGTGACGTGTCAACTGCTTGCCTCAGAAACATTAGGCCTCTAATTATGTGACGTGTCAACTACCTGCCTCAGAAATATTGGCCTCTATCAACTCCCTTCCTCCACAACATTGGACCAATATGTGGCCTATCAACTCACTGTCTCTTAATCATTGGGTCTTTAATAAGTGTCCTGTCCACTCACTTTCTCCTCAATATTGGGCTTCTGTTATGTGTCCTGCAACCTCACTATCTCCTAAACAGTGGGCCTGTGATACGTGTCCTGTCAACACACTACCTCTGTCAACATAGGGCCTATAATACCTGTCAGCTCACTGCCTCTGTCAACATTGGGCCTATAATACCTGTCAACTCACTGCCTTTGTCAACATTGGGCCTATAATACCTGTCAGCTCACTGCCTTTGTCAACATTGGGCCCATAATACCTGTCAACTCACTGCCTTTGTCAACATTAGGCCCATAATACCTGTCAACTCACTGCCTCTGTCAAGATTGGGCCTATAATACCTGTCAACTCACTGCCTCTGTCAACATTGGGCCTATAATACCTGTCAACTCACTCCCACCGTTAACACACGGGCCTCTACTTTGTGGCCAACCAGCTCGATGCCTTCTAGACACTGGGTCTCTAAACACGTATCCTATCAACTCGCTGCCTCCAAAACACATGGCCTCTAATATTTCTTTCCTCAGCTGGCTACCTTCAGGGCACTGGGTTTCTAACAGGTGTCCTATCAACTGTCTGCCTTCAGAGCACTGGGTTTCTAACAGGTGCCCTATCAACTGTCTGCCTTCAGAGCACTGGGTTTCTAACAGGTGCCCTATCAACTGTCTGCCTTCAGAACACTGGGTTTCTAACAGGTGCCCTATCAACTGTCTGCCTTCAGAGCACTGGGTTTCTAACAGGTGCCCCATCAACTGTCTGCCTTCAGAGCACTGGGTTTCTAACAGGTGCCCCATCAACTGTCTGCCTTCAGGGCACTGGGTTTCTAACAGGTGCCCTATCAACTGTCTGCCTTCAGGGCACTGGGTTTCTAACAGGTGCCGCATCAACTGTCTGCCTTCTGAACGTTGGGCCTCAGTGATGTGCGGTATTCATCCAGTCGCTGCCTCCACAACGTTGGGCGGCTAATAACTGGCCTGTCAGCTCGCCGCCGCCTCCTAAACTTGGGGTCCTTGGTACAGGTGGCCTTTAGAAGCTCGGCGTGGTAACATGGGCAAGCTACATTCTCTCCTCCTCCAAGACAGTATTGATCTTTTCAGCTGCCATAGGCGCTCTGCTCGGTTTGACTCCGTTCGCGAGACGTTGGAGAGAGAGAGAGAGAGAGAGAGAGAGAGAGAGAGAGAGAGAGAGAGAGAGAGAGAGAGAGAGAGACAGACAGACAGACAGACAGAGACAGACAGACAGACAGACAGACAGACGGACAGAGACAGACAGACAGATACAGAGAGAGAGAGAGAGAGGGGGGGGGGAGGATTGGGGATGGGGTGAGGGGGGGACGGCGAGTGGAGTCATTGTTACAGGAACTGAAAGAAACGAAAGGGAAATGGCAGCTGCGTTTTAGCCCTGTGGACTGCGTTACCATAGGTAGAAAAAGATTCACAGACAGATGGACAGACAAACAGACAGACAGATGTATGGATGGATTGATGGATAGACAGATATTTAGAACTGCACCATGCACGCACGCACGCACACACACACATACACGCACGCCCACACACACAACACACACACACACACACACACACACACATATATAATATATATATATATATATATATATTTATTCACAATCACACAGACGGACAGAGACAGACTCATAGACAAGAAAACAAGAAGGAAGAGAGAGAGAGAGTCATTATGATAAAGAAACACGATTAAGAAATGAATAAAACCAGAGAGATAAATAGGCAGACATAATGATGATGATAATAATAATGATAATAATAAGAAGAAGACAGAAGTACGATTAAGTAATAAGTAAAACACGGGGAGAGAGAGAGAGAGAGAGAGAGAGAGAGAGAGAGAGAGAGAGAGAGAGAGAGAATCCTATTAACATAGAAAAAATACGATTAAGAAATAACTAAAATGAGAGAGACAGAGAGAGAAAGAGAGAGAGGAAGAGAGAGAGAGAGATCCTCGACTGCCCACACGTCCGTCACGACACCTCTATATAGACTTGATGGGCAACCCCACTCCCCCCCCCCCCACACACACACAAACACACACACACGCACGCACGCACGCACGCACGCACACACTCACACTCACACACACACGCACGCACGTGCGCACACACACACACACACTCTCTCTCTCTCTCTCTCTCTCTGGTCACCCCACCTCCCTCTCTTCGCACTCTCCCCCCTCCCCTCCCCTCCCCCTATTTTGACTGTTATTTTTACTCACGGTAGCGCTGGATTTTGCGCACCAAGACTTACAAATTTGTATGTCTCTTGTAGAGCATCTAAGAAACCAGATTTTTTTGTTTGTTTGTTTGTTCAGTGACATCTACGTATTTCTCCTCGAGAAGCTGAGGAAAATGTCGAGAGAGAAAAAAAAAAATTTAGGGATGTTGAAATTAGTTCAGAAAAAGAAATCCTGGATCCCCCCCCCCCCCCCCTTTTTTTTTTTTTTTTTTTTTGATGTGGATTCGCTTTAAACTTGAACTGGTTGATCCTCGTTCTACGTTCCGTCTTTCCAAGTGTTGTTAGAATCAGCTGTGTGGTTTTTGTGCAATTCTGCTGACAGGTAGGCAGAGCCAGACAGACAGACGGACAAATCAAGCAACCGATTAAAAGACGCGGGTAAAAACATGACTTCTTTGGCGGAAATGATAATACTTATTTAATAACAACAATAGCAATAATAGTATTAACAACAATAATAATGAAGTGATAATAATAAAAGAAGAAGAAGAATGATGATGATGATGATTACGATGATAATAGAATTGTCATCATCATCATGCTCATGATGATGGTAATGATGATGATGAAAAATCATTATCATCATCGTAATAGTAGTACTACTTCTAGGGGTGGCGGTAGTAATTAATAGTATTATTACATACATCGTGGTGATGAGAATAGATCGGTACTTGCTATAATTATAGTTTTGAATCTTGACAGTGTTCTCCATCGTTAAGATCATTAAAGAAATGAAGCCGTTAGTCTTCAGATATTTGATATTGATGTTCCAGTTCTCGTGCTCTGCTAAATTCGGTCGTCTTCC
>CM065737.1:12041163-12046163 GCA_033310375.1 Conus canariensis | reverse complement strand
TATTTATTTATTTTTATTTATTTATTTTATTTCATTTTATTTCGTTTCATTCTATTTTTTTGCTTTGCGGGTCAGTTGTCGACGATGATGATCAAAAGGAGGTGTTCAAAACGGTGATTAATCGCCCGTTCTCGGTAGAGCTTGATTATCGTCCTTGCCAAGTGAAGGAGCGTGTTTTGTTGACGTGATTGGTGTTGGCCGTGGTTTTCTTTAGCTGGCAAGTACTGTCCGTATGACAGCTGAAGCGTGTTTGTTGACGTGGTTGGTGTTGGCCGTGGTTTTCTTTAGCGGGCAAGTACTGTCTGTATGACAGCTGAAGCGTGTTTTGTTGGCGTGGTTGGTGTTGGCCGTGGTTTTCTTTAGCGGGCAAGTACTGTCTGTATGACAGCTGAAGAGCGTCTGTTCGATAAAGTTTGTTTACGATGATGGTTCTGCCTGCAGAAACTTGAAAATGTGGCCGTACGAGTGTTCGTGATAGTGATCGTATCGATGCAGGCGGGCGATGATGATCAAAATGGTTTTTGTACTCCCAGTTCTTATAGAACAGGGAGTACTTTACCATGGGAACGAAGAAATGCTGTCTGTGTGTCTGTCGGTCTGTCTGTTTGTCCGTGGTCAAAATGTGTTCCACTCGCTCCAGACAAAACGTCCGGGCCGATCTTTCTGAAAATTTGTAGGTATATTCGTTATGGGTCACGGATGATGCCCGATGTTTTATTTTACCAGAATAGCCGTTACTAACGGCTATAACGGCAAAAAACGGTTTTTCTTCTTTATGGTTCAGTGACGAAATACATTATGACGCGTGTTTGATTGTGACGTTTTCCAGCTCCCCCCCCCCCCCCCCTCTCTCCCCTTTTGACGGATTTCAAAATAGCTTTAGATCTAATAACTGACTGGTAGATCATGGGTATTTTCATAGTAAACATGCTCTTGACATGTACATGCGTATTCAAGATAAAATGGGAGTACGTTTATATGGTTTGCATCTTGTTTTTTGTTTGTTTGTTTTCCACAACATTGTAGGCTTAATAACCAGTTGTATTTTGAGGATTTAGTTATGTCTTTTTTCTTTGCAGTTTGAATGCTTCTACCTGTTGTTGTTGTTGTTGTTGTTGTTGTTTTTTCCTCTCATTATCCGTGATATTTTTCTTTTTTTTTTTTTTTTCCCGTGGTGTTTCAACCGATGGTATGTGTGACAGTTACGGCAATGGGGTGGGCGTGGTTTCGTGTGTAAGCTTGTTCACCTGCCGCTGGAACAGTACAGTTCCATGATCACCAGACATCTGGCTGAAAAGCTGTGACACTTGCAGTGACATTGCAGCGATCACGGTTCTGACAGTTGCAGCTGTCATGACGATGGTGGTCTTGATAGTGGTTGATGATGGTGGTGGCTGTGATGACTGTTGTCTGTTGGATCATATCCAAGAAAACATAGCGGCAAAGTGACACAGGGGACCATTCTCACCTCGCGTTTTTCGGATACGCGGTTCATCCTCGGCGTAATCCCCGGGCTTGATATTAATTAAGGAAGTTTTTCCAAAGTTGTGGAGAAGCCTCTCAAGTGGGTTTGCTTAAAGGCATTGACAGCTAAAAGTGTGTGCGTGTGTGTGTGTGTGTGTGTGTGTGTGTGTGTGTGTGTAGCTGTGTGTGTGGTGGTGCTGTGTGTGTGTGTGTGTACGTGCGTGCGTGCGTTGTGTGTGTGTGTGTGTGTGTAGCTGTGTGTGTGTGTGTGTGTGTGTGTGTGTGTGTGTGTGTGCGTGCGTGCGTACGTGCGTGCGTGCGTGCGTGCGTGCGTGTGTTTGTATGTGTGTGTGTGTGCGTGTGTACGTGCGTGCGTGCGTGCGCGCGCGCCTGTGTGTGTGTGTTGTGTTGTGTGTGTGTGTGTGTGTGTGTGTGTGTCAATCGTCCTCCAGTTGTTCCTCATTCTTTTTCGTCTTGTAGAGCGCAGATATTCTTGCTATGTAAACTGATAATGAAGTGTACACAAAGACACATATCTTAGCTTCTCCACATGAACATCTTCGCTGACATCCACATGTTTAAGAGCAATAAAAAAAAAAAAAAAGACAGACAGAATCATGTCAGTTTAAAACACAACAACAGAGACAGACAGACAGAGAGACAGGCAGGCAGGCAAGCAGGTAGAGAGAGAGAGATGTGCAGAGAGACTGAGACATATATATATATTAGAGAGAGAGAGAGAGAGAGAGGAGAGAGAGAGAGAAGAGACAGGCAGACAGACAGACAGACAGTGAAACGTATGCATAATTAAACACACGAACAGGAGAGAGAGAGAGAGAGGAGAGGAGAGGGGAAAAGATGATCATGTGCATTTATCCCAACACGAATACAGAAACTGTGAAAACGAAAACAAACACTTGAGCCCGACCAATGAACAATAAAACATGCTGCGTCATACGCCTTAGACCCTTTCAAGGACACTTGGTATTATAAGCGTGAGTGGAGATAGGGTGTGTGTGTGTGTGTGTGTGTGTGTGTGTGTGTGTGTTGTGTGTGGTGTGTGTGAGCAGAAGGATTGGGGAGGGGGGGGGGTGGGGGTGGTACAGGGTGGAGGAAGAATCCGTCAGTGTTCAACGACACAGGCAGCCAGTCGTTCAGCTCCAGGGGACATCAGAAGCAGTCCTCCCACTCAGGGGAGACGATCTGTCCTTTCCCTCTATGTCAGTGAACCAGCTTTCCTTTAGGGTAAAAAATAAATGATCGGCAGGCTTGTCATACAGACGCAGCGTTGTCACTATGGTCACACCGTCGTCCTACAAGGTTTGTTGGCTTTTTGAATGATGCATGGCTGCCAAGGTCGCAGGACAAAACGACTTTGGGGAAAAAAGGAAGACGAACGAACAAGAGAATTCTGACTAATCGGTTCTGATATTAATCGACTAATTTGTGATAGCAGTTGAAGTGTGTGGGCCTGTAGTCAGCCAACAGAAGAACTGCGTTGAGAGGTTGGTTGTGGTGACGTCGTCAACGTGGGGGAGTTGCTGCCTTTAGCCTGATGCAGCTGAACATACAAGTTTCTTGCTATATTCTAACATAAAGTAACTATAGTGAGTGCATGTTATCCGGTAAACTAATGAGCGGTTTGGGTGCTCATATCCCGTCAGTAAAAGAGTCATTCGTTCATGTATACGTAGATAAAATCGTGCCTTAAGGTGTTTACGTCTTTGTTTGCTGATTCAAAGTTAGTGTGTGTTCTGGAATCATTCTCGTGGGCATGTATGTGTTGTAAGCGGCTGTTTAAGCCTCAACGATTCGTTGATATACTTTTTAAAAAAATGACTGAAGGCCTTCGCTTCTTCAAGAAAGTTGAAGCAGACCGCAGCGTTACTGTTGGAGTATCATGTGCGTAATCGAACACTCTCACTTTACCTGTATTTTGGTGTCCCTTCTCCAGCTAGCTCAGCAGAATTAGCGTGATCCAGGGAAAGGGATTATTGCCCAAGGTGAACATAGACTGTCGGAGGTTTTCGTCAGGTGTGATGGATACAGAGGCCGTGGACAGTCTGAGCAGTTCGTTGGACAGGTAAGACACGTCCATGGTTTAGTGACGATGGTGCGGTGCAGGTGCAGTTGATGACGATTGCTGTGTGAGTTGTTGGTTTTCATGTTGGCTGTGTGATGTGAGTTGATGGTGGTGTGGTGTCGTTGGTGGTTATTGTCTGTCTGTCTGTCTGTCTGTCTGTCTGTCTGTCTCTCTCTCTCTCTCTCCTCTCTCTCTCTCTCCTCCACACACACACACACACACACACACACAACACACACACACACACACACACACTACACAAAAACTCACACTACACACACACACAACACACACCACACACACACACACACACACACACACACACCACACACACACACCACTATACGCACACACACACACACACACACACACACACACACACACACACACACACACACACACATGTATGTCCGGCGATAGATCATCCTGTCATTTTCTCCCCTTCTTTCTTTCCCCCTCCTTTTTCTTCTTTCCCATTCACTCAATCACCAAGTTCCTCCGTCCTCTGCATGTCAAACACCATGTTGACGGGTTGGGGGTTGCCTCCTTTTGTCATCGCACGATCTGGGTGTGGCCACAGACACAGGCTGATTTCTCCACTGCCTGTATGCGTGATGAATATCTTCCCCCCCCCCCCCCTTCCCCCCCTCCCCCCCCCGCCCCCACTCCCCTTCCCCCACCCCCCTCATGCATTACGCTCCTCACCTTCTCTCTTTATCTTCATCTGTCTTTTTCTACGAAGACGTGTGTGTGTTGGTGTGTGTGGTGTGTGCGTGTGGTGTGTGTGTGTGTGTGTGTGCGTGTGTGTGGTGTGGTGTGTGTTTGTGTGTGTGTGTGTTGTTGTAGTTGTTTTGTTGTTTTCTTCTTCTTCTTTCTTCTTCTTCTTGTTCTTGTTGTTCGTTTGTTTGTTTTTGCTCTAAAATGAATGAACATAACGTCTCAAATCCTCAGAAAGCTATACCATCCAATGAATACATGTGCCTAATCTTCCCTCCTGTTCTAAACACTGCGTTACTTCTCCTGCCGGAAAAGAAACGGCCCATACGGTGCTGTAATAGTTTTGGGGACAATAGTACTGATACCCTATGTCGTCCTAAATGTGTGTAAGTGCCAGGTTGGTCCCAAAAAGTGTGTATCCAGTTGCCATGTGTTGGTCCCAAAAGTGTGTAAGAGCCAGGTTGGTCCCAAAAGTGTGTAAGAGCCAGGTTGGTCCCAAAAGTGTGTAAGAACCAGGTTGGTCCCAAAAGTGAGTAAGTGCCAGGTTGGTCCCAAAAGTGTAAGAGCCACGTTTGTCCCAAAAGTGTGTAAGAGCCAGGTTGGTCCCAAAAGTGTAAGAGCCACGTTTGTCCCAAAAGTGTGTAAGTGCCAGGTTGGTCCCAAAAGTGTAAGAGCCAGTTGTCCCAAAAGTGTGTAAGGCCGGTTGGTCCCAAAAGTGTGTAAGAGCCAGGTTGGT
>CM065737.1:12011163-12013663 GCA_033310375.1 Conus canariensis | reverse complement strand
ACATTTCGTCATCATGGGAGTGTCCTATCGCCAGACATTTGGTCCTGCAAGTCTGTAGAGGTTGGTCATCATGGGAGTGTCCTATGGCCATACATTTCGTCGTCATGGGAGTGTCCTATGGCCATACATTTCGTCCTGCAGGTCTGCAGAGGAGACATCTCTGGAACCCATGTTCAACAGTCTGGTCTCCCTGTCCGCACAGACATGTTCTAGAGAGCAACAGTGTCAGCTTCCGGTCCACGTGACAGCTTAGTCGGTTGTGCCCAGTGTGGAGCCCCTCCAGATGGAAGTCATCCTTGAACACCGTTGGCGTTGTAAGTACCCTGATGATACTCTGCATCTCACTGTAGCTGATGTTGTTGTTAGTTTGTTCTCCTCTAGCGCCCTCCTTTTCCAAGTGATCACCTTGCTCATTGCCAGGAACCACTCAGAGGGCTGGGATTCACTGCTGTACCACATGTCTGCCCTGGGTAACAACTTGCAGCGCTTTAGTCAGGGAGGGCAGCGTGTTGTTCTGATATGTCTGCAAGGCTGAGAGGGCGTCAGACAGAAAAAAATAATTGGCTTAAAGTATTTGTCTTAGTCCTGAGCTGTGGGGCGGCCTGCTTCAGCTGTGTAGTCTGTGCAATATGGCAGCATGTTCTCCAGCGGGGGATCTGACTAGGATTCCTGCACCTCCGTTAGCAATGGCGTTGTTGGCTGACTCGTAGGTTTATACATGGGTCCATGCTTCCAGAGGGTATCTTTCAGCAGTCACGGTGAGGGTTGTTTCACCGTGCTATACTTTCCATCCCCAGGAAAGAGATAAGTAATCATGCTGCAATCCATGAGTCATCCTGGTCTGCTGTTCAAGGTTCTGGTAGATTTGATGGGAGGAAGGGCAATGCACTCTTTTTGGCAGGTAGTCTTGCTACTGTCAGGAAAGCTGTTTGTTCCCGTGGATTAAGCTGCTTTTTTTCCCGCCAGTTCTGGTTCAGACTGCTGAGTTTCAGCTTCACGGGTGAGTCTGGAAGGCACCGGAACTTCTCTACCTGCACCGAGGTCGTGGCTTCAGTCCGCTGATTCAGAGGTAGAGTGCCTGTCAGCGTCTCCATTTCCGTGATAAGCGTTGACCTCATCGTGCCACTGATGATGCAGGTGGCTTGATTCTGGACTTTACCCGATGTCTGCTAGGTTTCCTTTGCGCAGGTCGACCAGGCTGCAGAGCCGTGTTTGAGGTGTGGCCTGACTGATGCGTGGTAGCCAGTTTTCACATCCTCTCATTTGCTTTTCAAATGATGCCTGCCAACTTGCGAAGAACTGCTAGTTCACGTCTAGCCTGCGTACCTGCCTTTGCGATGTGTGGCTTCCTGGACGTGTTCTGTCATTGTGACGCCAAGATAGGTGATGGCTTCATCATCATCCTTCAGTATCGTTCTGCTGAGAGTGACGGTAGTGGCTGTCAGTTTGGGGGGACAAGGTGAAAAGGGTGATGAAACACATGTCATGATTGACGACAACACACCAATCCTCTGTCCAGCTGTTCATCTAGTGTATCGCGCGCTACAAGCGGCAGCTGACAGTTGATGTGTGCTGTTCTTTGCAGCAGATCACCAGTTTGTCTGCACAGTCATGTCCTTTCATTTCCCGCGGCAATTTAGATACAGGGTCGAGAATAATCGATTTCTCACTGTCCGCCCATACACCGGGTGATTCCAGCTGTGTAGAGCTGGGCGGTGCTGACAAGTAACAGACCAGAAGCACGTGACGCTCGGCTACAGGACTGCCGTGACAGGCACTGGAACATCCACAACAGTCCCCTGTGCTCCATCGTGTCCAACAGAGTGAAGGTCTCAGACCTCACGTCGTCCATCCAGGACTTCTTGGGCCTGCCTCTGGTTTGTCGGCCCTTCACTTGACCCTGAAAGATGGTCACGGAAGCAGAGGTCACTGGTGATGTGTGTGCCTGGACCAGACAAGCTGAAGGCCTTGTGAACGGCGAGGAGAGGTTTTTTTTTCCCCTGTCTGCCAGTATAATGTGCTGACTTTTATTGCCCCCATAATCGTTTGTCGTCTGTACCCATTGCGCTTTAAACATATGTCTGTGCCCATTGTGCTTTAAACATATGTCTGTACCCATTGCGCTTTAAACATATGTCTGTGCCCATTGTGCTTTAAACATATGTCTGTACCCATTGCGCTTTAAACATATGTCTGTGCCCATTGTGCTTTAAACATATGTCTGTGCCCATTGTGCTTTAAACATATGTCTGTGCCCATTGTGCTTTAAACATGTCTGTGCCCATTGTGCTTTAAACATATGTCTGTGCCCATTGTGCTTTAAACATATGTCTGTGCCCATTGTGCTTTAAACATATGTCTGTGCCCATTGTGCTTTAAACATATGTCTGTGCCCATTGTGCTTTAAACATATGTCTGTGCCCATTGTGCTTTAAACATATGTCTGTGCCCATTGTGCTTTAAAAATATGACATGAAAATAGGCAGGGTTGGAGCACCTG
>CM065737.1:11998663-12001163 GCA_033310375.1 Conus canariensis | reverse complement strand
TTCTTCTTCTCGTCCTCGTCCTACTTCCCTTTTCCTTTTTCTCTTCTTCATCTTCTTCTGCTACTCCTGCTTCTTTTTTTTTTACTTCTTCTTCTTCTTTTCCTTTTCCTCCTCCTCCTCCTCCGTTTCATCTCTTCCTCCTGTATTTTCTTCTTCATCTTTTTTCTGCTACTCCTGCTTCTTCACCATCTTCTTCTTCTTCTTCTTCTTCTTCTTCTCTCCTCCTCCTCCTCCTCCTCCTCCTCCTCCCCTCCTCCTCCCCTTCTTCTCCTCCTCCTCCTGCTGCTCCAGCCCCTCCTTGTCCTCCCACCTACTCCTCTTCCTTCTTATCTTCCCATGCCTCCTCTTCCTCCTTCACTTCCTCCTCCACCTCTTCCTCCTCCTTATTCTTCGATTGATTAACCTCTCCTTCCTGTTACTTTTCCGTCGTTCTTCTCATCCTCTGTGCTACGTTTTTTTTTGTTGTTGTTGTTGTTGTTTGTTGTTGTCTTGTACATTCATGCGCGCGCGCGCGCTCACGCACGCTTGCGATCACATGCGCGTTATCTGTGTGTGCTTGCATGCGACTTTATATTTTCATTTGCTGTAGAATAAAGCGTTTGTACTGAAGAATAGAATATGGCGTGTATTTATCTTAATGGCGAAAGTTTGAAATAAATAAATGAAAGAAAATAAAACGAAAAAAAGGAGGAAAAAACAACGAAACAGTGTTAATTAGTACAATCTTGATCACTGTAGTTGAGGTCTTCTAAAAAAAAAAAAAAAAACATTTGGGGTTTCTGCAGGGTTGGTTGTGTGTTTTGTTTGTTAGTTTGTTTATTTTTGTGTGATGTGGTTTCTGCTGTGTCTGTCATCTTCTGTGCCTTACCGACAGCATGACTCCCGTGCCTCCCATTCCTGCCACCCCGTACACCGTCACCCAGGGTGTCCTGTCGCTGCGTCAGCACCCGCGTCCACAGCCAGGGACCTGTGTGCGTCCGTGTACTTGTCTGGCTACATTCAAGATCACAGCCAGAGAGCCGTGTACGTCCGTGTACTTGTCTGGCTACATTCAAGATCACAGCCAGAGAGCCGTGTGCGTCCGTGTACTTGTCTGACTACATTCCAGATCACAGCCAGGGACCTGTGTACGCCTGTGTACTTGTCTGACTACATTCAAGATCACAGCCAGGGACCTGTGTGCGTCTGTTTACTTGTCTGACTACATTCAAGATCGAAAAGGCTGGGCCAGTCTGGAATACATGTTAATCTGTATTTGTTCATTTCACCAGTTGTTCTTGGTGTGTAGATGTGTCCAGTACGGGGTATATAGGCAAGCTTGGAACATCCTTTTTTTTTCTTTCTTTTTTTTTTTTTTGGGGGGGAGATGTTTCCTTGTTTGTTCTGTGTGCTCTGTGTTGTCCTTTTCTGCTTGGCAATTCGGTGTCGTAAGCAGCATTCGTTTGGAGTTATGGGCGTGTATTTATTTCAACATGGGAGCAAGAGTTACCCTACTTGTTTGTTACTTATCAATAACAGGCCGTCATAAGCCGACTCAGCGGAGGATATTCTGCATTTTCGCCGCGTGTTGAACGTTATGTTTTGTGATGTGGTGCATATTCTGCCCACACACAAAAAAAATGAATGGAAAAAAAAAATGAGGACGTGTGATATGTTAAAAACATCTGGACGCGGAGATGGAAATGAAGCTGAAGTGCATCAGGATTTGGTTTAGGAAAGATGCAGGGCTGCAACAGAGAGCAGTGTCAGTGTTATTACGAAACATATTTGTAGGTTGACGGCGAGTTATTGACGGAACAAAGCTGCAGGACCGAGTTGTCATGAAATTCATTTCAAGATTCACTTTAAGTCCGAGCAATGAAATGTGATTAAAGTATTGAAACTGAGGGTAAGAGAGGGGTGTGTGTGGAAAGAGTGAGAATGAGGGGGGAGAGAGAGGGAGGGGGAGAGAGAGAGAGGGAGGAGAGGGAGAAAGAGGGAGAGAGACAGTACATTCAATGACATGTACACTCCTGCGTTTACATATACACAATCTCATAGCCGGACAGACGCGTGCGCGTGCTCGCACGCACACACACACACACACACACACACACCACACGCGCGCGCGCGCGCGCGCGCACATACATACACACACGCACGCGCGCACGCATGCAGGCACGCACGCGCACACATTCTCTTTCAGCTCTTGAGGAGAAAAACAGACTCAGGTAGCGATCCAGCAGCTGACTGGTTGATAGGCGAGGGGCACCTGTGCCGATGTTGTCAGCTGATAGCCGAACCCACCGTCCACCAGCAGCGCATCTTTATGGACACCACAACCCGCGGCTGGCCGACAGGGTGAAGAAGCCGCCACTGCCTCAACCAGGGGAGACAACAGCAGCAACTATCCATCAGAGTTGACGTTGTTGTTGACCTCCTGGCGAGCCGTCAGGGTCATCGCCAGGTTACACACAGAAAGAGGGCACCCTGCGCAGGTGTGAATACCCGGACCTTGAGT
>CM065737.1:11968663-11996163 GCA_033310375.1 Conus canariensis | reverse complement strand
ACACACACACACACACACACACACACACACACACACACACACACACACACACACACACTGTCTGCCACCGGTGACCGAATAGAAGAAACAGAGCCCATTACACACAAACCACTTTATTCACACCCAGTCACATCTTTTGAAAGGTGAAGAAACTCCGCGGTGCATTCCAGGGGAGTGTACCACTCGCAGTAAAACATGTTCTGATAGAGTGCTGGAACGTACGTTAAGTCGGACATAAACACTTTACAGCAGATTCCAGGAAAATCTTGTTCACAGACGTTCCACCAGATGCGATTCAGTTCTAGTTCCTGGATGAAAATAAATAGTTTCGGTTTTACGGAAGAAAGACTTGTAAACATGTCTGGCGTGTGTAAAAGAAAAAAAAAGTTGGGGGGGAGGGGGGGAGCAAACACGAAAAATTTTAGTCCCAGTGAGCGCTCTGTAAGCCAGTACTTCAATAGTGAGATTAACGTCCTTTCAGTCGTTGGCGAATGATAGCTTGTTGAAGCCAGTACAGCTCACAGAGTCCGTGTATATTGTATTGTATTGTATTGTGTTGTATCGTGTGGTATTGTAACGTATTGTATTGTATTGTATTGTATTGCGCTGTGTAGTATTGTGTGATTTCACTGTCAAAACAAATTTGTGTGTGTGCGTGTGCGTGCGTGCGTGTGTGCGTGAGTGTGTGTGTGTGTGTGTGTGTGTGTGTTCGTGTGTGTGTGTGTGTTCGTGTGTGTGTGTGTGTGCATGTGTGTGTTCGTATGTGTGTGTTCGTATGTGTGTGTGTGTGTGTTGAGAGACACAGAGAGAGATACAGACAGAAAGGAAGGCAGGCAGAGGCAGAGAGAGTGAGAGAGATTCGCGCATGTTTTTGTTTAAGATTCTCCTTTGTTGCCGTGGATAGTATCAGCTGCATTAAATACATGCTACACCCGTGACCTCGTTATAGTTGTCTCACCCCTGAAACACCAGCATTTGGATCACAGCTTTGGCTATAATGATAAAGCGGAAGAAGAACGACAAAGGCCCGCACGGGACTTGAACCGTGCGCTCGTGATGCTCAGCTAGACGAGTGTGTAATCCACAACATTTCCCGTACACACAGCCTATAAGAGGGATGGGAAAGAAGGGGGGGGGGGGGGGAGAATCAGTACGTGAGGGCACTAGCTAGCGACAGGTGGTTCAGGTTGTCTTGAAGAGCCGCTCTCGCCTGCTGCTAGCTAGTTCCACTCTATACCAGTTACCTGCTGAAGAGGCAGACGCACTTCAACATCAACAAAGAGAAGCGAGGGGGAGAAGACTCCACGTGTGACATCTTCTATGTGTGTACGTGTATCTACCACAGGAATCTGGAAGAAGAGAGAGAGAGAGAGAGAGACAGACAGACAGACAGAAGACAGACAGACAGAAAAGAGAGAGTGGGGAGGGAGGGGGGGGTATCAAAATACCGCACTCGCTCGCAAGAGGGCATGATCACATAATTGTTTTTCAACGGGCACCGTGTTTTTTACCTTGATTCCGTTGGGGTTCTTGGTGCGTCCCGATAATCAGAATCGTTGCACTGAGTCCGTTGTAAGTTGGATTCAAGACCTAAAGCTCCTTTGTGCCTCCCAGGTTGTTTTGTAACGTAAGTTGTAACGTACTGGTGACTTTTGGTCGTTGACGTCTTTTCCTGAATTAAGGTAGCAGCATTGCAGCTGGCGACATGACAGACTTCTGTTTCATATTTGATGAGGACTGGAAATTTCATTCTTTCTTTCTGCGTACGCAGGCTGATACTCCTGCGGACACTGCCTGTATAGACAGGCAGTGTAGTTTCGTGTGTATGACCGTTTTTTTTTATCCCACCATTAAGGCAGCCATACTCCATCTTCGGGGAAGGTGCATGCTATGTGTAACATGTCATCCACACCAACGGCCAAACTGGCCTTCTCTTCCGAAAGTTGGTGATGGGATTTTACGTGTTTGCAAGACGTGCGTGCGTTCACACACGGAACCTCGGTTTATAGTCTCATTCGAAGGACTGTATGGGGAATGGAGTGTGAACCAATGTTAACTCCGGGGGAAAAATGCCCCTGTACCGAAATTTGAACTCGAATCGGAGCCCCACAAAAAAAAAAAAAAAAAAAAAAAAAAGAAAGAAAGAAATTCGAACCCGCAACCCCAGGATCACGAGTCCGGTGCTCTACCAACTGAGCTATTCCGGCCCCAATACTGAAAATAAGACCCAGGGTCTGCTCGGCCTACCAGTTTGTCTTCCTTGTGACTTTGACCTGTGACTTTGATTTTTGTTGTATTTGGTGGTTTGATCGTGGCCAATCTATGCATCACAAGAGGAAAATATTTTTCATTAAAAATTTACGACTGTGCAAGACAAATACGGTTTTTAACCGTTTTGGCACTTTGGGAATGAACTAGTTCTGTTATGTAATACGAATGTAATAGAATCGATGTTAACGTGGTGACAACCCAGATAAACTCCATCCCCTTCTTCCCTCCCCTCCTGCACCCCCCCCCCCCCTTCCCCCGTCCATCCGCGCTCAGATGGTCGACGGGCTACAAACAAAAGAAATTTGTTAAAAGAAGAAGGAGAAGGAGGAGGAGGAAAGACAGAAAGAAAGAAAGAAAGACGAAAGGATGCAAGGCACGCGCTTATCTGCATTTTACAGTGTTTTCCTACCCTGCCATAATCTGGTATGGCATCTAATCGCAGTCACTTCACAACAGGGGGTGAGTGAATTTTTCTTGTAATCAATGTCTAGAGCTAGGAGTGAACTTTTTTACGAATACGAAGAGCTTCACTGCCAAGCTTGATGCTATTAGTTGTTTCTTTTTATTCAGGAGAAAGAATGTAATCGTTGAAGCTAATCTGAGACTGGTAATTACACTCACTCTACACACACACACACACACACACACACACACACACACACACACACACACACACACACACACACATATACACACACACAGCGAGAGAGGCAGACAGACAGAGACACAGAGACAGAGACAGACAGATTGAGACAAAGACAGAGAAAGAGACTAAGAAAGAGACAGAGAGAGACAATAATGGAAGAATGCCGCTATAAAACAATGAAGTTATTAATCACTTAAACGGTTGATTTACCAGCCTGAACTCAAACGAGATTAACATACATTTTCTTCCCCTTTTTTTTCAAACGAGTGGAAAACAGATCTAAAAATACAGGGGAACGATCTCTGAACTTGATAACTCAGAAAGGGTTTTAAAAAGCTCATAAGTTTCACTTCAAAGGCAGAACGGAACAGCCTGGAAGATGAATAACGAAGAGAGAAGACGGGGAGAATAAGTTCCCCCCCCTCTCCCCCCGAGCTAGCAGAAAACATTGTATCATTGACTGGTGCGTTAGAGTGTTAAAAACAACCCCGCTTCCAACCAGAGAGATATTGGCACGGGTGAGGATCATGTGAGCAGCAATCAACAGAGCCATACACACCTATCTGCACCACGTCAGTACCTCGGAGCTCTCTGGAAAAGGAGTTAGTTTTAGTGCTGTGTGGTACCGACAGCCACTCAACACCCGCAAGCACTGCGTCACTGGAACTCAACGGAGCTGTCAAATCGACATTTGGATTCTCGGTTTCTCAGCGAAAGAACACCCTGCGTGCTGTACCCACCCCCACGGAAAACACTCACACAAACACTTAAAAACATATTGTCATAGTGCACTTGCAAAGATACAGCATTCAAAGGTCAAAGTTTCAGTTGCCCCGATCAAGCATCACTACGCGGGGATTCCGGAGGTTATCATTTAGTGCAACCCTACGCATATACAGAGACATGCACAAGCAAGCCACTGCATTCTGCCTATCGAGCTGTAGGAAAGTTGCGGCCCATTGTTTACTGAATGGATCATGTTACTTACAACACGCTCGATTTGTTTTTTGTTTTTTAAAGACAGCTAAAACGGCAGTGAAATCTGGGGGTACTCAAACTGAAAGTACGAAAACACTTGACAGCCTCACACAAATTCTGACCTACGTTGATAATTTCGCACACCAAGGTCCCTTTCTAAACAACACAGTCATTGGTTGATCCTGCTTCCATCGTTCGCTAGGTGAAGCTCAGACTTCATTTGTTTAAATTCTACACTTTGTCTGCCACCGCGATAAAACTCTGCCATATTGTCAAAAAGATATTCCAGCAAGCTAGACCTCGGAGGGATCGGGATTCCAAAGTTGAACATGCAGTCCCGCCCATGGAGGAAAGAGTGAAGCACCCACATGCGCAGTGAGGAAAAAAATCTGTCATTGCTAGTTAGTTGTTTTGTTCAGGTTTAACGTCCACACCCACCACCCCACTCACCTACAATGGTATGGAACACAGGGATAATTATCCCAGAGGAGTGGGGAAGACGGTGGGGGGAGGAGGGTTATCTTGCACAACACAGCACAACTAGAAAGCCAACATAATCATATATCTGCTGGGCGTCAGGCTGATTCGAACTTGCCAGCACCTGACTACGAATTAGAGATCTACCGAGTGAGCCAACCAGGCACACTGCCGCCATTACTGCTGGCTGCTCGCATTATATATTCCCCGCTGTGGCTTTGAAATAGACACAGGGAACACACCTCCGGGCTTTATCTGAAAAAGAGGCAGAACACGTCCATAGGAGTAACGTCCCTTTCATGCATAGATTTCTTTATCTGATTGTGGTACATGTCTATAAAGTTATCAAGCCAGCGTAGGCTACATGTGGGGCTGCAGCTTGATGGAGGATACGGCGATCAAAGAACGAATGTTCAAATACTGTTGTAAAGTGAATGGATTTCGATACAAGTCCAAGAACATCATGGCTGAATCAGGTATATATTACATTAATGACTGGCCCTGAGGAGTTTCTAAGTTGTTTCTATTTTTCCGCATATTTTTCACCAAAAAAAAACACGGTAGAATGCTCAAGAATGCACAGTGTGTGTGTGTGTGTGTGTGTGTGTGTGTGTGTGTGTGTGTGTGTGTGTATGTGCGTGTGCGTGCGTGCGTACGTGCGTGTGTATGTTTCGTTGTAGGTATTCCCTAATTACGTTACATATGCTAATGGTTAAAACATACCAACCAACATTTCTACGATTATCAGTGACAGCGTTGACTGGAGAGAGGTACCAGTAATGCGGGCCTAAAAGCACATTTCTTAACACGAGGAATTGTTGATTTTGATCGATGTTCAAAAAATAAGATTCATGTTCCTGTCTGCCAAACCAATGAAGTAAATAAATGCTAGAACAAAAGCGGTGCGTTTCGACCACAAAGGTTTTCTACCGGCAAAAATATACAGATGGGACACACACACACACACACACACACACACACACACACACACACACACACACACACACACCCACAACGACCTACACCAACACTGTGAGATCCAACCGATGGATCTCCGAATTATTTTGGTTCAACCAATGAAATCACGAGTGCAAACAAAGAACAAAACAATTTTTGGCATAGTCTGCTAAGCTCGTGAGAAGAAATGTGATGAGAAATATCGTATCCTGATAGATGGAAAAGATGGGGAGAATTAGTGTTATTATCATAGTTGCATAGCTTCTTTCCACGGCTAGAGACCACGCTCTAATGTTTACACAACGGTCTGCCTACCTGAGTAGAGCCGAATGACGAGCTGCCTGCTGGTGCTAATCATTCATTTTTCTGTGTCATTCTGTCAAAGATCACTCACTCAGAACTTTGTTCATTCCTTCGATTTTATGGAGGATGCATACCACGAATGCGGAACAAAGAACAAATGAATCATGAGTAAAAAAAAAAAAAAAAAAGAAAGAAGCGGGGGAAGGGGGTAGTAAAGGAAATTATGATTTTAAAATGGTTAGATTATATCCGCACGTCTTTATTTATCTTTTACGGCAACGAGGCAATATTCTCAAATGTGTTATAAACACAGCGACTGTGTTTCACTTGGCTGAAAGATAACTATTTCGATTAAAAATCATTGACATTTGGGATAGCGTTTAGCACAGATAGATCCTCTGTGAGCATTTCTCGCTGTGTTACAACCCTGGCTGTTTGCTATGCATCAACGATACCTCCATCAGCTACATTCCCCATGCGTCCTGTAAACTTCACTTTCTGTGGGTTTACAGAGCACAAAATTTCTTTTCCGGCCCTGTATGGTATCACTTTTCATATTTTTTTTTTCTAATGGCTTAAAAGTATGCACTTCTCCGTCAAGCAACATAGTCTTTAAATTCATTTTGGCAGGAAACAGCGAGCGACACGGAAACGATGACGTGAGAGTGACACCTGTCCTGTGTGTACTTTGAGCAGCAATCCTTCCAGCAGCCAGCTTTTTTTTTTTTTTCAGTGTAGTCGGTAACAGTTCATGCACGCGCCAACGCCCACGTCTTCCGCCATTGAACACTTCAGGATGTGGCAGGTGCCTGTGACGCAGAGCCAACTGTCAGACTGGAGCAGATGTGACGTGGAGCAACTTAACGGCTCCTTTTTTTTTATTATTGGTCCTTGACCCTCAAAGCACCCTACACTTGGTGAGATCTCCCCCCCCCCCCCCTCCCTCACACACACACACACACACACACACACACACACTTCTTTTTTCCTCCTGCTGGCTTTCAGCCGCGCGTTGCCTAGTTAGATATGATTGACTGTAATTGCTGACACACTTTTCCTGCTGTATATACGACTTGTAATATATGATTACTGTTGACGTTTTCAGCACGGTGAGAGGTCATTGTAAGTAGGTTTTGAACCCAGTGAAGGTCGCCATTTCGGAGACTAGGAAGATGGTGAATCATGGTTTCTGTCTGCATGGCATTTAGAAGAGAACTGTTTGTGACTTAGTTGTGTACGCTTGTGTTGCCGCAATCACCAGTGTCGCCAGTTTCACAACATCCTTTACAACGAGTGTACTAAAATGTCGTATCGAGTTTCAGCTTCAGAACGAGATGTCAGACACAAAACGCCCAAGACGTATTTCATTTAAACTTGGTGTCAAAACTGCATGCAACGTCTGAGAATGAGAAGGCACTGTCCAGCCGTTTAGGTACTGTGGTGGCCTGTAGCTGCCTTTCAGATGTGATAAAAACCCCTATAATTTGTGGGTTTGTGTTAGTAGCGTACATCTGTCATGCTTAACAGAACGCATGGACACACAGGAGTCCCTGGCTACGTTCTGTATTCTGAGAGACAGACAGACAGAGAGGGGGAGAGAGAGACAGAGAGAGAGAGAGAATGAGATTCACAAACAGAACAAAAGTGGCAGGAGAAGAAGACGGAAGGATGGGGTGGGGGTAAGGGGAAGGCAGAGTATGATGGAATATTTAATATGATCAAAGTGTATCTCGAAAAGAAAACACGATGGCGATACATTTACAATTGATTTTAAGAAAAAGATCATTGCGAGGCGGGAGATGAGGGGGTAGACAGGAGGGGCGGGGGAGCGAATGGGCGTTATATATTTCGTACCTGACGAAGCACAATACCAACAATACCAATTCCCCGGCTCTCGTGACCCTCAACGATCTACATTCTGAGCTAGGAACCTACCCGACAACGTCAACAACAATCAGGCTTTTCTGTCCCACTTCCTTTCCAAACAGCACAGCGGGCACAAGTACGTCACAAACCATCGGACTTAACTGCCGAAGACAGGAAATAGCACTTTGCCCTCTGACCTTCTTGAAGCTGACGACCGACACTGGATTCACAACACTCTTTGACCCCCAAATCCTCTCAGCCTCCGTGAACATGTCAGCGCCCATCAACAGTGATCATAAAAACAAACAACTGAAGAAAAAAAAAGTCGTCTGTCATGCGCATTCAAACTCTAGCTACACAACCAACCGGAAAGAGTCAAACGCCAGGAAACAAACCATTAGTTGTCGACAGCGTCCGGAACCAGTAAAAGTCAAGAGAGGCAATTTGTCTTCGACTCATGTGCCAATAACCACACACAACAGAAATTACGCAAATGGAAGATTGGAGGGTGAAGGTTGTTGCGGTAAATGGGAATTGACTGGGGGTGTGGGATGCTGACTGTATTTGCATAGTAAACTTCTAATGCATTCAGTCATGTTCAGAGACACAATGCGCTGGTGTTTTGACTGGACGAGCCTGGATGTGGTTGTGTTTGGGAAAGCCAGACTGAGTGAAGTGATGGAAATATTGCCTCCGAAGGGGCACGGAAAATGACATAGAAAAAAGGTGTAACAGAATGTGCACGTACGTGCGTTTGATTTTTGCATGTCAGGACAAAGATTACGATTAATTTAACTAAGAAACATTTATTTCATAAGCATAATAGACTTATCTTTAGAAGACATAAGCATATGTCTGAATCTAAGGAGATCTCATTCACTGATTACTTCAAACAAAACTACCAGTATCCCAAATTCCAGAATTGTTTCACATGAGAATTTCAACGCGCAAGCCACTCTGCCAAACTGCGTCTTACAGACAATGTCGACAGATTGGCAAGATTGGCACACTCCATCACCAGCCCCCAGTCACAGATATCTGTAAAGATGTAAAAAGGGGTCCATGCACTAACAGAGAGAACGCTCACAATCTCGGCATTTGTTGCCCGCCATTATCAGTACGTGTGCCAATGACCTCTCAAAGAATGTCTCTTCTGTCATTAGATACCTGCAACCAGCAGTTTTCGCATCACCCCCATATCACATCTTGCTTTAATCTGACGTCTGTGACCTGGGTGCTTTCTGATTATCTGACCTCATCAGCCGAAGAGGAGGGCTCACACCTCCCCAATTATCAAGGTCAGAGACGGGGAGTCGGTGGGATCACGTGAGCCAACACAGCGCCCTCTGTCTCTTAGTGTTAGAGGTATGCATACCCTGCCGTAAAGGAACAGGGGCCGTAACTTGCGGAATGCCATGGTGGCACGGCAATCACCGAGCCACTGTACAGATAGAAGTCAGGAGGGATAATAGAATGATAAGCAGAGAGCGTTTATTAAGGGAGCAACTTGTTCACTTACGACAAAAATGCTGAGGTGTCATTTTCTTTCTGTCGCAATGAAATGTTGAAGATGTGCTGTTCTTGGTGTGTTTTAATCAAGTGTTTGCTATTAAATTATGTTATTACCTAACTTACTCGCAAGTGTTTAAGTCTGGATTAAGGTCAGCGTTTCTGAATTATGTTTCTTTCTTCTGTTCGTGGACATATTTCAGTAATGTTCACGTTGAAGGTCTGTTTTTATACGTATTAGTCAGGTCTCTTTGTCAATACTCCATTCATATAGTTAGACTAAAATTTGAGTGAAAGTTGGGAATTGATCGGATTCATGGTGTGTGTGTGTGTGTGTGTGTGTGTGTGTGTGTGTGGTGTGTGTGTGTGCGCGCGTGCGTGCGTGCGTGCGTTTGTGTGTGTGTGTGTGTGTGTGTGTGTGCGTGCGTGCGCTGTGCGTGTGCGCGTGCTAATTTACATTATGAATTCTTTCCCTCGTACAGAGTGAAGGGATACAGGAAGGCAGACAATTTCTGTCCCTCAGAGGAACGGATATGAAGAATATGTCATCATCATCAGCCAGGATCCTTTCTATGCCCATGTTTGCCCATGCCCAAGTTTTTCTAGATCAGCGTTTCCTCGGCTTCTGTTCCCTCAGGTTTGTTTTAATTCAATTCTCAGATCAAATAAATCAGGAAAGTGTGTAAATGCTATTTCAAGGATTTTTCATTCCCGTTTTCTTTTCTCGAACTGTTTTTGCAAAGCAGTCACTTTGCGTTCTACTTTTTTTTTTTTTCTGCACTGAAGCGGTGTCCTGTCTTTTGACAGAACTCTCAAAATAATAATGATAATGAAGACTAAGGCGGTGCATCAGTCCTGTCATCGTGAACATGACGTGTAAACATACTTGAGGGGTCCATGGTCCAATGTTTAGAGCGTTGCCTGCAGGGCTGACGGTCGTGAGTTTGAATCGCTTGTGGGTTTGAATGTTTTACAGACCAAGAACCTCCTACGTCCACCCAGCACTAATTGGGTACCTGATTCAGGTCAGGTGAGGCTGAAGTGGAGGAAGGAGAGGGACGGGCTCAGGTTTCCGTTGCATTGTGCCCCAGACACTGTGAACCTGTAACACTTCACTACTCCCATGGCCATAAGGCCCTGCGACTTCAATCTTCAGTTGCCTTAAATGTATATGGAGTTTGAAAAAAAATAAAGGTGGGGGCATGAAAGTGAACATATTGAACCCTTCATAGACAGAACGTGTCTTGAATGCATTTCATTTAAAACTGTTATTCTGTACCTTCTTGAACAACTATGGAGCCAGCCGTTTTAACTGATGTGCATGGAATTTAATCTAACTACAAATATGAAAACAAACCAACCGTTTTATAGGTGAGGCGGCGAGTGAAAGGGCCATCTAGTCAAGGCCAAACAGTAAAGATTGTGACTGTCTTGATCCGTCTCTTTAAGTGATTCAGAAGAAAGAGATGAAGTGAACCGTTACTGCTGTTTACAAAAAAAAAAAAAAAAAAAAAAAAACCAGGATGAACAGGTCAGAGGGATGACGATGGAAGAAGAAAGAGGGGGAGGGGAGGGGGAGGGAGGCGGAAGGGGAGGGGGTAAGGTTACCAAGGAATCGTCGTAGTATCGTAGCGGAGTGCGGTGGAACGTCCAAGTCCTGCATTCCTCTGGAACAGCGAACTAACAATATGCTCGGCAAGAGACCAGATTGGACCTCTGTGATCTGTCTCTGGCTGGCTGGTTATCTGTGTCTGTATCGTTTCCAACTCACTGTCTGTCTGTGTCTGCATCTCTCTCTCTCTCTCTCTCTCTCTCGCTCTCTCTCTCTCTCTTTCTCTCTCTCTCTCTCTCTCTCTCTCTCTCTCTCTCTCTCTCTCTCTCTCTCTCTCTTCCTTCTTCTTCTTCTTCTCGCTGTCTCTCACGCTCCCCCCTCTCTCTCTCTGTCTCTCTCTCTCGTTAATACACTGAAAATTATACGGGATTTCACCACTGAAACAAAACAGAAATGAACAAAAAATGGAGAGAATGCTAAGAAGTAAATAATACACAGAAAAGGTACGTGTTTGCGCAGCACATGCACAGGCTGGTGACGTGAGGCGGCGCAAAACGAACGCGTCCTTTTTGTTATGAGCACGTCCTTGGGTCTTAGTATTGCTGTCTTTTCTGTCACCCTTGGGCTAGGATATCTAGTAGAGAAGGGGGGGGGGGGGGGGGAGCTGAACATTAAAGTCTCACACTCTTGAACAGAAACACAGAACCAGCAGGCAAGAGGGCGCCTCCAGGATGAACAGAGGAATGGCAACTAAACCGGCTGTCCTCATTCGTGGAACACCAACAGGAATCATCGGTTACTGGGAGAAGAGGCGGAGTGGGATGATGGCTGTAGGGGGGAGGGGGGTAAGGGGAGTGGGGCATAGCGGAGGGAAGTGGGTTCAGGAGGTGGGGAGGGAGAGTAATCTTCCAGTGCGTACTATACGACGCATAATATGAGTAATGACGCATACTCTATTGCCTGGTCGTCACTGACCATTGAACTGCGGCCAACGCTTCTTCTTCTTCTTACGGCGTTTCTGTCAAAAGGTTCTGGTGTTGTCGTTGGCAGTGTTCTCTGTCTGTCTGTCTGTCTGTCTGTCTGTCTCTCTCTCTCTCTTCTCTCTCTCTCTCTCTCTCTCTCTCCTCTCTCTCTCTCTCTCTCCTTCTCTCTCTCTCTCTCTCTTCTCTCTCTCTCTCTCTCTCTGTCTCTCTCTCTCTCTAAACGTATTACGTGTTATGTGTTTAGATCTATCAGTATGTTTGCAGCACACGAATAAAGGATTGGAAGAACCGGAGGCGTGTTCATGCTCTTGTAAGATGCTAAACCGAGCATGTGTGTGTACAGTTACTGAAATAGGTGTGTTAATGCACCTGCAAACTTTCGGAAGACGAGCACATGTCAACTTCTTGAAAAGAGCACGTTCATGAACATGAACACTCACGAAAGGAAGACACTTATGAACATGTAAACGTATTGAAAGGAACTTTGACGGCTTTTGGGAATAAGATTTATTGAAAAGAACGCATACTCACAATCAAGTAAATTTATAAAAGAAATGTATGATAATGAATATGTAAACTCCTCATAGAAAAAAGCGCATTTATGGACATGCTATCTTGTGAAAGGAGTGGGTTTATGAAAATGAAAACCTGTTGAAAGGAACGCGATTGTGAATGCGTAATCTTTTGAAAGAAACAAGTAAACTAGTGAAAGAAGCAGTTTTGAGTATATGTAACCTTGTTGAAAAGAGCGTGATTATATATTTGCAAACTTGTTAAAAGGAGTACCTCTTTGTCAGTGTATTTTTTTTAGTAGAAGCCAATGTGTTTGTATACAGATAAACATCTCAAGAGAATGACATTTGCGTACAAAACACACACACACACACACACACACACACACACACACACACACACAACACACACACACACCGCGCGCGCGCGCGCGCGCGCGCGCGCGCCGCGCGCGCAAATACATACACACACTCACACAACCACATATATAGATGTGTGTGTGTGTGTGGTGTGTGTGTGAGAGAGAGAGAGAGAGAGAGAGAGAGAGAGAGAGAAAGCGGGTTCAATTGGCAGGAGCAGGAGGATGTGCACCTGTTTCCATGATCATAGCGAAAAGCTTGGTAACTCTCGAAGGAGTTAGATGAAAGCTTTACCCAGCCGACCTAACTACCACACCGCCTCCCCGCTCTCTCTCTCTCCTCCTAACAACCTCGTTTTTCAAACGATGCATTTTTTTAATCTCTCCTGCGTATATGCACCATGGATAATGCGACTCGTAATGCCCCAGTTTAGCCTTCCCAGAGTGAGTGTCTGAAAACAGAAGCTGGAATTAAGTAAGTCCATCAGGCTTTCTTTTCCATCTACGTATCTATCTTCCAATAATAGTACCATTTTTTCATTACTTACATTATTATTTTGTGCATGTAATATAAAGTACCTGGGCAGCATGGGAAGAAATGGGAAACGAGTAGGAACAGAGAGGGGGGGGGGGGGGGGAGTCAAGGAGTTGTCCTGAGTGGCACAAAAGTGTAGACTTAGAGAGCAGACTTATTACCAGAGTAGAACAATAAGTTACAGTGCTTTGATTCCTGATTAAGAGAAAATCTGTAGAAAAACGTAAAGTTAAAAAAAATTAACACCAATGAAACAAAAACAAAATAAACCAAAATTTAAAAGGTGCAGCTTTTATGAGATGGGAAGATGGCAAAGCCGCCGAACATCGTTTTCTTTCCACTTCAAGCAGTAGGCCACAGCAGAAGTCCCCCCCCCCCCCCCCCCCCCCCTTTTCTTTTTTTACTACTCTTCTTTTTCAGCCTTTATCCCTGTATCTCTTCCCTGTTGAGAGGCCATTAACCTTTTCCCGCCACCCACAGCGCCCTCCTTCCCGCCATGTTCCCAGGCTGCACGTGCAGACAGCCAAATCACCTGTCTATCAATCCTAGAAAAACTGGGTCACAGGACTGGCAGACTGTCTGAAAGACAAAAACAATAACAACAACGAAGTGAGACAGAAAAAAAGCGACCGGCAAACCCCCTGAAGGTACCCGATATCATCTGGTGGAAGGGCAAAATCCCTAAGCCAAGGGTGAGCAAGAAGTGAAAATACACTGGCCTTTAATGCTGCAGACAAACAGTAGTATCATGTAGGTCACGGGGAGGGGGAGTGAAGGGAGGATGGGGTGGCAGGTGTGGAGTGTGAGGATGAGCCACGTGGCATTGTCTGTGCACAACCCAGGGCTTCAGGTTCTCTTGTTCTTACCTGTCAAAGTGCTGGGGAGTTTTTCAGTTTATACAAGTGAATGCATCATACTGAACGAAAGCCTTCTCCGAATTTTCGTTACATATTCAGTGTAGAAGACGAAGTGAATAAGTCGTACTGACAGATGTAAAATTAACAACTTTCCAGTAACATTCCATAAAAAGTCAGCCTTGCAGAATTAAGTCCGTAAATCATACTATTAGATACGAAACTAATGCTCGCGCGGTAACGTTCCATGACAAAGTCAGTGTTACAATATAAAGTGAACGAATTATATGGATGACTGTGGATTTAAGGACCAGACAGCAACCGTCAATGACAAAGGCCGTCTTACAGCATGAAGTGAATACATCGTAGGAAAGATCTGTATTCAAAGCCAATGCAGTAGCGTTCCATGTTGAAGTCAGCTTTTACAGTACAGCAGTATAGGAATACCTGTTGACCACCACCAACAGTACAGCAGTATAGGAATACCTGTTGACCAGTACAGCAGTATAGGAATACCTGTTGACCAGTACAGCAGTATAGGAATACCTGTTAACCACTGCCAACAGTACAGCAGTATAGGAATACCTGTTGACCAGTACAGCAGTATAGGAATACCTGTTGACCAGTACAGCAGTATAGGAATACCTGTTGACCAGTACAGCAGTATAGGAATACCTGTTGACCACTGCCAACAGTACAGCAGTATAGGAATACCTGTTGACCAGTACAGCAGTATAGGAATACCTGTTAACCACTGCCAACAGTACAGCAGTATAGGAATACCTGTTGACCAGTACAGCAGTATAGGAATACCTGTTGACCACCGCCAACAGTACAGCAGTATAGGAATACCTGTTGACCAGTACAGCAGTATAGGAATACCTGTTGACCACCGCCACCCACAGAATTCACGGGCAGCGCGCTCTGTTTGTTCACACGCAACCAAACGTCTTCCAGAAGGGACGCCAAGGAGTCACGACAAGGAAAGTAGAGGATTCAGTTCAATTTGTTGCAAAACAATATTTTTTAGTTAAAACAGCCCCCTCCCTCTTCATTACCTCACCCTCTCCTTCATCCCCGCCCAAAGATATTAAGGATGACAACCCCCTGCCCTTCCCATCAACAACACACACACACACACACACACACACACACACACACACACACACGCACACACACGCATGCGCACGCACGCACGCACACGCACGCACACACGCGCGCACGCACGCACGCACATAGACTCAAAAACGCAAGCACATTTACATTCACCACCATCACACCACAAGTCCAGCATTACCAACGTAAATACTGCTAAACAGTAAAAACAAACAAAAAAACTTAATGCTTTTAAAGTTTGTGATAGGTGTTCCATTAGTTCTTTTTTAAATAAACTTCGAGCGACGGACAAAAAGAAGAAAAACAGGTGGGAATCGTGATAAGATGAAGTGGGACCTGAGACAAACGGGAAGAAGGGGGGGGGGGGGGGGGGTATGGACTGCGTGGTACCACAGACCTTTCCTGTTTTGGTGGTAGTGTTGTACGTAGTTGGAGAGTGGGGAGAGGATGGAAGAGGGGATGGAAGAAGTGTAGCAAAAGATGTACCACAGAGAAAACAGTCTGTTTGGAATTTCTTTCCAGCATCCATTTCCTCACGTACCATTTCTTACTGGGCGTGCTTACTGAAGTGGGAAGGAGGAGAGGCGTTTGGGTTTTGACAGCAGTGACCCAGAAAAGTGCCTAGGTGAGGTGTGTGGATGGATGGGTGGAGGAATGGTCGGGTAGAGGCTTTTACCTGCAGTGGCATCAAAACATGGGAACACCTGGTAAAGCTTGCTGGCAATACGTGCCTCTCCACATCCACATCACCTTCACCCTTTTCCTTCTTATCTTCTTTTTTCTTTCCCATCACTTCTGCTTCCATTTTTTTAATAAATGTTCAACTCAGATTGTCTGTACACGTGGAGATAGCAAGTTTTGCCAAAAAAAACAACATAGGCCACAGGTTAGCTTCCAGATTTGTATTTGACGTGTCAGACCAATTCAGACAGAACTGACTTCAAGCAGGTGCACGCAAACAGGTTCAGTCTCCAAAACTCTCCTGTCTCTGTCATCCTTTACAATAAAATTGGATTCGTCAGTTTACTCCTCTGATAAATTAACGGTCTTCCAGCAAAAACGTCAGGAAATGTATTTTGTTGAGAATGCCGTGATGGAAACCGCGCTGTCTCCCTGATTTACTGGTACACGTCTTCAACAGACACTGCACTGCTGTACATCATAATCATATTCTCCGTTCGTATAACCTAACCACCTTAAACTAAAGCACACATTAGTTTTATAGCCCAAACGAACATACCGGGCAACTTAAGGGTATGAACATGCGGAGGGAGGGGGGGGGGGGGTGTTTACAAACTGAAAGACTAACAGATAATAGTGACGAATATTACCAATAAATGATAAAACTGATGAATGATATTGTTGGTAAAGTATTGAAATCCTTGGGACACAACCTGAAAGACTAACAAACAACAATGACAAATATTACCGACAAATGCTTAAACTAACTAATGATATGGTTGGTAAAGTATTGAAATCCCTAGGACTGAAAGCCATCCCCCTTGATGTTTCAATCCTAGAGTTAAAAAAGAAGAAAAACATTGATATAACACAAGAAGAACAACAACAATAACAACTACAACAACAACAATAATATCGATGATGATAATAATAACAATAATGATAATAATAGTAATGATAATCAAAAGGCCATATGATCAGACAATACAGAATGGGCAGCTAGTGCTAACCTTAGACAGTGTGTACAATTTTCACTACCAAGTCACCAGATTACAACAACAACAACAATAGCAACAAAGCTGTCAGTATGATTTATTCACTTCGTCTTTTAAACTGGATATGTCATGGAAATTCAGGGCAGGCTTTCACTCATTGTGATTCATTCACTTGTATAAACTGATTGTGGGGTCGAAACGTATCAGGAAGACATTCAATCAGGATAATTGATGATAGGATGTGGTGCACATGGGCAGATGACTGGAAGCACTGGGTCAGCGCCTACAAATGTCATGTTTTGGATCAGAGTTGCACAGATTTAATTGTCAAGTGCCCACCCGCAATATACATTGGAACTGACCAAGGTCCAGCTGCCTGTGACGTACAAAGATCTGAAGGTGTTGGGCTCTATAAGTGATCATTATTATTATCAGGCATATAGACTACTTTCTTGCTGGGCTCCGAGAAGGTTCATTATCAAGGCCAAATACTCGTGCAACCACTGTTGTGTGTGTTTGCGTGTATTTTGCCTCGTTTTCAGTGACCTTGCAGTATGTGTCAGTTTCCTTCATTCATTGGTATAATCAGAATAGGTCATTATGGTGTAGTGCGTTAAAAGTTTTCATTATTATTTCACCCAATATTGTCTAGATTAGTACATGGTCTGTCAATGTATATTATAATTATTTACATAGACTTCTTACTGATGTAAGGTTGTATAAATTTCTTTATCATTATTATCAATAAGTGCTGCTTTGGTGTTGGGCTCCAAAAGGTTCGTTATTAATATCAGTATAGACTACTTTGGTGATGGTTGTTATCAATGTTCATAACCACAATCATGTGTACAGGCTACCTTGCTGTTTGATGCATTCTATTTTCTATGCCTCCTGGTTGATTGACACTGTCTCAGCAATGGTATCCGGCATCTCTTGTTGATTTACTTTTGTGTCTAGGCAGACTTCAGGTATCCCAGTAAACCATGTTCCACTCCCATCGTATCCACACAGAGATAGAGTGGTGTAAAGACTGGTAAAGAGGGGAACAGAGAAACAGAAACACAAAGAGTCCGTCACAAAGGAAAAACTGAAAAACTCCCCAGCACTTTGACAGGTGAGAACAACGGAACCTGAAGCCCTGGGCTGTACACAAATAATGCCACGTGGCTTATCCTCACATTCCACACCTGCTGCCCCATCCTCCCTTCACTCCCCCTCCCCGTGACCTACATTATACTACTGTTTGTCTGCAGTATTAAAGGCCAGTGTATTTTCACTTCTTGCTCACCCTTGGCTTCGGGATTTAGCCCTTCCACCAGATGATATCGGGTACCTCCTGGGGGCTTGCCGGTCGCCTTTTTTCTGTCTCACTTCATTGTTGTTACTGTTTTTGTCTTTCAGACAGTCTGCCAGTCCCATGATCCAGTTTTTCTAGGATTACCAGCTGCCGTGGTGAAGTGGTTAGCGTCGCAGACTCCCGGCTGGGAGGTCGTGGGTTCGAATCCCATCAGAGTCATGTGGGTTTTTCTGCCCTGACCGGCTCCTACCCAAAGTTGAGTTTGCTGCGGACTCAGTTGGGAAGACTGGGACCACACAGTTGAGTTTCATCTACTTAATGGATGCTTTTCTGAGAGTGTTGCTCAGATTTCCTGACCAACACTGCAGGTGCCTGTATTTCTCGGGCCTGGTTGACGCCGGGATATATTATGAAAGGAAGCGTAGAGTACAGCCCTGTCACGTAGTCTCAGACCGAAATGGAAATCCTCATTCTCATCGATCAGCATAAAAAAAAATGTCTCAAATTCTGTGGCCCTTCATGCCCTGCTCTCATGGTGACCTAAATTTCGATGTCCTCTCCACGTCTGTGGTCTTGGTTTGGTTCCGTCGGGGTCACCGGTATTGGCGGGTCCATTGGGGCTGTCGTTGGACGGACATGGTGGCGCCCTCTGGGGGGAGAGCTCACGCACACCGGCTCCGCGACTAAGCAATTATTGTCGTCAGTAGGGGGCTCAGTGGGTGGTGTCCTGCGTATGTTAGATCAGAACAGGCGCCACTGAACACCACCGAAGTGACTCGGCAGCAGTGCAGTGTCTCCTCCGGTGGGTTGCCTCTTGACGACTTGACATTGACTGTTCCCTGTGGATTGCCGGTGCCGGGGGGGGGGGGGGGGGGGGGGCGACCGGGATGTGGCTGTGGACGAGGTGTTGGAATAAGTGGCGTGGGTGCACTGCCTCTGAGGTGGCGTAGAGGTTGGGACAGCAAAAAAAAAAAAAAGTTTTTCTAGGATTGATAGACAGGTGATTTGGCTGTCTGCACGTGCAACACGGCAACATGGAGGGAAGAAGGGCGCTGTGGGTGGCGGGAAAGGGTTAATGGCCTCTCAACAGGTAAAAGATACAAGGATAAGGTTAAAAAAGAAATTAAAAAAAAAAGGGAAGGGGGGGGGGGGGGGGAGGAGAGAGAGGAAAACGTCTGTAGTGGCTTACTGCTTGAAGTGGAAAGAAAACGATGTTCCCTGGCTTTGCCATCTTCTCATCTCATGAAAGCTGCACCTTTTTAACTTTGCTTTGTTTTTGATTCACTGGTGTTGATGCTTTTTTTTTTTTTTTACTTAATATTTTTTTCTAAATCAAAGTACCGTAACTTATTATTCTACTTTGGTAATAAGTCTGGTTATTAAGTCTACACTTTTGTGCCACTCAGGATAACCAACTCCTTGACTCCCCCCCCCCCCCCCCCCCCCCCCCCCCCCCCCCCCCCCCCCCGCCCACCCCTCCATTTCTGCTCGTTTTCCATTTCTTTTCCCATGCTGCCCAGATACTTTATATGACATGCACAAAATACTAATGTAAGTAATGAAAAAATAATACTCTTATTTAAATGTAAATGCGTAGATAGAAAAGGTAACGTGATGGGCTTACTTAATTCCAACTTCTGTGTTCACTCACTCTGGGAAGGCTAAACTGGGGCATTACGAATTGCATTATCCATATCCATGGTGTATATACACAGAAGAGATAGAGAGAGAGTCGCTTTTAAAATATATCGTTTGAAAAATGAGTTTGTTGGGGGAGAGAGAGAGAGAGAGAGAGAGAGAGCGGGGAGGCGGTGTGGTAGTTAGGTCGGCTGGGTAAAGCTTTCATCTAATTCCTCCGAAAATTACCAAGCTCTTTTCCATGTTTATGGAAACGGGTGCACATCCTCCCGCCCACCCACCCGCCCTTCCTCGGCTCCTCCTACTCCTCCCAATTGAACACACGCGCGACCTCTCTCACTCTCTCTTTCTAACGCGCGCACGCTCACACACACACACGCACGCACGTGCGCGCGTGCACATATGCACACAGACACGCACGCACACACAAACACACACACACACACACACACACACACACACACTCACACACACACGCGCGCGCGCGCGCGCGCACGCACGCATGCACATTCACGCACGCGCGCGCGCACTCATCTCACATAAGGACAGACTCACACGAATGCAGACAATGCACACCTACACAACCACACGCTCTTAAACTCACATATATTAAGCTGTGGCGCGTGTATACACGACAGAGGGGGCGGTTCGAAAGGGCGTTTTCGCAACAACAACAACAAAATCAAAAGAAAGAAAAAGAGAAAAAGGAGCGAGGGGTGGCGAGTCTGCTGAGTAGCGTTTTCAGCCAGTCTCTCTAAAAACGAATTAGCTGTATGTTATGTTCAAGGAAACAATTAGCTCCCCTCCCACATTCCACCCCTTTCCCCCTTCCCTCCCTCCCAATCTCTGCTGCTCCTTGTCACAGTGGCAGCGAAGCTCTGTCAGAAATGGGCGTTCTTTCTTACGGCAGGCCACACAGTTTGGGCCAGAACATGTCCATTCTCTTCAACTTCAAACATGACTGTAAGCGTGTATCTGGTAGAAAACATGGTCAGATCTGTTGTGTTCTGTTCTTTGGAGGTTTTTCTCTTGTTCTTGCTAAATTTCTCCTGCGGCGGTTTTTTCCACCCGTCTTTCTGGCACATCACCTGTCTCCCAGATTTTTTGTTTGTTTGTTTGTTAAGCCTTCCTCGGGTCCTAGACTGGATTTTGCAAGGCCATGCTATGCTTGTGAAAAACATGTATCTTACAACTTCACCATCGTACTCAAGAATAGACAGACTGTATTTGAGACAAAGTGGGACACATAACAACACATAGACAGACTATGTGATATGGTTTCGAGCCTTATGTCTGTTCATCCCGAGGCATGTCAGTCTGCTTACCATGCGACGCATTAACAGCCTATATCTGTTTGTAGTTTCACGCAGTCTTTCCAGTGCCCAGACCACTCCATTCAATGCATGTTCCTATTCTGATTCTTGTACATGGGCATATGCTCTGCGTGTCACTTTGTTAGTTTGTTGCATGTTCTGGAGAGAGAGAGAGAGAGAGAGAGAGAGAAGAGAGAGAGAGAGAGACAGACAGACAGACAGACATACGCACACAGAGACAGAGAGAGAGAGAGAGACAAAGAGACAGAGAGAGCTACGGTGCTTTTGGCATATTCAATTGTTATCAAAACAGATAACGAGACAGATGGAGATGAAATGATACATGGCGATGAGCCGCTATGCACAGCCTGGCCTTGCATGCTATTCAGCACACCAAGCTAAATCTCTTCGTCTTCCTCCTCTCACTCTCCTCTCTCATCCTCTATCTCTCTCTCTCTCTCTCTCTCTCTCTCTCTCTCTCTCTCTCTACTCCACTCCCTCACCACTACACACACACACACACACTACGACATACACACACACGTACATGCGCGTGCACCCCCCCACCCCACCCCACACACACACATACACACGCGCACACACACTCACACACACACACACACACACACACACACACACACACACACACACCACGCACGCACGCACGCACGCACGCACGCACGCACGCACACTCACTCACTCACTCACTCACTCACGTACGCACATACCTGTACTAATTTTGACTCCCGATCCCTTGGATCGGATGTTGTGGCTCTAAAGCCGAATGCTATTTTGGTGGAATGTCTTTGGGGCAATACGGGGACGTTTAGCGTAGTGGCAGCTGAGTGTGGAATTCGAGCGAAAGAGAGTGGGGTTTAAACTTCAAGTAACAAACAACACGAGCAGGAAGGAACTTACTTGACAATGCTGTCTAAAAGGGATCCTTGGTATGCGAAATCATCAACATATGTCAGGTCCTGTATGAGGCTGTATGAGACGACAAATGGAAGAAGTTCTCGTCATGCTTTTCTTACTTTCGGTTCGACTTCTCACAGAATTCGCTGCAGTTTCAACATGCATAGGGTCGAAGTTTTCCGGCACACGAGTCGATAGGAATTAAGAACCAGGGAGCGTTGAAGGGAGGACAGCCGGCTGCAGCAAGCAGGCTTCATTTGGCCTTTAGTGAACTTGCGGACAGGGACGTGTTGACAGGTATTCTATTGGGGAAACTTACCTCCGGTTGTGAAGTGCGCAAAATGGAATGCTTTGATCGTCTTGCTGAGGCGAGGCGATTATTTGTTAAATAAAGTAAACCTACTGCTGTCATTTCTAACGTGTGTGTGTGTGTGTGTGTGTGTGTGTGTGTGTGTGTGGTGTGTTTTCATTTAACGATTATCCACTATCAAATAATTATAAATACTATAAAATAATTATAAAATTACCATAAATACTGACAAGACCTTTTCAGTTATAATATATATATATATATATATATTATAACTGAAAAGGTCATATGTATTCATTAATTACGCTAAACATGCTAATGGTTGTTGTATCACAAACCATCACTTCTGGTATTACCAATTATCTCTAGTGCTGGCGGGAACGGCATGAAGCTGTTGAGGATGCAAACCTCAAAGCACCTTTCTGAAGATGTGGAATTGTTATTTTCTACTTCTTTTTTTAAAAAAGATATGTTCCAGTCTGTCTAACAAATAAAACAAAAGACTGAAAAAGCGGTCCGTTTTGATCAGTAGGGTCTTCTGTACTGGCAATGAGAAACAAATGGACAAACGAGAAGGAAAAAAGAAGAAGTTGGAGGTTTTCAGCAGTCCCCTCAGCTGATTAGAAGGTAGTGTGATGAGAGTTATCATCTCTTGGCAGTTGGAAAAGGTAGCGAGAATTCAGTAAAATGTTTAAGAACAAACTCGTCTTAGGACTTTTTTTAAGGGGGACGTGGGCGGAGATGGTTGGATTGACGATTAAAAAGATACCGGTAAATATCTTTTTGTTTAGTTTTAATCGACATCAGTACCGTCTTTACATTTCTAATACTAATTCAAGAAACGATCGAACGCGTAAAATGTTAGCATACTACATAACACAGTGAATGCCTTATTTGACTGAAAACCACTATTTTGATTTAAAGCATTTTGATTTGGGATAGCCTTGAGCATAGACAGATCCCCAAGAACATTCTCGCTGCGTTGCAAACCTCTTCGCTGACTGCCATACATTTAAGATACCTCCATGAGAAAAAATTCTTTTTGCCTCGTGTAAACTTCATTGGGTGGGTATACAGAACACAAAATTAGTTTTCCGGCCCTGTGTGTGGAATAATGTTTTCCGCTAACAGCTTTAAAAGTATGCGCTTTTGCGTCGAATAACACAGCGTCTGCGTCTGTGTTTATTGCATTTGAATTCATTTTGGCAGGAAACATAGAGCGACAAGGAAACGATGACGTGAGAGTGACACCTGTCCTGTCTGTACTTTGAGCAGCAATCCTTCCAGCAGCCAGCTTTTTTTTTTTTTTTCAGTGTAGTCGGTAACAGTTCATGCACGCGCCAACGCCCACGTCTTCCGCCATTGAACACTTCAGGATGTGGCAGGTGCCTGTGACGTAGAGCCAACTGTCAGACTGGAGCAGATTTGACGTGGAGCGACTTACCGGTTTCACCCTACACTTGGAGGGGGTTTTCCCCCCACTCTCTTTTTCTTCCTGCTGGCTTTCAGCCATGCGTTGCGTGGCTAGATATGAATGAGTATAATTTCTTACACACTTTTTTTTTTAATTCCTGTTGTATACATGACTTGCGTTGATTGCTCTTGACCTTTTCACGCACGCTGAGAGGTCATTTTAAGTTGGTCTTGAACCCAGTGAAGGTCGCCATTTCAGAGAATAGAAAGATGGTCATCATGGTTTCTGTCTGAATGGCATTCAGAACTGAATTGTTCGTGACGTAGTTGTGTACACTCTGTGGTTGAGACAGGAAGAGGGTAAAAGCCTGATTGCTCATGACGTGCTCAGGTGCGCTGTATGTTTTGGAAGGGAACATGGTAAGAGTCATTGACACCAAGGGGACTTGCTTCGTCCAAAGATGGCCTTCATAATTGCCACTCTTCTCTTTCTATTTCTATTTCTATTTCTCTCTCTCTCTCTCTCTCTCTCTCTCTCTCTCTCTCTCTCTCTCTCTCTCTCTCTCTCTCTCTCTGTTGTGTGTGTGTGTGTGTGTTTTTCCTTATATCAATTCAGTACTGTACATTTTTCTGTAAGTTTTCTTAAGCATGATTACATATTACCTATCATTGTGTTGCATCGCATCATATAGCAGTCACACCCACTTTCCCATGTTTCATAAGGCCACCGTACCAAGAGGGAGTTCCCTACATGCTCTCCTTCCCCTCCCCACCTAATGTTTCCCCAGTCTTTGCAGACAGTTCCCCACCTCACAGAGACTTTTTTTCTGCAGCAGATTGCCAGAGGCTACTTACTTTCAAGCTATGCATGGGCGTTTTGCGCAAACGGGGCATCTACTTAGTTGCAGTCACTTATTGAAAGACCGGCAGAATGTCAGACAGAAAGTAAACATGTGAAAAAGACATTTGAATTGCTTACTTGTTGAACCAGAAACGTTACTTATGGCAGTCAACATTTCCTTAGTGTATGTACCGACAGTCACGTTTCCCGACACTAACATCGCCAGAAGGAGACGATTTTTTGAGGCGCTGCCAAGTGCCCGAAGTGATTGACACTTAAGTTCATTTATATGTGTGTATATATATTGTGTGCTCGTGTTAAACTTCATTACTAGCATTATCATAGTATCATAGCAATTTCTGGTGCAACCAGAACCAAACTTCCCAGACAGATAAATACTGACAAAGACCTTTTCAGTCATAATGAAGAAGTTGTCATGTCAGATGATAGATTTTAGATACATCTTTTCAGCAGTATTTCAACATTGCAAAATTGGCTATTTCTGGCAAAAATACAATACGATACAAGATACGGGTTTTTTTTTTACACTTATGAAATGTTTGTCAAATGTTTTTCACTCTGTATATTACCACAAGTATTAAGCGCTTTTTCTCAACATCATGCAGCATCTAAGAATGTAAAGGTCAGTCCAGCCGTGTGGGCCTGCTGTATCTCTGCAGATGATCAACTGCATTAAATGCCTAAAATGCAAATACAATCTGCATCCCATACCCCCAGTCCACTTCCATTCACCGCACCAACCCCTCACCATTCAATTCGTCCTTTCCATTATTTCTGTGGTGTATGGTTCATGCACACACAGTCGAAAAGGCAAATTGCTTCTCTGGGTTTTTATTGGTTTCCGATACTCTCGACAGCTTATAATTTGATTCTTGATGTTTGACTCTTTCGGGTAGGTTGTGAAGCTGGGTATGATTGCGTATGACAGCCGACGTGTTGCTGTAGTAGTTGTTGTTTTTGTTGTTGTTGTTGTTGTTCTCAATTGTTTGTTTTCGCGATCGCTGTTGATTGGCGCTGACATGTTCACGTCATGTCGTCAGCTTCAAGAAGGTCAGAGGGCAAAGTGCTATTTCCTGTCTGCGGCAGTTAAGTCCGATGGTTTGTGACGTACTCGTGCCCGCTGTGCTGTTTGCCAAGGAAGTGGGGTAGAAAGCCTGATTGTTGTTGACGTTCTCGGGTAGTTTTCTAGCTCAGAATGTAGATCGTTGAGGGTCACGAGCGCCGAGGAATTTTGTGTTGTTGTTATTGTGCTTTCTCAGCTATGAAATATGTAAAGCCCACCTGTCCCCCTTCCCACACACATCACCCCCCCCCCTTCTCTCTCTCTCTCTCTCTCTCTCTCTCTCTCTCTCTCTCTCTCTCTCTCTCTCACTGTGAATACAGAACTTGGTCAGGGACTGCTCATTTATGTCCGTGCGTTCTTTTTTGCTTAACGAGTGCATGCTTTTAAACACAAACCTTCATACCTGATGTTTTTTTTTTGTTTGTTTTTTTTTAGTCATTTTTGAAAGGCAGGTATCCAAGTTGTTCCAGTGTCTAGGGGGCGGTGGGAGAGAGTGACTGGGAGTGGGAGCGAATTCTTTTTACCGTGGAGACCAGGACAGGAATTTCTCGTTTCTGAGTAAGGCACCACACACCGTTTTGCCACCATTACATATAATCCCGAACGTTGAGAGTCTCCATCCCACCCCTACCCCCACCTCTCCGCTCTACGCCTTCCTGCCTTTACAAAACTTCCTGCTTTGCTGTCTTCACGCTTGGTTATGTTTTTCCTCTCCCCCCGCTGAATGAAGACCTCTACTTTTCCTTTAGGAACCCCTTCCTCGCATGTAACTGATCCGGCTCAGACAAGCAGTGTAGTGAGAATGATGCCACTGAGAAAGGCACAAAAGATCAGACATTAAAGAGAGAGAGAAAGAGAAAGAGAGAGAAAGAGAGAGAGAGAGAGAGAGAGAGAGAGAGAGAGAGAGAGAGAGAGAGAGAAAAGAAAAAGAAGGATGGGATTGTATTTTTGCACATGTGCGTACGAGGACGGCTGTGTATAGATTATGTCAGGAGAATTTCGGATGGTTTTTAGTGTTTAGAAACTTGATGATTCGGTGCACAAAGGAACGATTTCTAAAGGCAGTTTAGATACAGCTATCTAAACAAACGTAAAAAAGAGAAGGAAAAAAAAAAAGAAAGAAGGCTGGGGTGGTATTTGCGAACATGTGCGTACGAGGAAGCGCGTATATCGTTTATGTCAGGAGAATTACCGATGGTTTTTAGCGTTCAGAAAATTGGAGATCTGGTGCACAAAGAACGATTTCTAAAGGCAGTTTAGAAACAAATATCTAGACAAACGTTACGGTTAATGTAGTTAAGAACGTTATTTTGTACGCTCATAGGACTTTTGTTTTTCATAGACAGAACCACAGATCTGCGCAGAGAAGATCCCTTTCACCGATTGCTTCAAATGAGAATTTCAATTTGCAAATTCCAGAATTGCTCTAAATGAGAATTTCGATGCTGCAAACCACCGCCTAACTGCATTTTTGCAGAGATTCCCGAGAGATCGGCCAGACTGGCATGCTCCGTTACCAGCCGCCAGACACAGATAACTGTAATTATGTAAACAGGCGTCCATGCACCGAGAGAAAGAACGCTTACTATCTCAGCATCTATTGGCCGCCATTCTGAACCCGTGTGCCAATGACCTGCTCAGAATGTTTCTTCTCTTCCTCGTGGTCGTAGATTTCTCGCAACCGGCCATCTTCGTATCATCCTACGTTATATCTTCCTTTCATCTGACATGGTGTAACCCGAGACGCTCTCTGATTATCTGACCTCATCAGCCCAAGAGGAGGCCTCGCACATCCTCTGTTATCAAGGTCAGAGATTAGAAGGGGGGAGGGGGGGGGGGGTCGGTGAGATCACGTGAGCTACAGAGCGCCCTCTGTCTCTTAGTGTTAGAATTATGTGTACCCCGCCAGGAGAAACAGAGGCCGTAACTTTCGGAATGCCATGGCGGCATGGCAATCACCTTGACACCGAACAGGTAGGGGTCCAGAGAGATAATGGAGTGATAGGCGGAGGCAGTTAATTAAGGAGGCAATCTTTTCACTGTAGATTACAAACCAACCAGCCAACCGAACAAACAAAAACACCACCACCAACAA
>CM065737.1:11936163-11943663 GCA_033310375.1 Conus canariensis | reverse complement strand
GATAGCACCTACTGTGCACCAGCGCTGAGCGCGGTAGATGTCTCGCAGTCCAGCTGATAATATCAAACAAACGCAAGTCCGACCGAAAGTCAAACCACAGAACAGTTAGCCACAGCGACAGGCCACTGAGTGACACGCATTATCATCCGCTGCATCCCCCGTCCGTGTCAGACTCCGATCGACCCCTGTAACCCGAGTCATCGCCCCTGACGGCAGGAAGGAAGGAAACAGCTTATGATATAACGGTTCAAGGCGCCAGTTGTGACCGAAATAAATTCGTCATTGTTACGACTAGGACCTCGTGACACGGACCGATGAAAAGTTGCTGAAGTCCATTCTTTTAGAACGGATATAGTGTTCTTTAAAAAAAAAAAAAAAAAAAAGGTGTCTGAAAATGCACCTTGTTTATTGAAAAGGAGCGGGGTAGGGGTGATTTTGACATTAGGTCTCCAGGATTTCAAACAGATTGAACATGCAGCACGATTAACGCCAAGTATTCAAAACAAAACAAGGTGAATTTATGATATGGCAAGGTACATCTGAAGAACCTTTGCCACCGTACAACAAATCCGTACCCAATCTTAAGGGGTCTGTCTGTGGACCATACTCCATCTTTCCTACATGTTTCGTTAAAAATCGGATCAGTGGTCTGTGCGGACTCTTGCTGAGGATCCTGGACCTGCCCTCTGGTCTGGATCGGCTTTTCTTTCTTTCTCTTTTTCTTTTTTTTTTTTTTTTTTTTTTTTCGTTCTGCGTGACGCCTGTGGCGCTTTCCCTACGCCGCTCAATCTGTCTCCCTCATACATAACAACACCCGAGCTAATGCTGTCGCCCCAGTATCGGCAGTTTACAGGGAGCAATCAGTATCAAGTTGTCTTGAGGCAACCCACCGGAGGAGACCGACACTGTTACTGAATCACTTCGGTGCTATTCACTTGAGTGCCTGATCAGATCAAACTGGGCAGGACACCACCTACTAAGTCACTTGCTAATGACGATGATATCCTAGTGGCGGAACCAGCGTGAATGAGCGTTCCCGTCCTGAGGACACTACTACATGAACTTTCCAATACCAACAACTTTGACGAATTTGCCATGGCCAAGGATGCGGAGAGAAAATCGAATCTGAAGTCACCACAAGAACAAGGCATATCATGTCACAGAATTTGATTTTTTTTTTAATATATATTAAAATGACGAGAAACGAAGATGACGAAGATGATGCTATGGAGTTTCATCCTCGTCAGAGAGTACACGACCGGGAGGTATTCTACCCTTCGCTTCACAAGATATACTCAGCCGTCAACCAGGCCCGAGAAATACAGACACGAGCAGTGTTGGTTTCGAAATTTGAACAACTCTTTGAGAGACGTATCTGTAAAGTGGGTGAAAGTCGACTGTGATTCCGGTCTTCACAGGTCGGAGCAGAAAGGAAAATCCTTAAATGAATGTTTCAGGTGGTAAGCCACCCAACCCACGACCTACCAGCCAGCCACACCTGAATTTAACTGTTCATCCTTGGGCCACTTTCCGTCCTTGCACCGAATTTCGTCGAAAACAGTTCTGTAGCGTTTGAATCTTATTACTGAGAGACTGACAAAATAAACAAACCATTAGACCCGGGTGATAAAACAACCTCTTGAATGAAGGTATTTAATCAGCGAGTGTTAGTAAGCTTGACGAAAAGTTACGAACCTGGCCATAACTGAGACACAGGGACATAAGCAGGCATTTGTTTACAAGAGTCATGAGAACAAAAAACCCTCGGTTTGCCGAACAGAGATATCTGCACAAGTAACTAATTTTCACTCAGTTATACGCGGATAACAGAAATAGTCATCAGATGTTCACTAACTAAAACAAACAAACAAATAATCGAAAAGCTTGAGAGTGAGAACAGGACTCGTGCAAAACGACCTGGATGATCATAATGATGACGCAGTGTTTTCTTTTGCAGAACCATAGCTAATTCGTGAATTTTACCTCACATATCCAACACTGCAGTCTTCACTCCAGCATGTAAACTTTCCGGAAAGCACAACTAAATTGTTTGGATTTCACTAAAAAGGCATCCAACTGACCAAGAACGAAATCTCTCGCTTTCGGTCAACGGTTTGCGATGCTATCGAGGTTAAGGGTCACCGGACAGACCCAAAGACGTCATCAAGGACAATGACCACTATGACGTATGAAAGGCGCCTTGTTGGACCGAAAGTCGTCGCCTGACGTGACGTCACAAGGTCAGTGACCGTCTCGGTGTGTCAACGAAGAACTAGTTGGTGAGATAGTTCGGTAGCTAACTGACATACTGACACTGTTGATGAATCAGTCATTTATACATCAGAGCATAGCTCTGTATGTGTGTGCGTGAGAGAGAGAGAGAGAGAGAGAGTGTGTGTGTGTGTGTGTGTGTGTGTGTGTGTGTGTGTGTGTGTGTGTGTGTGTGTGAACATTCATCTATTGTTACAACTATTCTAAATGGCTGGGGCTGTCTTTCTTCGCGTGCACGTGTTTGTATGATCTAACCAACACATGTCTGTATGAAGACCTAAAGTATTTCAAGTCATTGTGCCGCTATAATTGGCTCTGGATATTGTGCATGTGAAAATGGCATGTTCTTAGTTGGAGTATGAGTGTGTGTGCGTGTGCGTGTCCATTGTATGTGTTTGTACCGCTGTGTGTGTGTGTGTGTGTGTGTGTGTGTGTGTGTGTGTGTGTGTGTGTGTGTGTGTGGTGAATAAGGAGAGGGGGGGGGGGGGGGGAATAAAACGGAGTACACCGCTATGTGATATATTCAGCATTCCAGTCAGCCGACATTCCACAGGAGCATACACCACATAGCTCAGATCCAGTGTAACAGCCCCTTAGAACCACCTCCCCCCATATGTGTTCAATAAATCAGGCTTCCTAGTAGTATTAGCGTGCTGACTCACTCACTGGTCCATTCTCTCGGCATACCAAATCGAATCCCACACCTGAGCGGCTGAGTGACACATGAAGGTAAACACTGAGGCGCCTACGCACCGGGAAGTTCTCTTTCGCTTTGCCTGCGCCCTGGCATAGAGTATGCCAGCTGGCACTAACCTCCGTAAACAGGAGTCGGCTTATGATCGAAAGAGCGGCTTGAGCGTGTGTGTGTTTGTATAGGTACTATGTTGTGTACTGGTAGTCAAGGCCAATCCACGCGCCTTAACCTGAGTTACCGCCCTTCACTACCTTAAACGGACACGGTCTCTTCCCTTTCCCCCTGTGGTTCGGCGGGGTCGGAGGTCGCGCTTGCCGTTCCCATTTTCATTCACGCGCTCAAGGGCATAAGACGGGCCAGCTCTTCTCTCATTGGTTGGGAAACGCGTGACGTCACGTCTGCGCGAACTGGTGTGGCCTGGAGGGCGGCGCGGCGCGCGATCTGTAGAGGTTTGGTACACTTTACGAGTTATCTGCCCTGGACGATCCGACAGTGTGACTGCCGATTGGTGCGAGCAGGACGTGTGAGTTTGGTGGGGGAGGAATGGGTGAACCACCAGTGTTCTGTCCTGTCCAGATTTAGTGAAAAAACTCTAAAGCCACTTTCCATCAGGTGGCGACAGGAACAAAATACCTTCAAGTCATTTCGATTTTTTTTTCTTTCAGTTTTTCGTTAAGTTACTGAAACAAACAAACAAAACAACATTTTGAAAATTGTCTTGGAATGAAGAAAAAGCAGTCACTCTGTTCCAAGGATAGTACACCGAAAACTCCGCTACGGATTAACAGCACCGCCAAGAAATCGAGAACAAGACACAAGTTTATATTCAAGTGACCACCGGAGCGAAGCGTACTACTACTACAACTGCAGTGAGTGAGTGAGTGAGGTGAGGCCGCCAGCTACCCTCGGACAGAGCTCAATAGCCAGTACCTTGATGTGCCACACGGATGCTGAAACAGTGCAGGTGTTCCAGCGCTTTGAGCAGATAGAGATGGGGCACTGTGTCAACTCCGCCAAGTCCGAAGTGTGCTTCTACAAACAGAGGTCTGTGCCGCTTTCAGAGTAAATAGAGGGGTGAATGTTGACAGGTGTGAGAGCTGGAGGTCTTTCAGTGTTTTTTGTATGTTGATGTGTTGTGTTCATATCTGAAGGTGCGTGTTTGTCATGTTTGCATGTGCGCGTACGTAAGTGTGCGTGTATGCTGATGTATACTCTGTCTGTCCATCTCTGTGTCTGTGTTTCTTTCTGTCTGTCTGTCTGTTTGCCCTGTGTGTGTGTGTGTGTGTGTGTGTGTGTGTGTGTGTGTGTGTGTGTGTGTGTGTGTGCTCTGATCATAAAAAAGCAATAGCTATACATATTTCTTGCTTATATTATCTATTTTTAAAAAAAGTGATTCTCCATAACAGCCTTTGTTGTCCGATATTTGAACTGTCTGTTGTTTGTTTTCGTCTTGTTGTTTTACTCATTCTCTCTCTCTGTCTCTCTGTCTCTCTCTCTCTCTCTCTCTCTCTCTCTCTCTCTCTCACACACACACACACACACACACACACACACACACGCACACACACACACACAATCACACACACTGACTGACTGAAACCATTTACTGTCAGATTAACATAGTGTTGTACTGACATTTTTTAAAAAAATAATAAATTAATGAGAAAACGAAAAAAATCCAAATAAACATCTGAATGACATACAAATCATAAAGGAAAATTAACAGAGAAACATTTAACATTTAAAGTAAAGTGATAAAATCAGAAATTGTAACAATAAAACAAATTACATTTTAACTGTACTGAAAATTAGAAAAACACCTCTCTCTCTCTCTCTCTCTCTCTCTCTCTCTCTCTCTCTCTCTCAGAACACCATAAAAAGAAGAAGAAAAGAAAAACACCCCCCCACCCCCCAAACACATGCACACAAAAAACACACAGACCACCCACACTCACAGACACACACACACACACACACACACACACACACACACACACACACACACACACGCACGCACACATACATACACACACAGGCGCGCGCGTATGCCGCACAGAGGGAGAAAGAAAGAGAGAGAGGGGGAGGATGAAAGACTATAGACGGGTGGGGATGGGAGGGAGAGGAATGAATGAACTCAGATTTATGCCAAACCCTCAGAAGTCTAATTTGCCCAAAGCAGCACAGGTACACAATTCACACTTCCAAAGTGGTGGGCCTATCAGTCTTTCTCTTGTTACCGCGGCACACTGGGCCCGCCTGTCCGAGGCGGCGCTCTGTCGTGATAAGCAAACTGTCATCCATTTTCATACCGACTTTTATCAGGCAGACAGCGCCGAGCAGGGGGCGGTGTATCTCCTTGTCGGCCTCTCTGTCTACACACACACACACACACACACACACACACACACACACACGCACGCACGCACGCACGCGCGCACACACACACACACACACATACACACACACACACACACACACACACACACACATGTGGATTTTATAATGAGATCACCCATGCCACCAGGGAGTGTTCATACTCGTACCACCATGGCCAACACCAAAGTTAACAGCCAGTCAAGATGGCCGAATAAACTGATGGAAAGACACTCCGAGAGAGCGCAGACCGCTGACACACAAAAACTATTACCCGCCAGGGGAAGTGACTGTGGATACGGACGGAAAGAGTTACTTCCCATGTTTCTTTGATGTTGTTTTAATGTATATTGGTTTGGTAAATTAAAAAAAAAAAAAAAAATGTCAGCGCTAATATCAATAGAAAATTTTGTTATTCCATGAAAATTTTATAATTCTACAGATAGTTACCAACTTGTAATTACTGACTTCACCTTATGCATGTTCACACTTCATGCATGTTCAGCGGGAAAAAAAAAAGTAAATGAAATAAACTCGCTGCACGGATCGTGGATCGGCCTTTCGATGCGGATCAGTACAAGAACTTAATAAATAGTTCAACTGTTTGCCCAAGAGCCAACTCATTCAAGTTGGGCGCGGGATCCATGATGCAGATTTGGGTGGTCAAAGGGCAAGCAAATCCAGGAGTGTTCGTGGGGCGCTGGCGGACGGTGTGCGCTCTCCCGAGTGCCCCTGTGGTTTGGACTGGTTGTCTGGGCTGTCACTATGCTCTCCTCACCCCCAGTCGACCTGGGGAGGAGGCCAGAAGATTCCTGTTTAGTGTGTGTGTGTGTGTGTGTGTGTGTGTGTGTGTGTGTGTGTGTGTGTGTGTTTTAAGTGGATTAAAGGTAACGGAATCTGATACGTTTGCGACGATTTTTTGTTTCTCACTGAAACGGTGATATCTGTACAGCTTTATCAGGGTTCCGCGTAGCCTTGTAGAGCTGTTGTTGTTGTTGTTGTTGTTGTCATCGTTGCTGTCGTTTGGGTATGTTTGCTCGTGTTTTGCCTTAGGGACAGACTTATATCATCCTCCTCTCTCTCCTTCCCCAGCCTTCCCGCCTCTTCCATGTGTGTTCTCTTTTCAGCTTTCAGTTCTGCCATTTGTTTTTTTGTTTTTCAAGTCCATTGGCTGGTGACTTTTGTTTTGTTTTGTTTTGTTTTGTTTTGCTGTAATCTGTAGTTAGATGCAGGTCTGCGGAATCTCTCTCTCTCTCTCTCTCTCTCTCTCTCTCTCTCTCTCTCTCTCTCTCTCTCTCTCTCTCTCTCAATCCCCTCCCCTCTCATAATACAAATTAACTTGCACCCCTTCATGAGGGCCGTGGCCGCTTCACCTTGAATAAATTACACCCCTCAAAGGTCGCCAAGGATACACTCACTCACTCACTCTCTCTCTCTCTCTCTCTCTCTCTCTCTCTCTCTCCTTCCTTCCTTCCTACACACACACACACACACACACACACACACACACACACACACACACACACACACACACACACACACACAACCAGCGCACTCAGACCCCCCCCCCCCTTCCCCCCAGTGCGAGCATGAACAGGCAACTACCTGGTGCGCAGCCAACTTCAGTTCAAAACAATAGCCTGCCGTGACAGACATGGGCACAGTGACCCCTAACTCTGTCTTTAATAGCGTTACATTATCCACAGGCATTCCACCCTTCTCTTTATGAAGCTGCCAAAAACTATCCATAGCGAATTTAGAAAGGGTCTAAATTAGAGCCTACCCCTCTCTCTCTCTCTCTCTCTCTCTCTCTCTCTCTCTCTCTCTCTCTCTCTCTCTCTCTCTTCATCCCTCCTTCCCTCCCTCTCTGTTGCATGATGAAAAATTAATGTAGTCAAAAGATAAGTATAATACCTCCCATGTCTTCATTGTCATGATCAATATCGTCTTCATCATCATTTCCAATAACGTGGTCATTATTATATAGCCAGGACCAGATGTTGGAAAATGATGCAGGGGGCACATATATTAAGTATATGCATAAAAGCACGCGTAACCGCGCGCGCGCGCGTTATTAATAGATATTTACCGCCATCCCGGCATGAAGATGTCAACGAACTGTTTAGGATGTAATTACGTTTTACACATCTTTTCAGTGTTAC
>CM065737.1:11918663-11926163 GCA_033310375.1 Conus canariensis | reverse complement strand
TTTGTGTACAGCGACTTGATCATCCGCGCTCATGAGTGTGTGTGTGTGTGTGTCTGTCTGTCTGTCTGTCTGTCTGTCTGTCTGTCTGTGTGTATGTGAGAGAGAGAGAGAGAGAGAGAGAGTGCAAGAGTGAACGGGCGGAGGTTTATATGGTGTTTGTTCGCTTTTTGTTGAGTCCATCCACCACCACTACCACCACCACCACCCACCACCCACCATCCCCTTTTTGCCGATATTAGTTTGTTATGGCAAAAACCTTGAATATTTAGCGTAGAACATGCCTTTTTAAAGGTGTGCTGAGAAGAAAAAAAAACTTACCAGTAGAATGTCTTCCTCTGAGCAAAAAAATAAATAAATAAATGACCCCCCCCCCAAAAAAAAAATAATAATAATAATAAATAAATAAATAATAATAATAATAAATAAACAAAAGAGATGACCACTCACTTTCATTGACATCACAATTTGAATCCAGACTTTGGCACAGTGTAGGCTGAAAGCTATGTCTATAGGTTTATAGAACAGTACGAAGCGCGCGTGTTCACCTCGGCAGGTATGCACACATTGGGATGTAAGGAAGGATCTTGGAGGAGGAAGAGAAAGCGAGGTGGAGGAGAAGAGGACGAGGGTGGGGGGGAGGGGAGGTGGGGAGGGAGCCTTAGCCTTGAGCCTATTCTACTGTAGGATTCAGAAGAGGGTGTGGTGCATACAGTAACAGCGTACAACAATGGTTTCACTGCAAACAAGTCCATTTGAAATGACCGTGAATTTAAAACCCTCCTGCATTTGCATTTTTCAGCCCAAAACTGTTCCTAGTATTCGTATTTTTTCGAGAAATCAAAGGAATGCCGTCAGTTCACGACCCTAGTCATGTGAATGAATCGTTTCCCTCACCCCATACTACTGCTAGCATTTCATTGGACACCTCTCAGGGATGCCCATTTATTTTGGATAGCCTCGACTTAAAACAAGGTCGCAGTGTGAGGGAAAGTAATGTAGCACATGCGGCCGGTTGCGGCCGTAACGAACACCAGGGGAGACAGAGTGGCCGGTTACGGCCGCAACGAACACCAGGAGAGACAGAGTGGCCGGTTACGGCCGTAACGAACACCAGGGGAGACAGAGTGGCCGGTTACGGCCGTAACGAACACCAGGGGAGACAAACAGTGTGGCCGGATACGGCCGTAACGAACACCAGGGGAGACAAACAGAGTGGCCGGATACGGCCGTAACGAACACCAGGGGAGACAAACAGAGTGGCCGGATACGGCCGTAACGAACACCAGGGGAGACAAACAGAGTGGCCGGTTACGGCCGTAACGAACACCAGGGGAGACAGAGTGGCCGGATACGGGCGAAACAAATGCAAGAGGGGTTAACTGAATCGACATGGAACAAATTGTTTCCAAAACAAGCTTTTTCATCTTTAAATTTCTTCTAATTGTTAAGAATAATCCATCTTTTTCCAGTTTTGTTTGTTTGTTTTTGATTAGCTCAAACTATTTTCTCTTACCTGCTCGACAAAAAGGCACGGAATGAACTTCAGTAAACATGACAGATAATTATGTTCTCAGAATCAACATGTTTGCGGACATCCTAGAACGAAATGAAACGAATCGCATGTGTATGGGTCCCATGCCTGTGCCAGCCGGAACACACTATCTTATCGCAGAATTACAACGTGACAACAAACGGAGGGGTCTGGGACACTTATCTTAAGCGAGTCTGTCAAAACTCATTTGGTAGAAGATTGAGAAAATGGCCGGCGAGAAGAAGGAGAAGGTGAAAGCATGAACGGTCACCCGTGTCTATAATCTGCAAAGTAATGAGAAAGCTGGAGGTTAAAAGGGGTAAAAAGTAGAAGAAAGAAAGAAAGAAACAAGCAAAGATCAAAAGCAGCGGATACAAACGTCGCGCGCTTGAACAGTTCCTTGCACAACTCGTTTGCGAGTGGTTTTCCTGACAAAATTCGTCAGGTTTGCTCCATGATACATCAACATTTGATCATGTGTATATTTAGTTTCTACAAATTCGTGGCAATGAAGATGTTGACTGCAGGATCCAATAATTGATTTTTAAAAATCATAAATGGAAGAAAAAAAAACGTTGGAAAACGATCTTTTTGTGAAAACAGACCAACAAAAACAGTCGCAACGTTTAGTTCACTACAGACTTCATCAGACTGTTTGCTAATAAAACAATGAGAGAGACGTTTTACGAGAATGATGGTTCCCACCCACCACCACCACCAGGCCTCTCCCCCTCTCACTTTTTTACTTCACCCACCACCACCCTACCTATATAATCCTGCTTACCCTTTCCTCGTTTCATTTCCGACCCAGACTGCCGACACACACGTTGCTCGAACGAACTTATCGGAGGAGAAGGCAGGGGGGGGGGGCGAGCGGGGGGGGGGGGGGGGGGGGCTGCAGAAATCCCTGCCTCGCTTCGCGCAGGGTACAGACCTGAGCTTAGGTGGTGATGGCGGTGGTGAAGCAAGTGGAGGCTTCAGCAGGATCCTGCGAGACAGAGACAGACATGGCGGGGCCTGTCAAAACGGCCTGCTGAACTGCTCTGAACTCGTACAACAGAGGCCGCCGCAGATCTTGTGCGGGAGCAATAACCTTTCACACAACGGTCGCTGTGTGTCTGTCTGTCTATCTGTCTGTCTGTCTCTGTCTCTCTCTCTCTCTCTCTCTCTCTGTCTCTTCTCTCTCTCTCTCTCTCTCTCTCTCTCTCTCTTCTCTCTCTCTCTCTCTCTCTCTGTGTCAATTTTCCTTGTATCAATGCGTTTTCAGCTGCGCCAAGTTGCTATCTCGTAAAACGTTATCTTTAACCTTATCATTTGTATGTATAAAAGAAAACATTGTGTGAAATGATTGTTCAATTACTCCTCATCATGAGGGGCAATAGCCTATATATGATTAAAACATCTGAATCTGAATCTGAGTCTGAATCTGTCTCTCTGTGTCTCTTTCCTCATTCCCCTACCCACTCTCTCTCTCTCTCTCTCTCTCTCTCTCTCTCTCTCTCTCTCTCTCTCTCTCTCTCCCCCTCCCAATCTCTCTCTCCTCATGTCCTCCTGCTCCCGCACCACCACCACCACCCCTTATGTAGTTCACTTCTTCGTACGAATCGCAGGCTGTACCAATTCATACGATTTTATAGCCATGCCGACCGCGAGGGTCCATACTACAGCCCAGCTACGTCAGGAGTTCGAAAGAAACCCCTAAAGGATGTCTGACTGAAGAGTTTGTTGACCCTTTGTCGTGACGTCATGATCGGTAGTAGTCGTCACTGACAGCAGGTAAACGAGTCGACACCAACAGCACAGCCATCAGCTCTGACGTGGGAAAGGGAGGGGGGAGGGGGCAGGGCAGAGACGGAGCGTTTTCCTCGGGGGACGTGTCGGTGGTAAAACGATGACAGTGATGGAAGCTTGCAGTTGCTGATATTGACGGCTGCTCATGTACCTAACATGTGGTTTTCCCATTTGGCTGGCTGTTTGAGACTGTGTGTGTGTGTGTGTGTGTGTGTGTGTGTGTGTGTGTGTGTGTGTGTGTGTGAAAGAGAGAGGGAGAGAGAAAGAGAATAATCTGTGAGTTCGTTCTCGTTGTCTGTATGCGAGTTTGTGTTTGCTTATGTGCTTACAAAGTTAAACCAACAAAAGTGCGCGTTGTCAACTCATTCACCGTGCGTTGGCAGTTTTTTCATCCCACTGATTGGGGTCGTGTGTACAAAAATGAATATGTTATGTTCATGCAAAATCCATAACACCTGCATTACCCATTGGCTTGCGCAAACGTTTTCGAAACTGCCGATAAAATGCTGCATTAAATAACAGCACAGTCCATCGAACTGCCTCATAAGACGTTTTGATGAGTGTGCAAACTTACTGTGGTGTATACTAATAGTGTCAAGAATATGAAAAAAAACAACAGATTTTTCATGGGCGTATTCTTTTAAAGAATGCGAACATTCTTGTTTCAATTGCTTCCATGAACGGAATGAATTTGGTGATGAATACTGATTAGCTCTAGCGCTTCAACTTTGCGTCCAGTGGTTAAACTCCATATCCAAAAAAAGACACTGACGCATCTAACACTGCGCATGCATCTGAATTCTGTTGCAGGTTGCTCTGTTAATGTCTCATATACCCTAGAAGTGTTGGAATGTCAGGATGTGTGTGTGTGTGTGTGTGTGTGTGTGTGTGTGTGTGTGTGTGTGTGTGTGTGTGTGTGTGTGTGAGTTGTTGTTGTTGTTGTTGTTGTTGTTCTTCTTCTTCTTCTTCTTCTTCTTCTTCTTCTTCTTCTTGTTCAGTTTAACGTCTTCCCACTAAAAGTGATATCAGACGAGTGTGTGTGAGTGAGTGAGTGTGTGTGTGTGTGTGTGTGTGTGTGTGTGTGTGTGTGTGTGTGTGTACTCCTCACTAACACTCACAAACACGAGGACCAAACAGGTTCAGAGCGAAGTGGACAGTGTAGCAGCCGTCACAGCCTTCACTGTCCCTCGCTCGTCTCTCATTCCCCACTAGTAAACGATCGGCACCGTCTTTAAGGTTTCCACAAAACTGTCTGCGCATCGATGGCAAGGGAGAAAAGAGATTGAAAGGGTCGGAAGGAGAGACAGAGAGTAACATTATGATACAGAAGGGGCTGAAGGGTCTCAGACCTGTCCAGACGTACACATCAAGATTGAATGGCGCAACCTCAATGGCCATACAACTGAAAGTTAAATACCCGTGCTGTAGCTGGTAGCCGTCCTGAAAGTTAAATACCCGTGCTGTAGCTGGTAGCCGTCCTGAAAGTTAAATACCCGTGCTGTAGCTGGTAGCCGTCCCTTTCAAAATGGCGCGGACGAGGCAGAAAAGGTGGTGGTGGAGGAGGAGAAGATGAAGTGTAAGACGTTTCGCCGTTCACCCAATAAACAGATTGCGACACATCCACGTAGAGTATCACCATCTGATGCCCCAGCTGCGCAAAGATCCTGAGAAATGTCATCAGTACCTCAGAGTGATGCAGCATGTCTGTTGGAATGATTTTGATGGCTTTTCGTGTAAAGAAATGTTCTGTCCTCCTAGCAGCACTGATGAGTTTCTCCTCGTCCATGTTGCCAAGAGAGAATACCTCAGTGAAAAGTCCAGAGCGCAGTCTTTCTTTCTTTCTGCGTACGCAGGCTGATACTCCTGCGGACACTGCCTGTATAGACAGGCAGTGGAGTTTTGTGTGTATGACCATTTTTTTTTTTTTATCTCGCCATTAAGGCAGCCATACTCCATCTTCGGGGAAGGTGCATGCTGTGTATAACGTGTCATCCATACCAACGGCCAAACTGGCCTTCTCTTCCGAAAGTTGCTGATGGGATTTTACGTGTGTGCAAGATGTTGTGCGTGCGTTCACACACGGAACCTCGGTTTATGGTCTCATTCCAAGGACTGTATGGGGAATGGAGTCAGAACCAATGTTAACTCCGAGAGAAAAATCCTCCTGTACCGAAACGGCCCGGCGGAGATTCGAACCGGTAATCCTTTGATTACGAGTCCGGCGCTCTACCAACTGAGCTATTCCGGCCCCCGCTTGAGCATACAGGAATGGAAACCAAAAGGGACTGAGAGAACAGGATGATGAGAGAAGGGGTAACAGGACATTGGACATGCATCGTTAGTTATACGCATCCACAGAGATGAGGACTGAACCACCTTGAGCAGTAGACCTTAACAGAAGGAATTGTCGTTCCACGCGCGTGTTCATTGTGTTGCTGTAGTCGGTGGCCATGGTGATGCACCGTGAGGAGTTCATTGTGTTGATGGCCATGGTGATGCACCGTGAGGTGTTCATTGTGTTGCTGTAGTCGGTGGCCATGGTGATGCACCGTGAGGTGTTCATTGTGTTGCTGTAGTGGATGGCCATGGTGATGCACCGTGAGGTGTTCATTGTGTTGATGGTCATGGTGATGCACCGTGAGGTGTTCATTGTGTTGCTGTAGTGGATGGCCATGGTGATGCATCGTGAGGTGTTCATTGTGTTGCTGTAGTCGGTGGCCATGGTGATGCACCGTGAGGTGTTCATTGTGTTGATGGCCATGGTGATGCATCGTGAGGTGTTCATTGTGTTGATGGCCATGGTGATCCATCGTGAGGTGTTCGTTGTGTTGCTGTAGTGGATGGCCATGGTGATGCATCGTGAGGTGTTTATTGTGTTGCTGTAGTGGATGGCCATGGTGATGCATCGTGAGGTGTTCATTGTGTTGCTGTAGTGGATGGCCATGGTGATGCACCGTGAGGTGTTCGTTGTGTTGATGGCCATGGTGATGCACCGTGAGGTGTTCATTGTGTTGCTGTAGTCGGTGGCCATGGTGATGTACCGTGAGGTGTTCATTGTGTTGCTGTAGTGGATGGCCATGGTGATGCATCGTGAGGTGTTCATTGTGTTGCTGTAGTGGATGGCCATGGTGATGCATCGTGAGGTGTTCATTGTGTTGCTGTAGTCGGTGGCCATGGTGATGCACCGTGAGGTGTTCATTGTGCTGATGGCCATGGTGATGCATCGTGAGGTGTTCATTGTGTTGATGGCCATGGTGATGCATCGTGAGGTGTTCGTTGTGTTGATGGCCATGGTGGTGCATCGTGAGGTGTTCATTGTGTTGCTGTTGTCGGTGGCCATGGTGATGCACCGTGAGGTGTTCATTGTGTTGATGGCCATGGTGATGCACCGTGAAGTGTTCATTGTGTTGATGGCCATGGTGATGCATCGTGAGGTGTTCGTTGTGCTGATGGCCATGGTGATCCATCGTGAGGTGTTCATTGTGTTGATGGCCATGGTGATGCACCGTGAGGTGTTCATTGTGTTGATGGCCATGGTGATGCATCGTGAGGTGTTCGTTGTGTTGATGGCCATGGTGATCCATCGTGAGGTGTTCATTGTGTTGATGCCCAAGGTGATCCATCGTGAGGTGTTCATTGTGTTGATGGCCATGGTGATGCATCGTGAGGTGTTCATTGTGTTGATGGCCATGGTGATGCATCGTGAGGTGTTCGTTGTGTTGCTGTAGTGGATGGCCATGGTGATGCATCGTGAGGTGTTCATTGTGTTGTGTAGTGGATGGCCATGGTGATGCATCGTGAGGTGTTCATTGTGTTGCTGTAGTGGATGGCCATGGTGATGCACCGTGAGGTGTTCATTGTGTTGCTGTAGTGGATGGCCATGGTGATGCACCGTGAGGTGTTCATTGTGTTGCTGTAGTGGATGGCCATGGTGATGCATCGTGAGGTGTTCATTGTGTTGATGGCCATGGTGATGCATCGTGAGGTGTTCATTGTGTTGATGGCCATGGTGATGCACCGTGAGGTGTTCATTGTGTTGCTGTAGTGGATGGCCATGGTGATGCACCGTGAGGTGTTCATTGTGTTGCTGTAGTGGATGGCCATGGTGATGCACCGTGAGGTGTTCATTGTGTTGATGGCCATGGTGATGCACCGTGAGGTGTTCATTGTGTTGCTGT
>CM065737.1:11911163-11916163 GCA_033310375.1 Conus canariensis | reverse complement strand
AGCCTGCGCGCGCATAGGCACACGCGAACATACATATACACATACAGAGAGAGAGAGAGAGATGAGTGTGAAACTGGAAGACTCACCTTTGTTAGAGCATTAGACATCAGAGGCCAGCTGGGTTTCTGTCTGAGAAAGTCCCACGCACTGGTGTTTCTTTCTTCCGAGAGGTCCAGGTGTTACGTTTTACCTTTGGCACTTAGGAGAGCGCCACTTCCCTATTGTGGCTGTTCCTGGCTAAATAACACAGAGCGCGCGCGCGCGCGTGTGTGTGTCTGTCTGTGTGTCTGTGTCTGTGTCTCTCTGTGTGTCAGTCTGTGTGGGTTCTGTCCCCTAAAAGGAGAGTGAGAATGCTCTGGTATCCACCGTCCAATTAGAGGACATGACTATTTTGGGTGTCAAGGAACAAAAATGATGGCTGAAAATAGTTCCTGAAGATTTCTTCTTTGGCTATCAAAAGTCAATAGTTATTATGTTTATGTTGAATATGACGTGAATTTGAAACGGAAAGAAGTTGAATTACACTCGAGTATGTTTCCACGTCGTCCTAATGTTCATGTCTGTCTCTTTCATTGATGAATATTATTTGTATACGTCGATGTTCGTGATTCGTCTAGTTTTGTTCACTTCTTCCGATCGGGGAAGCAAGAAACCTCTTTCTTCGCCTGTGGAAACGCGTTGCCTGTGTATTGTCATTTGGTCGTTCCCTTCGTTAGGTGGTTTAGTAACCCGATGTCTTTTCTCTTACATAAATGTTAATTTGTCAAAACAGCGCAGAGGGAACGACGGTTCTCTAAATATACATTAAGCCTGCTTTTGTCAGACGTTGCGTCAACATTCAACCATATAAACAAGCGTTGAAGTAGTGTCAACATTCAACCCTATAAACAAGCATTGAAGTAGTGTCAACATCCAACCATATAAACAAGCGTTGAAGTAGTGTCAATATTCAACCATGTAAACAAGCGTTGAAGTAGTGTCAACATTCGACCATATAAACAAGCATTGAAGTAGTGTCAGCATTCAACCATATAAACAAGCGTTGAAGTAGTGTCAACATTCAACCATATAAACAAGCGTTAAGTAGTGTCAACATTCAACCATATAAACAAGCGTTAAAGTTGTGTCAACATTCGACCAAAGTTCTGTCAACATTCGACCACATAAACAAGCGTTGAAGTAGTGTCAACATTCAACCATAATAATAAACAATCGTTGAAATAGTGTCAACATTCAACCATAATAATAAACAATCGTTGAAATAGTGTCAACATTCAACCATATAAACAAGCGTTGAAGTAGTGTCAACATTCAACCATATAAACAAGCGTTGAAGTAGTGTCAACATTCAACCATATAAACAAGCGTTAAGTGTCAACATTCAACCATATAAACAAGCGTTGAAGTAGTGTCAACATTCAACCATATAAACAAGCGTTAAAGTAGTGTCAACATTCAACCATATGAACAAGCGTTAAAGTTGTGTCAACATTCGACCATAATTATAAAGAACGTTGAAGTAGTGTCAACATTCAACCATAATTATAAACAAGCGTTGAAGTAGTGTCAACATTCAACCATAATCATAAACAAGCGTTGAAGTAGTGTCAACATTCAACCATATAAACAAGCGTTGAAGTGTGTCGGTGCTGAGACAGTGGCTGGGAGTGGGCTTCAGGTTTGGTGTTTTCCGTCAGTCCTTGTCCTGATGTGAGACCGGGCTGTGTGAAAGATACAACTTGACGCTCACATATGCGCCACAGTGTTCTACTGATGCGCTAGCAGGATTCGTTTTCATTTTTTTATTTTCTGATATATAGGATTTTTTTCCCCTCAGAATTCCAATTTGGCTCAGTTTGAAGGAATCGTTTGCATCGCTATGCTTGTCTCTGTAACCTGGGGAATATGTATTATGTCAACGACGAGTGTTGGTAAAAACAGTTTTCCGAAAATGTTACAAGAGGGTCTTGCAAACTGGTGCCAGTGCAGACGCATTATGTTGCTTGGGGGTCGGTTTTTAACGTGTACACCGATTTGCATGACATGGATGCAGTTCTGAGTTGTCATACTAGATAGTGAAAATGCCAATGAATATATTTCACACTTATGGCAGAGGGGCGAGGGGGAGATGGGTGGATAGGGGATACGTTTGTTATTTGTCGTTTTACATTGATTCATTTGTTTTGCGAAGGGAAGATGTTTAAATTGAATGTATGGTTTGTCTCCAGCCCACTCTGACAAAGAAATATCTATTATAGACAGGTTCCTGGGCCGTGTTTTCAATTTTCGTTATCATCCTCATTTCGCTTAAGTGTGTAGCACCACCAGCCAGCATGTAACACCGACAGATAAACAACAGAAGGCGGCTGGCCAGAAAACAAATACAGTTTTAATGGAGCCTCCGCTGGGAGGGTGGGTCTGTTTGCATCGCGTCAAGAATCGTGTTCTTTGTGTGGCAGCATAATTCAGCCTTATCCGGTGAGAGGAAAGAACCGTGTTTTCTGTTGGCAGCCCTTAAGTGGAGAGTGACAATGCTGGTGTTGTGTTGTCCCGAAGAACAGCGGGGATAATCGACGTTTGTTTAGATGAAGAGAAAGACCAGGAGGGAAGAGGGACAGGGGGTAGTAAACAGGGGGTTTGGATGTGGGAGAAGTTTTTTTTGTTTGTTTTGTGTTGTTGTTGTTTTGGGGGGGGGGGGGGGGGGGGGTTTTGTCATAAACCAAATTACGGAATTCTTATGTTCTTTCCAAAGAAACCCGTACCTTTAAGGTTTATTTGCCGTGCGTGCGTGCGCACGCTTTAGCTTTATTGAGCGTAAGTTATTAAAAGTGCTTATCATTGTTATAGTCTATAGAGCGTTGAGTGGTAATAGAAATTAATTCCCTTGTCAAGTGAAATAAAGAACAGCTAGCGGGAGATAAAATTTAAAAAAAAACGGAGATGTAAGAAAAATAAAACAGGGGTCGACTTCTTCGAAAGAAAAAAAAAAGAAAACGAAAAAGGAAACATCAAACAAACAACAACAACAAAAGCTCTGTCAGACATCAGGCTCTTGAACATCTCGTCGTCGTTGACCACTGAGGTGAAGCGTAAGATTTCACAGGGGAAAGCAAAGTGTTACGACCTAATAATGTAGTTGGATATCGTATGGATCAAAAGCGTCCCTCCCACTAAAGTTGCATTTTTATCTCATTGCACCGTCGTGTGTGTACGGAAAGAACTTTACTGAATCTCCAGATGAGGGGAGAAAACCCTGAAAACGGGATCGTTTAACTCGTGCGCTGCACATCACGTTTTCTTCATATCTTCGGGTTGTACCCAGATTCTGTCAGTCCTTCTGAGAACTAACTTTAAACCCCTTTTTAATGTTTATTAGTGCAGTAAATCCTTTGGCAATTGTGTTTATCCCATCCACGGTCGTTTGCGCGTTTTCCCAGTTTGAAGGCATTGTTAATGGGCCTCTCCATTCTTATCGCTGGGTCCTTGCGCTCACAGAATGCATAGTGGAAGGGAAAGGGAAGAAGGGGCATGTCAGGGTAGGGTGGGGTCCCGCAGGATCTTCTCGTGCAGGTGACCGTTCAGCAAGTTCAAGTCAAATGGATTGGTGGTGGGGTGTTGATTTTTTTTTTCATCACACTCTGCGAAGTAGTCAGTCGTTGTTGTTGTTCTTGTTGTCGTTGTTGTTGTCATACCCTGGCTAAAAGACTCCAGGGATCACCCGAACAGCCGAAGTACTTGAACACTGTGGTACAAATGCATCAGCTTGGGATGAGAACATTACGTGTGTGACCGTTTTTTATTACCCCGCCACGTGTGCAGCCACACTCCGACTTCGGGGAATTTTGGAGACTGATGATGTTATGCTAGGAGCTTGTCACAACTGAAGACAATCTCCGCATAACTATGCAGAGCATAACAGCATTTTGATGTAGCCTGGGTGTTCTAGCCTGAAGCCAAGGCGGGAAGTAGTCAGTCAGTAGTGAGCTCTTGGATTTGTACCATAACCGAACCAGAATATTCAGTTTGTCTAGTGTTTTTCAGAGGAAATTAATGAATGGGGGGAAAAAGATGGTGACAATATTTGTTCTTACTTGTACAGAAGAAAACCAGTTCAGCAGTATGTGTAGTGCTGCTCATTATATTCGTGTAGCTGGAAGTGATGCTTACTTTGGCCATGTGATTGCTGCAGACAGACCCCACCTGTCTGTCACTATCATCTTTGCACGGCTGATTTTCTGATTTTTCTTCTTTTTCTTCCTTTCTTTCTTTCTTTCATTTTATTGTAGATTAACAGTTTTTTAACCGAAATTTTCTTCTTCTTTTTTCACACACACACACGCGCGCGCGCCCGCACCCTTATCGTTCCAAAGAGGAATAAAATCAAGTGTTTTCCCAAAAACCATAACTGGCTTAATCTTTCTCTCAGCTGGAAAACAGGATGTTAGTTCCCACGACCAGGAAGATCTTGCCAAGAGAATCCGTGCCGTGTGACCTTGATCATAAACCGTAGTGTGAACTGTATTGCTGAACCCATTGTCCACTGACTTGACATTTAAAACCTGACCGTGACCTCTCAGATTTCGACTGTGTACCCCCAAAGACTCGGGTGTTAATCTGTCCGACTAATTGCAGGGTTTGTTTCGTTTTCGTGCCACGACCCCAAAGTTTTCTTCCGGTTCTCATGTTTGTAAGCACGCGTTTCCCCAGTAAAACAGTTCAGGGTCACCTGGTATGTATACACTCTTACAAGCCAAAATGCTGGATCAATTAAAGCATTGCTCAGGACAAGAGGATTGCGTACGTGGCTGTGGATGTCGGCACGGCTTATTAAACAACATAACTAACGTGGCAGTCGATGCGTTTGTTATCACATCCGTCATGAAAACAGGTCACTTTACTTTTCAAATGCATGGGACAGATGTGTGGCTGGATGGCTGAACGGATGGATGGTGTACAGTTAGACAGGTTGGTGTTGTCAGCAGTGTGGCTTCGTGAGTGGG
>CM065737.1:11836163-11908663 GCA_033310375.1 Conus canariensis | reverse complement strand
AAATAAAAATAAAAATGGCCTCCCCTTATCATATCTGCGTTGCTACTTGGTAGTTCCGTTTTGGGGTTTGTTTGGTTTTTTGTTTTGGTTGTTGTTGTTCTTGTCTCCCTCCCCCCCCCCAACCCCCCTTCTTTTTTATTTTTTTTAGAGCAGAAGGTGCGGCAAGATAAAACTGTATGTTTCACGAGATCAAAGGTTAATTAAGGGATAATATAAGTTGACAATATTTACTGGATCTGTTTTTGTATTGTTACTAGCATCGTCAGAGTTGTGTTATTAATATGTGTTTGTTACACCAGCTGTGGTTTTGTTTTGGCAGCGAAACTTTTGATGTACGTTTGTTAATTATTTATTATTTGCAGTCAGAACGGGTTTCTTTTTAGACCATGTTTATATGTTACATCAACATTGTTCGATTTAATGTTTGATCTGTCATTGCTTGATGTCAGAGCGACTATTCAGGCGGTTTTTCATGCGGCTGGGGTGTTCTGCAGTATTTTTGCTGTAAGTGATTTACATTTTAGTTATTTCCGTACTCCTCAACCAGACCCGCCTGCTCTTACGTAGTATGTTTTGGTGAGTGTATGAAAGTGAGAATAAGCACATGGCGGCTCCATTTTTCCCTTTGTGATTCATTTGTCTGTCTTTCTTTTTTCCCCCCAGAACGTCTGCTTTTGAAATGGGGTTTTTGTATGAACTGCGCATTAGGTTTCCAGGAGGAAAATGGGCAGAGAGGGGTGGAATTTCTCGCTATTTCTTCGTCGTTTTCAGTCTCAGGGTGCTTGCTGCATTCCGGTCAGATCATAAGCTTATTGAGAAAAGCTAGTGCTGTGTCTTCTTGTAGATCTGTCCAGAGAAATCTTGTCCGAGTTTCATCCCAACAACATCAATGGTGTCAGCGAAATCTCTTTCGCCTGCGCTCCATGTCTTTTAAAAGTAATTCGTCTTGTCTACCTACCCCTTTCCAAAAACAAATCGATGGAACCAAAAGTCAAAAGAAATATCGTGAATCGGACCAGCTTTAGTTAAGTGCGCACAGGCACATGAAAATGTCTTTCACCAGTTTAGAAAAAAAAAAGGAGGGTGTGTGTGGTATTCGTTCTTCCTCTTAAAACGTGCAATCTGGGAAGGATGCTGAGAGGAGTGACTTTCGTCAGGCGTTGTTGTTTGTGTTTGCAAATTAGTCTTTCGTTTTCGTTTTGCTCAAACAAAGATGAAAGATGCTCGCAAATCAAACGCATTATGCAGGTCAGTACAATCCTCATGATTCATATTTCGCTTCTTCGGGAAGTTTAATAGATCAGCTTATCCCTTTTACCAGAACTGCTGTTTCTTGCTGGAAGACGGCCCGTAGATCCAGAGTTCCACCATTGTACAAGAAGCTCATGCTAATATTTCGGTCGGCCAAGATAGAAAACATTTTTTGGTGCAGTTTTAGGATTAAAAGACTCATTTCTGTCAGTCTTTGATTTCCTTTAAACTTTATTGTCTATTGATCTGTTTAAGTAGAAAGAAACTCGTGGAGAGCGTGGCAGCAGAGAGTCCTCAGAAGAGAAGCCCCCTTCAAGCAAGTGTTTCGGCCCTTATCTCCTGACACTCTAGGGGGTTGGGCCACACCCGGTTCATGACTCCGGATGTCCCTCTGCTGCCCCTTTTTTTCCCATCTTGGGACGAGCCATGGCTGGGATTCGAACCCATGACCCTCTGGACATGCTCATTTTCCACTTAATGACTCGCGCTTTAACCACTGAGCCACAGGAACACCTGATATTTGTAGGGAAATTAAGCCTTATGAAGTTCACTTTTGTTCCTCCTTGACCAGATCCAGCTTGAACACCTCTCTGCCGCTTCTGCCATTGCTTTCAGGGCTCTGGTTTTTTCCTTCCCTGCAACTGAGAGCTGTTTCATGAGGCTGTATGCAGACGTTCCTACAAACCCCCTAGCTCCAATTTCTGCAGTGAGGACTTTGACCTGATAGCCTTCTCTCCTCAGGCTGTTTGCCAGATCAGCATACTTTTCAGTCTTGTAGATTTGAGCTGCCTCCATTCTGTTCTCATATGGCACCGTGAGCTCGATCATGATCAGCTGCTTGGTTGACTTAGAGTGGACTACTATGTCTGGTCTCATGCCACTCTTGCTGATGATCTCTGGGTGACTCTTCCATTCTGGGAGGTCTGCAGTGCACTCCCAGTCATCTGCCCCGTCCAGCAGACTCTGCCTGCATGTTTCGAGTGGCACTGTTGTTCTTGGCCATGATTTGCTGCCTCCTGCCGTGAAGAATGTTGCGGGTGCTTTTGGAGTCCTGATTTTCCCTTTTGTGGTGTTGGTACTAGCCCAGACTACTTGTACAATTTCTTTGAGCACTTGGTTGTGCCTCCATGTGTACCTTCCTTGAGCCAGGGCTACTTTACATGAGCTTAGGACATGCTCCACTGTTTGTTTTTCATGGCAGAGGGGGCATGCAGGATCGTCTGTTTTCCCCACTTCACCAGGTTTGCATTTGAGGGCAGAAGGTCATATGCAGATCTGAGAATGAAGCTGATCCTGAGAGGGGCCATGTGCCAAATGTCATTCCAAGTGAGACTTCTTTGGAGTGCATTCTCCCACGTTGTCCATTGCCCTTGCTGGCTCTGCTGGACTGCTTTTTGGAGTCTTTTTTGGTCTTCTTCTTTTCTCATCTCCTGAATCATCATGTCTCTTTTGGCTTTTCCTTTGGCCTTTGACCACCATTCAGTTTTGGTCACCCCCAGTCCCTGTCTGTTGGTCTGTGTGTGTCCTGTTATTTCTCTGATCTTGAGACTTTCTTTTGCAGAATCCATCGCCTCTTGAACTTTCCATTTTCTGCCTGTCTTCAGCTGGGGCTTAATTGCTTCTACCACCTTGTCTCCTGAGTCCTCCAGCATGCTTTGAAGTCTGATCTTCCCTGCTTTGTATTCCTCCAGGATGGATTTCAGGGGTAGTTTCAGCTTTGCTTGGCGACAGTACAGCGCTATGTCAGTCAGACAGGGTGGGACACCAAGCCATTTCCTTGTGAACTTGTTGATTTTGGCTTCCATTGCCTCCACTATGCTGGTGCAGATGTCGTATATCATCAGAGGCCATAGCAGCTTTGGTATCAGCATGAACTGCAGACACCAGACCTTGTATTTGCCAGGGAGCCCACACTGGTCAATGGTCTCCAAGCCTTCCTCCGCCATCTGCTTGGTTTCTTTTGCTCTTTGTGTGTCTTTCAGCGTATCATCATACCATCTTCCAAGGCTCTTGACTGGTTCTTCTGTGACTGTTGGAATGGCCTGGTTGGCAACACTGAAGACCACAGATCCGGCCACTTTTCCTTTCCTCAGTGAGAGACTCCGTGATTTCTTTGGCTTGAACTTCATTCTGGATGAGGCAACTATGTCGTCCAGCCTCTCCAGCACATGACGTGTCTCGTCTTCTCTGGATGAAATCACTGTAGTGTCATCCATGAAGGCCTTGAGAGGAGGCATCTTGTATCCATCGCCAAGGTCTGTTTGTCTCGCGTTGTTTGTTGCTGCTTTCAAGATGAGTTCCATTGCCAGCACGAACAGTATTGGGGAAATTGCACAGCCCATTGCAATACCCACTTCCAAGTTGATCCAGTCTGTTGTGTACTCCTTGGTAGAGAACCGCATTGAGAAGCCATTGAAGTACTTCTTGAGCATGTCGCGGATGTTCTTTGGCACATGGTACATCTCAAGAGCCAACTGTATCATCTCATGGGGCACAGATCCATATGCGTTTGCCAGATCAAGCCACACTACGTCCAGGTCTCTCTTTTCTGTTTTTGCTTTTTGGATTGCGTCCCAGATCATTGTGGCGTGTTCTACACAGCCCGCCACGCCTGGGATGCCACCTTTCTGGACTGACACATCCAAGTACTTGTTTTCCATCAGGTACTTGGTCAGCCTTGCTGCCATGACAGAGAAGAAGATTTTCCCTTCGACGTTCAGTAGTGATATTGGCCTGAACTGGCTAATGTCACTTGAGTTTTGCTCTTTGGGGATGTACACACCATCTGCCGTCATCCACTGGCCGCTGATCTTCTGGTTTCTCCAAGCCGATCGCAGCAGCCTGTGGAGCCACTCCAGCACCTTGGGACATTTCTTGTAAAGCTGGTAAGGTATTCCGTTTGGCCCTGGTGATGATTTGGCTCTGGCTTTGTCGACCACCTTCTTGATTTCCGCCAACGTTGGAGGCTTGCCATTGAACTGTTCCTCAGGGTTGGTTGGCCACACCAGACCTTGAATGTCGAGTGGTGCTTTGCTCTGTGGGTCAGAGTATGTTTTCCTCAGATGCTGCTCAAGAACTCCTTTGTCCACACTTAGGGTCCCAGATTTTGGCTGCTCAAACAGTGTTCTGGCAAACTGGAAGGGGTCTCTGAAGAAGCGCTCTTGTGTCTTCTTCTTTTTGCTCTTCCTCTTCCTCGCAGATTCCGCTTTGCTGAGGGCACTGTGTTTTTCTTTCAGGTCTTTCCACAGTTTTTCCAAGCCTTGTTTTTCAGCTGGCAGTGCGGTCTTCATTTGCATCTTGAGGTTTTTCTTTTGGACCCTGATCTTGTCCATCTTTTCTTGGCGTCTGGATTTCTTTGGAGGTGTTTTCTCTTTGGGTAGTTTTGCTCCATAGGCGTCTCTACATGTGGCATACACAATGTCCCCATATGTGGCTAGTTTGTGTTCCAGGGTGCTTTTCCCTATCAGTGCATCGAGTCTTTGGACGATTTTTGCATCCAGTTTCTCCCAATCTTCAGTTTCGTTTGCTCGTGGCAGGTTGAGTTTCAGGCGCCTGGCATCGAGGGCCTGTGCAAATTCCTCATCCGAACCAACAGCGTGGATGTCCTTGGCACTGTGGTTTAAATCCTGGCCTTGGTCTTCCGACGTCTTATCTGCTGATGCAGTGCGCTGCTGCTCATTCAGATGAGTCTTCACACATCCCATCTTTGTTCTGTGGATCTTCATGCCACGGGTGGTAGCGAAACGCTTTAATATTATAGGAAAACCAAGGGCAGGCTAGCAATTCTTTCACCATTACTATTTAATAGTGGAGGAAAACCAAGGGCAGGCTAATAATTCTTTCATCATTACATTATTGACTTGGTAAAGATTTGACAAGACAAAGAAAGGATGGGGGGGGGGGGGGGGGGGGATACCGCAGATGAGATTGAGAAAATAGTGTTAAATTTTCCAGTAGCTGGTGACTCGAGTTCTCGTATTTATCTTGGAAATACATCCACCGATGTTGCGTGCTCCAAGGCCTTTCGTCAGCTGATATGCACTCATCAGCGAGGTACGATTGATTAAGTTTGTATTTCTATGGCATCAAATGTAGATATACCACAGTCTATAATTCTGTGGTTTCCTCACCACAAAAGGTTTATTTTTTTTAAATAGAATCCAACAGTACCCAAAGCAACCAGCGAAGGGTAGAAAAGTAAAGCAAAAGAAAGTATAGTAAGGAACTAAGTTGCTGAAAAACTAAAATATTAAATAAAGCGTATAACGTGTAAGGGAAAATCTTTGAGCCTATGCTTGAGGATCCATTTAAGGATGCAAGGGAGGTCAAAAGAGGTCCAACAGTCAGAGTGGTCAGTTCTGCTGTCTAAAGAACCCAAGCATGGTCAGCAGCTAAGAATTGTGCGGAACAGCCTTTACTTGGATGTCCTAAGAGATGCGATCTCCGACAGATTGACCAAACAATAGAGAGAGAGAGAGAGAGAGAGAGAGAGAGAGAGAGAGTATGTATGTATGCATGAATAAGGGCGTGGGGTAGGCTTTCTTGCCGAGTCATACTTTCTATAGCATTTTGAAATCAGAACACCCCTAACCACTCAGGCACGTGCGCGGTAAGCTGAACGGTCCATCAAGTGGGAACTGTACCGTGCCTGAGCCCCAAGGGCCTCCCCTATCAGTCCGCAACACCCGCTTATCGCTGGACTGCTCTCCCCCGTCCTGCTTGAGTGGATAGATAATGTTTCGTTGAACCTGCACCCAGCCCGGGTTTCTAACGTTGTGAACGATGATGATACCCTTGAGCGGTTTCTCTGTATCTGTGGGCCGACCTTCTTGTGTGGCTGGCTTTCATTACCACAGTGATCAGGATTTGACCTCTTGGAGGTTTGGGGGGTTTGGGGCGTTTTTTTTTTTAGGGATTGGAAGTGGAGGAGGGGGGAGATGAGGTGGAGGAGGGGTGTGTAAGGAGAGATGGAGAGGTGGGACTCAAGGCTGTTGAATATGGTTATGCCATACAATTCTCTGACCGTGATTCGAACAGAATCTTTATTGAGAATGAATAGTATCCACAATGTTAGCGTTGAAAGGCCAAAGGGAGAAAGACTGTAGCCGAGAAGATCAATAAAAATGAAAAATTTCGACAATGTAGGGCTGGACACACACACACACACACACACACACACACACACACACACACACACACACACACACACGTGTATTACGATTCTAGTCAAACAATGGTGTGTAAATAGCTGTAATTAGTGCATAAGTAGCAGTAATTAAACGCAGAACCTTCTTACGGTTACGGTTAGAATCTTCCATAATATTCGTTACAGATTTTTTTGTTGTTTTTTTTTTTTTTTTTGCTACAGTTGTGCGCATGTTGATGTAAACATTTCAAACGTCAGAAGTTCTCCGTTGCTGTATTAGCCAGGAATATTGACTTCGGCCGTTGCCAATACGTCAGGAAGTATAGTAGGCCTCAGTCCAACATGGAGCTGGCTGGAACAAAAACAACCCGCTCGGAGCGTCTGTCCACGTGACGTCGTTGGCGCCGTTTCCTCCTGCCAGGTGACGGGTGGCTTTGGTTGCCCCTTTGATCCGGTCAGTGTACGGGGGTTAATTAAATTTACCCTTTGGTCGCCACGTTTATTTGGAGCGTGCAAGATTCGGCTGATTCCGAAATACATACGGCTTATATCAAGACCGATTTCGTGTTTCTTCATCATCTGTTTGTTGGTTACTTGAAAGGAAGGCGTAGAACCGCAGGTGTTTATACCGCCCGTTGAAAAGGGAACGGAGCAGGTTCCACCTTCTGTAGGGAGAGAGCTGGAGGAACTCTGTCTTCAGCCTTAATTGAAGGCGTTCTCGAGAGGCTATGTCCACATTCCTGGTCTGTCGCTGATCTGTCTTCAACTAGAGGATGGAAGAAGAACACCGCACGCTTTATTATTCGTTTTTGTGTCGGATCCAGATTGTAGGTCGGACGGAAAGTGTGAGAAAATTGCGGTTTTGTCTATTGGTGTGTTAGTAAAAGTAATAACAGCGGCATGATGAGGTCGGAGAGCATTGTCAGGATTCGCTGCATTCATTATGCCTGTTGATCTTGTAGTACAGAGAAATTGTTGCCAAACTGATGTTCAGGTAGAGCAGTTCAGATGCAAGTCTCTGTCTCTGTCTCTGTCCTCTCTCTCTCTCTCTCTCTCTCTCACTAACTCTGTGTGTGTGTGTGTGTGTGTGTGTGTGTGTGTGTGTGTGTGTGTGTGTGTGTGAGTGTGACTGATACCAACCACCCACCCTTTAGTATATCCAGTCAGTCATCAACTCGTTTGTCGAATCCTAAACAACATCCAGATAACCTGCCTCGACACACACCACGGCCATAGCACTCTGCTTATAGCGGAACCGTCTGGACGCTGATTGACTGTTTAAACATCAGTGTATTCAACAACAACCAACCAACCAACCAAAAAGAGGAAAAAAGGAAGGAAAAAAGAAGGGGAGAGAGAAGAAGAAGAAGAAAGAAGATTCAGCAGGTTGCTAAATGTTGAGTTCAATGGTCCATCAGATAACGACAGGAAGAAGGAGGAGGGGGGGGGGGGGGGGGTAGCTTAACTCGCTGGCACCAAAGGGTGGCCCTTGGCCCTACAGAGCCACAGTGCTGCTCTCTGAAAGGGGCATCAGCCACCGGCACTGAGAGTGAGTGGTCCGCAGCATCAACAAACCGTGCGCGGACTAGACTGCGTCCTATCACAGAGGTCAGGGCTCAATAGCAGCACACCCGATGCAGCCGTAAACGAAACCTGCTCCTTCTTCTTCTGCTGCACGTGCTCTTCCTTCACAGCACGCACTACGGGGATAGAGTGGGTGGTAGTGGTGGTGGGATTGAGCAAACTGCGCACCCTCCTCCACACCTCCTTTCCTCCCACTCCGTCCCAGACGCAATCCAGTCGTATCCGCTAGTAGACAGTCGATTATTTTTCGAAAAGTGCAGCTGGGAAGTTTTACCGAAAGAAATCCACCCTCGTGTCAATCCAGCCTGCTCTTCGGTCCCCGGTTATTTACTTGACCCCTTTCTTCCACCCGTGCCTTTTTTCATTTCCTAATTGCTGCTCTGAGAGAGAGAGAGAGAGAGAGAGAGAGAGAGACAGACAGACAGACAGACAGACAGACAGACAGAGATGGAGACGTGTGAAGCAAAAACTCACCATTGGTCATGATATTTGTGTATGAAGGATTGATGGGTTTATATGGAGAGAGGGGATACGTAGGAATACTCCAACAGACTGAAATGCAAGTGAAAGCAGTGCCCTCCTATCATATATTATGGGATCACACCATGCACTTGGTTCCAGCCCCTGTATAGACGAAGGGAGCGAACGTCTCTCTGTTTCCTGTTCGTCAGGTTTGCACCCAATTCAATCCCGTCGACCCACTGAGCCCACAGACAGTTCTAGACAATGGGTTCCAGCAAAGACAGTACTCCCTGGTTCCAGTCACTTTGTGAATACACCAACAGAATCTTTCTTTCTTTCTTTCTTTCTGTCTGCGTACGCAGGCTGATACTCCTGCAGACACTGCCTGTATAGACAGGCAGTGGAGTTTTGTGCGTATGACCGTTTTTTCTCCCGCCATTAAGGTAGCCATACTCCATCTTCGGGGAAGGTGCATGCTATGTGTAACGTGTCATTCATACCAACGGCCAAACTGGCCTTCTCTTCCGAAAGTTGGTGATGGGATTTTACGTGCGTGCAAGATGTTGTGCGTGCGTTCACACACGGAACCTCGGTTTATAGTCTCGAAGGACTGTATGGGGAATGGAGTCAGAACCAATGTTAACTCCGAGGAAAAAATCCCCCTGTACCAAAATTCGAACCCGCAACCCCAGGATCACGAGTCCGGCGCTCTACTAACTGAGCTATTCCGACCCCCGAACAGAATCTGATTAAGGCGATACTTTTCTAGTCTTTTCACCTCTATCAGGGAGGTTATGTTCTTTATATTCCCTCATTGGCTGTTTGGTGTAAAGTTTGACTGTCAACAAGAAGACACTTAAAGCTATCGATTTTAGCGAAACTTGGTGGAAGGCTGAAATGTGGCCCACGAACGAAGGCATTGAATTTTCATTCCGATCCGGACCAAAGAGTGAATCCACGATCCGTTCGATCTTGACAGAGCTCTGCGGTCTCCCAATGCTTTTCTAGTTTTTAAGATTTTTGACAATAAGCTGTGGGGAGTTGTGGGTGTACTTGTTTCTTCCTTTACTTCAGTAATCAAACGGCAGTGGAGGATAAATCTGGAAACAGTGGGCAGGTAAATGGTGAAGTGGTCTAGAATATGGTTGTTACAGTATCTACGAATTATCCAGCGGCTGTACATCATCGGGGGTATTTTTAGTTTTATGCACTGCTAACTTACCTCGCAGCCCCCCTTAGAGGGTAGGATTTTATCGCTGCCTGCAGTGGATACAGCGATACCCGAAGAGGCCAGATAAAAGACCTGTAGAGGGCTGTTTGTCTTCAGCGGGTATGTGGAGGAGTCACTAGATATACTAGCGTATATTTATATATACCCTAATAATGATAATTGATGGGGCATGTTATCAGAACTGGAGTATTCTCGACCCACGGCCGTGGCAGAGGAACGAGTACATTTCTCTTCTGTTTGTTCTTGGCTCCATTTAATGACCTGTGTGGCCTTGAGACAACGTCTGCCGGTTCTTGACAGCATTAAATCAGTATATGTGTTTGAAGGAGAAGCTGTTTTGTTCAGTATTTCTTGTTTGTTTTTATTTGTTTGTTTTTTTTTTGTTTGTTTTTTTTAGGGAAGAGGGCGGTGTTTGTGCGTGTTGCCTGCAACATGTTTCAGATCAGAAAAGATACTAAAACCGATTCGGAGTGTTTTCTGTGGCGACTGCGTATCTGTCCATTTTGATAAGTCTTGTTAAAGACTTTTCACAATATAGTGCTAGACTCAGTTTCTTCAAAATCCAAAATCTCTGTCTGTCTGTTTGTTTGTTTTGATTGTTTGCTTGTTTGTTACAAAATGAAATCACAGAAACTGACCCCAGCCAATACCATCATTTTTCCGTTTGCTTTGTAAGCATGTATCGAATGCAATAGTTAAAAAGCCAAACCTCTTGGTGACGTTTGATGCTCGATGAGTGCACATGCAGACACCAGGAGTATCTACCGTCTGGGGCCAAGCTGCTTTCTATTTATCCATCTACCCATCCGTCTTCCGTTGTATCCATCTCAGGATGTTATATATGAATTTTGGCCTACATGTATCATACATGATGTATGTGCGTGCATGCACAAGACTGAATGTGTGCGTGTTCATACACACGGATGTGCCAATATATCTGTATACTTACTTGTTGATTGTAAGTTTTGTGGCAAATGTGTCACGGCACACTCTTCACTGTGCAGAATTTCGGGCGGCGAGCTGTTTGAACGTGTCATCAACGACGACTTCATCCTGACGGAGAAGGCCTGCGTCATGTTCATGCGTCAGATCTGCGAGGGCGTGTCTTTCATGCATAATCAGCGCGTGCTGCACCTGGACATGAAGGTAACTCATTTGCTTTTATTTTCCTCAAGTTAAAGCCTTTTCTTCATCCAACTACAACGTTAACCGAATCTGCTAGAAGTTTGTGGTATAAACTAGAATCGTTAATCTAAGCCAGTGAGAAAGGAAGACATTGATCGTATTTTGGGAGTGTAGACTACTTTTGGAAGGGGTCATGTTGTTCATATACTTAAAAAAAAAAATTAACAAATAAAAGACGCAACAGTTTGACGTGGTTGAGATCCACCGGCTGACTTCTGCTTAAGCTCAGTGGCGGGATACAGAACTTTCCAGACGCAATTATGCACGGATAAAGTGTCAAAGTCTGAACAACGGAACCCGTCAAACGGTTGCAAATTATTTCCATGGCAACTCGTGTTCTATGATTGTGATACTCGTTACGCACTTTCAAACGAGGAAACGAAACTAGCATTATTTTTTTTTTTTTGTACAGTATACATGCATCTGTTATTTATATACATGTGTAGTACTTTCAAACAAGAAAACGAATTATTATACTCGTAAAGTACTTTCAAACAAGAAAACAAAACTAGCATTTCTTTTTGAAACAGTACATGTGCATCTGTGATTTTTATACTCCTAAAGTACTTTCAAACAAGAAAACGAACCTAGCATTTCTTTTTTGAAACAGTATTATGTGAATCGGTGATTTTCATACACGTGAAATAATTTCAAATGAGAAAACGACTTGTTATAATCACAAAGGACTTTCAAATAAGAAAACAAAACTAGCGTGCGTTTTTTTTTCTTCTGAACAATACATATGCATCTGCGATTCTTACATATATTAAGTACTTTGGAACAAAACAAAAAAAAAAAACGAAAGTAGCTTTTTCTTTTCTTTAAACAGTATATGTATAATGAAGAATTTAGCTGATAACGGTGGGCTCCTCTGGCTGCTGGGCTGTTACGTATAATTACGTCTCAGAATTGCTCAGCAGGGGCGGTTCTGAGACTCTTTACTGCACCCGACGTTCAAAGTATCCCAATAAATGTTTGATTTTATGAATCTGGAAGGATGTACCTGTTCGGGAAGTGCGTGGTATGTGACATCAGACTGCCAGCATAGTGTTTTCTGTGTTTGAATAACCGCTTGGCATTATGCGATGGAACACAGGTGAAAGACGAAGTTCACTTTGGTTACGTACGATAGTATTTTACCTTTTTTTTTCATTTAAACTTGTGACCATAAGTTGTAGAGGTGCCATGACACCTGGACAGTCAAGAATCTCTATAGTCCTCTGTCCTCAGTCATAGGCAACAAGGCAGAGGGATTGTCTGCTCTACAGTCCTGTACATAAATGCTTGAAGCTCTTCAAACAGGAGCCCGAAATCAGAGAGTACCATACTTTTGTACCAAGTACCTTTCAGGAACAGCTGCTCAGTAGTATCCGCCAGGAATACCTCATTGCATGGCAGCGAAAGATTCATCCTCATCAAGATCTGTGGTTAGTTTCTTCCCCGTGTCTTGTCAGACTCAACGAGCAGATTCCAACAGTTGGCAACGGCCTGTGGGCTACTGTTAATAGTCGTAAAGCTTTTTTTGTCGTGTGCGTGCTCGTTTCTGTTCAGTTCATTGCATCGATATTTTTTTCCACACTGTTTCCAGCCAGTCGTTAGACCTCTTTTTTTTCTTTCTTTTTTTTTTTTTTTTTTTTTTGTGGTCAACCATTTGTTTGCTTGGCTGGCATTTTGTTTTTATCTAACATCTTCTGAAGAATTTTTTTTCTTATGTTCGTTTTCATGACATTACTTTTAAAAAAAAAGAGGGGGGGGGGGGGGGGGGGAGACGGAAAAAAGATGTGATTACACTTAAGATAAATGCCTTACCACCGTGCACTGACTTGGTCCACAGCCAGAGAACATCCTGTGCTTAACACGGGAGGGCAACCGTATTAAGATCATCGACTTTGGCCTGGCCCGCAAGTACAACCCTCGAGAAGATCTACGTGTGCTCTTCGGAACGCCAGAGTTCGTGGCACCGGAAGTGGTGAACTTCGACCCTATTTCCCCTGCAACGGACATGTGGAGTGTCGGCGTCATCTGTTACGTGCTGTAAGTGTGGGCTTTATGGTGAAAAACGTGTTGTAAGTGTGTGTGTGTGTGGGGTGGGGGTGGGGGTGGGGGGCGCTTTATGGTGAAAAACGTGTTATATGTGGGGGCTTTATGGTGAAAAACGTGTTATAAGTGGGGGCTTTATGCTGAAAAACGTGTTATAAGTGGGGGCTTTATAGTGAAAAACATGTTATGAGTGGGGGCTTTATGGTGAAAAACGTGTTGTAAGTGGGGACTTTATGGTGAAAAACGTGTTATAAGTGGGGGCTTTATAGTGAAAAACGTGTTATGAGTGGGGGCTTTATGGTGAAAAGCGTGTTTTAAGTGGGGGCTTTATGGTGAAACTGTGGGGTGCTCTGTCACGTGGTTTGATCTTAGCCAAAAGGCCGAGAAGCGATGTAGTTTAGACATCTCCTCTTCACTGGTGTAAACAGCTTATAATAATAATAATAATGATTTCTTATATAGCGCTTAATCAAACGAATTTCTCTAAGCGCTTTACAAAGTCATACTACATTCACCCTTCTCATATACAATAATACACCTTACACCCAACTACAAATACTATTACTACAATAACTAACAAATCCTAATCCTACCAATGTGACATTCACTTATTCTTCAAATATCACTACAAAAACTTAATCCTATAACGTTCAATCATACAACAAGTACATATAATAGAGAACATACACATACGCTACATTTGGAAAGGCCCAGACGGCTATGAGTTAGGTTGTACCCCCCCCCCCCCCTCTCCCCACAGCATTGACTAATTATGAGAAAATAGATGGGTTTTAAGTTTAGACTTGAAAGAAGAGATAGAATCTGAATGTCTGAGACAGTCTGGCAGTCTGTTCCACGTCGCTGGAGCTTGAAAAGAGAAAGATCTTTCACCAGTAGTAGTCCTGAAGCGAGTCATTCGCAGAAGGCGGTCGTCAGCACAGGAGCGTAGTTGTCGAGAGGGGGTGTAGATTTTAAGGAGATCTGAGAGATAAGAAGGTCCATTTTCAAAGAGAGCAGAGAAAGTGAGAGTTGAGATTTTGTGCGAGATACGGTTTGAGACAGATAGCCAGTGAAGAGAGTGGAGGAGAGGCGAAATGTGAGCATGTTTTCTTGCTCTACAGACGACTCGGGCTGCATGATTTTGGATTCGCTGTAATCTTTCTATCAGGTATTTTGGAAGGCCGGCCAAAAGTGAGTTGCAGTTTACCCGAACTGTTCAAACAAAAGAACGTTCACTCCTTCTTCATCTTTCTGGTGGATCTACCTACCGTGATATTTCCTGAATATTGATGAGATGCTGCTAAATTTGCCGCTTTGATCAATGTCACAAGGGAGTTTGAAACCATTAGTCGAACTGTCATCCGTGTGACCTTCTTTTCGGTTGTCCAGATTGTGTGGAGGCTGCATCGCGCGTATTTTCATTTTGCGACGTGCTCTAGATGGATGACACAGGCTTCATGAAACTGGAATCATGAACCAGTGAACAACGCCACTGGTTAACACCTGACTACCCGTTTCCCAAAAAAAAGAATAAGGCACGTCTTCCCCAGTAAACTTGACATGGTATAGCTTTCCTTTTTGATAGATGCTAAGGTAACGTGGTCTGTGAGAGGCATGATAGACCGCCGAAAGAAACGGGAATCCCCAACTCAGGCTGTTGGATTTTACTCAAAATTGTTGTGTGCATTAGTCCATGTAAACAGTGGCATATCTTGCTCTAAGTCTGTTGGACACCAAAATGACGTCAAGCAATGCGTTGTTTTTCTTGTGTGGCGCCTTTTTCGAGGGCGGGTTTTACTGGAGCTCATGGAACGTGTTGCAGAAAAAAGAAAAAACAAAACTTACCGGCATCCAGTGCAAAATTTCATAGAGCCGAAGGAGATGCGCAGAGGAGAGTGATGACTGAACTGCCCTTTATCCCAATGTGGGCCTGTGTGTGCACGTATACGTGCACAACATCTGCGTGTGCATGTGGGCGCACCAGTGTGTTGTTTGGGTTGTATGCTGTGCACGCAAGTGTGCAAATCTGAGACTGTATTGAAAATAATTTTCAGATTAAGATTTGGAAAGTGGGTCTGTCGTTAAATTTGTTTTTCTCGCTGTCAAGTCGCTGATTAATTTCTCACAGCAGTTGTTTGAGGTCGATGTAATGAAAAATGTTTAACGATTTGTCGACGATGTTTTAATTAAGCTTATGGATGTTTATGCTAGGTTTGATTGTTTTGTTTATTAGGAGGAATCCGGCCTATTGTGTGCTCATGTTGTTGTGTGTATGGTGAATACAGGCTGGAAAGGAATAGGCAACTTGGATTTTTAAGAGAACATGTCGTGAAGAGCAGGTGTAAAAAATGTCATTTGTTTCTGTGTCAACTGTTTTACAGCTCACACACGGTCCTGTTACAGATAGAAACTGATTCTTTCTCTCTCTCTCTCTCTCTCTCTCTCTCTCTCTCTCTCTCTCTCTCTCTCTCTTCCCCCCCCCCCCCCTCTCTCTCTCTCTCTCTCAGAAACCTCCCCGATGAAACCATCCATCAATACTTCTCCTCTCTCCCTGTGCCATAGCCTAGTGTTTGCTGCACGCCCTTCATCATGAGCACGTCGACAATGTCACCGTCGTTATGTCCCTCCCTCCTTCATAAACGTAGCTTCCAAAAGCAGACAACGCCTTCAAGCCGTGCCCCAGACCGTAGTGCGCGGAGCCTAGTAACAGAGGCCAACCGCCACAATTAGGTAATTTGTACTAACACAATTGCCATGTGAATCCATGTAAGCGTTTTGAATGCTACTATAGATTTGAGCCAGTATTTGATGTTAAACTGATAATTGATCAAAAGAACAACTCCCCACCAATCATTTCCCTTGTGTTTGTTTGTTTGTTTGTTTTGTTTTTTGTTTGTTTGTTGTTGTTGTTTATTTTTTTTATTTTTTTTTTTTATTTTTTTTTTTTGGGGGGGGGGGTATTTTGACCAATGAAATCACAATCTTCAAATACATTACTTCCCACATTTCAGGCCTTTGCACGTCACATTTCAGGCCTTCGCACTCACTCGTGACGCTATCTTTGCGCCAGGTGGAAGCGCCCAAATAGTCCGATTCCTTAGATTTTAATCTGCCTGCTTGGAACCTGCCTGGCTTGTACCTTGATGGCCATATGAAAGAAAATGAGGAGAATCAACTTTCAGACACAATCAAACTTCTCAAAACAATCTAATTGAGCCAATAAGGCCCTGCTCAAGGAGTTGAATAATCAACTCCTTGAGCAGGGCCTTGGCGTATTCATTTTTGGTGTGCAACCACAGATAGCCCTAGCCGGCAGTGGAGACGGCGACGGATGGAAACGTTGTTCCACAGCTGTAGTGAATTAGATAGAATTCCTCCTCCTACTTCTCACTCTGAACCCTGGGGGTGGGAAAGTCTGGGAAATGACGTCACTAATACCTTGGGGAATCAGCCTTGATCCTCCTCTCTGTTCTGCTGTGCTCTCTTGACGACAGCGTATAGGGTAGGTTGGGTGCAGAGGGTTATCTGTGGCTTTTCGTCTGGAGTCTCTCTCTCTCTCTCTCTCTCTCTCTCTCTCTCTCTCTCTCTCTTTCTCTCTCTCTCTTCTCTCTCTCTCTCTCTCTCTCTCTCTCTCTCTCTCTCTCTGTTCGTGTGTGTATGTGTGCGTGTTATGTGGCGTGTTATGTGTGTGTGTGTATATGTGTGTAGTGTGTGTGTGGTGTGTGTGTGTGTGTGTGTGTGAGAGAGAGAGAGAGAGAGAGAGAGAGAGAGAGAGACGCGGATACGGAAAGTTTATTCATGTATAGACCTTTTCCATACATGAAGGAGTGCATATAAACGAAAATAATCAGGTCTAACAAAATACACAATTACAGTATCAACATTACATTTCACAATGCATTCTAGACACGGCAGTAGAATACAACTTAAATGCTTTATACACGTATATTGACAAATTTCTAACAGTTCATTCATGAGAGAGAGAGAGAGAGAGAGAGAGAATACGGGTGTACGAGCTTGCATTATAGTAGGTTTGCGTTCAAGTTATTGTTAACACAACTCTCTTCCTTTCCCCTTCTTCTTGTCTCCCTGTCAGTTTCTTAAAAATCCAGCCATGAAGAACTATCACACATATCTACGTGTGTGTGTGTGTGCGTGTGCGTGTGTGTGGTTTGTTTCTTTGTGCACACGTATGTGTATGTGATAAATTAAACGTGCTTGGACGAAGCCGTGCTAGATGCATAGGCAATGGCAAGACTTTACTTCCCTAACACGATGCTTCATGCGGGAAAAAAAAAGACATTAATCGGGACAGGATGCTGCGTTCCGCAAGCTTGGATCAGGCAGGAGGCAAGCGTTTAAAAAGATATACATCAACGTGGTTATTAAACGTGAGAGGGGTGTCTATGGCCGACGGCACCGGTGGAGGTGTGCAGGAAGCATTTTTCAGGTAGGGGATTTCCGAAAAGCGAGGTGAGATGAGTGAGAGAGCAGACAGGCACGTGCGGCGAGGCGCAGCAGGGAAGAGGGTTGTAGTAGCGGGTCTTGGCCGCGATCCAAGCGCCCAAACGACCTTTGACCTTTGGCAGGATGTGTAGCTCGATGCCAGGTACCGCAGACTGCTCCTCCTGCTGCGAGCTGATGGCGTTAAGCGGGAGGAAGAAGATGGAGAGGGGGGGGGGGGTGCTGTTGGCTGTGGCACCGTTAAGGACTTCGCCTGTCAAACTTGGCCGCTGTGGCCGTAGCTTGTCTGAAAGATGCCCATTACCCGCAATGAGGGACTGGACGGTGAGCCCATAACCTGAGGAATGCCGTGGTTGTAGTAAACACGAATTGTCCACAGACTAATTGAAGAGAGAGAGAGAGGGAGAGAGCGAGCGAAGAGCAAGAGTTCTTCCACTGACAGCAGTAATCTACATTGGCTGATGTTGTACGACCGGTCCACTGTGTAATGACCGTAGATTTTTTTTTTTTTTTTTTTTTTTGGAAAGAAAACAAACTTGCTGCTATCTGCCATATTCAGAAAGTGGGTAACAGACTTCCGTTGAAAAGGAACAATTATAACAGCGATTAAGAAATAAGGCAATAGCGTCGACTGATGAAAGGAATCATACACATTATTCTGGCAGCGAGAGGGGAGGGGGGGGGGGGGGGGGGGAGGGGGAGGTAGTGTCAGCGGTTGACGCATTGCTACTGCACGGGTTTGTCATTGTCAAAAGAACGAAACATGGTGGCAAGCATAATATTTATGTCAAGAGAGCTGACAGGGGGATTAGGATAGGAAATGGGAGAGCATTATATGACACGTCTCTTACAGAGGTGAACACACTTAACAATAACGATGCGTTACACACAGAGACATGAGAAAAAAATGAACATATGAGGTCTCCGCACTTTTCCTGACAGAGACCACGCTACTGTAATTGTGGTCCTGATTTCACTTTGGATTACGGGTGGCAAATTAATAAACAGAGAACTTAGAAAGCGAAAGAAACTTAAACAGCTAAACTGAACACATTTGAAACGGGGATCATTTGAATGTTCAGGCATGGGCTAAAGTTTCCTCTTTTACCTTCAATAATTTGTTTGTTTTCTGTCCTTTACAATAACGACAAACATTTATTTCACGATCCTTTTTTTTTTTTTTTTTTAACTTGTCATGTTCATCTTTCCACACAGACTGTCAGGATTGTCGCCCTTTATGGGAGACACGGAACAGGAAACGCTGTCCAACGTGACCACCGCTACTTGGGACTTCAACGCCGAAGAGTTCGACAATATTTCCAAAGAGGCCAAAGACTTCATCTCCAAACTGCTGCTGAAAGATCCCAGAAAGCGCATGACGGCCACCGACTGTCTGGACCACCAGTGGCTGAGGGTAAGGGCGAGGCTGGTGTGTGTGTGTGTGTGTGTGTCTGTCTGTCTGTCTGTCTGTGTCTGCCAGTGTGTTTGTGTGTCTGTATATCTGCCTGTGAGTGTGTGTGTGTGTCTGTCTGTCTGTGTCTGTGTCTGCCAGTGTCTGTGTGTTTGTGTGTCTGTATATCTGCCTCTGTGTGTGTGTGTGTGTGTGTGTGTGTGTGTGTGTGTGTGTGCTCGTGTTGTCTGCCTGTCTGTGTGTGTCTCAGTCTGTCTGTGAGCCACTGTGTGTGTGTGGCTGCGTTTGTGCATTTGTGTGAGTGTGTGTCTGTGTCTGTCTCTGTGTGTATGTGTGTGCGTGCGTGCATATGTGTGTGTGGGAGATTGCGTGCGTGTGTATTTTTGAGTGTGTTTGCATGCTTGTGTGTGTGTGTGTGTGTGTGTGTGCGTGTGTGTGTGTGTGTGTGTGTGTGTGTGTGTGTGAAGAAATTAGTATTTTCACAGCTCCGCTGCAGGCAAATAATACTATATAAAACATATTGTTTTGTTTTTGTTCGTGGATTGTCATACGTTGGTTGCAAGTTCGGATTACCAGAACTTCCGAAAACTGAAATATTTTATCAATACGATGTTCTTAATATCAGCTGACACAGACATATCAGTTGATACAGTAATATCTCTTTCAAACTACAAACATATGACCTCGTTGATCTTGGCGCCAGACGGCATTCAGCAGGCACAGTGTGTGTGTTGTACAGAGGTCGGTGAAACGGGAGAGCCATATACCAGAACGGTCCCTATCCAAGAAACGTCTCAGAAAGTTCGTCTACAGGAGAAAGTGGCAGGTATGGACCATTGAGGACAGACATGCGCGCACCTGTGTGTGTGTGTGTGTGTGTGTGTGTGTGTGTGTTTGTGTTTGTGTGTGTGTTTGTGTGTGTGTGTGTGTGTGTGTGTTCTTGATTTAATGTCTATTCACCTTGGTGATTTTAGACCCAAAAATAATAGTAATAACAATGAATAGCAATAAATGCTTAAATATCCGATTACATTACAAATTAAAGGTAAAATAACTTAACTACAAATAGTTACCAATAGGACTGTTAGCTAACTGATCGAAAACGTTGTATGTTAACGTCGGTGAAACAAAAATTTCATTGGCAGTATGTTGAGAGAGTATTGTGACAAAACGCCTTAAACCATTACAAAACAAAATATGATCATTACTAATTTTTTGTCCACAGATGCAAACAATGTTTTGGCATACTTAGTGATAAAGGCGTTTGTTTTCCACCAATACATGAGACATACTATTTTTTTCTTAACACGAGAAGGAGCCTTTATGTCACAGACTTTAAAGTTCATATAGCAACAACGAGTATTTGTTTCGATGCTATCAAATTGCTTCCAAACATACGTGTCTAATACGTTATAATATTCTTGTAACGATAATGGAACAAGTATGTTTTCTGACGTTGGCTCGTTTGCTCCCCTTTTAGCCGCTCTGTCAACTTTATCATTGAAATAGATTGAACAATGTGATGGCATCCAAATGAAAGTGATCTCTATGCCTCGCAATGAAAGTGTGTGTGTGTGTGTGTGTGTGTGTGTGTGTGTGTGTGTGTGTGTGTGTGTGTGTGTTTGTCTAGAGAGTCATGTTTATTGTTGTTGTGTGCTGGTTGCTTTGAAAGTCAACAAAAAAAAACAACTCAAAAATGTCAAGGGATTAAAAGAAAAAAAAAACTGTTGGTGCTGTTGAATTGCAGAAAGCCATCAACGCCATGTTAGCATTGAGGAGGATGGGAGTCACTCTATCCTAGCCACGGACCTAGTGTGTACAGGTAGGATGGATACACTCTGTGTGTGTGTGTGTGTGTGTGTGTGTGTGTGTGTGTGTGTGTGTGTGCTCTCGTCCTTTCGTCTCTCTCTCTCTCTCTCTCTCTCTCTCTCTCCCTCATCATCCTCACAATTCTCTGTCCTCCTACACACACACATCACACACAATACGCTGTACCATCAAAATCTGATCAAACATGACCTGCTTCTGTGTCAAAATCAATGTTTCATGAACGGAATGTGATTAAATGCTCTTCTTAATATATTGTCTGTTAACACTTCTACTGGAAAGACGTTAAAACACACACACACACACACACACACACACACACTTGGATCTCTCTCTCTCTCTCTCTCTCTCTCTCTCTCTCTCTGGAGCACATCACCAATTAAAATAAAACAAGACGTTAACCATAGACTTAATATTTTGTTGCCTGCTGTATATATGTGTGTGAGTGAGGGGGTTGGGGGTGGATGTGTGTGTTGTGAATATGTGCCTACACTTCTGTGTGCGCACGTGCTCGCGCGTGCGTGTTTATGTGTGACAAATGCTTAGGTCAGATTATTGGGTTGCTACAGGTTTGTTATTGGCATCATCAACTCTTACCTTGTTTTCCAGAAAACCTGTCACAGCCATGAACCGCCTCACCTTGCGTTGACCTTCATTCTCATTGTGAGGCCTTCAACCCTGTCAACGGTGGTGACGTCATATCTCGTGCAGCTGACGTCATGCGAGATCGTGACGAGGTCCTTTTTTGTTTTTGGCAGCCAGCCAGCCGGCCACAACACCCTCTGTGCCATGTTCAGTCCGTTGGACGAGAGTCGCTGTGTAGCAGCTGTCACTCACCTTCGTCTTCATTCTTCATTGAACACTCTGTTTTTTGTACAAGGCTGGAACCCTAATTTCTTTTTTTTTTTTTTTTTTTTGTATTGAATTTACCCATTTTTTAACCAGCCTCAAGCAAAACGCGAAATTGATAGGGTCTCATCCTTTCAACCATCCTCCTTCAAACTTGACGGGTTTCCGTTTGAAATATCATTGGTACAAGACAGTACAGTGTTATCCAGAATTCGATCTGTGTGTATTGCTATCAGAGGTGTATGCACTTCAAAAACCGTGAATTAAAACCAACGAAAGGGGGGATGTCACTCATCAGCAAGATAAAGCTGATAAGTCTCACACACATATTTTTGGGTCAGTGTGTATCTCACACACATCAATAACTTTCTGTTTTATTCATGACCAAGTCACGTTTTTTTTTTTTATTGTTGTTGTTTTTTTTTGTTGGGCTTTTTCACACTTACAGTTGTGTCTGCCATACACTTGATTTTTTTAAGGAGTTTTTTTTGTGTGTGTGTTTTTTTGTGTGTGTTTTTTATTTATTTTTTTTTTTTTTTGGAGCGATTAAAATGACCGTTGGTATCTTGTGCAAATGCACATACTGCTAGTATGTCTTTTGCCCTTCCTTTAGCCCACTTTGTTCGTATCCAAACACACCTACCTGATTACACACACACACACACACACACACACACACACACATATATATATATATATATATATATATATGTATGTATGTGTGTACGTACGTACATACATTCATACATACATACATATAAACATGCATACATACATACATGCATACGTTTCATATTTGATCGTCACTCAGTTACTGTGGTTTTATTTAAGCCTGTTGTTGGACATTTTCAGTTTGTCACACGGTGAGATTTATATGTTTATGTTGTAATCTCAGCTGTCTGTTAATTTTAAATTGATTTGGTATTCATTACTCCGTCGTGTACATTCATATTTGGAAATGTAGATGTACATGTATGTGTCAGCGAGTGTTTGTTTGAACGTGCGTATACGAGCAAATGGGTTTTATGTACTGTGAAAGTACTTGTGCATCTGTGAGAGAGAGAGAGAGAGAGAGAATCGTGTGCATACATGCATTAAATGTAGTTGTGTTTTATAGACAATTTGATCTTATGTTACCAGAATTTCATTTTCGAAATTTGGGACCTAAAACTCATTGACAGTGATATGATTTGGTGGAGTTGTGGAAGAGCTATACGCACTTTTCCCTAAACCCCATGCCGTTGGTATGCTGTGGTCTGCATTCATTTCAAGTTCTCCTCACGGTCTGCATGTTTTAAGTCCTATCTCCCCAACCCTCCCTTGGTTTCTTGTAGTGTACATATGTGGTCATTTCTTTGGAGCGTTCTCAAGGTGTGATCCTTTTTTTATGTAGAGGAATCTTGATGGATGTCAGCCCACTTGTTTGGGAGTAATTGATGTGGCACGGAAGAGTCATTGAGACTGAGTTATAAACATAGCATGAAACTGTGAATCCTGTCATGTACGTTCTTGATGTGGCTTTCATCTTCATATACAGTGTCTGCATGATTTCTTTTTTTTTTTTTTTTTTTTTCTTTTTATCTGACCTGCCTGTTTATACAGTAGCTGAAGGACTTCCATGGTTCTTTTCACAGTGTAAAGACTTTCTGTGGCGTGGTTCTTTATACACACTGTCTAAACGACTTTCACTCATGTGGTCTTATTCTCTAGAGTCAGTGTCTGAACGACTTTCACTCATGTGGCCTTATTCTCTATACAGTGTCTGAACGACTTTCACTCATGTGGCCTGATTCTCTATACAGTGTCTGAACGACTTTCACTCATGTGGCCTGATTCTCTATACAGTGTCTGAACGACTTTCACTCATGTGGCCTTATTCTCTATACACAGTGTCTGAACGACTTTCACTCATGTGGCCTTATTCTCTATACACAGTGTCTGAACGACTTTCACTGTTGTGGCTTTATTCTTCATACTGAAGTGGCCATATTCTTTATACTGATTGCCTGAATGGCTTTTACTAGTGTGGCCTCATCCTTCATACAGAGTATTTTTGCTGTCTCGTTGTCTTGTCGTCCTGCAGAATGTCATTGTTTCTGTACTTACAGCAAACTCTACCATCAGCACAGTTCGAGAGTGAAGTCACAAACCACTGTTACTATGTTCTGTTCAATGCCCTGAGTGGGTAAGCCATGTTCTCCTTCGCTTATTGTTCGTGTTAACTGTAAATATTTTCGTTGTTCATCTTATCACAGTGGTGTTTTTGTTGTTGTACTGTGTAATTATGCCATCCGTAATAATCCATGCGTGATCTTCCTTCATCAGAGGACGGAGAGGGAGGCGGAGGCAATGTGGTGACTGTTAGTATTTTGGTGAATCTCCACACCTCCCAGCAGCCACCATCCACAGCCTGGCATGTACTCTCCTGTGTCTTCATCCTGGTGTACATAGCCCCCCCCCCCCCCCCCAACCTAACACGTAGTTGCCTCCCCCTAATCAGACCATTTGGAAGACAGCGACATGCAATGATTATACCGATCTCGCTTTGTTTGAGGAATGTTTGTATCCACCAGCCCTTTTCATTCTCCTGTTTGGCATGATCAAGAGTTTGAGGTGGTGGAGTGGAGAAGGGGTGGGGGGGGGGGGGATATTTTGTTGTTGTTTTGTTTTGTTTATTGTTGTTTTTGACTCGCATGTATACCAAAGCGAGTCTCTGTAATCACCCTGATTTGGCTGCCCGTGTGTGTGTGTGTGTGTGTGTGTGTGTGTGTGTGTGTGTTTTCTGCATGGATGTTGGTGTGTTGCTGCGTGTGTGTGTGTGTGTGTGTGTGTGTGTGTGTGTGTGTGTCCAAAGCGGACTTGAACATTTTTTTTAAATTCGGTAATTACAGGCAGTAGCAAACCAACACTCGGCAAAATCGTGAATAGTGATAAGCCTTTTCCAGCTATTCCCTGCACGAAGATGTCGGCTACTGGTGAAGGCTGCAGGCCTAAGTCTGCAACTTACGTTCCAGTGAAATTTTCATTGTTTGTGAACTGACATTTTCTTAAAAACTGTGTTAAGGAATAATTGCTTTACATATTGTTAAAAGATGTCTTAAATGATATTTTGCGCATATTATTGCAACAAATATTAGCTATTTTTTATCATGATAAGGCCGTTTAGATTTTTTTTTACTAAGGAGAAAAGCAAAAATGCACACACGTTAGTAAATACAAAACCACACAAATTTTTCATGCAAAATATATCCAAGTCAGAGTTTATCATTTTTGGTCAATCAAGCAAGCAAAGCCACATGAAAATAGCAAGTTAAACAGCCTTTTTTTCTTTTTCTTCTTTTTTTTTTATTTTAAATCTCAGTGATATTTACCAAACAATACCAAAGCGTCATAGATTTGCCTTTGTGGTTGAATCACACAAAATGCAAATGTGCCGATCGATCTGTATGTGGGGAAAATTCGAAATGGATGGTCAAAATGAAATATACGTCATGGATGATGTAAATACAAGATGACGTCGACCATTTGGAACACTTCGACGCTGAAAACACTTATGGGACGGAAGGAAGACGGCAATGAGTTGATCTTCGGTTCGCCATTTGCATGCCCTCTTCAGACAGCTTCCCTGCCACTCTCCACTCACCCAGGTCACCCCACCCTACCACCACCACCACCATCCATCCCCCATCACCACCTTCCCCACTGTCTTCTATTGTAGTGTGTGTGTGTTATAACCTTGTTGAACCGACTGCCTAACACACACACACACACACAAAAACCAACAACCCCGTTTTGGTGGACACAGAGTTAGTGAGTTACACCACTGAACCAAAGATATTAATACATGCTGGTGTCGGCTTTAAGACACCCTCCCTCACCATGTTTGAGATTAGCTACAGGGATAAGACTGTGATGCACCCAGCACGTGGGTCAAATAGGCAATCTCTCTCTCTCTCTCTCTCTCTCTCTCTCTCTCTCTCTCTCGTTCGTGTGTAGGCCGATATGTGTGTGTGTGTGTGTTGGGGGAGGGGAGAGGGGTTTTTTTTTTTTAATTGGTTGGCACTGGGGTTTTTTTTTTATTTGGGGCGCTGGTGCGGGGAGGGGGGGGGGGGGGTGCTTTTTGTAAGATCTTATTGAAGACCATTTGTGCCTTCCATAGATCAAAAGAGGACAGCAAAATGTCTTCGCCTTTCATATGGTAGAAGTCTGTTACGCTTACTGCAGGCATTCACCACTTCTTGATTGGCGCTCTGTCTGCTTCCTGATCACGGGTCGGCCGTTGACCGCACTTCGTCTGTGGATGTGGTCAATTGTCAGTTGAAAGACACGGCCAGTGGTTCACACACAAGCAAAGGCTTCCTTTAGACAGCGGGCAGGCCCTCCTGAACAGCGGGTAACAAGCCTTCACGCTTGGTTGCCAGAGAGGGCAGCAGTCAGTCCATCAACTCCCTCACGTTGCGTGGTGACAATGGAGCCCGGAAGTGGTCAGTGACTAGTAGGAGTGAACGGGATTCTGACAAAGGCAGGCCCTGGATACTTCTCCTGTCTCTCGTGATCTGTCGGGTCTTCTTGTCAGCGAATCTCCTAAGCAGAGGAGGTCTTGTGAGCCAGCAAGGAAAGTCTGCTTGGACAGACAGCTGCCATAGAAGTACAAACGATGTTCACAGATGTGGCCTCCTTTTTCATCCTGACTGCAACAGAATCCCCACACGACGTGAAATCCTTGTCTCAACTAGAAACAAATCAGGCTAGCAAGCTGACTCCCCCCCCCCCCCCCCCCCCCCCCCCCACCTCCTTGTTTCGGGAATTGATAGATATTTCTATTGGGACATGAGTCAAAATTTGTTTCCATTTGTTTTCCAGAGCACTAGCTTTTTTTTCTACGTTGGTATTCTTTTTAACACAACATTTTCTTCTCCCTGATTGGTAGTGTTCAGAAAGTTATGCTTTGTCGCCCTGTTGACCAATTTTGACACTGTACAGGACGATGTGATTTGCTGTGTTCTAGTGTAATGATGACCATAGTCTCCGCTTCTTTGTCCTTCATGTCAACAACAAAAAGACGGACCACAAAAAAAAAAAAAAAAAAAAAAAATTGGCATTGTGTGTCTGGTTGTGTGTGTGTGTGGGTGTGTGTGTGTGTGAGAGAGAACGTGCGCGCGCGCGCACGTGTGTGTGTGTGTGTGTGTGTGCGCGCGCGCGCATGCGCGCGTGATGTACCCCTGAAACTATTTATTGATAAACCGTGGACTCTCGTAGCCCGTTTTTTCTCTGTATTATTTCCTGTAAGATGATAAATCAAAACTGTTTTGTGGGAGAGAAATGATAGGGAACCGATGAAATATTTGTTATTTTCTTCATACATAACAGCTGTTTATGGTCTGTACAATGTGACTTAAGCTTCGTTATATACTGGCTGTTGACCTACTTCCCCTGTAACCTCTGTATAGCTGTATGTCTAATCCTAGATTTCCAAATGTGGTGTAAATTCCTTCGCACGTGGTTACGCAAGTGTGGAAGGCGATTTGCTCTGTCGTTTTGTGTTGTGCGATATTTCTGTTGTTGTTGTGCTTCGATCTGCAGTCTGCATGGTGCTGTCTACACTCGCACACTGGACGCCTTCTCTGTCTGTCGCTGTCTGTTCCGCTGCCTGATCTGCACTCCTTTCTTGGACTAATATGCAATGGCATTTGTTTGCATGCTGTGTACTTCTCTCTCTCTCTCTCTCTCTCTCTCTCTCTCTCTCTCTCTCTGGTTATCTAGTCGCAGTGATGGTTCAAAGAGTCGCTACGGGTTGGATTCATGATGATGTTTTCTGTAAAGTTAACGACCAACACAGTGTGGTACACCTATTGATTATCACCACCAATTATGCAGTGTGGATGTGTACTTCCGTGTAGAGCAGTCCTGTCCCTAGACACCTGTTTGCCAATAATAAATCTGTATTGTCTCCCTTCTTCCGGCTCTTGGTCTATGTAGAAAAGAGCGCGTGCGTGTGCGTGTAAGGTGCACACGCGCGTGCGCGCGAGCGTGTGTGTATGTGTATGAGTTCAAGCTGCACCCGAGAATGCAGACGAGCTTGTCAAGACTGTTCGTTTATTGAAAGATCTCTCTCTCTCTCTCTCTCTCTCTCTCTCTCTCTCTCTCTCTCTCTCTGTGTGTGTGTGTGTGTGTGTATGAAACACACTATATATATATATATATGTGTGTGTGTGTGTGTGTGTGTGTAACATATACACATTGATATATGGGCGAGAAAGAAATACAGAAAGAAACACGCACACGCTTGAGAAGACAGATAACTACATATCTTTCCATGGCATTTGCTCTATTTTTCATCTTAAGTCACTCGGCACAGTGAGCTATGGAAGTGTCGGAGAAAAGAGTTTTCTTCAAAACCATACGATAATCGAGAGCAAAAACAGGACTACAGCGCCGTCAAACAAAGGAACAAACAACTTACAACACAAGCACAACGCGTTTCGACCGATTGGGTCTTCTTCCTGAATGTCATTTGTCTTGCCTGAAGTAGACCCAGTTGGCCGAACAGTGTTGTGTTTGTTTTGTTGTTTGTCTGTTCCGTCGTTTGGCGGCACAGTGTTTCTGTTTTTGCTCTTGTTTCAAATTCCATTTTGTTTTCTTCTGCTAACATTTGAAGGCCGCTACAGAACGTTTTGAACGCTCGCGGCGAACATGTCGTTGCCCAGAGTGCCAAAATCGCTCCCAATGTAAAAATGATTGCTTGTTTATGTTGATATAGTGGATTGTTCTTCGTTGTCAAATGGTCGCTAAAATTGTCTTCTGACGGAAATCCAGCCAGCTCGATTCGCTATTTGAAAGCAGTTGGTCGTGGTGATTGTTCCCAAACGGTAGCTGGGTTAGTCTTGAGACTCTCGTCTGGTTGCAGGCAGAAAAGGTGCAACGAGGTTGCCTGTCTCTTGAGGGAAGTCTCCTGTGTGTGCAGTCAAAAGCCGTCTCCAGGCCTCCGACATTGCGGTACAAAATGTCACCCCAGTAGAGAATGTCCCCCTGGATGATATTCTGTGCCGGCATGTAATGATATTCTGTGCCGGCATGTAATGATATTCTGTGCCGGCAGGTAACTGTCAACTGCTGAGCAACTTGTCGCCATTTTGTTATTGTACGGTTTGAGGTCGGTTCTGACTCGTCTTTAGTATCACGTGATCTATATAATATATTATACAAGCTGCAATAAAGAAGACGAGTATGCCCAAACAACGATCAATGGCAGTTTTGGATTCAGCTATTCAAAAAGAGAGAGAAAAAAGTCAAAATCAAATACAAAAGTTTATTGCCATTGGTATGTTCCATGGGGTAGATCTAGAAAGACTCGCGGGATGGATCTTTGGGGGGCTGGGGTGGAGGGAGGGGGTCGATTTATTGGAGGGGAAGGTTGTGTCATTTTTGGTATGGCTAAAAACTACCTACGGGTACTTTCCTAGCCTCATATGTACACAGGGATAAATGTCAGAAGCGCTGGGATTGGAGGAGTGATCTAGTACTGTGCACCAGTAGCTTCTGCAGCAGTGGGGGGGGGGGGTAGGGGTGTGTGCACCATGACCGACGACCCCTAGAAATTAAAATCAACGGGTGGAGCTGACACCTTCCCTGTGTCAGTACCGGTGACGACACTAATTGATCGTGCAGCAGATGCGTGTGTGGGCGAAAGACAGCAAAGACACGGGCCCACCAACGCCTGAAGCAGTGTCATACAGTATCACCATCATGGTCATCGTCGTTGTCGTTGTCGTCGTCATCGTTGCCATTGTTGTCGTCCTCGTCATTGTCAGTTCAGGAACCCGGTCGTATACACACTCGATATAGTCACGTGAGCGTTGTATATTCAAGACAGGTTTAAATACACTTTTTCCCCCTTAATACCAATATATCTATATTACTCATTACGGAAGAGATGTGTGTTGCAGCCTGTCTTTTATGCGCTGAGACAATCCGAGCGTCTGCGAGACGAGTGTCTGAGAGGCATACTGGGTGCTGCATGCAAAAACCATCAAGCATGCTGAATTCTAACTTCCACACACCACCACCGCCACTGCCATCAGCACCATCCTTAGAAGGCATCGCAACCATCATCGAAACTAGCGGGGAAAGGCTTTCTGTCATGACTAGTGGTTCGATGTGTGTCATGAACGGAATTGGAACTTGTATTTGATGTAATGATGTTGGAAAAAATATGGATAAATCTTTTGGTGAATATTTGCACTTGTGGTGTAGGACCACGCTGGTTGTACAGCTGTGTGGAAAAAATCAAATTATGGTGTGAACACCATGTAAGTGAACATGATTTGGATTGGTTAGGACGCTGAAGGTTTGAATAATGAGTGAAGCTCACTTTCGTGTGACTGAGTGAATAACAATTTTTGAATCAGACCTGGGGATGGCTTGGACAAGAGCAGACGCCGGATTCTTATAGTTAACCCTTGTGGGGTTAAGGAACTTAAACTCCCTTTTACGTCTAGCTTATAGTATTGCCTGTTAGGCAGAACAACCCTTGGGTGGTTGTGAAAGTAGGACTTGGGGTCGGTCCTGTGGCCTGTGAGAGGTCTGCGATGTCCTTTGACCTGTGAGAGGTTGGAAGTGTAATTGCAGGCAGAAGTCTGCTAGGGCATTATCTTAGTGCTTGTTCCCTAGAGGTGAGTATCAGTTGGGGATGTGTGATTTCTTTAAAAACAAAGAGAAAAACTGAATAAATGTCGGGTAAATGTTATTGACATATTTGGAATGAAAACATTGATTTGTGAATAATTCGTAATTGATTTATGGACAATCGCGTGTATTGAAAAGAATTGTAATATATATATATATATATATATATATATCTATATATATATATATATATAAACAATACTACTTTTCTTGAGAAAATTTCGCTTTTTAAACCCAACTGTAGGTAGGTGCGGCTTGGACAAACAAGATGATTTGTGAGTATCCATTCGTGTTTACATGGAATTTTGTGTATGGAAGAGAAGAGAAAAAAAAAGAGAGAGAAAGAGTAAGAGAAAAAATTCTTCTAAGTATTAATTACGGGACCTGGGGTTTCTTTCAGAACACCTCAGCGTCCGAGCCTAAAGCGGCAGCCTCCCCCTGAACAGTCTGGAGGAAGACCGTTCTTACCCAGCAATATTATAGTGTTGAAAGAATGAAACTGGAAAAGAAAGAAAGTATTTTGTCATGATATATTAATTTGGAAAGAGAAGACTGGAGTGTCATAAAATATTGATTTGATTTATGTATGTATTTATTTTGATTTTGACAATTACTATATTGAAAGGGAGCGTTTAAAAGCAAAGGTTTGGTCTGTTAGTGTTCCTTTGAATGAATGGAGTAGATGCGTGTGCATGGAGTTAGCATGCTGAGTTCGTGACCGAGAGCGTGCGAACGCGGTGTGTGACACTTTCCTTGTATACCTATATCACAACACGCAGAACGGTCAGTCCATATCCCGGACGGGGGGCAAAAAACATACATTCACATAAGGTGGCAATTTGCTCCACAGTAAAGATGAATGTATGACCGACCAGTACAAAGTTGTCACCCAGGGAGGCGGGGTGACATTAACCAATGGTCACATTTTGTACTGCATTAGCAATCTCGAAGTCTTTAGCCTCTATGCACAAGGATCATCTTTCAAACGGGCTAGAAATGTGGACGCTCGATGTTCATATTGCATATCTTCGATTTAGCTATACGAGATTTTTTTCTTTCTTTCTTTCTTTTACTTTAACAGAGTTGCCAGACGCCATGTCCATATTCTCTTAAACTTGGCGCACAGAGTTCCTGAACAGATTGTTTTCTAAGAAATACGCACAGATTTGTTTCCTCTGAGACATTTCGTTGGGCGCTGTAATTACAGCTTGTAGGCCTTTCCATTTATGCACAGTACACTTCCCTTTACAGGTGAACCTGTGCGGTGACGCTTTTGCCTTGCCGCTATGACGATAGTGATTTCTTTTCGAATAGGCTTCCGTGATCTAATATCTCAAGCGCTGAAATTGTTTCGTTTATTGTCTCCCAAATCTCTTGTGAAGTAAGTTTTTTTTTTTTATTACTTTGAAAGCTACGTTAAAACCAATACACTCTTTTGTCTTCCTGCTAATTTTGTTTCTCACTTAACACAGAATGGTAAAACTGTGTGTTTCGATCAACGGAGGTTATTTTTTTAAATGTGTCTGTTTCTTCAAAAACCCTGCTGATCTTTCTGACCACCGTAGGAATGGTACTGCTCGCCTACTACGTTGAGGCACCGTACATCGGCTTGTTGGCTTCATTCGGGTTTAACGTCCACTACCACCTCAAATGATCTATTGCAGACAAGGGTAACTATCCCTGGGGAGTGGGGGTTGGGGGGGGGGGAGAGAGAACCTGCCCACTTAGGCCTGATACCACACTGACATCACCAGAACGACAATTCGTTACGTTCGACATCGAAAATGACGATTTCTAAGAAGAGCCGCGTCAGAGAGATTCGAATTCGCAACGCCTAGCATTGAAGTGGGTGTTCTACCGATGTGCCACCCTGGCTCCCCCGTGTCTCTGCTTCAAGACTAGCTGTGTTGTGGGGAGGGAGCTGAATACCCGTCGCCCCTAACACCTCATTAGGAGCTAGGCACTGTGTGTGTGTGTGTATGTGTGTGTGTGTGTGTGTGTTATAATCGACGTAGTGACAAAATAATCTAACTTTTCCACATTATTGAATTCGCGATGTTTGATGGCTAATCAACATTACACCGACGACAAACTTCTGTTTGAACAAAGATGCCTATCACATTCACAAAAAGATATTATAGCTCAGCCTTTTTCGCACGTACGCTCTCTCTCTCTCTCTCTCTCTCTCTCTCTCTCTCTCTCTCCTCTCACACACACACACACACACACACACACACACGCGCGCGCGCGCGCGCCGCGCGCGCCAGTGACTATTTTGTTTTAAGGTCATGTAGGGCGACTGGCAAGCCCGGTGCATGTCGCCCAATTTCATTTGTCCAAATGCAGGTATAGCTTCAGCCATTTACCCCGGGGTGATCGCAGTCGGACTGGATCATCAACTGCACCATGACGTACGATTTTATCTGAGCAAAGCGTTTGTTTCGTGTGTGTGTGTGTGTGTGTGTGTGTGTGTGTGTGTGTGTGTGTTTATGTGTGTGTGTGTGTTGTGTGTGAAATTTCAAGTGTATCATGAGCAGGTTGTTTGTCTGTTTTATCTGTTGTTTAACCAAACAGTGCAATTGTATCTAAAACAGTTCATGTGACTATTAATGTTTATTTTCAAAGTTAAAACTTGTTCTCGGAAAGGTCATTAACAACATGTCACCAAGATGGAAAACCGAAAAGGCAGCAGGAATGAAGAGGGGAGGAAAGTGGGGGAAGAGAGGAGGGGCAGAAATGAAGAAACAGAACCTCTGGAATTCCACAAATTCTGTCCTTTTTTCCAAGATCAACAATCTAAACACACACGTCATTTCAGAAACTGCGTCACTGTCCGTTCACATTTGACGTCGCTATTTACCTTTGACGTATCTGTCACTCGGCACTTGGGGGTCAAGCAGCCAGTTAATGTTGAACAGATCCAGCATATTGGAATGCTTCAGGCCAGCCGATAGACGTTGAACCGCCACAACCCAAGTGCCACGTGTCGTTAAATGGTCAGTCGGCCAACGGAAAGCCGTCACCAACATCACATGAACCAGCACTTCTCTGAACGGCAATTACTGAGAGAATGTCGGAATCCGCAGAGGCTGCAAGGCCGGTTACAGGCGAGAAGAGACCAACAAGCTCAGCAGGGGTGTCCATTGGCATCGCGGATAGGAAGGTCGCAGGGGTGTCCATAGGTGTGGGAGGCGAAAAGAACAAAGGAGTGATCATAAACACGGGAGGAGGGGAAAAACGTGCAGCAGTGTCAATAGGGATCGGATCTGAACAAGGCGCTGGAATCGGTACGGGGGGTGCCAAAGGCGCTGGGCTCGGCACCGGAAAGAGCGGAGGAGTGACACTGAGTGCGGGAGGAGGAGGAGGGGAAAAAAGCGCAGCAGTGTCCATAGGGATCGGATCTGAAAAGGACGTTGGAATTGTGGGCACTGAGGGTGCCAAAAGCGCTGGGATCACCGCCGGAAAGAACCCTGAAGTGTCCATCGGAATCGGACTGGAAAAAAACACAGGAGTCGGGGGGGACAAGAGCAAGGGAGCGTCAGAGAAGACGGGCATGGGGGTGTCGATCCCGGACAGTGTGGTGGCCCCGCTGATCGGGGCTGGAGCCAACGTGTACATCCTGACCAACGAGCTGACCCAGAGCATGCGGGAGAAGCTGGGCACCTCCTGGCCCTTCGTGCAGGACACGCTCAACTCGCGCTACGCCAAGGTGCTGGCCGGAGGACTGCTGGCCAGTGTGGCCGTCATTGTGGTCTGGAAGATCATCAAACGGTTTACCGCCAAAGCCAAGGTGATCTTGAACCTCTCAATATTCTTTCTGCTTGGAAAGTGTAGGAGAAGCATTCTGTTGTTCTAACTTCTCCATCAGTAAATCATTCTAAATATTATAAGACAGCATTGTTAGTTTCATGCGTATATTCAAGAACCTGGGAATATTTCACTTTCCCGGTTTCTTCGGGGTGGTGGGGGGAGGGGGGGGGGAATGATTAGACTTCTTGAGTTCCCTCTTGAATATGCTAGGACCTCGTTGTCTTCTGCTGTAATTATATGTTCAAAGTGCCGGTGAAGATTTTACAGGCATGTTTATTGATTTAAAATTATTGATTACTGACTCGGTCAAACTGTTGGACCCGGCTTTCTGTCCCGAACAACATGCTTAGAATATTCTGTTCTCTTGCAGTTTCTCCCAAAAATGGCATCACAGAAACAGTATCAAGTTGTTTGTGAAATATAAGCCCTGATAAAACTTAAAGACGTGGTTGGTTTTTAATGGTATGGTTTTGCAAACAAGCAATATAAGGACAGTGTATATGTTTGTTGAATCTCGATCATTGTAGAAAAAAAATAAAAAAAACAACAAAGAAACCTCCCCCCCCCCCCCCCCCCCCCCCCCCCCCCCCCCCAAATCATTCGAATGGACAAGTTAACTTTTGGTGTTTGAACCATATCCTGTTGTGCAGGACAACAGTTTCCCTAATTTGACTTCATTGTGATTCACACTGGCCTTTATGTCCAAAACTAAAGTGCGTGCGTGCGTGTGTGTGTGTGTGTGTGTGTGTGTGTGTTGTGTGTGTGTGTGTGTGTGCATGCGTGTGCCTGCGCGTGTGAGTGTGTGTGTGTGTGCGCGCGCGCGTGCGCATGCGTGCGAGTGTGTGTGTGTGTGTGTGCATGCGTAGTGCTTGTGTGCGTGCGTGCCTACGTGCGTGCGTGCGCGCGCGCGCGTGTGTGTATGTGTGTGTGTGCGCGCGCGAATGACCTGTGTCAGAAACCAGCGGAGGGAGAGGAGGACGAGTCGTGCCAGTGGACCCCCACCAAGACCTACGAACTGACGCCAGTGCCAGACAGCAAGCAGCAGGTGCCCAGGTCGGAGGGCGACGGGGCCTACCCCTCCATGCTGCCCCACAAGATCCAGCTCCGCATTGCCGAGAACCCCCTGAAGACCCTCAAGGCTGGAGACCCTGAGCTGTGCAAGGTGAGAGGAAGTGACCTTCAGGTTGGACATCCACCGCCCTCTGTAGGGGTGTCTGGCGTGGTAGACGGGAGTTACCGTCCTTGGAAAATGGTGGCAGAAGGGGATCTATCTATATACTTCTCCGATACGACGACAACATGTTAAGATAAGCAGTGAAAAGGCATATTGTAGTATTGGGCGTTTGCGGGATTCAAATTTGCAACATTTGCCTGCCAACTCTGTGCTCTACTACGGGCTAGCGAGCATCAGGAGAGAGTTGTCACCTGCTTGTGTTTGTGTGTGCATATTGGTGGGGAAGGGAAAACGAGACGTGTAGAGCAGAGCTTTGGCGAGTGCATGAGCACATCTCTGCGCATAAAGCAGCATGGTGAAAAAAGTCAGAAAAGTTAACTTGGTTCCTAAACGACAGGGGAGAGAATTCAAGTGCTGGAGAGGAAAAAAAAAAGGGCAGTGGCAATCAAAAATTGGCTTCAGTTTTAGTTGTTGAAGGGTATCTGTTTGCAGCTGTTTTGGAGAGGTATTTTAGTTTTAAAATCACATAACAAGAAGTTAATTGTACGAACTGTGTAGAAAAACTACAAGGCTACTCTTCTGCGCTTTCATACCCCATTCATACCTTCATACATTTATATTCAACAACTTAACTCAGAATTTATTGTATCAATGCATATGGGAAAAATGTTTGTCAGAAATGCTTGGGCTGAAAAAAAAAAAAAAAAGTTTTAGCTGTGTGTTTGAGAACAGATAGGGTGGGCAGGTTTCGCAACGGGGGCATTAGTTCCAAACGGTTTGGGCGACAAAGCTTAAGGAACGCTTGCCAGACATTTGACATTTCGCTTTGAGATCTTCAGAGATCTCTGATGAGGAAGCAGGGAGTACGTGACTACTGGCATGTGCAGTGTGTACGGTGGAAGGAGAACCATTAACAAAATGGAAGGCAAGAGTAGCCAGTCTGGCACTGATGACGAAATTGGACAGGCAGCCAGAGAAGCTCCTTCAACAGTGGTGTAGACTGAATGTGATCTCGCTTTTCTTGATTCACAAGGCGTCTGCACTGTTTCGAATTCGTGGAAGCCACGAAATTTGTTATATGGTCAAACCATACAGTAAGCCTCACAGAGCCAAAGGTGATAAGTGAACTAGACAAGTCTACCAAACCCAGCATTTCAATGATTAACAGGGGGGGGGGGGGGGGGGGGGGGGGGGGGGGGGGGGGGGGGGGGGGGGGGGGGGGGGGGGGGGGGGGGGGGGGGGGGGGGGGGGGGGGGGGGGGGGGGGGGGGGGGGGGGGGGGGGGGGGGGGGGGGGGGGGGGGGGGGGGGGGGGGGGGGGGGGGGGGGGGGGGGGGGGGGGGGGGGGGGGGGGGGGGGGGGGGGGGGGGGGGGGGGGGGGGGGGGGGGGGGGGGGGGGGGGGGGGGGGGGGGGGGGGGGGGGGGGGGGGGGGGGGGGGGGGGGGGGGGGGGGGGGGGGGGGGGGGGGGGGGGGGGGGGGGGGGGGGGGGGGGGGGGGGGGGGGGGGGGGGGGGGGGGGGGGGGGGGGGGGGGGGGGGGGGGGGGGGGGGGGGGGGGGGGGGGGGGGGGGGGGGGGGGGGGGGGGGGGGGGGGGGGGGGGGGGGGGGGGGGGGGGGGGGGGGGGGGGGGGGGGGGGGGGGGGGGGGGGGGGGGGGGGGGGGGGGGGGGGGGGGGGGGGGGGGGGGGGGGGGGGGGGGGGGGGGGGGGGGGGGGGGGGGGGGGGGGGGGGGGGGGGGGGGGGGGGGGGGGGGGGGGGGGGGGGGGGGGGGGGGGGGGGGGGGGGGGGGGGGGGGGGGGGGGGGGGGGGGGGGGGGGGGGGGGGGGGGGGGGGGGGGGGGGGGGGGGGGGGGGGGGGGGGGGGGGGGGGGGGGGGGGGGGGGGGGGGGGGGGGGGGGGGGGGGGGGGGGGGGGGGGGGGGGGGGGGGGGGGGGGGGGGGGGGGGGGGTCAGCAATCCTGTCATCACTAAGACAGCAGCAACAGGACTGTACTGTCAGCAATCCTGTCATCACTAAGACAGCAGCAACAGGACTGTACTGTCAGCAATCCTGTCATCACTAAGACAGCAGCAACAGGACTGTACTGTCAGCAATCCTGTCATCACTAAGACAGCAGCAACAGAACTGTACTGTCAGCAATCCTGTCATCACTAAGACAGCAGCAACAGAACTGTACTGTCAGCAATCCTGTCATCACTAAGACAGCAGCAGCAGGACTGTACTGTCAGCCACCTCATTTGCAGCATGCGTTAGACGCAGCACACTTCGACCTGTTAGTCATGGCACGATGAGAGATTGCGTGCTTCACCCATATGCTAAACATGAATTTGAAAGAGATTCCTGAGGCTTCCGATCCCCCCCCCCCCCCCTCTTTTTTTTTTTCATTTCATTTTTCTTTAATTGTTTTTTATTTGGAATGTTTTGGAACAATTCCCATGTGTCTCCGTGTGCATGCGAGTCTCCATTGCTGTGGTGATGAACACGCATTGTCAGCTGCTGAACAACCATTGTCAGCTTGTCTGCCCAGACAAACGTGCTTGAAAAAATCTGCATAAATACTTGAATTATAAACATTATAACCTCCAGTTTTAAAGAAAAAAAAAGTATACAAGATAGTCACCGTGAGGACGAATTGTTACCACCCTTCTTTCGTATCATGCACACATGCGCACGCGTGCACACACACACACACACACACACACACACACACACACACACACACAACATGCGCGCGCGCGCGCGCAACACACACACACACACACACACACTTGTTTGCTAATAAAAATTTAAAAAAAGATGGCGCAACTGCCCTGACCATCTTGTCCCACAGAGGAGAGCAGGATCTGCACTTATTCTAGTCTTTAAATGTTCTTCCTCCACGGCAGATCAAGTGTGCCCAACATCTGATTCGTCCTCTCCAGTAAACTTTTGGGTCTGGATTGAGGTGAGTTGTTTGCCAGATCAGTGTGGCCAGCAGAAAACCAGTCCCTATCTACCCCTCAGACCCCCAGCCGGGCTGCTGCTCCCCCTGACAGTGTGGCAGGCAAGGGCGTGACGCTGGCTGTTTCTGTTCCAGGCCAGAGACGCGGCCACCCGTCACCGCCACACCCGCCATCCGGAGCGGCGTCAGGGGGAGCCGGCAGCAGCGGGGGCGAGTTACAGCCCCTGGCACAGCGAGCAGCCCCATGACAATGACCAGCGCTGTTCTTGCCCCGAGGAACTGTGTGCCTCCCTCCCCCCACAGCCCCGTCTCCTGTACTCGGTCAAGGAGAGCCGCATGGTGCAAAGAGCCATGAACATGGCCGACCCGCACCTGGACCACTTCCTCGCGTATGCCTCGTCCCCCTCGGCGCCCTGCCCCGTGGTGTTGGAGTCTGTGTGTCCCCACCATCTGCACTCCAAATCTTACTGCCTGACTCCACACACCCTGCCTTCCTTCACACCTTGCGTCAACCTCGTGACCAACAGGCTGTCAGATGGAGCGCCTTCACTTGCTTCTTACCATCCACTGGTCCATTCTCCCGTCAGAGAGGTGAACTTGATGTCTGCGCCCAGTCATCCGTCTCCTTGTTTGTCGCATCACCATGGGGTCATGCCTAATTGTCTCCACACTGATGCCAATGCTGGAGTGAGGTACATTCAAGTTCCATGTCAGGAAACGACCATAAAGGAGGGTACTGCCTGGCCAGGTGGAGTATCTGTGTGTTCCGTTGAAGAGTCACAGCCCATGGCCTCAGCGTCTGGCATCACGGAGGTGGCAGGGTGCCAGACATTGATTTCAGAGACGGAGAGCAGGTGTCCGACGGTGGAGAGCAAAGCCAGGTCAGTGAGTCAGCAGACAGACGGTCAGCCAGTGGAGGTGGACCTGGACATGCCTGCACATGCTGCCGACACTCCCCACTCTGTCAGTTTCCACACTGGCCACAACCAGAGCGTGCCCACACGCACGGCCCAGAGTCCAGTCACACCCTCTCAGTGTACCAACACCCCCATCCGTACCGACAACAACTCGATCCATGTCCATAGCTCGGTGACTCGTCCCAGTCGTCTGTCCAGTTTCCCCCAGTCCTGCCTGTCTACTGTCTGCCAGACCCCCCAAGGTGCGGTGATGCAGATCTCAGCGGGTGGGGAGTGCCCAGGCTCCTATCCCGTCCATCAGCACGCCATGCACTTCCACACCCAGCACCCACCTGCTCTGGATGGCTTCAGCAGCAGAGCTCTGCCTGCCCCTTCGCACTTGCAGCCACTGACTTACCACCAGCACGTCTCTGTGGATCATGTGCTGCCATCATTAGGCCAGCATCAACACACAAGAGGTACGCCTCAGCAACAGCAGCAGCCTGTTGTGCAGCATCCATCAGATTCCAGCGTGTCTCAGAATAGTTCGGAGGCTTGCCCATCCCAAGAAAGTCGACAGTATGAAGGTGGTCATCTCGTTTGTGGAAGTCAGGAAACGGCCGCACCGGAAGTGTTAAGCCAAGAAAGGACACTGCTGCCCCAGCAGAATCACGGCAGAGCGGGCACCAGTACTCCAGTGTCGTCCCCTCCTCGTGGCGCGGTTGCCCATCATCATGGCTCTTCCCTTCGTGCCCTGACAGATTATGCTCATGCGGACTACCCTTGGCAGGGGCCTCATGGTGGGCACAGCTATCAGCCCACCCCTCTGTGCCATTTGGGCCAGCAGCCCTCCAGTTCTAGATACTACTCACCTCTCCACAATGCCTGGTCCGCTCCTGCTCCCATGTTTGTGGCACCGTCTTTTGTACACCCCTCTGCCAATTTCTTTTTCTCTTCTCCTGCTGGGATGATGGCTGCCTCTCCCCATTACGGCCTGCTTCCCCCCTCACTGCAGGGACAGTTGATGACCAGCCCCTGGCAAGCCCCCTACCTCTCTGCCCATGCGCCCATGACAGCGCCAAGATACGCCACCTTCAATTCAAACTTCAATCTGAGCAACTCTAACACACACATGCTCATGCAGGAGGCAGGTCAGAACTCTGTACACGTGCTTCCTTTTGCTCCAGAGTCCAGCAGTTTGCAAGTGATCGATTCAGACCACAGCATCAACAGCAATCCTCCCAGTGCAGCTGGCACCAAGGCACAGTACGCCGTTGTTAGCGGCAGTGACGTTTCCCTTCACGTTGTGGGTGCAGAGGCATCCGAGCCTCCCAGGAACGACGTACAGCACATGCCTGGCTCTGCTTCTGGAGACGACGGGAAGAATGCACAGTCCTGTGAAACCTCACTGACTTTGGTAAAGGAGAACAGTCACTATCTGCCGCTGCACGCCGTGGAACCCGACAACGCTGACATGTTCGAGGTCACTGGTGCCGCAACAGAAGACGGTGAAACTCTTCATACAGCTCTACCCGTCCTGGAACGTTCTGAGAGACCCTCAAGTCTGCCTTGCTCAACAGTGACTGCTGCAGCTTCAAGGAAAGGGACGGAAACGCAGTTGTGAAATTCACCCCTGGTGTACGTCTTGAAACCCACCATTCCACCCTGCTTCCCATCGTCCCTCCCACAACCTCCCCCACCCCCACCCTTCTCCCCAGCCAACCAAAATAAACTGTTGATACGAACCGATTAATACTGCACATTCCTAATTATTTGCTACACGGTGCAACACTGCTTTGAGAAGAAGCAAACCTCCCAGTTCCAGAATCTCCATGTTATTCATCAATCCAAGCGATCACGAGGAGCCGTTTCAGGAACACAGTGCTGCAAGGACTATCTTTTTGTAAGACAACTCCGTTTTTTTACTTTTCAAAAAGTCAAAGATAGACGAATTAGCCAAGAACAAAAATTACACATCGGGCAAATCACTTTTTTTTTTTTAGTTAGAGAGAGAGAGAGAGACAAATTAGCAAAGAACAAAAATCAGGTATCAGCAAATTTAAAAAAGAGAGAGAGAAAAAAAAAAAAATAATGCCAGTCAACGGAACTATTGCTTCCGGCAGGGAAGTTTTCACTGGGTTCTACTGCTTTGTCTGTCTGTTAGCAAGAATATCCAAACCCATTGAACCAGTTTCAGTTAAACCAGGTGGATAGATGCAGTGTAGCCTAAGGACGAACTCATTCAGTTCTGCTGCGGATTCGGGTCAACAGCCGGCGGATTTGGCAGCCGATCCGATGAGCGGTGCAGTTCAGGGTCAAAGGTCGGAGCTAGGATCCGTTCAAGCATGGCAGAGGGCAGCGCTCTCCGGAGTTCATTTCTAGTTCATGTATTGTTTCATGTTTTTAATATTATGAAAAAACTGCATCACACACACACACACACACACACACGCACGCACGCACGCACGCACGCACGCACGCACGCACGCACGCACGCACGCACGCACGCACGCACGCGCGCGCGCGCGCGCGCGCGCGTGTGTGTGCACAGACGCGTGCGCCCACACATTTTACTCTCATGAACACACTCATTCTAAATTAAGTGTTTATTCATGAATTCATGGTTGCGTTTTGTGACAGTTTAAACTTGAATGTACTTATAAGATGATAGAAACACCTCGTGAACCCGGAAATTATTTTACAGACCTCAGACAAATGTGGCCTTTACAAACATGATAACCAAAGCCATAGTCTCTCGGTCATCGAAAACACAGACCTCTCTTGACAAACAGAACAGACAGAATCCCAGACACCTGTAGGCCCTCACAAGTACCCCACTGGCAAAGACATTAGGACAACTAAAACACGGACACCATTTTTGTTTCATCTGTAGTAAGACTTCTGTTGTAAACTTTCAATAGAGACGGGTGGTGAACGTGGGGGGTGGGGGGAGGGATGGGGAGGGGGGGGGGGGGCAGACAGAAAAAAACACGAACAGAAATTTTTTTTTTTTTAATCCTATGTGTTTGAATATTGGCATGTTTCGGACAACCATATGAATAGTTGAAGAACCCACCCCCAACCACCAATTTAAAAAAAAAAGAAAAAAGTTTGCTACATTTGACATACCACACACAAGGTGCACATACGCACGCATCTGTTGATATCAAAGGCTGTGATAAAAAGTGTATGAATTGCTTGGAATCACCTCTGTTGTGTCAATAACTACCCCCCTCCTTTTTGTAATCCTAGAGCTTTATTTTTAGAATTTTAGTTCGAATGCATCATTTGAAATAGTTTCTTTCCGAACTATAGAATACATATATCCATGCGCATACACACAAACACATACAATCACAGAGGTGCGGCATACACGTGTGCGCGCTCGCGCGCGCGCGCGCGCACACACACACACACAAACACACACGCAAGTGGTGGTGAGAGACTTGTCCTTGAAAAAAAAAATGAAAAAAAGTTGCTGTTCAGTTTATAATAACAAGAACAGCGAAAACGTGACATTGACAAGACAACAGCTCGCAATACTAACGTGAACCGCATCATTAATCATCTCGCCTACAGTTCATGAAGAGCGATCTTCAAAACGTTCAAAAACATTTGATACGAATGCCTTTAAAGTAGGGCCGACTTTCTTCCTGCTGGAAGAGTTTAGAAAGAAAAAAAAAAATTAAAAAGGGGGGGGGGGGGGGGGGATGGAAGGTGTGAACATTGTCTGCGCCGGAACAGGATAATATTACCTAGTATATTTCCAAGATTTAGCGTGGACGATATATTTCCATTATTTTGATAAGTAAACTGACTTCTTTACCATTCGATAGATTATAATTTTTTGGTGTATTTTTGTCTTATGTCAACCAGCTATATTCAAAACTGAGAAGACAATTTACCTGCTTTTTCTTTCAAACATGACTTTTATATATTATATACCGTATTCATCACTTTTATCATACTCTTTTTTTTCTATAGTTGCAGTAATTTTAGTACTTTAAAGATGTAAATAGAAGGGCACGAGAGGGAGGGGGGGGATGGAGGGGAGTTTTAATAGTGTGTGTGTGTGTGTGCGTGCGTGCGTGTGTGTAAAACCTTGGTCAGTCCACTCAACCTAATAGCTCAATAAACATTCTTCGGAGTCATTGCTCCTCTTCGTTCAGGTATGAGCGTGCCACTTCGTGACTTTTATGTGACGTGTACCTTGTCCATCTCTCATGTAACTTTTCAGTTGTCCTGTTGACTGATTCAGCAGCTTCTTAAAAGAACCATATCCGTGTTCCAACACTCGATCGCTTTCTTTAGAGCAGAAACAAGTGTGGGATCGGTTTGCTCTTGTCTCGAAGTCTATAAGATAATACGGAAATTTAAAATAATGTTTAGGGTCAATGTTCGACGCTGTGCTGACCCCAAACGTATTTTGAGGATAAAAAAGAGGACCAAGTGTGTGTGTGACTGAGTGTGTGTGTGTGTGTGTGTGTGTGTGTGTGTGTGTGTGTGTGTGTGTGTTTGCCTGTGTGTTCGTGAGTTTGCCTGTTAGATTTAGATTATTTTGTTTTGATTGTCTCATCATTCGCCTCACTCACGAACAAGCATTACCAATATTTAGTGGTTTTACAAACTTAAAATCCCAGTGCTAATATTTTTTTCTAATTTTAAAGAAAAAGTAAACACAATGATAAATACATAAAGCTTGATATGATGATAGTAAAAATGCGCCAGTATGTTGTTGATCAACATGCTCACTACACTTGTGTAAGGATGCTGATTAACATGCTCACTACACTTGTGTACCATGCCATTCAGTAAAGGAGGATGGTAATCAACATGCTCGCTACACTTGTGTAAGGATGCTAATCAACATGCTTGGTACACTTGTGCACCATGCGATTCAGTAAAGGATGCTACCTCTGCTGACAACAATGTCTGTCATCTCAGGAGGGAGGCACACCCTTCCTCTGAAGCCTCTCGAGAGCTGGGTACTAATGTGCTTCCTAAATGTTGGCCGTTGACCGCTCATTACGGATCCCCCCACCCCCACCCCAACATGACCACCCAGAAACTGAGAAAGGTTCCATTGCCCTTCTCCATGGTAGGCATGATGGCAGTCAACCGCTGCTCTGCCATGCTTCCCCAACACAACTATCCAGGATTGTTCTGTTGCAGCTTTCCAAGGTTGGCATGATACTATTCACTCAGCTCATGACAGCTCAACCCCACTCCCCACCCCTGTTTTGTTGCAGTTCTTTGAGGTTGGCATGATTCTATTCACTCGCTGCTCATTCCAGCTCCCCCTGGCATGATTACCTTGGATTGTTCTATAGTTACCCAGGATTGTTCTGTTGCAATTTCTCCAAGATTGGCATTGATGCTACTTCATCGCTCATGCTGGTCCCGTCAAACACCAACACCCAGGTTTGTTTTGTTGCCATTTCCAAAGGTTGGCGTGATGCTAGCAATGGCCGCTCCTTCCAGCTCTTCCCAACACGAATACCCAAGATAGTTCAATCACAATCCCTGGGCAGGCAATGTTGCTACTCCCTTGCTGCACTTTAGTCTCCCCACCAAGGAGACCACGCAGGATTATTCTGTTGCCATTCCCCAAGTTTGGCAGTGATGCTACAACCTTGCTGCTTATTTCAGTCTCCCAAGTACAACCACAGAAAGGAGCATTTTATTACAATCCCAGTAGTCCTCAGGCAGTAACCAGTATCAGATCACAATGGGGAACCCTACCAGAGGCGACACTGCACCACTGGAGAATCACTTCGAGGGTGTTAAATGATGCCTGTACTGATTCGCCATATACAGGATCTTTTACCTTCTACTAATGATTATAACTGCAGTTAATGAGCAAGAATGCACCGCGACCAGTGAACGACAGTGACCATGGACTTGGGAGACATAAAATGAGCACATGTAAAAAAAAAAGGCAATAAAATGAGCACATGTAAAAAAGGGCAAAGACTGAAAGAATATAGCAGAATGTTTATATGTCAGCGGTTAAAAGATTGACATGTGAAAGACACAAAAGCATGAATAGATAACTTGTCAATTCATCTGAAGGTCATCAACTGCTAAACAAAATGTCAGTTTGCCTCTTGACGGAGCATCCAGTGCCACTAGCCAGATGAGGGAAATCAGAAAAATGCAAAGACTTGTAGCTTGGGTTGGTCTCATCAGGATCCATGTTCGTTCCATTGTTTGAAAGTGTACAAGGTATTTCCAACACAAGTCTTTTATTTGTCAACTTTGTGACATTCAAATTTTTTCCAAGTGACCTTGTCCAGCCATTTTGAATGCTTTATATGAAAAGCACAGTTATGTTAAAGACTTCAACTTGGTTTCATCCTTCTGCTTACATTAGGGAACTGCAAAGCTACACTACTGGCCGAAAAGTAACATTCACTCCAACTATAAGGGTGGCACAAAGAGACACACTACACACAAGCCTGCTTGAACCAAAGGCTCTGATTTTCCTCTGACACTGGCCCAGTAACCATGGAACATTCAATCTGTACCAGATGCATACTGAGCAAGCCACGCGATGCAGTCTAGTGACTGTGCTCAATATAAGGCAGTCCCTTTACTCCCTCTGAGCAATAAGTGGTTTCAGTCATTCTGGGCATGAAAGGTAACATGAATATTCAAATGCTTTCCCAGTACTAACACAGTCATTCACCTTGGCTTAAGGCTGTGTCAGACCCATTGGCATAGGCTAGAACACCAAAGCTACATCAAAATGTTGTTATGCTCTGCATAGTTATGTGGAGATTGTCTTCAGTCGTGACAAGCTCCTAGCATAACATTATCAGTCTCCAAAATCCCTCGAAGTTGGAGTGTGGCTGCCCATGTGGCAGGGTAATCAAAAATGGTCACACACGTAATGTTCTCATCCCTAGCTGATGCATTTGTACCATAGTGTTCAAGTGCTTCAGCTGTCCGGATGATCCATTGAGTCTTTCAGCCAGGGTATGACAACAACAACACCACGGTCATTTTTTTCTAACATTAGATGGTGATATGTTACAATCATTTAAATACCAACTTTTCAATGTGATTTAAGGACCCATGTCTTTATTCTGTTTCAGTGCTGTGGCTTGCGGAAGAGACCAATGTGACATCCAGCATGGATACTTCTGCCTAGTTAGGTGGCATTCATACATGTGCTCAGTGCTTGATGAACTTTGAATAAAATCGACGTGACAGTTGTGAGCATTTCTGTCAGTAACAGGATAGATGTCAGACATTATTGGATCTTTTTGAACAATTACAGCAGTTCATGGACATCACTAAAGGATCTCCTTCTCCAGATTAGCACACCAAGCAATAACCAACTTCTTAGTTATGATCCAAAGGTAAATGTTAGACAAGTTCATCATTCCCACAGTCAGGAAAACCGAACATTCTCAGGGAAGGGAAGTTTTCATTTTCCATAAAACAGTTAATGTAAAGATAGTTGGAAAATTGCAGGCAACGTTATTCAAAGCTTTAAAGAATTCTGAAACAGAATTTCATTTTAGTATTTTTACACTCCCTTGTGTCTAGACTTTTTCATATATCACATGAATGCAGTCAGATGCACTCTTAAGTGGCAGTTTCTACGATCGTGTGTTGAAATTGTATTTGTGTTGCGAATTCTGTTTTTATATATTCTTTTGAAATTTTCAACTCCTACAGCATAATCTCCATTTTTACATTTTGACGAATATTTCACATTTTATTTACTCTCTTGTTGTTTCAATTTTCTTATGTTTACATGTGTTTCAGAATGCTACATGTCTATCTGTATATATTCAAAGAACTTATATCAAAATTAATATCACTGTCTATTATTGCCACTTGTCAAGTATGCATGTCTTTGCGCATGTTTAGGGCGAACATCATTTTTTCACCAGCTTGTATACACTGTCAGTGTTTTTTTTTGTTTAATTCATTTACAACAGACTTTCAAAATTGTCTTGTTTTTGTATTGTTATCTACTGATGGACATATTTGTAAAATTTCTAAGTTGATAAAAAAGTGTAACATTGTGACTGAAATTTAACAAGAAGAGAATTCAACATCAGAACATGAGTTTCTGTGTCCCTCTTGTATGTATATTTGCACCTGCGTGTTTCTCTTGCATGGGTAAGTGTGTTCTTTCGTTCTCCTTTATCTAGCACCCAGAGACCCATAGAAAGATGAAGTGCGTATGTCAAAAAAAAGCAACATAAGATTCAGTTCGATCTTAGCCTTAGCTTCTCCCCATTTGATGTGTGATATTAAGCACCTTATTTTCCCAGCTGGGAGGTTATGGGTTTGATTCCCATCAAAGATTTTCTTGCGAGATTTTCCTACCACAACCAGCACTTGTCCAGAGTTCAGTTTGCTATGGGTTCAACTAGGAAGACTGGGACCAAACAGTTGCACCAGTGGATGCATCTCTGAGAGTGTTGCCTGAATTTCCTGACCAACACTGCAGGTGCCTGTACATTTTGGGCCTGGTTGACGCTGGGATATATCATGAAAGTAAGCATAGAGTACAGCCCTGTCACACCAGGTCAGTCCAGAATGGAAATCCTCGGCATCATTCTCATCCTCGTCAATCAGCATAAAAAAAGTATCTCTGGGGCCCTTCATGCTCTGTTTTCATGGTGACCTCAAGTTTTTATTTCCTCTCCAGGTTTTGTTGGAGTGGCCAGTATTGGCATATTCATGGGGACTGATGTTGGATGGACATGGTGGCACCCTCCAGAGAGAGAGCCAACTTGCACTGACTCTATGACTAAACAATTATTGCCGTCAGTAGAGAACTTAGTGGGTAGTGTGTTGGCTCAGATAGGCCCCACAGAACACCACTGAAGTGACTCATCAGCAGCAGCTTGTCTTCTTTGGTGAGCTGCCTTATGATGACTTGACACTAACTGCTCCCTGTGGATTGCCAGTACCGGGGCTGGGGCAGGACAAGCTGGGTTGTGGCTGTGGACAGAGAGCCGGAATGAGCAGTATGGGTGGAGTGCCACTGAGGTGGCATAAAAGATAAGACAGAAAAAGAAAAAAAAATTACCTACCTTATTACAATGATTTTATCAAGTAGTCCTTTCCATCATCAGTAAGATAAAAAGTGAAACATCACACAGGCAGGCAGGTAATCTGCCATCACACTTTCAACATAAACACACTCAAAAGAGAGCTGAACAGTTTTTATTCACAATATCATTCCATTACATTAATCCAAAAACTTTATGATAACATCAGGATTATGACAAGATGAAACACAAACACAAAGGTGATGCAATGCTAACCTATAACTAGATGGTACCATCAGGTTTATGACAAGATGAAACGCAAACACACAGGTGATACAATGCTAACCTATTTCATTACAGCAGGAGGTTCAATGTTCTTAGGTATCAAAAGGTAAAATCAGATCATCATCAGCAACATCTAAAAAGCAATCTAACACTGCACATGAACACTTGATTCCAATTTACGAGATGGACACAGAAATCCAATATTGACAGCCCTGAGGAAGTATTGCCGCTTTCATATGAAATAAATTCAATGAACCTCCAGAGTTTGAAGCGCACAACAGGAATGCACTAAAATGACACTGACAGTTCTCAAATTGGTGGCTTCATTTCCAAATGATATAGTCTTTCCTTGACCTGAATGGAAACTTGGCAAACCTACAACAAATACATCTTTAGTGTCATAATATTCTTCGTAAAAAGATTTTTGTCTGTTTCATGAAAACCACAACTGAAGAGGCAGAGAACTTTTCCAACAACCAAGTGAAAACAGTGATACAGCACGATGCAAATGACTTGAGAGAAAATAAAAATCGCCATTCTTCTTAAAATGCACAGATAAGGAACACACACACACTCATATAAACAACCATTTTCTCTACTCCCACTCTCTCTCTCTCTCTCTCTCTCTCTCACACTTTCTATTTTTCTCTCTGTCAAACACACAGAAACACAAACACACATACATTCACTTTCTCTCTTCTCATCCCCAATGCACTCCTCTCTCTCTCTCTCTCTCATACATATATACTCACATACCACATACACACACACCACACCACACCAACACACACATACAGACTGTAAAACATTTCCCTGCCAGCCTTCACTTTTGGGCAGTCCTGGTGGTAGGTCGTTCAAACATCTGCTTGGTGCCACCCCCCTTGGAGGTGTGGAACTTGAGGTTCTGCATGCTGTCGGCGATCCAAGGGGAGTCAAACTGAGTGGTGTCCTGGTCCAGTAAGTGGGTGTACTTCGTACGACCTGAACGTCCAAAGTTCTTCACCTACACACAGACACAGAATGCATACTCAATCGTCACAGAATGATACTGATGACAAATATTCTTCCACTTCCACATCTGATTTGTTTTTCGAACTGAAAGAACTTGAGATATGGACTCCGCTTTATTCGTCAGATGCATTATCATAAAACTTGAAACGCAGACTGCTTACTGTTAAAATGACATGAGACACTGAATGAACTTGGAAACCAAATGCAAAGATCTATTCTGTGATTTCCAACAATTTGGTATGTACTGAGGACTTTATAGATGCCCATCTTCAAACCATTAGTTGTTTTCAGTAGGTACAGACCCAATTTTTCAGTGCTGAATATGAACAGAATTTTTTTTTTTTTTTTTTCAGTAGGAACAAATCAGCTTTTAATAATGTGTGCAAACTAACGGTATAATCTCATTTTATGTCAAAAAGACACAAAACAATAACAACTAAACATTAACAAGAATACACTCAGTACATAATGTGCTGCATACAGTTTTTTCTAATACCTGTACAAACAAATGCCTTATCTTTACTCGGATCAAAACAATGCTCTTGATTTAAGCTACAACTGACATGACTTTTGACCGTGTTGTTGATCAAGAGTCTTGGTACAGTTTTGATGGGTTCTCCTTTTCCTGAGCAAGCCAGTATTAAATATTTGACTGTGCCCCTTCATCTTTGAGGGAGACCATGGACTATTCAGTGCACCTCCAGATTGTTAACAGAGACCATTAAAATAGTTTTGAGCATTTGAACGCTGCTTTGGGCCAGAGAAGTGTACCAACACATTCTCATATGAATTTTAAACCGCCCATTTCTCATGTGAGGATACACCCACCATCCTTTTCAATATTCAGACATATGTTTGGACAGGTAAATATGAGAAAAGGAATTTTACTACTAAAAGTAGTTTTACGAGATACTTACCTGTTGAAACACTAGGACGTCCTCCCACCTCCCACAGAAAGAGATCACACTGGCAAGTTACCTCCCCGCTCTCCCAATTTCTTTCTTCTGGAAGATCCTGATGTTTGGGAATGTTTCATGCCGAGTAGGGATACCACATTTGTTTGGACAGGTAAGTATATCATAGAACTACTCTTAGTTGTAAAATTCCTTTTTCTTCATCTTTTCTGTAGGAGTAAATTACAAAAGTGATCAAAGATTACACACCTTATTGAAGGTATACCAATACCAAATATACACAAAATGCATGCCAGTGTTTTTTGTGACCAACCCTTTCCCCACCACCAAATAAGTATCGTAATCCTCTAACACTATAAGATAAGACAATGAAATAAAAACAAATGTACAATCAATCCAACTAGCACTGACCTGCATAACCTTGGGAAGGATGGTCTTGTCAAAGTGGTCATCCAAAGTGGGTTGAGAGAAGTCCTGTTTGTACACGTGATCCTCATCATTTGACTGCAACAGACGACAAGCCAGTTACCACATGGAACGCCCTATCACATGATAGTAACTCTACTCACTCACAGCTTTTGTGAACCACCTGCCTGCTTAAACCTAACAAAACAAAAGTATGCAAAAATTCAGCTGGACATCACAAAACATCAATCTACATCAGGAAGATTAAAAAAAAGCTACTGATTAAAAAAAAAAATCCATTGACTAAAAACAACTGCACTAATGCAAATGCCAAAGCAACATTTTTTTTAATATTCATCAGTGTGGAATCCCCTGCACTAAGTTTCGTGCTGTTTCTACATCAATTAAGTTGGTAATTTTGTTTAAAGTATACCAAACTTACGACATTAGTAGTCAACCTTCACTGACAGCACACGAAATGCTGGTTGATATCCTCCATACAAAAGCTCAAAAGTACCCCTTCAAAATGTAAGAAAACCACACCACATTCACAGTATATCGGAGGCCAGTGCTAGCATACTTATCTCTCATCTGACTGGTTACAGACTGACAGAAAGTTCTGAACTCCGTGACAGATTTCAAAGGCACGACACAAATCACTACAGCAAAGTACCACAGACTGACAGAAAGTTCTGAACTCCATGACAGATTTCAAAGGCACGACAAAAATCACTACAGCAAAGTACCAAATACACAGCTTATCCTACTCAAACAGCTCAAGTGAATTCTTGTAGTCATGAGCTTTTTAACAATATGCACATTCACATTACACACACAAACATGAATGCACACACAGACAAACTGTTTAAAATGTTAAAGATACTAAAGAATTATGACTGCAACTACACACATACATTCAATCCCAGGCACACACAGAGGAACAAACATATGTACACAAGCATGCTTGCATCTGTGTGTACACACACAAGCACACACACACACACATACACCTACTCAAGATAGTCAAACTCACAACAAAGAAGGCTCCTCTGTGGTAGTATTTCTGAAGAAACTTGTATTTTCCTTTGGGTGCCTTGTTGGTGACCTGCTTGGGATTGATGCGGAACTCTTGGCGTCGCTCTTCTTCCGTCATGTTGCGGACACGATCCAGCTCCATCTTTTCCTTCTCCAGTCTGCACAATTGCACAGCCGTCAGTGATGCAGTCCATGCAATAAAACACCCATTGGTGACATATTTATTTATGAAACTGAATGGCATAGCGCAGGATTAGCCCAGCTTGAAAAATCCTGTTTTCAAAACGTTAACAAGGTTTCTAAACAACAGAACGCAATATGCAGGAATTAACAGGCAAAATTCCCCCTTGAGAAGTATGGGAGAAAGAACTTCATTAAAAGCAAAGGCGAGCTTGAATAGACATTTGTGAGGACCAATGAGGGATGAAAACCCAAAGTCCAAATCACGGAAGTACAGGCATGTTCCTCTCCCAAGCAGAAAACTGAGCCAGTTTTAATTTGATGCGACAGAGTGAACTGGCTAAGGGCAATCACTCTTGCTGCCTAACTGGACATAGTAGCAAGGTTAGCTCCATGCCCTTTTTTTAAGGGGGAGGAGGGTATCCTGACAATGTTCCATGCCAAGTGGGGATAAGGCATTTATGTTTTTTAAGGGGGAGGAGGGTATCCTGACAATGTTCCATGCCAAGTGGGGATAAGGCATTTATTTTTTTTAAGGGGGAGGGGGGTATCCTGACAATGTTCCATGCCAAGTGGGGATAAGGCATTTATTTTTTTTAAGGGGGAGGGGGGTATCCTGACAATGTTCCATGCCAAGTGGGGATAAGGCATTTATTTTTTTTAAGGGGGAGGGGGGTATCCTGACAATGTTCCATGCCAAGTGGGGATAAGGCATTAATTTTTTTTAAGGGGGAGGAGGGTATCCTGACAATGTTCCATGCCAAGTGGGGATAAGGCATTAATTTTTTTTAAGGGGAGGAGGGTATCCTGACAATGTTCCATGCCAAGTGGGGATAAGGCATTTATTTTTTTTAAGGGGGAGGAGGGTATCCTGACAATGTTCCATGCCAAGTGGGGATAAGGCATTTATTTTTTTTAAGGGGGAGGAGGGTATCCTGACAATGTTCCATGCCAAGTGGGGATAAGGCATTTATTTTTTTTAAGGGGGAGGCGGGTATCCTGACAATGTTCCATGCCAAGTGGGAATAAGGCATTTATTTTTTTTTAAGGGGGAGGAGGGTATCCTGACAATGTTCCATGCCAAGTGGGGATAAGGCATTTATTTTTTTTAAGGGGGAGGGGGGTATCCTGACAATGTTCCATGCCAAGTGGGGATAAGGCATTTATTTTTTTTAAGGGGGAGGGGGGTATCCTGACAATGTTCCATGCCAAGTGGGGATAAGGCATTTATTTTTTTTAAGGGGGAGGGGGGTATCCTGACAATGTTCCATGCCAAGTGGGGATAAGGCATTTATTTTTTTTAAGGGGGAGGGGGGTATCCTGACAATGTTCCATGCCAAGTGGGGATAAGGCATTTATTTTTTTTAAGGGGGAGGAGGGTATCCTGACAATGTTCCATGCCAAGTGGGGATAAGGCATTTATTTTTTTTAAGGGGGAGGAGGGTATCCTGACAATGTTCCATGCCAAGTGGGATAAGGCATTTATTTTTTTTAAGGGGGAGGAGGGTATCCTGACAATGTTCCATGCCAAGTGGGGATAAGGCATTTATGTTTTTTAAGGGGGAGGAGGGTATCCTGACAATGTTCCATGCCAAGTGGGGATAAGGCATTTATTTTTTTTAAGGGGAGGGGGGTATCCTGACAATGTTCCATGCCAAGTGGGGATAAGGCATTTATTTTTTTTAAGGGGGAGGGGGGTATCCTGACAATGTTCCATGCCAAGTGGGGATAAGGCATTTATTTTTTTTTAAGGGGGAGGAGGGTATCCTGACAATGTTCCATGCCAAGTGGGGATAAGGCATTTATTTTTTTTAAGGGGGAGGGGGGTATCCTGACAATGTTTCATGCCAAGTGGGGATAAGGCATTTATTTTTTTTAAGGGGGAGGGGGGTATCCTGACAATGTTCCATGCCAAGTGGGGATAAGGCATTTATTTTTTTTAAGGGGGAGGAGGGTATCCTGACAATGTTCCATGCCAAGTGGGGATAAGGCATTTATTTTTTTTAAGGGGGAGGAGGGTATCCTGACAATGTTCCATGCCAAGTGGGGATAAGGCATTTATTTTTTTTAAGGGGGAGGAGGGTATCCTGACAATGTTCCATGCCAAGTGGGGATAAGGCATTTATTTTTTTTAAGGGGGAGGGGGGTATCCTGACAATGTTCCATGCCAAGTGGGGATAAGGCATTTATTTTTTTTAAGGGCGAGGAGAGTATCCTGACAATGTTCCATGCCAAGTGGGGATAAGGCATTTATTTGGACATGTTAGTATGAGAAAAAGTGGCCACCATTTGCAAATAGCCTTCATTTGAATCTAATTATTTCAACACATGGTCATTTTTCACTTCATACTGACAGTGACTATGACTTAGTCCATTCTAAACAGACTGCACAGAAACCTCTATTGACTGTATTAGTGTATTTGCAGTCTCTTGAAACTTCACTAGCAGTATGGAGACAATCAATCAGTGGGGAGTCAACATGATTTTGGAGAGATTCCTAATTTATGGAATGAAGCTGAGTGATCCCAATGGTCAGTTTTCAACATAAACAAAATACAGACATATGCACTGCATGGTACATCCACTACTAAAATTTTAAACACATTTCAGTTTTCGTTCATTTCATGTTCTAGAAAAGTCATCTGGTAGTTGCAGGAGTGTCATGTTTAAAGTGTCTGAATACCACAGCTCATCAACAGTTGACTTCACACATTTCTCACAACTACAACTCACACATAACACTACAAACAAATGCATTCAATTTCAGGCACTAAACAACATACACAAACACATACCTATCAACATAGACTCATGCATCCACTTATTCACACATGAATGCAAAAACAAACAAATTAAAAAAAACATGTTTACACATCATTTCTAGTTTCTGACAAATGTATAACCTTCTGACATACTATTAGCATGGCAATGTAATATAAAAGGACACATCAATTGAAAACAAAAAAGCCTTGTCCTTTTCAACAAGTTTTTTGTGTTACTCACGCTTCTCTCTCTTTCTCGGTCACGTTTGATTCTCTTCAGCTCTCTGACCTTCCATCCCTCGTACTCTTCTTCATCATTCTCATCGTCTGTGTTGACCTCACCCAGCATGTCTTCAACCTGTTTCTCCTCCTCCATTTCCCTTCTCATTTCTTGTTCTGCCATCTGGGAATGCAACACCAACACTTACTACACAATCGTATAAAAATACCACCAAACCAGATTTTCACATTTCCTCTACCAGAGCTCCCACTAAGGAAAAGTAAACTCCTTGAAATTCTATTGGGATCCAGATGACAAGACACCCCTCCCTCAAAAAAAATTAGAAACTGACCAGTTAAGTGTGCCAAAAGTCAATTAAGCACACTGACAACCAAGAAATTGATTAGGAAAGTGTACCAAAAAACAATTATGTCAGATGATGATGACAACACTGATAACATATTAACTGTGTAATAGTATAAATTTATATATAAATTTATACCAGATGATGGATTTCAACCTAAAAAGTGTAAATTTGTATTATGATGATGGATTTCAATCTCATTAAACAGATTTCTTCATTTTCAAGTTCATTCTTCATGCCTTTACCTTCCTCACAAGATCTCAATAATTAGCAGGTTCATTTCAAACCTTCATGTACATACTCTTACATCTAGAGCTACGATGAAGTATGTTGATACAGTGTTGTTCCACACCAAGTGGGGTTAAGGTATTTGTTTGAACAGACAAGTATGAGAAAAATGAGTTGAGACCAAGTGCACTTTCACTTCAGTAAATCATGCAGATTAGAACTCATTTCTAAGCGCTGGGGACCTAACTGGGAGGTATTTTCTACACTGTGCTGGGCAATTAACACACCGATTGTGCGCTGCTTTGGATTCAGTACGCTCTGGCCTCTCTTCCACAGTTTATTAGTTGTATCTATCTTCTTTGGTTATTTCTTAGTGTTTTTAAAATGCCCAGAAATGCGCATTTTTTATTTTTTTACCCTGAGTGTCTGCCGTCGCCTGTCTTCAGCCAGTTTTTTAGCCTCCACCTCCAGATCTTTCTGCCTCTGTTCCTCTCTCTCCCGCTCTTGGATGGTCACTCTCTCTTTCCTGTGAATTAACAAATCATAAATGTATGCTTTTTTCCTTATAACTTCACTTCCATACAAACAGCGAAATTGAATTATCACCTGAAACAGTTAGCTTTACAACCAAACTGATACACACACACACACACTTAACGCATGCACACGCACACACACCATTTATTCAAAACTCAGTAACCCTATGCTGCACAAACAAAGGATTACAAATACAAACAAATGAACAGGAGAAAAGAAGCAGCAAGTAGTAAACAATATTTTGTCAATAAAACACACACACACACACACACACACACACACACACACACACACACACTCACACACACACACACACACACACACACACACACAGAGCATATCTAATTAAGTTGTGTTGCACAATCAGAAAATTTCAAATGAAGTCAAGTGAACATGAGGGGAGAAGAGGAGTGGGGTGAGGGGGTCAGGTTAGATTTTGAGATGAAGCACTAGCTGACAGGTTCTCTCTTCATGTTTACAAGTGCTGCATATTTTGACAAGGGAATGGGAGAATATGTGAGAAAAGGCTTCCAATTCTATTCAAACCCACTAATTTCAGTGCAATGATGGGCATATATGTATGGGTGCTTTTCATCAAAAAGATATCAGCAAGACCACCAGCGCTACACAGCTAAAATCCAAGACCTACTTTCTGACAAAGACTGGCTTCAGTCTGGGTCCAGTCTCTTCCTCAGAATCTGTGCATTCTTCATATTCTGATGATTCTTCTTCTGTTTCCCCTTCTGACTTCTCTTCTTCCACATCCATAACCTCCTGTAGAAAACATAATTTGACAGATATAAATACTGACATATATAATGAGAAAAACACACACACACACACACACACAAAATGACAGAGAGAGAGAGAGAGAGAGAGAGAGAGAGAGAGACAGAGACAGAGACAGAGAAAGAGAGAGAGAGAAAGTGAAAGAGAATGAAACAAAATTTATGTAACACTAGCACTGATTGTGAGGAGGACATCAAAATGTATTGAACACCACCATGCACTGATTGAAATAACATCAAAATCTAACAAAAGATACCACTGGCTGTAGTGATAGCATCAAAACTTATTTAACACAAGGATGTACCGACTGACATGACAGCATCAAAATGTATTTACCACCATCCAGCACTGACTGACACAACAGTATCAAACTTCATTTCACTCAAGCAGCTGCTGATTGCGATAGTCTATGCCATCAAATGTTAAATGACTAATTATGACTATAAATTGACGATGACCTGTCTGACATAGATATATGATGTAACTTGTTTTGTATTCTCATAAGTCCATTTTTGTCTCTCCAGTTGTTGTTTTTTTAACCATCCTACAAATACCTCAAAGTCATACTCAGAATTTTACAATGATAAATAAACTATTGCTACTTTTTTAATTCACTGCTAACACTCTAAAAGCCAGAGACAAAAAAATAAGAGGGTGCATTGAAGTAAAACTTAAAATGAAAGAATCAGTGAATGAACGAAGAAGAAACAAAGTGCATGGGAAGTTGCATAAATGAGTCATCTATCTGTGCTGTCTTACTGATTGTATACAGTGTACTAATGCAGGCGCATCAAAACATAGTGAACAAATTTCTTTCATGATGTCAGATAAAACTATATGTCTTGTTATTATTTTTCTTTTGTGCCACACTTGCCTCCTCGTCTCTTCTTTGAAGTGCTCTCTGTCTCCTGAATGCTCGCCTCCTTTCAATTTCCTGGAAATCAGAAGCAAAACAGCAATTTTTGTTTTAAATAATTTGTTCTTTCACAACTATCACCACAGTTTCTAAACAAATTCTGTCCCTCACTGGACATTAAAATTCAACATAACAGTCTGAAGATTACAAGTAACATACACACTGTACATAACAGTCTGAAAATGACAAAGAATATATTCACTGTAAGCAAGCACATTCTTAGTTTTCTTTTTCTTCAATGATTCTGGCCATGCTACATTGGTAGTCGGGTGCTGTGGGCAAAGTCTGCAATGCTGCTGGTCCCTACACCTTCTCCCTCAGGTCCACCATACACAGCCACGTTTTTTGTCATAAGATGTCAATGGTGGGACAGGAGAATGCGGCCTGGCATCTGTGGACCAGTGCCACATGGGCACTCATCTGTGTGAGATATCTTCAAGTGGCAGAGGTGTGACCTGCTACGCCCTTTCCAGCAGATAGATGCCGTCCTCAGTTCCTATCTGCAGACGCTATCTCCATGTCTTTTTGAAGCAGCTTTTAAGGAGGGTACTTACTTCCTGATATGATATTTGATGAGCAGTATGTTCCCGCTCATTACCAGGCTTGGAGTGTTTGTCAGTTTCCTCATTCCCCATAATACCCAAGTGGGACGGGATCCACAGCAACACCAGATCCTTTTGGAGTCCTGTGTTTGAAGCTCCCTTCTTGTGTCCTGGAAGATCTGGTCTGTCTGGCTAGACTGAAAACTGGAGGGCTCAAATCAGTGAGAAAGACAATGGGATGACAGACCCTTTCTTGCATTTAGAGTCTGAGCAGCATGAAGTAATGTATGGGCTTCAGCACTGACCTTGGTGGAGAACTGACCAGTGGCAAAAGACTTGGTGTTGGACCTGCTGTCAGGAATATGTATACACATTCTCCCCTCTTCAAAACAGCATTTTGTTCACAGCCATCTGTAAAGACTCAAGTCCAGTAGCGGATGGTACCATTTCGAGTGTCAGAGATTTCTGTTCTAATGCTGTGTGGCCTTTTTTTGCTCTAATTCCAGGAATGTCAAAGATAACAGATGGGAGTATCCACTGACCATTCCTTGTAATCTTGGAGCATTTCTTGTCGTTTGTTCCAAGCAGGAGATATTCACTGTGTTTTTGCTGAAGCACCTTCATCAGGGAACTCAGACTTTGCCATTTGATCCAGTTCTTGGTCAGAGCCTGGAGCTTTTGGGTGCAGAGGGTGAGATAGAAGCCTCTTCATTTTCTCGGTACAAATTATTAGTGACTGCTTGCTATTTGACACAAGCCAGCCAATACAAGGCTGCTTAAAAACTGAACAGTAAATGCTGAATTGTAAATAATCCATAGAGAATCCTGTGATATAAGTAATCAAGGAAAGAAACACCTGTAATTTGTTTGTCACAAATTAAAAACATTACAACTTTTTCAAATCAAAATATTACCTCTTCATCTAATTCTTCTTCCTCTTCTTCGTCGTCATCACTGCCTTTGTCCTCACGGCCGGCCTTTCCTTCCTGATCTGAGTCTTCAGCAAGAATCTCGGGTTCAATCACCTGACGCCGATGGCGAGTAACTCTGTACAAAACATACACCTGAATGTCTGTTACATCTTCAATTTTCTTCAGTCAGAATGCAGTTTGTTTCATATCATGCATGTGACTGAGGTAATAATGTCAGTATGTGATAACATTCAATATGCTACTCCTGCATTCAAGTGTTAGTCAAGTTTGTGTATGCATAAAACATTAGGAATAGAGTGACTATTTACACACATGCTCACGAAGCGTCAAACATCATTCACTAATTAGGCAATAAACTGTTTACAACTGAAGATATTCCATCTCACAATTTTGGTTTATACTGTAAACACAGATCTTGAAGAAGTTCTAGACTTCTCATTGACTGGTCAATGTGCAGTTTTTGTTTTTTTAAATTTTTTTTGTTAAACAAAGTTCCAACAAAACAAATTATTTAAAAAAAAAGCATGCATATCATAAATCATCTCATATACAAACTGAGATTTTCTCGTATTACTGAGTAGAAAAAAAATCCTTATTAACATGTTTCACATTTCATTATGCAAAATGCTTTTTTCTCTCTCTCTCTACAAATATTGCTTAAACATTGGAGTTCAGATACTGAAGAAAAGAAAAGGCATAAGCACTTCTTGGTTCTCTCATTATCATTTTGTGTCTTCAGTGTGTGTGTGTGTGTGTGTGTGTGTGTGTGTGTGTGTGTGTGTGTGTGTGTGTGTGTGTGTGTGTGTGCATGTGCGTGCCTGCGTGCGTGACTGTGTGTGTGTCTGTGTCTGTGTGTGAGTGTGTGAATGCATAAGTAAAGGCAGTTCATCAAATGAACTAGTGTGTCCAGCATTTATGCATTTGTTTGCTGAGATCTTCAAATTGCTTCCTAATTGAAGTCTGAATGGTCTCTAGACAGACACACCACTATACTCTGAAAATTCTACTCAATGATGCTTAAATGAGATTGACTGCTATGCTAACTGACCTTAAAACTGTATTAATTAGGCTGTGAAACTTACCTGAGCAATCTGTCTGTCCAAAACATCACAAGTTATCAGTTTCCAAAGTACTGTGAATTTCAATAGTATGATCACACTGAATGAATTGTTTACCTTTGAACTGAGCGTGCATATTTAAGCAAACGAAGTGCATACTGTTTTCCATCACACTAAACCCCATAAAACCACCAAAACCTGACTTACATTGCAGGGGAGCTTTTAAGTGGTTACTTTTCTTTGCACAAACCCAAGCAGTTTCCAAAGAATACTGGGGGATGCTTTCTCCTCCGCAAACCTGGGATCACAGAGTTTCTGGTAACTTAAAGACCACTGATAGCAAATACTGTGCTGTCAAGAACAAAGATAAGAATCATCAAGATATCTAAGATGAGATTTGTTCAACTTCAAGAGAGGCTTTACAAAAGTGAACAGATGAGTCCAGGTTTGATATAACAAAGAAAGTACCTGTCCATCTCATCATCACTGTCATCAACAGCTGCTTGCTCCCTTTGCTGAAGTCGTCGCAGCCGACGATCTAGAATCTCCTGCTCTTCCTCTTCCTCGTCTTCTTTTTCCTCCTCGTCATCCAGCCTGGGCTGCGCTGTGGTTTTGGTCTGGAAGCCAAAGTCATCCTCTTCATCGCTGCTGCTGTCAGGAGCATAGTCTGGTCGCTTGCCCGTCACGTAACGAGTGACCTTCACTTTCTCCATGGTCGTTTCACCTGTTAACATAAGTAAGTTGAAACAGATGATACAGAAAATGCAACAAACTGTGCAAAAAATCCAAACTGGTTTCTAATTATGCACCACAAATCCCACCCATCTCTTTACGAATGTCCAGTTGTGGCATATGATTTATATCTTAAGACCTCTCTCTCTCTCTCTCTCTCTCACTCACACACACACACACACACACACGCGCACACACACACACACACACACAGTGTATTCTTAAGGGATAATCAGGTGAAAGTTAAATAAGGAAAAAAAATGTATGTGTGTGTGAAAATGATAATGGCTCAGTTTTTAGGAAATCTTCTTTAAACTTTTCCAGACCGGCTTCAAACAGAAAAAATCAATAGTTATGTCTTGAGTTACATGATGTCACTTATGGTCAGGAATCAGGTGGGCAGACATTACATCATTTCTTTTTAATTTTTTAATACTTTCTAAAGGCTCTTTTTTTGTGTTTTGTTTTGTTGGTTGGTTGGTTTCTTTTTTTCCCTAAACAAACATAGTTTCTACCAAAGAAATATTTCTGTCCAATCCTTTTGCAATGTTCATGCATAGCTTGCTGATGTTTTGGGTCATGATGTTCAGCGTTCTCGATCAGGTGACGATTCACCTGTCCAGTTTTCTTGCTATCACATTGATGAAAGGAAACATCCCCTTGGCATATCATGGGATGAAGTAGGTTAAAAATCTTGCTGAAAGAACTTAAAAATTTCATCATAACTTAAGTTTATCTGATGTGGTTATTTATACTAGAACTTTAAAAGCTGTATTTCACAATGATGGCTCTGTGAGAATGAGCTCTGACTTCTCTGAGTGGCTTGAGACAAAATTCAAGTACCAATCTCTTTTAAGATTATTCTATTTCATGTGTCATATGCAATCAAAAACATGTTTAATCAATAGCAAAACATCAAGAAATCTGGTTCTTCTTAGTCTTCAAACACCAAATGAATCTAGTAAGATACAACAGATCTGTCAAGTCTGGAAGTCAGGTAAAACGGAAACAATTTCATCTTCTTTGATATTCATACATCTAATTTTGTGGATATACCACTCATTCAAACTTCTGTTGGATTGTAATGCATAAAACTAAATAACTTTACCACAACAAATTTGCATGAAACTTTAGCTACCTTGTGTTTTCCTTGGGGAGAGCATAGTTCCATAATAGACGAGTAATGCCACCTCTCTTTATCTTTCACTTCTATCTCCACCCCCACCCACCCCCACCTCCCAATCCCATAAGTATCTATGGACTCACACACATCTTTTTTTTTTTTTGTAGCTGTCACTGTCAGTATAAAAATCTGGACAACAAATTTTGCTGGGAGCAACTCTCTTTCTTGTTTGCCATGACTTTATAATTTGCATGTTTTAGACGCATGTTCCATACTGAATCTCACATTTAAAACTTTCTTTTGTTCTTTTTTCACTTGATGATCTATTATCATACAGTTGATTAATAAACATTACATTCTGTCATTTGTGGTACGATAAATAAGCGCTCAAGGCTATGTTCACTTCATTAATGATGATCAATGTCTTTGGTTATACAGTACGTCCAATCTTTTATAAAAACAAAACACTGAAAAAAAAACACATAAAAAAGTTATATTCAACACTTTTTGAACTTGCTTTGCTCTAATGCAGACAGTGACTACTGCTGTGCATGAGTTAACATCTACACAGCAGTCCCAGAGTTCAAAGTGTCAAACTCCTAATGTTACTAGAGCTTTGTTTTGCCAGAAATTCCTTTTTTTTCATCAAATTTAAAAGCTATGTTACTTGAAATACTAGCAAAACTCTGTGTTTATTCACTATATAAAGAATGTCTAAGTTGTTTCTAATCAAATCATTACTCAAAAGAGAAAAATATTGTCAGAATTGAGCAGCAGGAGGGAAGACAGGAAGGCATGGCATGGGGAAAAAAGTAAAAGTCAATCAATACACAAAATTAAAAAAGAGAGGTGTCGGGGTGGGGTTTGGGTGAGGTGTCCTTATCAATTACATGCGCCATACTCTTTGAATAATATTCTTTTTTTGTAGTGACAACTCACTGACTGATACTATCTCAAACTATCAAACTCAAACTATCTCAATAATTATAATCCTAACTTAACAGACATTAAACCTTTTTGTTGCTGTTGTTGTCATTTTTAATGGTGTATTATTCTGTCTCAGTGCTAGAAATACTGTTGTTTACAGATTTGTTCAATTTTCAATTTTGAGATTACTTTTGCAAATCATTTGATTTGTATAGTGCTTTCAAAATACTTTTCTCCCATTAATTCCAATGTGTTAAAAGCACCACTTAAAATGATGTGTGATATGCACTAATACAGTCTGTGATTTTCCCTGAAAAATAATTGAAATTAGTGGGAAGCCAAATGCCATAGAGAACTTTTTTGTTGACAACAAAAGTTTAACATTAGAATTAAAAAAAATAAATCAAAAGCAATTAATAGTAAGTTGAGTTGTGTGTTTGCAACATACATAAAACAGGAAACGTGAATGCCATAATGTATTCTGTAACCAACTTCATGAATGTTAACCAGCTGAGGCGGTAAAGTGGTTAGCATTGCGGACTCCCAGCTGGGAGGTCATGGGTTCGATTCCCATCAGAGTCATGTAGGATTTTTCTGCTCTGACCGGCTCCTGCCCAGAGTTGAGTTTGCTATGGGCTCAGTTGGGAAGACTGGGACCACACAGTCGAGTTTCATCCACTTAATGGATGCGTCTCTGAGAGTGTTGCTCAAATTTCCTGACAACACTGCAGGTGTCTGTATCTCTCGGGCCTGGTTGACACTGGGATATGTCATGAAAGTACAACCCTGTCATGCAGTCTCAGACCGGAATGGAAATCTGTAGCATCATCCTAATTACCCTCATTCTCATCAATCAGCATTAAAAAAAAGGTCTCAAATTCTGTGGCCCTTCATGCCCTGCTCTCATGGCGACCTCAGTTTCGATGTCCTCTTCACGTATGTGGCCTTGGTTTGGTTCTGTCGGGGTCACCGGTATGGGCGAGTCCATGGGGACTGTCGTTGGATGGACATGGTGGTGTCCTCTGGAGGGAGTGCTCACTTACGCCAGCTCCACGACTAAGCAATTATTGTCATCAGTAGGGGGCTTAGTAGGTGGTGTCCTGCGTATGTTGGATCAGAACAGGCGCCACTGAACACCACCCAAGTGACTCAGCAGCAGTGCAGTGTCTCCTCCGGTAGGTTGCCTCTTGATGACTTGACATTGACTGCTCCCTGTGGAACATGGGTGACAGGGCTGCAGCGGGACTGACCAGGTTGTGGCTGTAGACGGGGTGTCGGAATGAGCGGCATGGGTGCAATGCCACTAAGGTGGCAAGAAGACAGACAAAAAAATTCATGAATGTTTTCTTGAACAATAAGGTGTATCGTTTCAAAATGGAGTGACTGACGGCGGAGAACGAAGCAAAATTTAGAAAGAGAGGGTGTTAGTTACCGCCAATGACATTGACAAACAAAGCACATGACAAGACACGATGCATTTCAACCACTTGGGTCTTCTTCAGGCGAAAAAATAAATCACATTTAACATTTAAGACAGTACAAACAAAAAACGAAAATGACTCATCTGTTGTTAGTCCATGTGGTGGGGAGAATAGCCGCTAGGCGGAAATGACAAGGGGGATTATGGGAGAGGAAAAGGATGGGGGGGGGGGGGGGTTCGTGGGGGGGAGGGGGGGGGTGTTTGTGTGATACGATAGGGTTGTGTGTCTAGTTTAGTGAGGTGGTGTGATATCTTTGTGACGGTTGTGATAATGGTGGATTGATAATAATGGTAAGGGGGGTGGAGGGGGGGGGGGGGCAAACTGGAAAAAAAAAAAAAAAATTATATATAGAAGGGGTAAATAAGTACATGAACAGAAGAAACTTAAAAAAAAACTTTAAAAAACTTTTAAAAAAAACAAACTTTTAGGTGAATAAAATAAATGATTTCGCTGGGTGATGAAAGAGGTGGTGGTAGTTATGCGTGGGTAGTTGTGAAAGGTGTGTGGGTAATGTTAATGAGGGAGGGAAGGGGATGGAAGATAAATGGGTGATAAGGTATGATTGCGAGGGGGGGGGGGGGGGGGGGGGTGGGGGGGGGGAGAAAAAAAAAAAAGGGAGGAGGGTAATGTGTGTGTGTGTGGGGGGGGGGGGGGGGAGGAAGGGGGGCAAGAGAAGGAGAGCTCATATCTCTTCATCCACTATGGGGTGGGGGGTGGGGGTGGGGGTGGGAGGTTGGGAGGTTCATATTAATTGTGTTGTTTAAAAAAGTAAACAATGCTGTGGGATGATGTTCATTGTAACAGGTGAAATAATGTGTTGGCATCAATATGTTGCTGTTTGTTGAGAGAAGATAGCAGTGATCAATGAAAAACAGGGTATCATGTGTTGCACACACACACACACACACACACACACACACACACACACACACACACACACACACATGATACCCTGTGCAACACATGATACCCTGTTTTTCATTGATCACTGCTATCTTCTCTCAACAAACAGCAACATATTGATGCCAACACATCAAAGGCACAGTCATTGAGTTTTGTTGGGTGCCTTCGCACTGTAACATAAATGGAAACGAAATGGCCGACAGAGCTGCTAAAAGAGGCGCAAAAGGTTTAGAGAAGACTGTAGACATGATACTTCCTTTGTCACTCCATGAAAACTACAGGCTGCTAGAAACAACAGCATGGAAAAAAATTAGCAGACGTTCCGATGAAAAGACTCTAACACAAAATACAGCTGCAGTTCCGTTGGAAATTGTATCAAGAAAGTTGTCAAAAGCACCGTTATATTATTCTAGACTTGTAACTTCCCTTTTTTTCCGCCTAAAAATGAACGCTTTAAAAACAAAATTCTCCAAAAATGTATATTGCCTGTGTGGTGCACAAATCACACTTAATCACATTTTGTTCCATTGTAAAAGTCTCAGAGGTTTTCTACCTGATTCAGTCACAGCAAAGAATGTTTCGGAAGAAAACATAGAAGATTTATTATATGATACAAAGGTTTTACTACAAATTGCTGAATCCCTAATTCACACACCCATCAGGTCATTCCTGTAGATTTTTTTTTCTTCCAATGTAGATTAGTGGTGAGGGACACATCCACCCACCCACGTTTCTGTATTTTGCATTTTGTTTGTTATATGTATCTTTAACATTACCTCTTTACTGTTAATGCAGTGTTCACTGTTTTACATTACCTCACACATTTACACTCTCACACACTCACAGACAGAATGCACTCACTCACGCACACTTTGGTCTAATATCACTTATGGTGAAAAGACGTAAAATCAAAGAACGAACGAACGAACATTATTTCACCTGTTACAATGAACATCATCCCACAGCATTGTTTACTTTTTTAAACAACACAATTAATATGAACCTCCCAACCTCCCACCCCCACCCCCCACCCCATAGTGGATGAAGAGATATGAGCTCTCCTTCTCTTGCCCCCCTTCTCCCCCCTCCCCCCCCCCCTCCCCTCCCCCCCCCCCCCCACACACACACACATTACCTCTCCTCCTTTTTTTTTTTTTCTCACCCCCCCCCCCCCCTCGCAATCATACCTTATCACCCATTTATCTTCCATCCCTTCCCTCCCTCATTAACATTACCCACACACCTTTCACAACTACCCACCATAACTACCACCACCTCTTTCATCACCCAGCGAAATCATTTATTTTATTCACCTAAAAGTTTTTGGTTTTTTTTAGTTTTTTTAATTTTTTTTAAAGTTTTGTTCTGTTCATGTACTTATTTACCCCTTCTATATATAATTTTTTTTTTTTCCAGTTTGCCCCCCCCCCCCCCCCCCCCCCCTTACCATTATTATCAATCCACCATTATCACAACCGTCACAAAGATATCACACCACCTCACTAAACTAGACACACAACCCTATCGTATCACACAACCCCCCCCCCTCCCCCCACGAAACCCCCCCCCCCCTTTTCCTCTCCCATAATCCCCCTTGTCATTTCCGCCTAGCGGCTATTCTCCCCACCACATGGACTAACAACAGATGAGTCATTTTCGTTTTTTGTTTGTACTGTCTTAAATGTTAAATGTGATTTATTTTTTCGCCTGAAGAAGACCCAAGTGGTTGAAATGCATCCTGTCTTGTCATGTGCTTTGTTTGTCAATGTCATTGGCGGTAACTAACACCCTCTCTTTCTAAATAAGGTGTATATTTGTCTTCAATTGTGCTGTATTATGTATAATTCAGATTTCTTCTAACATTGATATTAAATGTTCAACCTCGATCTTGAATGCATTTTATTCTTGAATCTATGAAGATAAGAAATCTGTTGCTACCTACACACAGTCAGACCTAAGAACAGGACTTTCGGAGTCAAAAGTGTGTAACATTCATATATCTTCATTTTATAGTCAAGCCTCCCTCCGACGCCTTTGCTTTTTCTCAATCTGTGTCAGAATGGATGGCCATATCGGCATTTGATTATTTACAATGCCATCTTTAGTTTCATATTGTAGCAAACAAAAAATCTTATGCTTGAAATTGTATCCTTAACAAAAATTGTCACATCATCTTCTTTTGCATGTTTTGCAGCGAACAGTAAATCAGGTGCAAACAAAATGAACAGAATAAAACAATAGCAAACAAACCAAAAAAAAAGGAAAAAAAAAGAAAAAGAAGAAGAAGAAGAAGAAGAAGAATTGATGATGAAGTAAGAAAAGGAGAGATCATTATGACAGTCGGTCCTTGTGTCTCGACAAAAAAAAAAAAAAAAAAAGTAACATGGGGAAAAACACAACAGAATGGGGGAAAAGGAACTTACCTTTGTCATTTTTAACAGGTATAGCTCCTGCAGTTGACAGGATAGGAACCTTTGGTGCTTTTGCCGTCATCTTGATTTCTCTGGCGTGATCGTTATGGCTAAAACTGACAATTGGTAATGGTTTCAATCAGACTTGGAGTTCTAAACGATGTACAGCTTCCGGACACAAATGGACACTTCGTTGGAACTTACGTCCCTTGGTAGAATGAAGCTGGTCAAACGCCACAGTTATCCTAAGGAATATGCGCCTAAATGCCATGTAATCCATGTAAGCATTTAAACTGAAACCAAAATTGAATCATACATCAGCTCTCACAGGATAAATTCCAAGTAATTATTTTACCTGTTTTAAAGAATCGCTATTGATGACATCACTCACGATCTACAAATATATGAACGACTCTAAATGTGACATTTATCTCAGGCCTTCGACCGGCTCGCCTAATATATTGTCCCATTCATAGTGTCTTCTTCCTACCACCAAGCACGTATCTTGATACATATGAAACAGAAGAGGGTGGATCAACTTTCAGACATAACCTAAGAATTATTAGAACGATCAAAATGTGTCTTTCTGCACACTGAATACCTTCATGTAGACTTTGTGGTGTGTTACCCATTTGATTTTTTTATAACATCACAATGTCTACTATACACATGATCTGATCTGTGTTTAATAACCACAAAGATCTGCATATTATGAGACGAAATGCGGACAGACTGACTGGAGAACGAGAGAGAGAGAGAGAGAGAGAGAGGGGGGGGGGGACTCCTTGCGCTGGGTGAAAGTTGGTTGTAGCCTATTTGCTTTACCTGGCAATCCTGATTTCAGAATCAATGTTTGCTTATTTTGGAACTTTTGCATGAGAGGCGTGATATAACATCAAACATCAGATGAAAACAGCCACATCACACCATAACTCAATAAGGACAGATTCGTGGCTTTTATCGTAAGTAGCCTACAGTGTTGGTGCACTTTGAATGGAAACGTGTTTTCTCAAGTTGTTGTTTGTTGTTGTTGTTGTTGTTGTTTGCTTACAGATCCGTTAATCCTGTCTTCTGGAACAAATTCTTCGTTCCTGTCTGGCATGCACAGCCTCTGTCATCATTCATGAGAGCACACAAACTCCATCTTTTTCAAAGCTACCATAAATGGTTTTACTACCATCAACATCTATTTCAATTGTGTATTTGCCTCTGTGTATATATATATATATATATATATATGTGTGTGTGTGTGTGTGTGTGTGTGTGTGTGTGTGTGTGTGTGTGTGTGTGTGTCTGTCTGTCTGTGTGTGTCTGTGTGTGTGTGTGTTATCATTATTGTGAATACTTATATAGCGCCTGTACCTGGCTAGAGACCAAGCTCTAAGCGCTTTACAATCCACAACTCGTTTACATAATGGGCTGCCTACCTGAGTAGTGCCAAATGAAGAGCTGCCAGATGGCGTTTCATTCAGTCGTTTCCTGTGTCATCCAGTCAATATCGTTCAATATCGTTCACTCAATTTCCTTACTTCTTTCATTCTTTCCATTTCTCACGCAGGGTGCATGCTATGTGTAACGTGTCATCCACACCAACGGCCAAACTGGCCTTCTCTTCCTAAAGTTAGTGATGGGATTTTACATGTGTGCAAGATGTTATGAGTGCGTTCACACACGGAACCTCGGTTTATAGTCTCATTCAAAGGACTGTATGGGAAATGGAGTCAAAACCAATGTTAACTCCGAGGGAAAAATCCCCCTGTACTGAAACGGCCCGGCGGAAATTCGAACCCGCAACCTCAGGATCACCAATATTACGAGTCCCGCGTTCTACCACTGAGCTATTCCAGCCCCCATGTGTGTTTGCGTGTGCGCACGTGCGTGTATGCATGCGTGTGTGCACGAACGTGCGCGCGCGTGTGTAAGCGTATATACGTGCATGTGTCAGTGTATGTGGGGTGTGGGTGTGGATTGCATATCGGTGTGTATCTGACTTCAGTATTAGTCCGTGTGGGTGTATGCATTAATGAATGTGTCAGCATTTTTTCTTCTGTTTGTTTGCCATGTATAGCACTTTTTATTTTCTTATTTGTAAGTACTCAGGCCCATCCAAAATAGAGTGCACTAAATGTATTTGATGTGTTAAATGCATCATGTTTGTTTGGCACGCTGGCATATTATGCACATTATCAGAAATGAATAGTTGATTCCTTTTACATGTATTTTAAGTGTGTTCACTTCTAGGTGCGTAAGACATGCGCATGTGCAACTTTTTTAATACAGTGCACAAAATTACAACAACTTTCTCAGACCACGTTGACTGGCTTCAACCATTGATGCTACGTTTTGTTAAGAATCTCATAAGACACCATAAACACCGCTATACCTTCTACTTAAATATAATCTTTTGTTAATTTATCGTTCCAACGAAGGCTGAAACGTTAGGAATCGCCTCAGCAAAAAGAACAATGGGCCACAAATTACCTTTTGAAATGACAACGTCATACTACCGGTTAAGTTTAAACATTGCTCAGAATAACTTTTCATGTGAAGCACGGCTGGTTGCAACACTGCATAATACTGATTTTCACAAATTTAGATATAGACGTCCAGACTGACATCCCCGGATTCAAAATCCGCTTTTAACAAAGTGCCACGTCATGCCAGGCTCCACCAAAGACTGGAGACAGCGGTGAAATCAGAGGACATTGACTGCCTTCCTCTTCATAAGATGAAGATGGTTGGCGGCCAGCCATCACAATTATGCTTCGAATTTACAGGTCCTCAACGCAGCCTTGTCTGGGGTAATGTTAGACTCTCCTGATCACAGCAGAGTCAACAGTGGGATCCCAAAAGGCACTACCATAAGCCCAGTTTTATTTGTCTGTTATATCACGAATATTCACCAAGAATCATACCCAAATCTTGCCATGTGGTATAACAACCCTGCTCCTGGTCTCATATCCGTAGGATCCTTAGAGGAACTGCCAAGGATCTGCTACATTATTGATTTTCCAGCCTGCGCCCAATATCAGATTCAACTCTTTGCAGACGATCGTCTCCTGTACAGAAAAATACTAACGGAGGTACAGAGCTTAACTCTACATGAACCAGAGGGTCCGATCATCGGCTGTGAAAATAGTGTGTTGGGTTTGATGCCAAAATGCAATTCATCATCAACATCAGAAACACTGGCTAAACTATTCAGTGGCGGCGGAAGCTGTCCAGGATTGAGGGGGGGGGGGGGGGGGGGGGGGGGGGGAGGGGGGGGGGCAATGGATATTTCAAATCACTGAACTCCGACAATCACAATATGGCAATGTTCGATAAAAAAAATTCCAGCATGCAATATTCAGTTCACACACACACACACACACACACACACACACACACACACACACACACACACTTGAAATACACTTTGTATAGCTGCAATTAAAACGTTGCAGAAACTGAGACAGAGAGAGAGAGCGAGAGAAAGGGAGAGAAAGAGAGAGAGAGAGAGAGAGGGGGGGGGGGGACAACTGTCAGACTTTCTGACTGAATAACGTAATAACATACCTTCTCTCCATATTCACTGGACATTAGGCACCGTAAAGTGCAGTTACTAAGTCACGATTGTCACAGTCTGTACATTAGCAGGTTACACCAACAGCTGGGAGGTTACACCTTTACACATTTAATTTTCCGAAGTAACTTTGACGTCGTTCGTTTCTGCAAACTAACTCGGAAGAAATTTCAGCGAGATTGAGCTGATCAACCTTGTCTTTGAACACATGCATAATGAGACAGTTGTTTAGGCGCTCCTGAGTCATAGTGCTTCGGAGGTATGTTTTGACCTGCTTCAAGGCAGAAAAACTGCGTTCAGCTGTTGCAGCTGTAACTGGAATGGTCAAGTACAGCCTGATAAGTTTGTCTACCTCACTCAACATTCTTTTAACAGTGTCAGAAGCTGTCGGTTCTTCTAGCAGTGCCTCAAAGATGGACTTCATGTTGTCCCCCAGAGCATGTAGAAGGATGGCCAACTGTGTTTTGAGTCTGTCCATGTCAGTGTCCGCAGCACATGTGTCTTTGATCTCTTGAGGAATTTCTGGATTCTTTCCTGCAGCTCCGTCACCTAAGAGAATTTCAATCTTCCTTGGCAACTTAAGACTTTGTTGGTCAAATCTGCGCTTTATATGCTCTTTGACGTTGTCTATGGCCTCATAGTACTGCTGTCTGTAATAAGCAGAAGGGTCAGAGTAGCTGTGACCCTGGGAGCCCTCATCAAGTCTCCGTGGAGGCTGTCTCTGTCTCGGAATGCGGGGCTCATCACATACGTTTGCAGCCGTGGTTGAGACGTCGGCAAAAAAACGTCTGGAAACTTTTATCCTGGCGCATACTTTCAAGCGTTCTCAGACAGAGGTTTGCAGCGTTTGTTGCATCCACACAGGACGTTTGTTTCCTTTGAACAGTAGTCGCCAGCTCTTCAGTCACAGCAAAGACATCCCGTGAAAGTGAGAGCCCAAGACAGGTGGAGAACTGCTACATAAGTGCTGGAAGGCCGGATGCTCTCCTGGCATACTCATCATGTCCTTGTGAGACTAGTTCAAGTGTTTCTTGCAAAGCCTCATAGTTCTCAATGAGAGAGTCAAAAGCTCTTGTTCGAACAGTCCACCTTGTTGGACACAGTGGTTTAATGGACGGGCTGCACGAAGTTGATGTTTCATGTTGGATTGTTTCAAAAAGGACCTGTCGTTTTGGTGATAATTTGACCAACTGAATGACCTCTGTGGCAAAG
>CM065737.1:11821163-11831163 GCA_033310375.1 Conus canariensis | reverse complement strand
CGTTTTCAAGATTGTTTCAAAGCGGGGAGCCAAAGCAGTACAGCACAAAGAAGGAAAAATTTGCAGCGGTATGTTTGCCTGTTTGTCTTTTGTACTTTGTGTGTGGTTTTAATACTGGTGTAGAATTAATCCATTTGAGGTTGGCCATGAAAATCATTACTGTTTCTCAGTATGTCAATTGTTCAGTTATGTAGTTTGTATTCGTTACCAAACTAAGATAACTTCGGATTGCGAACCTACCTTGCCATGTGTCGTTTTCGAAAGTTTCACAGCTGTTGAAACTGTGGGGATTAAATGCAATCACTGCCTAGGCAGTATATGAGTTAACGAGCATGTGCCTTTGACAGTGTTTTTGTTTCCTGCCATCATTGATCTTACATTGTCCTGTATTGTGGAGAGATTTATGACTTCCGTAACGGACTGGCTCTGGTTTATGGACAGTGAGAATCACAGTGAACGTAATCACAATGATCAGAGCATACAAATGGACTGCCTACAACCCCCCCCCCCCCCCCCCCCCTTTATGTGCCAGAATGATCATCCTCAAGATCGTGGGCACCAAAGGAAAGAAGAACTACTACCATGCGAAATCCTTGTACTTAGGCCTTGTTTTCATCCAACACCCGTTTTGCGCCGAATATAAGTGGTTGCTCGTTCTTCGTTTTCATTGTCCTAAATGTGGTTTGGTTTTTACCTGAAGAATAACCAAGAGGTCGAAAGACATTGTGTTTTGTTCTGTAATTTGTTTGTCTATATTGTATGTTGGAACTAATACCCTGTCTTTTTAGAACGTTGTACTTTATTCTGACATGCACCATATGTGTATATCAAGCCAACACATACATGTATGCAACTAAAGACAGTCTCGTACACCTCATGGGAGGGGTGGGGGGTGTAACATATTGTTGTTTTAGTTTGTGAAAGTTATTTCCCTTGTTGGCTTAATCAGTTATGCATCGTACGATGATTGGTCAACGTGATTATTATGGTTCATGATGGCTACTCAACATAGCCTAAATTAAACGTCCAGTTAACTTATTATTGTGTTATCTTCATCATTGTCTGTATGAAGAAATGGACGGAATTTAACATGGTGTCAGAAGTGGGATTCGTTCACATCAAAATCCAGTGTTAGAACCAACAAATTTTATTGAACGTCATCAACAGGCAAACTCGGTGGTTACTAAGGTAAACGATCCCGTTAAAACTTCGTTCCTGGCAGAAAAAGAAAAATGTCTGACGACAAAGGAGATGACCACAATCAAGAACCAAGTACAAGACGGAGGCAGAGAACTTTGAATGTTCCTCTGCCAGTGAAGATCAGCCTCAATGACGTGTGCCAGCCATACAAGAATGGAGGCGTTTCAAAAGAGGTTGGAAAAATTACAAGGTGGCAAGCCGTTTAAAGGACGAGACACAAGAATACCGATGTGCAGTCTTTCTATCCTGCGTTGGAGAAGAAGCAGCAGAGCTACTGGAAGGATTCTCTTTCAAGGAAGACGAAAAAGATGACCAAATAGACGGTGTTGTCAAGAAATTTGAAAACTTTTTCGTTGGTGAAAGAAACGAAGTCTATGAGGCATATGTTTTCAACAAAAGAAAGTCACAAACACATCACAACCAGAAGTGATAGAGTTGTGATTCCCAAATCCATACAATCAGAAATGCTCAAGAGAATACATGAAGGTCACTTGGGCATTGAAAAGTGCAAAAACAGAGCCAGGGAACTCATGTTTTGGCCAGGTATGAATCAGCAAATAGAAAACATTGTGAAAATATGCCACACTTGCACAACTTACAGAAACAAACAACAAAAGGAAACACTGATCAATCAAGAGATACCTCAGAAACCATGGCAAAAAGTAGGAACTGATTTATTCAGTTGGGAAAAATTTTGACTATGTGATTGTTGCAGACTATTACTCAAAATTCATTGAATTTCAACAGCTTCCCAACACAGAATGTACAACAGTGATAAACTACATCAGATCCGTTTTCAGCAGACAAGGTATTCCAGAAGTAGTGTCAGATAATGGACCACAATATTCCAGCAAAGAATTTGACAGATTTGCAGAAAAATGGGAATTCAAGCACACAACTTCAAGCCCTCGATATCCCCTGTCAAATGGATTTGTAGAAAGGATGATACAAACTTTGAAGAAATTAATGCAATAAGTCCAGTGCGAATGGATGAATACTTTCTTTGAGGTGTGAAGTTTCAAATGTTGTGTTTATTCAATAAGTCCAGTGCGAATGGATGAATACTTTCTTTGAAATGTAAAGTTTCAAATGTTATTTTTATTCAGTAAGTTAAGATTAATTTGTTATAAATTGATATTGAATAATACGTGCAATTGAAGAAAAGATAATACTTATTTCAAAACTTAATCTCATGATAAATCTTACACACACACACACACACACACACACACACACACACACACACACACCAGGATTTTATTTTTAAATGTATTTTTCAATCAATGTCATGAGGCAAAATTAGAGACTGTTACATCAGATTTAGGATGAATTAAAACAAGAAAGTTATGTATTTTCATGTGTAATTGAATACATAGAAATTGGCATTTACCTGTGAATATATAATCATCTCTTTTACATAAAAGAAAAAACTGAAGAAGGGAGATGTAATATATTGTTGTTTTAGTTTGTGAAAGTTACTTCCCTTGTTGGCTTAATCAGTTATGCATCGTACGGTGATTGGTCAACATGATTATTATGGTTCATGATGGCTACTCAACATAGCCTAGATTAAACGCCCAGTTAACTTTTATTATTGTGTTATCTTCATCATTGTCTGTATGAAGAAATGGACGGAATTTAACTGGGGGGGGGGGGGGGGGGGGGGGGGGGGGGGGGGATATCCTGGGAATTCTTGAAAGAGATTAACATTTTTCATCAGATCTGAATTTTACAGTGAAAAGATTTTTAATACCTTCTTGGTTGTTAGAGGAGGCTTAAATCATCTACACTTACGGAGATCTTTAAAAAAAAACTGAAAAAGATCATCCTCTGTTATTATCATCCTATGCCAAAGACTTGATAGGAAATACGATTCCTATTTACACATTTTTATTGATGGTTCTGTTTTAGATTTTTCCAATGTTGGGGCTTCCTTTGTAATACCAGTGCTTAGCATTGGAAAGAAATTCCATATTATGAAAGGATGTTCTATATTTACAGCTGAGTTATTTGCCATTTTGAAAGCAGTAGATTTCATACTTACATATATGCCTCTTATACATAGACAAATACTTATATTATCGACTCAGAATCAGCGCTTACGGCTCTACATTGTCAATCGAAGTCTAGTCATTCAGACTTGGTATGTGAGGTCTTATTTCTCATTCATCAGTTGATAACATGAGGTATCGATATAACTTTATGGGTTTCAGGCATTCCAGTTTACGTGGCAATGACTTCACTGATTTTTATGCAAAGGAAGCTGCAAGAAATAAATCTGATGTTTTGAATTGTGATACATGTCCTTTCTTCTTCTGAAGCTATTCGCATTCTCACAAGTTCAATCTGGAACATGAGACAGAAACAATCCCTTGAAGATTCAGCTCGGAAGTACAGATGGGATATGACTAAACCAACAAGAAAATGTTGTAATCCCCCAGGGCCTATCCCAAACTGTAGTGTTGTACATAGGTTGCAGGTTAATGGATGGTTAGGCAGATAATTAAAACCGGCACCTGCTTGTGCATGTGGTCAGATTCTCGATATCCCTCATTTTTTTATTTGACTGATAGTACAAGAACTCACTTTCAGCCTCTTCATGATGAGATCAAGTTCTTTAACCTTTCGCTGACTATGTCTAGTGTTTTCAATCCCAGTTATGAGAATGGTTGGAGTCTGGCAATGTTGGCTGTTTATCTTATTAGATCTAATCCACTGGGAAAGTATTTTTAACTCTTCCACCGCCCCACCCCTACTACACTGCCTCCCTCCCCAACAGGTGGTGGTGGTTTTTAAAAAAATCTTTTATTTCATTTTTTTCCAATTGGTAAATGTATGGAATGTTAACATTTTATTCTAGCTATATACCATGTCAGTATGTTTCAGCGTCTAATTTGCATGTGGAGCAAGGCTTTTTCATTCACCCCTCCCACTCCATTCTTCCCTCTTCTCCCCCTTCCCCAATTCATATACATCCATACGCTGTTCGACTCTTACAAGTAATATGTCAGCCAGTTCTATACTCTGATGATTTTTGTCTCCCGTGTATTGGATATATATATATGTCGCATAGAATTGATGTTTCTGGATACCAGTATATATGGGCCCTTAGTGTGTGTGTGTGTGTGTGTGTGTGGTGTGTGTGTGTGTGTAGAAATATTCCATCTAGATACATTTATTGCTTTGATGTTTGAAGAGTTATCCTTGCAAACGGAGGATAATAGTAAGGATAGGACAACACTTAGAGGGAGAGAGAGAGTGGCAAAGGTGCAAAGGGGTACAAGACTGTATATAATGGGGAGAATTTTTTGTTTTTTAATGTCCTTTTTCTGTGTGTGTGTGTGTGTGTGTGTGTGCGTGTGTATACATGTGAGTGTGTGTGTGTGAGAGAGTGAGTGCATGTGTGCACATGTGCTAGTGTATGAGGGTGGGTAGGTGTGTGTGTGTGTGTGTGTGTGTGTAGGTTTGTATAGTGTGGTGTGGTGTGTATGTGAGGGTGTGGGTGTGTTTGTATAGAGATGTGTGTATTTATGCATGTGTGTGTGTGTGTTCATTATGTTCCTTTTCATTAAATGAAAAATGTTGACATTCTGTTCATAATGTTTTCTTAAATGTCAGTACAATTGTGGGTTAATTTGACAGTGAATTGGTTTCAGTCAGTCAGTCAGCGTGTCATTGAAACTTGGGGTTCTGCTACTTAGAACATGTACTTTGAGGCTCAGACTGATCTGTGATGTTTTTTTTTGTTTTGTTTGTTCTGAAGCTGCTTGTTGAAAGGTGTTCTTCATTTTCATTGTATCAACCCCTAAAATGGCCATATGATGCTGTTACCTGGCAAATTAAACTCTTGATAGTAATTGATCGTTAGAATCATATGACTGACAACAGAAGCCAGAACATAAAAAGTATGTTTTGTTATGATCATTGACTTTGCTGATGTGATATTGGCCATAGCATGAACTTTCTTACAGTGTTACAGCTTAGATGTATTTTCCACATTAGGTACGTTTTATGCATAGTAAATTGACGAATGATCACATATGATAGATCATAATAATCCAGATAGAATCATAGATACTGCACAAGCTGTTGGCAAATTTTAGCAGATGTCACAATTGTTTCCTGGCAAAACATACCTAAGCAAACAAGCAGTAGAATATATAGATAGAGAGATTCTGTTATGGGCTGGATCGGAGGGCATGCAGTTTAATTCATGGGATTTAAGAAAAAAAAGAAGAAATGAATCCAAAGAGTGTGGGATAAGTTTCAGACAGGTGGCCAGAAAGAAAATATTTCGTGATCACCATCTGACATTCTACAGATTTAACCTGCTGATGAAACTAGGTGATTTTGTCATTGGATGTTAAGAAGAAAGAAAAGAAAAAAAAACAACAACACTGGCAACAGTATGGCATATCAGTTATCAGGAGACAACAGAAGAATGCCTGAATGAAGAACAGCTGGAGCTACATATCCTTAGGTTAATCAAAAAGTTTCAGGGCTTGAGAAATTTGAATCTTTTCACTAGCCAGCTGGGCTTGTGGATTAAAGATTTCACTAGTCCTTTTAAAGTTTTTCGCTAGCTGTGCAGTTGAACTTGAAGTGTCATTTCACCACTTTTTTTTTTCCTTGTCTTTTCAACAGATAGCTAGCATGGAAACAGAACACAAAACAAATCAACAGATTTGCAGGAAATTGCTGTTGCACATGAAATTTTTAAATGGCGCGTCACATATTTACTTGTGCACCAGCCACCATGCTGTTGCAAGCCTGTTTAGGTGGGATTTGGTCCTGCTCTCTCTCACTCAAATCATGTGAAACAGCAAAAATCATGTTGTGCCTGTTCACACCACATTACAATGCATTGTTCATTCTGAGATATGAATGATCAATTTTTGCTTAATTTAGAATTAAAACCAGTCACAAGATTTGTGTCCTGGATTCAAGAAAGAATACAGCGACATCATTTTGCTTCACTCCAAATGTTTGCTCTGCATACGCTGCATTCAATGCACTATGTAATCGGCAATGAGAAAATGCTACTGTAGGTGAATTTGAAACTGGCAGAATAAAAAACAAAAAAAGGAGGAAAGCTTGATTTTTTTCAACCCCCCCCCCCCCCCCCCCAATTTTTTTTTAATAAATAATGATAAAAAATTTTCCTTCACATACAAGCATTGCTGTACATTTCAATAATCATATACACACACTGCAAATTCAAGATACTAGCTGAAATTATTAATGATTAGTTATTATATTAAAATTGGGGGCAGCTTAGAAGTACTAAGATCAGCTTGTCCCATGCCTGTGTGTGTGTGTGTGTGTGTGTGTGTGTGTTTTAAACATTTTTTTGGTCCTGTTCCTTTTTTTTGAAGAGAACGTGTGTCCCATGGAAATGGTAAAAAAATCTAAAGCTTTGATGATGGTTTTCTTCAGTGCAGACAGCAACACCGGTCCATTCCTTTATCATTTATACCCCGCGCCTCAACCTTCTGTCCTTGTTTGCTGTCTCGTCTTGAATCTATAGCTCATACATATGTGCACAAACACACACGTACACACACAAACTCAAAAAAAAAGAAATGATTTTGGTTGGTTGGTAATCTGCAGTATTAGTATATATACATTCAAGTTGGAAAGTTATTTGGAACAGTGTTTGTATGTTTACAGCGTAATGGGACCACTACACCTCTAGATTATGCACCTCCAAGGCCACCCGTGAAAAGTGCACCCCCAGTCAGCCGTATCTTTCCTGCGAAACGGAGAACTATTGGACCTGTTTCACTTTCATTCAAGAGGGCTCCATGTATCCTTTTGTTTGTTTTAACGTAATGTTGCATGTTTGTGTTAAATATTTGGTTGATGTTTGTCCATGTGTGTGTATGTGATAGAGTTCTTAACTGCTTTCTGTCGCCCCCACCCCCACCCCACCCCCCCCCCCCCCCCCCTTTTTTTTTGTTAACCCAAAAGGACTTTATTGTAAACTTGAAAGATATATATGTATGATTTTATTAACCTATGACCATTCCTTCATTTGTTATGTCATTGTTGTTTTACATTCATTTTTCAGGGTTTTTTTTTTTTTTTTTTTTACTTTGCCTTTTTTGTTTCATTCATTTTGTGGCTGCAGATTCTCATTTCCGATTAGGCTCCCATGATTAATGGTTTAGGGTTGCTTGACTCTAAACCTCCAATCTTATTAGAGGTATTTTTCACCCAAACTTTGGAAACTTTAAAGGGTGAAAGCTTCATACCTGGCCCATGCAATGATTAGTGTGGAAGTTAAGATTATGGGCAAAAATGTTGTTGATTGCGCTGTTTTACTAATCAGATATGATTGTGTGCTGCAGGCAAAAGCCTTGCAAGCATGACAGCCACTGTGCCTATTTGAACTAAAGTGTTACTATGGCAGCAGTGTTGAGATGGCTAATGTGACATAGTATCAAAAGTTTCGGAGTGTAGTGACAGCGGGATACTCACATTGATGCTCACTTCTCATTTTGTAAACTTGAGTGCATTTGCTAGACTCTGAAAAAGTGATCAAATGTGTAGCGTTTAATATGGTAAATATTCACCAAACAAAGAAAATATAAATTCCCCATGCCAGCTTTGGCTCGATGCCTAGTAAAGGCATGTCGATTGTTTTTTTTTGTTTTGTTTTTTTTTAGCTGATTTTCTCTTTCTTTCAGGGGATCTAAGTGTTATTGAACATCACTCCAACTTCTTGATTTGCTTTCCCACTAATACAAAATCTGTATTCACAAGAAAGTCATCTTTGAATCATGGCTTCTCGCTCAAGAGATTTAAGCTGTTGTCTTTTGTGAGGCAGCTTCATCATGCATAGATGCTCCTTGTTTCTGTTTGCGGATGTTGCCATCTTTGTATATTTTGCCTTTCTGTTTTTGTTTTTTTTTCCCTGAAGCTTGTTCTGTTTGTTGGTGTCTTTGAGATTTGTGATCCTTAACTTCATATGCAGCATTGGACAGTCCAAACTATGACCACAGGAGGCGAGAAAATTACTTTACTCAATTGTTTTCGAGTCGTGAAAAGATTGGCCAGGGCTCGTTCGGAGAGGTGAGTATTTTGTTTCCCTCAGTACTGCATGTTGTCCTTTACCAATAATTAATAAACTAGTAAATGAATATTCTCTCTCTGCCAAAATGATCAGCTGGTGATTGTTAGACATTAAGGGATGAATCTGGTTCTTGCCATGCCAGCAGTTTCTACACAAATGCTGTTATATTGGACAAATTTTTATTACCATAGAAAATCTTTGTTCCCCGTTTTACGTCATTGTTCCTGATGGAAAGATTTAAGTGCGGGCATGTCTGACTTAATTTGTTTTGTGCAGGTAAGTCTTTTAGAATTAAGCATGGCCAAAATGTTATGTCATGAGACGACAAGTAATCCATTTCTAGTGTTTGAATTAATAATGGCACCATTGAAACATGGTGAATAATGTGCATAGCAGTTTTTTTTGTTAAATTTTGCGTGTTTTCCACTTGTAAACAAATACTGACACAAATGCTTATCTAAACATTCACATTCAAATCAAACTTGGATAGCTGATTTGGGATTAATCTGACCTCAAACTTTCGTTATCAAGCGTGGCTTTCAAACGACCATTGTTGACACTCCAGAATTAGGTGAACATGAAAGAAAAAAAATCAAACACTTTAATTATGTACTTGAGTGTTACCTGTGTTGATTAACATAATTTTTGATCATATGAAGACAGACGCTTGAATGACCAGAATGGTAGGCTTGAAACTGTTTTGTTTATGCAAACATTTAAAAACCAATCTTTAGTATTTCTTACAAGTCAAAAAGCTGTGTCTCGCTTCGTCTTTATGCATGTGTGATTTGTATGTATTTTTTTGTTAAACAAATGCAGGATCAAAACAGCATGTGATGTTGAAATGTGCAGGTGTTTAAAGCAACATTTAAAGATGATGGAAAAGAATACGCCATTAAAAAATCCCACGGACAGGCTCTATCAGCCGGACGAAAGTAAGTGTGCAATGTATGCAATACTTAATGATTTACCACCCTCGTCTGTTTTTGACAGATTGTCATAATGTTAGCCATGTGTTGGCATGTGATAGTACATTTTCTAATGTTCGAAATTGCAGGTATGGTACATGTACTTGTGTGGTTATTTACTCTTCATATGCTTTTTTTCAACATTTTGACTGAAAAGGGTCTTGAAGGATAAAAAAAAAACGAAAAAAAAAAAATAAAGCATAGCAGAAGTTAGCTGTCTAATGCCTGGAAAATAAATTAGGTAATGACATACAGATCAGCACATCACAAACTTGGGATTAAAACTTGGATATATAGTGATCATTTTATGTCTGCGCCTTGCGCCATTGGCGCATAAATAAAAAAAATGACCCATAAAAATCTTAAGCTGTGCGCCGATCGGCGCATCGTTATAAAGTTTCAACACAGAGTGCTGTGCGCTCACAGTCTGTAGACTCCCCAACAAAATTCGTCTGCCACCCAGCGACAGCTAATGTGACGGAAAATGTCAGTGGATGAGACTACAATCAGGCGGTCTGGTCTGCCCAATCAGAAGCAGTCTTTCGTCTACCCCAGAGCCTCGTTTTGGAGCGCTTTTCACACACGAAAAGTTGTGTGCACGTCGCCGTTTTTCTATCTGAAGAAGAAAACACCATGCCTCCTCGTTTTAGAATGACCCATAAAATTTGGAAATGGCCCATAGAAGTTGGTCACAGTGGGCCATTTGACCCATAGATTTTCAACAAAAAATGATCACTGGATATATGTTCAGGAATTT
>CM065737.1:11719532-11821063 GCA_033310375.1 Conus canariensis | reverse complement strand
CGCTTGAATGACCAGAAGGGTAGGCTTGAAACTGTTTTGTTTATGCAAACATTTAAAAACCAATCTTTAGTATTTCTTACAAGTCAAAAAGCTGTGTCTCGCTTCGTCTTTATGCATGTGTGATTTGTATGTATTTTTTTGTTAAACAAATGCAGGATCAAAACAGCATGTGATGTTGAAATGTGCAGGTGTTTAAAGCAACATTTAAAGATGATGGAAAAGAATACGCCATTAAAAAATCCCACGGACAGGCTCTATCAGCCGGACGAAAGTAAGTGTGCAATGTATGCAATACTTAATGATTTACCACCCTCGTCTGTTTTTGACAGATTGTCATAATGTTAGCCATGTGTTGGCATGTGATAGTACATTTTCTAATGTTCGAAATTGCAGGTATGGTACATGTACTTGTGTGGTTATTTACTCTTCATATGCTTTTTTTCAACATTTTGACTGAAAAGGGTCTTGAAGGATAAAAAAAAAAACGAAAAAAAAAAAATAAAGCATAGCAGAAGTTAGCTGTCTAATGCCTGGAAAATAAATTAGGTAATGACATACAGATCAGCACATCACAAACTTGGGATTAAAACTTGGATATATAGTGATCATTTTATGTCTGCGCCTTGCGCCATTGGCGCATAAATAAAAAAAATGACCCATAAAAATCTTAAGCTGTGCGCCGATCGGCGCATCGTTATAAAGTTTCAACACAGAGTGCTGTGCGCTCACAGTCTGTAGACTCCCCAACAAAATTCGTCTGCCACCCAGCGACAGCTAATGTGACGGAAAATGTCAGTGGATGAGACTACAATCAGGCGGTCTGGTCTGCCCAATCAGAAGCAGTCTTTCGTCTACCCCAGAGCCTCGTTTTGGAGCGCTTTTCACACACGAAAAGTTGTGTGCACGTCGCCGTTTTTCTATCTGAAGAAGAAAACACCATGCCTCCTCGTTTTAGAATGACCCATAAAATTTGGAAATGGCCCATAGAAGTTGGTCACAGTGGGCCATTTGACCCATAGATTTTCAACAAAAAATGATCACTGGATATATGTTCAGGAATTTCTTGAGATGGTAACAATGCCAATTTTTTGTTGTTGTTAACCCGTTCCCTGCCTGGAACGAGTAACGCTCGTCCAGAAAACCGAAAAGTGCTACGCCCCGGACAAGAGTGTCTCGCCGTAACTTCGTAACAGAAAGCAGAAAAATCTACTTGGGAGACGACCCTCTAAAATGTTCTCGCCTCTTCTACTGGTGTCGAGGAACGGCCCCTTTCCCTTCACGCGAGCAGCCAGCTGACCACATGTTATGCAAATTGCAAGTTGAGAGGTTACAGCTGATAAGCATATTCAAGATGGTAGCTCACCCTAGCACGTCATCGACGCCTCCCGTTTTCAAGCATTACACTGCGCTTGATGTTTTAGATGACGATCAAAATGATACAGAAAGTCATGGAAAAGACCTTTGAGGATCGGATCCTGATACTAGCGATGAGGAGGAGACGGATGGGAATCAGCACCATTCACTTTTATCGGAGATATGTGCTGGTGATGACGTGGCTTCATTGTTAGTTGCACATGACAGCAGTGAATACAACGCCGCGAGCGAGGGTGACGAAGCGGAAATAGCCGAACCCGTGCCATCAACGAGCACTGCACGCCCTCCTGTCATGACTGTAGAGGGTCGTGGACATGGTAGGGGCACAGGACGACGGCAAGGGTCCCGTGGAAGCGGCCGGGGGCGTGGCATGGGGCGTGGTCAGTCCCAGCCTTGGTGGTGTTTCCACTGGGAATACTGGTGTGGAAGTCAGCTGTGCCCATTTTAGGCTGCACAGAGCTCCGGTCTTCAGTTCTTTCATGACCAGAAACCGGATTCAGGCAAGTAGCTCAATTTTTTTCTTTTTTTTTTTTCTTTTTTCTTTGTTACTACTTGATTCTTCATTCCTCCACTATTTATTTTCTGTATTTCTCTTCTTTGCCATATTTCCTACTGAAATCACATACTTATGGCAAATAATGACTGTATGGATAGGTGAGACTCTGTGTGTGTGTGTGTGTGTGTGTGTGTGTGTGTGTGTGCGCACATGTGTGCCTAAGCATTGTTTATTTCTGTATGCAAGTTTTCCAGATAAGTTTGTTCATTTTGTAAAGCACAGAAGCACTCATCCACAACAGCTTTTTTTTTTTTTTTCGTGCCATTGTGGTGTTTTTACATTCATGTGTGTGATACTGTTGGTGCGTGTTTGTGCATATGTGTACATGTGTGTGTGTGTGTGTAGGCTGTTTGTGTGTATGCGTGGGGGGGGGGGTAAATTGTGTGTGTGTGTGTGCCCAATTGTGGGTCTGCTTACTCTGTGTGTGTGTGTGTGTGTGTGTGTGTGTGTGTGTGTAAATTTGTGTGTGTGTGTGTGTGTGTGCCCAACTGTGGGTCTGCTTACTGTGTGTGTGCGTGTGTGTGTGTGTGTGCGCCCAATTGTGGGTCTGCTTACTTATCTTGAAACTTTTATTCTGTATTTCAGATTCTTCTTCAGTTTCTGCATTTCAACACTAATGCAGCCTTGCCAGTCGAAGGTGATCCAGGGTACGACTGGCTCTACAAGATCCAACCCATTCTGGATCATCTGCATGAAAAGTTCCGGGCAGTTAGTGTTTTCTCAAGTGTACGTGTGTTCATGATTTTGTCAATGCTGTGACCAGACTGAGTGCCATCATTGAAAGAAGACCAAGTGGTGAATCTCAGTGTGTGTTTCTTTGAACCATGATGTGGACAGACATTAAAAAAAAAAAAAAAGAGCACCATCCCCTAAAATTATGAAGCATGGAATGCAGACAACCTGAGGATTATGTCCAAGACTTCGTACGGCAAGTGATGGATTCCTACATAGAACAGCCTGGCAGTAATGTAAGTATTTGTGTAAAAACTAACACAGTTCCTACAGTGTTTTGTGTAATAGCAAATGCATGCAATGTGTGTGTTTTTTTCTTTTCAACAGACAATTGTTTATTTTTTCCTTCAGACTTTTTTTTCCCCATGGTTGTCATTTTGAAGATTTACCGATAAGTATTATACTATAACAATTAGGACCACACTGTATACTTACAGTGATGCTGAGTAAACACTAGAAGTTTTTGTCACTGTTTTACAGGTTTTATGTAATGTAAGATGTATATGTGTGCAGAAACTGTTCTTTTTTTGTAAAACCACCATTGATGCATCCCTGTCCATCCCCTAATGGCCAACAAAACTAGATTATATTATATAGCGTCATAGCTTGGGGTAAAACGAAAGAGAAGCCATAAAATCTAAGTCATATGTCAAGAAATAGATACACAGTGATTGAGGTATTGAACCTACCCCAAATAGTAAAATTATGCCCCTTTCTAGTAGAATTGGGGTACCCCAAGTAACATACAGATTGTTACACAGAGGGACATTTATTGACAACAGTATGAATCCCAGGTGTTTGTAATGTTGTTGAGCAAACACCAAAAGGTATTTTTGCTGTGTTTAGTGTGCTTTTATGAGCTGAATTCTTCTAAAACTCTCAAACTGAAAACAAAACAAAAACTGTTTTATCACATGTTACTAGTGTGAACCATTATCATCACCAAAAAATTAAATTAGAATGATGTGAAATTGTAAACAAGGGTATAAGGAAATAATTCACAAGACATCTAACAAATAACTCAGTAAATGGATGAGTAATATACATGTTAGTGATCATACCGTGAAAAGCATGATTATGCCCCTTTTTACCTAAAAGATAGTACCCCCAATTATGAGCAGATTATCATCAAGAACAACATTCCCTGGGATTTATATGACTGTCATGTGTTAGTTCTGATGTTGAATAATTAGTCACACCACTTTTTCATTGTTTTCACTGATTTTATATGATGCAGTTTGTTTTTGTATACTTGAAAACTGTTCTTTTTGTAAAACCACCAATATATATATCCCTGTCCATCCCCTAATGGCCAACAAAATTAGATTATTGTTATATAACACCATAGCTTGGGATATAGGGAAAGAGAAGCCAGAAATTCTAAGTCATATATCAACAAATGAATAAGCAGTTATTGAGGTACTGAACGTACCCCAAATAGTAAAATTATGCCCCTTTCTAGTAGAATTGGGGTACCCCAAGTAACATACAGATTGTTACACAGAGGGACATTTACTGACAACAATATGAATCCCAGGTGTTTGTAATGTTGTTGAGCAAGCACCAAAAGGTATTGCTGCTGTGTTTAGTTGGCTTTTATGTGCAGAATTCTTCTAAAACTATCAAACTGAAAACAAAACAAAAACTGTTTTATCATATGTTACTAGTGTGAACCATTATCATCAGCAAAACTCAAGTTAGAATGGTGTGAAATTGTAGACAAGGATATAAAGAAGTAACTCACAAAACATCTAACAAATAACTCAATAAATGGATGAGTAATGTACATGTTAGTGAACATACCGTGAAAAGTATGATTATGCCCCTTTTTACCTAAAAGATAGTACCCCCAATTATGGGCAGATTATCATCAAGAATAACATTCCCTGGGATTTATATGACTGTCATGTGTTAGTTCTGATGTTGAATAATTAGTCACACCACTTTTTCAGTGTTTTGACTCATTTCATTTGGCACAATGTGTTTGTGTATACTCGAAAACTGTTATTTTTGGTAAAAATTTTTATAATTATGTCACTTTTTGCTACACTAATTATCAACATAATCAAGTCATTTTGACAGGACATTACAGAGCAATGCATAACAACAAAACATGCCAAAAATCTGAAAGATTTGTCAAGAAATAAGTGAGCAGTAACCATTTTACTGAACCTACCCAAAAAAGCAAAATTTTACCTTGGCACACAGCTATTCAAATGTGCTATTATACTGTGGCAGTGAAGGGGTTAAAGTTATGTTTACGTAGGTATATAGAGCATGCTTTACTGATTAAATGAAAAATGTTTACAATGTTAATGTCTGTTAAGTACTTCAAAAGATGTTCCAAGTCATTTTGGACTTTCTTTCAGATGTAGATTCTTATGTTAACCCTATGGACTTTTTTGTTTGCATAGTAGAAACAGCAACAATAACAAAAGGGTATTATACAGAACAAATTGTTTGCCATCCGATCCTATTATATATGCATAGCTGCCAACCCTCCCGAAATTTTCGGGAAACTCCCGAAAATGAAAATCTGACAGGAAATCCCGAAAGTTGTCTTTTTTTCCTGAAAAATCAAAAATCACTTCACGTTTCGGTAATTTTTCGCAAGGTGTCGGTAAAAAGACACATCGGTTTACCAAAACAAATCGAGTTCCGTTCGGTACTTCCGTCCGGTACTTCCATCTGCGCGAAAATGGTTTCAGGAAAGCAGTGCCACATGGACTCGAAAAAAAAGGGCAAAAGTCAAGTTTTTGCCGCGATACAAAGTCGACTACGCCTTCATTGATGCGTCCAAGAGAGACGAATATCATGCGTTTTGTAAAGAATGCCGTACTGACATCAGCATCTCACATGGTGGAAAAAAAGACATCGAACTTGATGCCTCTTCTGCCAAGCACAAGAGGAATGCGGCGATGATGCCATGATGGTGGTACATGGTCAAAGCCAACATGAGTGGGGCTTGCTATGAGCAGCAGTTTCCAATAGAGCTGTTGAAAAAAGCGAAGTCGGCAACATCAGATGCCCTCAAGGACAGAGAACAACTCAACCCCCCCCCCCCCCCCCCCCCCCCCTTCAGCATCCTCCTCCTGTTAAGCTGACAGGTTGTGAAAAAAAAGTGTAGTTCTGAACAGATATAGGTGTACATTGTAGGAAAGAAATTTTTCCATAGTGATTCCCCCCCCCCCCCCCATTTTTTTGTGTTCTTTATTACCATGGTGATGATGATTACCAACATCTTGATAGAAACTTTCAGTTTGCTGTTACAAGACTGTAGAGAATCAGATATCCAGGGATGATGAAACAAGAAAATTGCAATATTGGTGGTATCCATTGTATACAGACTGAAAAACCAAGACTTCCAAAGCATCTTTCATCGTAGCTAGATAATCTAGGAGCAAAGAGCAATACAAATGGACATTAGTCTGGAGACTTTTCTTCTCTGCGTAACCTGTCAAGTCACAGTTTACTTGTTGGACTGAAGTGGTAAGTTGAAGTGCTTTCTAATGTTGAGTAATGTGTGATGACTGTAATTTTTGTAATCTGTATGCTTTGCTATCAGTACTGTTCATGTCTAATTCTAGCATGATGAGATGGACCCCAGAAAAGCTAATTTTTTTACCTCCAAATGTGCATGTACCCATCAGGGTCTGGGGCCGTTGCCCCAGACCCCCAGCAGGGGCATTGCCCCTGCACCCCACCGGGGGCCTACAGCAGCCCCCGGACCCCCGCCTTCTCACAGGAATTCCTGTTCCAACAGGTTGGCAGCTATGTATATGAGCTATGAAACCTAGCGAGGGGAGATAATTTTCTTGTGATGTGCAGTCACTTCCCTTTTGAAAAGTCTGTCATAAATGTGGTCAAGATTTCTTCTCGTCAGTCTACCAATATAAAAGTTATTTCTCACCTTTGCTCAGGAAATATTGTGAATAGCCACTGAGAGACTGTTTTTGTACAAATGTAGAAATATAAAGAGGATGTGCTCAATGAATGGTAAAGGTTGAGACATTAAATGAACACATTGCGTTATGGTAGATCAGTTACCGCTGTTGGCAACCGCCACAAAAGGCTACAGAAAAAAAAGCGTACCTGCTTTTATTTATTTTTCTTAATGTAAACAGCCATATGACCTTAAAAACAAATTTGTATTACCTTAACAACAACTATTCTTTCCTCACCTTCTCCCTTCCCAATGATTAGCAGATTGCATTTACTGAAATCAGTAAATGTTATATATAACTTGAAAAAAAAAAAAAGGGGGGGGGGGGGGGGGGGGGTTGAGAGAATTCTGCCAAAAATCATGAAAGTTAAGTGACTGCGAAAGAAAACGTTATGTGATTTAAGTATTTCAGCAAATTACATTAATGCATTCAAGACAGTGGCCCGTATTCTTCTCCAGAATACTGTTTTTGTCTTCATACCAAAAAATTGCAAATAACTATAAGATTGGATTTCCCCCTCAATCCTTTAGGATTAAATTTTTTGTTAAAATGAAGTAAAATGCCTGCTTGCTATTCTAAAAAAAATGTTAAAGGAAAACCAGCAGTGGTACTGGAGCTTCATAACAGAAACACACTGTTGATTTGATGATAATGAAATTTTATGTATATATTAAGAAATTCATTGATGATAATGAAATTTTATATATATATTAAGAAATTCATCTTTTAGAAGTAGTGTGTTTTTTTACACATAAAATGTTCTGACAGACATCAGTACATGTATTGTTAAAATTTGAAAAAGCTTTGCCTGGAGGCCCCTGGACTCGGCCTCAGTAAGATCCAAAAGCTTCCCTTCATTTTCTTTCGTGATTATTTAATCCATCAGAATTTGTTTGAACTGGAAAATAGTTTACTGTGTCCTTTAGGGAACATAAATTATCTTTTTTTTTTTCATGGTCATTGGTCACTTGTTTTACAGAAAGATGATCATGACATTGTTCAAATATTTAAGCAGCATCTTCTGGTGAACTTGGGAGTGAGTGTCTTAAAACGAATCTTTTGTGCTGTTTTATGCAGGTTACGAGCCTTGCAGGAGCTGAGAATGTATGAGATGCTTCCAGAGCACCCTAACATTGTGAAGTTCATCCTGGCCTGGGAAGAAGATGATATTTTGTACATCAAACTGGAACTGTGCAAGGAAAGGTAGGTAATAATTGTGCAGAGCAATCAAGCAGGCAGTTTGAGTTACAAGAATCAGGCAGGCATTAGTGGAGATGGGAAAAGGGCTTTTCCTGGTGATTGTGGGATTGGTGTTTGTTTTTAGGCAGTTTTATATCTGCATGATTTACAGTTTCATGACGATATATGTATAGGGCAGATATAGGCACAATGGCAAAAGAGCTTTGCCAGTCATTGTTTTTGGTTAACACTTGACAGGATTTCAGTTTAACATAAATCAAGAACAAGAATTGGAAGATCTGTTTGGCTTCGCATGCTTATGATAATTTATATCTGGAAAGAAAAGTTTAAAACTCCTGAATTTATTTTAGTGTTATACAGACATGCTTATGCTTATTCTTATCTAAAGGGGGTGGGGGGGGGGGGGGGAGTTCATAACGCCAGTATTTATTTTGTTATCATACAGACATGTTTGTGTGTGTGTGCATGTAATATTGGTTTTCTTTTTTTTAGTAATATTTCTGCTGGTTGATCTAGTTATTTTGAATCATACCCTTAATTCTTCTTCTCAACTCCACCCAAATCTCTTCTATAGGTTTTTGAAACAAGATATGTATATGTTGTAATGATCGTTGTCAATTCAGAACACCCACAGGTAAAATAGTTTGGTGGTGGTCTTTTGTGAATAATTTTAATGTTTTCGAAGTTGACAATTAAGTATTTGTTATTTGGAAGCATGTCTGTCAAAGGAGGAAAAAAGAGAAAAGGTATTAAAATCAAAGTGATATGGTTAGAAAATCAGTGGCAGTGATAGCATTACAGATTGTTTCACGCTTGATCTTTCGGATTGCATTACATAGTGAATTTGTCTTCTGTTTAAATGAAGAAAAATTATTTTACAGCCTGAACCAGTATGCCTGCAGAAACCATGATATCGGCGAGAAAGACATCTGGACTATTTTCGCTGACCTGCTGTTTGTAAGTTGAATATCGAAGACGTAATGATACTTGTGCACATGTTCTGGTGTATTTTCTGTTGAATATTCTTCAGAGTCTATTATTTGCATACTTTGTTAAAACCTGTCTATATACAGAACTGCTTCAAGATGAATTTTGGAATCACATTGTCTTCCAACGTCAGTTGGGTCCAGTAAGATTTCAAACGGATTTTTAACCAGTACATTTTCAGTCAAAGTTGATTGGGATCGACAAAGGTGATTGAACAGTGATGGGTCACCTTGCATTGACTTAATGATGATCTACTGTGATAAATCCCTCTTGACTTCTGGGACTGTGACAGATTGAATCTTGATGAGGACACATGATATGGAGATGGCTTGGGGAAAGGTCATCACACACATACACACACAAAAAGATGGAGCAACAAACACCCCCAGAAATCTACCTATCTGCTCAATACAGCCTGCTGTATGAACCTGGATCAGTCTCATGTTAACAAAAGATGAAAGGAAAATGTTTACTTTATATCAGTGTGAACGATTATGTGCAGTTGGATGATTGAGTAGGTGATGGTGAAAAAAGATCGAGACTGATTATCATAATGACTGTGATATGTAAAGTTGTCATACAGTTATACTTCTTTTGTTTCTGTTCTTGGCATAATAGTATACAAAAGGGGGAAAAGCCAGTTGTGTGTGTAGTTAAAATGATTTTTTGTGTGTTTGTGTAGGTAGTTTGTTCTTCATTTCCAAGGGTTGGGAAGTCTTATTTCTTATGCTATGTTTTGGTTTCTCATCTCTTTATATGTTTTGTCTCTACCTCATTCTTCTGTACTTCCACTCTCTGTCTCTCTCTCTCTCTCAGGAATGTTCATATCACAGCAAAAGACAGTGTTTACAGTATGAAGTAGTGAATTTTTGCTGCTCATGGCTTGAGAAAATGCTGAATAGAAGTTAACTGTCTTTGTTAGCTAAGCTCCAAGCTGAATGGGGTGTATCACTGCTTATTTTGCTGATCGAGGGAGTCTGTGTGGCTTAGAATTGGCGAGTGTTTTGCGAGTTCTAAAGAGATCTGACATTTACAACAAAATATATATATAGGAAGTGTTTTCTTCCATGTATCAGATTTGTATTGCCTTTTGTCCAGGAGAAAATACATGTAGATTTTTTATTTTTTTTATTTTACTTTTTTTTAAAGATGAAACACCGATTTTGTTTCAAAATTCTGAAAACTTTGCCATGAGCACTGAATACTCATGGAAAGGATATGTGTCTGCCAAGTGTCTGTAAGTTTATACAATCGCCATCAGTGTTTGTGGCCTATCAAAGTGATTATTGTCATATAGCTTAGTTTATTTTTTGTGTGTTTTTTTTGCATATGTTATTGTGTGCTTATTGTACCGCCTTGATGTACACTTTAAAACTCTCCTACAGCTACAACTTTTTCCCCTCTGAATGACGAGAGAAAAAAAATTAAGTAATTCAGGATGCTAACTTTTAGTGTCCTCGGTTACTGAAAGACAGCTGTAGAAATGCAAAAAAGTAATTTCAGCCTCTCAGTCACAGATGAATGGTTTGTATTATACATATTAAAAAGAGATTTAAAAGTTTTAAGAGTAAAATGCACTTGTTTACACATATGCACACAATTACAGTTACAGATTGTGCAGACTCTTAACATGTGCACACTTGCGTGCATGTGTGCACATACGCCTATGCTTCTCTCTCTCAGACACACACACGCACACGCGCACACACACACACACACACACACACACACACACATACAATTAATTTATTGTGTAATAGGATTGAAAGAAAGAAAGAAAAAAATTAGTTTTTTCGATATGCCATTTTTCTTGATATTTTTTAATACCATTATATTGCCATAATAAATGTTGTCATGTTCTCCCAGAAGCACGTTTCTGCACTCTTGTTTCTTGAAATAATTTTGAGTTCAGAGGGTATGAGGCTTTCAGAAACCTCATCGCAGTGTTCTGACTTGCACATTTTTCTTTCTTTTTTTTTTTTTTATATTTAATGAATTTAGAGTCATTGACCATAAACTGTGAAACCTGCATATGGGGAGGAGGGGACATGTGTGTGTGTGTGTGGTTAACCAGTGTAATCTCTCTCTCTCTCTCTCTCTCTCTCTCTCTCCCCCTTCCTCCCCCCCCCCCCCCTTCCCTCACTTCCTCTCTCTACCATACCTCATCTGTCTGTCTTTCGCACCCTCACATCCCACTCTCCCTTACTGCATGTGTGTCTTTGTATTTTTTGTTTTCCTTTAAACTATGATGTTGGATGGAATTATATTCTTGCTGAAATTATGAACAGTTGTTTGATGTAATGTGCAAAGCTGATACTCAGCATCAGAAAATGATGACAAATGAAAATGGTTTCTTTTTTTTTTTTCAAAACATTTTTCAAACAGAAAAGTATTTGTCTTTTAATCCAAGTTAATGGGATAGAAATACCCTTTCAAGATTACAACACTGTGACTTTGCTGGTCATGGAAATGTTGACTCTGTGACTGGAACTGGTCATGGAAATGGTTAAGAGGGTAGGCAGGGGGGTCTTTTCCTCCTATTAACCTGTTCAGATAAATGCCTTTATATTCTTTGGTGTGGAACAAGGCTGTCTATATCGGGAATCCCCCTGAATTTGAAAGAATGAAGGAAATAATCATGTCTTCAGTCTAGATAAGGCACCAAAATTTGTCGGCCTTTAATCACGTCACATCTGTAGTGAGAGGAGTCTTTTTATATTTCTTTCACTTTAATTGTTTGATTTTTCACTTCCTTCCAAGCCCCTTGAGGTAGATGCTACTGCAGTTTAAATGTTATTCATGATTGATTATTTGTCACTTTCCTTTTTGTTTGGTGTCAGGCTGTGCGGCATCTTCACTCGAACAACATGGTACACATGGACATCAAGCCGGAGAATATCTTCATTTCCTTCGATGGAGTTTGTAAACTTGGTGATCTTGGCCTGGTTATTCAAAACTGCAAGGTAAGAGTTGCTGCTTGTTCTCTCAGTGTATGTCCTTAGAATCTCTCCAGCCTGCCCTCCGTCCTGTCAAATCTGCATGTGGTTGCTCTGCATCGGAGGAGCAGAAGCATACTTGCTCTCCATCCCCCTCCCCCCTCTCTGTCTCTCTCTCTCTTTCTCTTAAGCATGTGTCTTCTGGCTCTCTCTCAGGTAAAGTTGAAGAATATTTGCATTGATTGGGCAGTGTTTATCACTAGTGCAACTTTTTTTGAGTAGTTAGGAGGGCTGGGGTGGCTTACAAATTGTGTTTGTACAAAACCATCTGAAAAGGTACATGACTGCTCTGAGCCTCTTCATAACCATAGATATCATCATACTTAAATAGCACCTACCCTCAATCCACACTCACATTTACACCTGGGTATAGCTGACTGAAGAGCTGCTGGCGCTTCATGTCTTTTTACTACAGGTTTTTATTTTTCAGGAATAAGATGTGCAAATGAACATGCCATTGCTGTAGGAAGAAATGATAGAAGAAATGAATATGTTGACACAAAGATCTACTTTAAAAAAAAAAAAAAAAGGGGGGGGGGGGGAGTAGACGCACTGCATTTGCCGTTAGATCTGCTTATGCTTTCATAGGACGTTTGTCTTGTAGCATACCTGTGCTTGGTGCCTTGTCCACAAGAGGCTGACGTCCAGTGTATTATTCACAGTTAATGATTGAAATTATGTTTTGATGTTGAAAGGTCACGGACATAATTTCTTATGTTGCCAAGAATGTTTTCAATACAATTATCTGTTTGAAAATTTGAAGTAACTTTCTTTTTATGAACTGCCTGAGTGCTTCCTGCTCATTGGTCTGGTTTTAGTCACGATCAGTGTTTTTAAAAGCCGCCAGTTTCTTTTTTTATAGTGATACTTCCAGACAGCATTATCTGTGCACATGTATTTAGTATTCATCGCCAGTTGTGGTTTTGATCATCTGAGTTTTTTTTGTTTTCCCTGTATCAATTTTCTGACTTGGTTGATCATTCATTTGTCTGGACTGAAACGCTGACTTTTTTTTCCAGAAATATCTAAGTATAACTTCAGTGCTCTTCCTTTGGTGCTTGTGTTGGTGTAAATAAAATCCACATTTATTTTTGATGTTGTGGTTTTTACATGATAAGATTGAAGGATCAGGTTGGGGTTTGTCAGTCATTAGAGCAGGGTTTGCACACGCCCTTAAAAGCCCAATTTTTTTTTTAAGATCCCAACTAGGGGCCCCTAAAAGTCCCTTAAAAAAATGAGTTTCAGAGGTCTGAGCCCCTAAAAGTCCTTAAAAAAGAGTATGTGTTGAATACTTTTTATAGGTGAATTAAAAAAAAACATTGGAGGAAAAAAGAAAAGGGGGGGGGGGGGATCGAAAAGTGAAAACTGAATAATTAGTAAATTAGCACATAAATTGAAACTTCTCAGTGCGACTGCACGAGTCAAACCAAGGGAAATAGTACACTATAAAATCCGCCATTTTGTTTTCAATCCATGTTTCATTCGCGGTGTATCTAGCTGTGTTTGTGAGGCATTTGAGGTTTTGAGAGCACCTGTAGACAGAAAATCATTGAAGCTGTATTGATTTTGAACATCAGTGATGGGAACTTGCGTCTCACAGCTTTATTTTTCCGTCCTGAATGAGACACTTGGTGAAAGGACAAACAAACAAGGCTTTACACATTTGTAATCCAATATTTTTGTTGCTGTAGTCTGAGCAGAGGCATGTATCAAACTTGTGTACTACTTAACTATGGAAAATTAACTTCCCAGAAAGTGATGACGTCATTTTTGCACAATATTGTGTGTGTTGTCATTGTTCTAATATTGCCTGACCACTTGCGTACAAGCTTTCATGCCGCATCTACGTTATCTACAGGAAAATAAACCCAGTCGAGTTTGGTATTAAAAGAATTGTTGGGAATTGCCAATTCAGTCATCTCAATAGCGCAGATGTATTACATTTTTCATGACAATAACTAATTATCAGACCTATAACCCCATTTGTAATGGCCGCTCAACCTTGCTGAACACATTGCTGCCAGACCAGCTATGCACAGTAGTGGAGGAGTTAAGATTTATGATCTTGCGTTTTTTAGTAGAAACATTTCCTCTTGCACAATGATGCTATGAACCATGCTGATTATGTCTGGAGAGGGAAACACGATCACAGCCCCCTGTGTTAGGAGCAGTGATCGATCAAAGTTTTCAATAACTGAATTTTTGACACAAGCAGAACACCATAGCACCAGCCAAAGCATCCCGCTGCCAAGGTCGTGGAGCAGACTCGCGCCTGCTCTAGATCTGTCATCGACACTAGCGGTGTATAGTCAGACGAGTCAACCACGTGAAAAGTAACACGTTTCACTTGGTGTTCTATTAAGTTTCTTCCGTTTAAAGAACGGTTGAGACATTCGAATATCAAATAAAATTTAGAACAGAAATGTCTATGTGCATTACTTGTAATCAGGGAAAAATACATATAAGACTGATATGGTTGCAAATATTCCTATGAGGGTGCAAAAAAATGTATCACCGGTCGTGGCCATCACGCGTGCGAACGGCTTTGTTTCATTCTTGGTGTACTGATTTTGATGTCTTTTTGTAAAATCAAGTTTCAGCGCATTTGGAGCGGCTTTCAGCATAATGCAGACATTTGACTGTGACTAAACAACCTTTTCACAGCTGGTGAGTTTACATACATTATTTTTAATCCAGTTTTATTTCCATTTTAACTTTTAATGATTAAAAATTGGTTTTTAGATATTAGAATTATTCACGTTTTTCTGCTTAAGATAAAGACTGCATTCAGCCAGAATTCCAAAGCGATTCTTGTATTTTTTATTTTATTTTATTTTTTACATTACTGCCAGTGTCTGTTTGACCACAAATGCCACAGTTCTTATTTACAAGAACAATATCGATTATAAGCTCGCATCAACTTGAATTTTAATTGTATTGATGATAAATGCTCAAATAATAAAACAAAAAATAAAAATCAGTTCTGTGAACTTGCTAAGTTGGTTGTCATTAAACCGGAATCAAAACTGATCAGTGCAAATTTTATGGTCATCCATTGGCGTCAAAACTCAGGTTTTGCTTTTTTGTCTTTGTTGCAGTTCCGAGTCTGTAGGCAGTCAGAAAGTGGCGATATCTCGTGACTATAAGAGGATAGACGACCCCAGTGTACCATTTCCCTCTGAAGAAGTTGATGACTTGACAGTTGACTGGAATCTGTGCGCTCTGTGCCAGAACCCATCAAGCAAAGCGCCTTTGATATGCCCAGCAAAGGGAGCAAAAGGAGATGGAGCAGGGTATACCTACGTTGCTTACAGTTTGACAGCTTTTCAGGAGTTAGGTGAGTCCCCACTTTCTATTCCATTGTCTAAACTGGATGAAGGAACTGGTTTCGAGGAGACCTTGAGGAAGCACAAAGCTTCTTGGCACAAATCCGGTCGTGCAAAAATAAGCAACACTGTTTTAAACAGGAAAAGAAAGCCAGCAAGTGATAAACCCAGTCCTGTGAAAACACGGAAACTTGCAGATGAATCTAGCTGTAAGACAGATGAGATGGGCACAGGACCAACATGCTTTTTCTGCAATGGATCTCCCGGTACAGCAGGCCTTCATCGAGCTCTTACTTTGCCCCTGGATGATAAAGTTCGTGCACATGCTCAGCAACTGAACGATCAAGAGCTACTCACAAAACTTGCTGTCAAAGACATGGTGGCAATGGATTGTCATTATCACATTAAATGCCTGTCTGCCTTTTACAGACGTGTACCAGCAAACCAGGCACAAGAATCAGAAGAAACAACACACAGATCAACAGCACATGCTATCGCACTTGCTGAGGTTGTGGCTTATATTGAAAGCTTCCGAGATATTCCCCAAACAGCCCCTGTCTTTGGCATGACATTTCTACTTCGTCTATATACTTCTCGTCTCTCACATTTTGGTTTAAATGACGAAAAGGTACATTCTACACGCCTAAGAAAAAAGATTGAAGCAGCCATACCAGATCTGAAGTGTGCATATCAAGGGAGAGACGTTATACTTGTATTTGACAAAGACCTGGGTGAAGCTTTGAAAAAAGTGTGCACTATTGATTCTGATGCTCTTCAATTGGTCAAAGCAGCCCAGATCATAAGGAAAGACATATTGAAGGGAAAAGGAGAATTCAAAGGAGTTTTTGAAGACAACTGCCAAGAACAGTCAGTTCCAGCCTCTCTGAAAGCGCTCATGAGCTTTATCCTTGATGGCTCAACATCTATTGATCAATCAGAGTATGATGCAAAACCTCAAAGACAAGCTGTTCTCACTCTTTCCCAACTGATTGTTTTCAATTGTCAAAAGATTGCAAAGGACACAAAATTTCAGCGCCACAAGAAAGACAGAGAAACCCCTCTACCAATTTATCTTGGTCTGAAATTGCACGCAGAAAGAAAGAAGGGACTCATTACCATACTTTCCGATCTTGGACTTGGGATTTCTTATGACAGGGTGATGTCAATTTCATCTGAGATAGCACACAAGGTGTGCAGACGATTTGAGGAGGAAAACGTTGTTGTACCAACAAACATGAGAAAGGGTTTGTTTGTAGCTGGTATAGTTGACAATATAGACCACAATCCCACTTCAACGACGTCATCAGATTCTTTCCATGGGAGCAGCATTTCCCTCGTTCAGCACAGACTCAGTGAAGATGATGGTGAACAGCAACAGAGGCCACTTATTGAGGATGGAGCGAACAGCCAAAATCGCACAATTCCTTTGTTAACACCTGAATACACCAATGTGTTTCCTGTGCCTGACCCACACAAGGAACATCTGGTGCCTCCGTTACCAGGAGGTAATCAGCCAGACATCAGTCCTGAGATTCAAAGCTGCACCAAGGAGTATGCCTGGTTGAAACATGTCTTAGCAGCACTGGAGACAGGGCCTGTGAACAATAAAGATGGAATTTCATGGGCTGCTTATCATGCATCTCTTCAGCTACAAGATGACATTCCATCTGCCATCACTGGACTCCTACCTCTCCTTGCGGACAGTGCACACTCCACTTCCCTAATCAGACATGTCATGACTCTGGTAAAAGCAGCCACCCAACACCTCAATCCAGGACAAACACCTGTGCTTAGCATGGACCAGCCACTGTTTGCCTTGGCAAAGGAAATTCAGTGGTGCTGGCCAGACACATTTGGTGAGAAACACTTTGTCATCATGCTAGGAGGCCTTCACATAGAAATGGCAGCGTTCAAAACGCTTGGGGACCGGCTGAAGGGTTCAGGATGGAATACTGCCATTACACTAGCCGGAATTGCATCATCAGGTATTGCCGAGTCGTTAGTCAAAGCAGCTCATCTGACCAGAACAAGGCATGCCCACCAAGTTACGGCAGCTGCATTATACATTTTGCAGTGGCGTGCTTACACAAAGTTTCTGGAGTCAGACCCGAGCACTCCTCTGGGTTTCCACGACTGGAGCATGAAGATGACAGATGAACAGCCACAGTTTGCATACTGGACTATGGCCCTGGACTTCCAATTATGTATTTTTCAACTTGTCTATGCAATCCGCACAGGGCACTTCAAGATGTATGTCCAATGTCTGACGAAGTTGGTACCTTGGATGTTTGCCATGGATCATGTCAACTATGCTCGCTGGTTGGCAGTTCACACCCGAGATTTGGCAGCGCTGGAAGAAAACCACCCTGACGTATTCCAACGGTTCTGCTCTGGGGCTTTTGTTGTGAGGAAAACAAAACATAAGTTTTCAGCAATCGCCTTGGACCAGGCTCATGAACAATGTAACGCCCTTGTGAAAGCTGAAGGCGGCGCCATTGGTCTTACAAACAACCCTGGTGCTCTCAGACGCTGGATGATTGCTGGACCAGAAATATCCCGACTTGTAACAGAGTTCGAAGACCAACTGGATAAAGAGGTTGAGCAGAGCACTTACCATCACGAGCAACGCCCCTCCTTTCAGAATGCATTTGCCACACAAGTCAATGCCTTGGTTTCCTGCTTTGAAGAAATGGGGAACCCTTTTTTGGAGGACAGCAGATACCTCTTTGCCATTGACACCAAGAATATCATGAATGATGACGTTGTCAACACTGTGAGAACAGCCAGATCACATGGTCAGGAACAGTATGCAACATTCATCGAAGAGCGCTTTGAAAAGAGAACTAAGCCACTTTCTGAACCCATCAAAAGAAACAGATTCCCCTTGTTCTCAAACCAAGTTTGCAGACTGCCGTCCAGTGTGAAGAGTAATCTGGCAATGTTGAAAAATGACTGTTCTCTGTTTTCTAGGCTCTACATCGCATGCCAGTCCCGAAATGGAAATCTTGAAGAGTTCTTTAGGCATGAAAACCACCCATGGCCGCCATCACTCTCAAGATTTGGTGAACTGAGAACAGGATCCAAAGCAGATCTACTTGCGACTTTAACTCGAAGTAAGCCTGTGACGATGCCGGCACCAAACGAGGACATGGAAGATACACATGAAGATTTCTCCCAAACCATGGCTGATGTTCCACCTGATGTGTTTGACAACATTACTGACATCATTGAAACGGAAGATCCTTTTGAAGAGGCTGGATGTCTGCTGGATGCTGAAGCTGTTCTGATCCCTCTGTCTCCCCCTGAAGTTGACGCAAAATTGCTTGACGGAGCTGCAGTGGTCCAGATGCTGTCGCCCAAACTAAGTAAGACATTCCAGGAGTATGTTGACAACATGTTTGTGCCATACGTCTTAAAGAATCTGGAATCGACATCAAGAGTTGACATCGTTTTTGACGTGTACAACTCTAGCAGTCTGAAGGCAGGTGCAAGACAGCACAGGGGATGTGGTGTTCGGAGAAGAGTTTTGCCAACTGCACTGCTACCTGGTAACTGGCACAGTTTTCTCCGGGTGGATGACAACAAAACAGAACTGTTTCAGTACATCGCTGAAAGAACAATTGAAACAGTCAACACGCAGGGGAAGGTGGTGGTAATTACCTGTGGTGAGAAGGTGCTCTGCATCCCTGCTAACAAACAAACAAGTCGTCTGCAAGCCTGCACACACGAGGAGGCCGATACTAGGATCTTACTTCACCTTGCAGATTGTGTGCAGGAAGGTTTGGGCAAGATCTTAGTACGAACCATGGACACAGATGTTCTTGTCCTTGCAGTAGCTAATTTCCAGGTCACCGCTGCACAAGAAATCTGGTTAGCTCTGGGCACTGGAAAACACTTCAAATATGTCCCAGCTCATCAGATAGCCAGACAGCTTGGACCAAGAAAATCGAAGGCCCTTCCAGCATTTCATGCCTTTACTGGATGTGACACAGTGTCTTTTTTCAGCAGCAGGGGCAAGACAACAGCGTGGAATACATGGACTATCTTTCCTGAAGTGACAGACTCCTTCCTGGCCATCATGGACAGACCATGTTCACTGACAGATGCTTTGTTGGAAACCTTCGAGAGGTTTGTTGTACTCATGTACGAACGTACAAGTGCACTCCATACAGTTGACCAGGCTAGGAAGAAACTGTTTGCCCAGCAAGGAAGGCTCCTTGAGAACATTCCTCCAACTTCAGCAGCTCTTAGACAACATCTTCTCCGTGCTATCTACCAAGCTGGACATGTCTGGGGTCAGTGTCTAGCAAAACAACCTGTGCTCCCATCTCCTGCAGACTGGGGTTGGAAAAAAGAGGGACAAATGTGGCAACCCGTGTGGACAACTCTTCAGCAGGCACAGGATTCATGTCTTGAACTGGTTCACTGTGGATGCAAGCAAGGCTGCAAAGGACGTTGCAAATGTGTGAAGGCCAACCTGCAATGTACCGCTCTCTGCGCTTGTGGTGGAGACTGCTACCAGGACAAGTGAGCTGATTTGAATGTGATGTGAGGTAAAGCAAACTTTTTTCTTTAGAAGAAAAAGGTGTGTGTGTGTGTGTGTGTGTGTGTGTGTGTGTGTGTGTGTGTGTGTGTGTGTGATTTATGTCATTTGCTTGGCACTGACAATTCACAAACTGTTTCCATTTAATGTTCATCGGAATATATGGTGCTTTAGAGTTATATGACATATTTAACAAACCACATAGTATATTGATAACAAGAGTCCTAAATACGTCAAATCTTGCGATATAAAACGGCAACTCAACAGTCTGTCAACTAAGTATAGAGACAATCAAGTACTTGAAACCCCATCTTTCCCTTCTAGAAGCAGCTGAATTGGTTAAATCTGATACCAAAACATGTAAAGATAAGCCATTAAGTAGTCAAAAATTCTTGACCTACTTGTTTTTTAAGTGACAAAATGCTTGTTTTCATGTTCAAAAAATAAGTTTACATCATGTTTTCTGCTATAAAGGTAATCACTGTTAATTATGAACTTTGCAAACTACTTGGAGCCAAAACAAAATGTAAAAAATGAAAACAATAAGATTTTAAGGACTTTGACCTACTTTTAAATGACCTACTTTATTAGAGTCTTACAAGTTAGCTTCAATAAAGGCTTGTCTTCATATGTCTCATCGAATACATACTCAGGGTTACTCTGAAGCAGTTTTTTGTTGCAAGAATGCATTGTTTTGTGCAAAAAAACGAAAAAGAAAGAACATGACACACTGACCTAATTAAATGTATGGCCACGCCCTCCAGAGGTCACGCCCATTGTGTTTCCCTCTCTCATATCATTCAGAAAGGGTCTAGGTACCAACATGCCAAATGGCATGCTTCTACTATGAAGTGCACGATTCACTGATATTTACTACCTTGACTGCCCCACTACAGATGACATTCAGTTGGCCGAATATTATTATTATTATTATTATGAACATTTATGACGCCTAATCAATTGAATGCCCTAGGCGTTTACAATATCACAACGGACATCAAATCACACAATATATAACAATCATACATGAGAAAAAGGCATCAAAATCCAAAGCAAGGACACAAACTCACAAGCATGCATACACGCAAACACACACTCACACAGACACGAACGCACACAAAGCAGACACTCGCATCACACATTGCAAACGTCGGGTCACAGGGAAGACGAACTTACCTAGGAAACAGATGAGTTTTGAGAAGGCGCTTGAATGTGGGCAGTGAGGGTGAGTATCTGAGAGAGCGAGGCAATTGATTCCAGGTAGTTGGAGCTTGATAGGCAAAGGAACGTTGACCAAAGGTTTTAGTGCAAACAGTGGGGATACTGTAGATACGAGTGTCACATGAGGAACGTAAAGCTCGAGATGGGGTGTAAAGATGTAACAGGTGGGTGAGATACTCGGGACAGGAAGACTCGATAGATTTGAAGCAGAGAGAGGCAATCTTGTAGGATATTCTTAGCTGAACAGGGAGCCAGTGGAGAGAGCGGAGCAATGGGGTAACATGGTTATATTTAGAAGTGCGGAAGATGAGACGGGCAGCATGATTCTGAACTCTTTGAAGTTTGTTGATGGGATGAGAGGGAGAGCCAGACAAAAGAGCGTTACAGTAATCCAGGCGGGATAGAACAAATGCGCAGACAAGAGCTTTTGTTGTGTTTTCTGAGAGAAGATGGCGAATAGAAGCAATTCGGCGGAGTTCAAGAAAGCAAGTGCGACAGACATTGCTGACATGCTGTTGGAAGGACAGGGTTTGATCAAGAGTTACACCGAGGTTGCGGGCAGAATGAGAGAGAGTGATAGGTGAATCAACAAGTTTGATGGAAGTCGGAACAGAAGGGTGGTTTTGAAGTTTTGGTGGGGTGATCAGGATCAGTTCAGACTACAGTGCGGTTAGCTGGCTGGTGGGGAGCGGCCTGCAGAAAACACCCCTTTCCCTCACCTGCATTCACAGCTTGGCCTCTGCAGCTGTAAACTCCCCTGCGACTCAAAACTAAGTAGCTTGCTCTGAACAGCCGTGGTCTTCAACGATGGTTGGTTGGAGAAAGATGAATGGAAAGCATGGGTCAAGCGGGACAGCAGTGACCAGCACAAAGCCTGTCATTCCATTTGAAACAAATCAATTGAATTGAGGAAAATGGGAGAATGAGCACTTCCTGGGCACCAGAAAGGAAAAACAGAAACACAGATCTGATGAAGGCAAGCAAGCCTGCAGTGCCAATCGCCAACTTCTTTGGACAGGAATGTGCTGACAGAAGCCACCAGGCTTCAACCAGTCAGTCGCTGATCTCGACCATCTGCGTCACACAGCCACCCGCCACACATAACACAAGTTGTTTCAGCAGAACTGATACACTGAAAGCAGAAATTTTGTGGACATTAAAGGTTGTTAGCAGCTATTACAGTTTCAAGTCCTGCGAAGGATTCTGTGTAGTTTGGAGGTAGTTTGGCCGGGACATGTGTGTGATTTACAAACCTTTTTCTTCAACCTAGCGTCTTTGTGTAATGTGTGACATGCCAAAGGTCCCAAGATTCAAACCCAAAAGAAACTGCATAGTTCCTTTTCATAGAGACTTGATATAGTATACAGATGTTTTGCCAAGGAGAACAGTGTGGTTGTGTGTTTAACATTCAGTTTGACACTTCTTTTCCCTAATTTTGTGAGTAATTTGTAACATAAAGGCCAGACATTGTGATAAATATAAAACTACATATTAGCTTTCCGGAAAAAGTCCATAATTTTTTTCCCAGAAAGTCTGTATGATCCCTGTTCAGTTGATAAAGTAATGGCTGTGTGCTGGGCAGTGCTAGAATCCTGAAATAGTAAAATACATGTGCCATTAGATCTTTACAGATATCTATAAGAAAATGTGTCTTTTTGTTTATTTGTCTCTTTTGTATGTTCAGTATTATTATTGACATGCAGATGACAGAGTTCAGCATCTATAAACTGAACCAGCTGATGCGAAACTAACTTTACATTGATTCTTACACGAAGTTGACAAATTGTGTCATAGAACCATAAATAACATATCAGTGTTGAATTTTCCAGCCTCATGTCCCAGTTCAGGTTTCACCTTTTAAAACAAGCGTCGCATGTAGTTCTTCAAGTCACGTTGCTTTAATTGTTAGTATACCCATTTCACAGACAAGAGATCAACTAATGATGCTGGAGATATCTCTATTATAGAGCTGCATTTTTTTTTTCCCCCAGTGTTGTACATGTTGCCAAAGATGGCGTTACCCATGTAATGCTCGGCACACTCTGGGCCTTATGCATTTCCAAACATTTTTTATTAATGAACAAGTGAACAGTATACGCGTAACATGATTTTATTTGGTTTTCTTTGAGAATTCTTGGTTGGTTTCATCTTGCTATCATTATGTGTTATCGTTTTCAGCCGAATTCCCATGCTGAAGAAGGTGATGGCCGATACTTGGCTGTGGAAGCTATAAATGGCAACCCAGGCCAGTTTTCAGACATATTCAGGTGAGGATTATAATTTGAATAAAACCATTGCCTTATCCAGATTTTTTTTTTTAATGAAAAAGTGTTATCTGCGTGGAAGGGAGTTTGCATTGTTGTCTTTTGTTACTGATAAAGTAAGGAAGTCATACATTTTATGATAATTCTTTTCGTTCCACAAATTGTGAACATTTGTTTTCCTCTTTGAAAATAGAAAAGATTCCCTGTCTTGCAAAGATTAGCTGCCTTCTGTGAAACCAAATACAGGTGAAATGTAGATGCTCCTTGCAAGATTTGTATCTGATAATGTCAAACATTGTATGATGATACATTCTGTATCATATGTTTTTAAGCTTGCTGAATGCTCTTTCTTTCTTTGTACTCCAACATGAGACCATTCGAGAGAAGATGAGCATTTGCAACACAACTTCCTAAGTGGTAATGTAATAGCTCTGTGTTTTAAATGATGAAAACTAACATAGCCTTTTTTTCAGTCTCCAAAATTTATTATATCTAGTTCTAAAACATAGGTTGTGCTTATGCTTAGTCATCAGAGACAAAAAAAAGAGAAGAAAATTGGTGAATTGGAATTCCTATTCGGTGATTCTTCAGTGACTTTTGTCAGACTTGTGCTTTGTTCCTAGCGTCCTATGCATAGCTGCCAGTCTTCCTGAATTTTCTAGAATTTTCCTACTCAAATTAAATTGAGAATGACAAATCCAGAATTAAAAGTTAAAAAAAAAAAAGTATGACACTGAAGCTCACAATTGAATACGAATGATAATTCAGTCCTACATTTGTCAACTGAAACACGAGGAGTAAAGATGTTTTCAGTCGAAAGTTGAACTGCCCCTTCTTCACTCCACCAACCCCCTTCATCCTTTGAGTTCTGAATTTTGACTCCAGAAGGTTGGCAACCATGCTAATCACCATACTTACACAAATCGTAGTGTATACTCTTATCATATTATGTCATGTTTATCATATTTGCTAGTCTTTTTGTTGTATTTCTTCTCAGATTTTCAGTGGTCTTTATTTTGTACCCTTTTAAAAATTTTTTTAGACTTGTTAAATTTGGTAGTTTTGTACTTAAATTAACCTTAATGTATCTGGGGTTCTCTCTCTTCCCTTGTCTCCCTCCCACCCCCACCCACCCTCATCTTTTTTTTCTGTTTCTTCCACCACATAATATTTCTTGTAATTGACATTTTAACAATAAATGTATTGACGCTTTTTAATTCCATGGGTGAAACTTTTCCGTCTATGGACGGAAATCCGTCAAAATGACTTTCAGTCTTGACGGAACTTCCGTCGATTTAAAAAAAAAAAAAAAAAAATCACGACTTGTCGGTTCCGATTTTGTGTTGAATCCAAGCTTTTGATCTCTTACCGGAAGTAGCAGTTCCTGTATTTCCGGCGTCTTCACAGGCTAACATTGGCGCGTTTGTCTGACCAGGAAAGTTTGCATGGTGCTCCGGAAATGAAGTAGTCATTGTAGCAGTGTTGCAGTACAGACTAGCAGACGACGTCCACCGCCAAAACACTGCGCATGCGTCTTACCCATAATTCTTTTGTTTATAACTGTTCGGCTTCATGAAAACACAACGAAGCATTGTGTCAAGCCTTGTGACTTGTATGTATGATTTTTGTATGAGTTAAGATATCCAGTATACATTACAGTCATGGCTTTTTTTGAAAGGAGATCCAGTAGCATGCATCAGGGCCAAATTAGAAACAAAAGGAGATGGCAATGGCTAAACGAAACTGATGACGACGGCAGTGAATCTCGCAAGTGGTGCAAGAAAATGAATGTGGCCGGCACATGTTTCTGTATCGTTTTCTGTATCGTTTGCTCAAAAACGATCAGTTACGGAGCGAATGGAAAAAAGAAACTTCGAAGCCATGCTGATCACCCAGATGATTCTGATTACCCAGATGATTTTACCTTTGAACACAGTCTTGATTTTTGGAATGTTTGATCAGTTCAGATTGGGTGAGAAAGTTTCCCTTCTTGAGCTTTTATATTCTGGTTTATTTCTACACTTTCAGACTTTAACTTTCCTGAGGAAGAAACAAAAGTTGACTGCAGGATTCGTGATAAAATGAAAAAATAATAAAGTTTATAAAAACTTTTGGTGGTAGTTGAATCCATTGGAGAGGAAACTGACGTTTCAAGCCATAGGCCCGTTGTCAAAGTGAAGGGAAGAAGACAGTGTAGACAGGGAAGCCCATGTGAGAATTGGGTCAATTATTTTTTCATTTTAACTTTCCTGAGCTTGTACAATAAGCTAAAAATATTATTTTTATCCATTTAAGCTTTTTACTGCAGAAATCATGTTACAATTAATTTTTTTCTGGTGCAGGAGAGCCAACGAAATTGACCTAAAAAAATATAAAAAATTTGATTTCGCCCAGGGGGCTTCGCCCCAATTAGACCCCCCAATAGGGCACTGCCCCTGTACCTCGCCGGGGCCTAGGCGGCCCCTGGACCCCAGCCTTATTTCAGTCAAATCAAGTTTTGTAGGTTTCACCCATGTAATTCTCAAAAATGCCTTCTCATCTGTACATAGCTTGGGGATGACAATCTTTGAACTGGCCACTGACCTTGACGTGCCTTTGTCTGGAGACTTGTGGCATGATCTCCGTGATAGCCGCCTCCCCACAGAGCTGACGTCGGGTAAGTGTTAAGGAATTGCCTGAGTGTCGCCTTGTAACCTTTGTGTTGGGATTGGTGGACATGAAAATGCACATATTGGTGAATTTGTAGCTCATGATTGCATATTTTCTACACCCATTTGTGTCTAACTGCTAATCCGTATGAGGCATATTTGGATTCACGGTATGCTGCGTTAGGTCGTCACGCACACTTTAAAACTCCTTGCTGTCTGCCATGTCTCATTTTCAGAAAATTTTTACTCATCAAATCATCAGTGCTTTTTTGTTTTTTTGTTTTTTTTAAGTTCAGTATCTCATAATGATCTTTTTGGCTTTTCCATGTAGTCCAGTCTGATGACAGTATTCTCAGTGTTTATACACTGGCCTTGTTTCCTTGTACTAAAAATTGTCTGCACTTTCTGCCCACGTTTGGGAGGAACACTCCCCGAAACCCCATACCTCACTCCCATCCCTGCTGAACTCTTTCCCCCAGCAGGATTACAAAGTTTGATCCCAACAGTAGGCAGTTGTGGAATCATATACTTGTCTGCCTTAAGAACGTTCCTGAAGGAATCTAGTCTGTACTTTAGCTGTGAGTGGCATTGTACGTTCTCTTTTGATGCACAAAGCGAGGCAATGGTTTCAACTATACCATGTAACTGTACCATCACCCTTGCTCCCTTTCTCACCCCACTCAAGAATGTCCAACAACCTGGGACTTCAGTTTGTAAGTGTATAGTTTCGCAGTTTCTCCTCCCACCTTCCCTCCCCCCCTTTGGTTTCTTATAGTGTCTGTTCCGGTAGCTGCTCCTGCTTGCTCAAAGTCATGTATGGTCATTTAAAAAAAATTGTTTTCAAGGTTAGAAATGGGCTTTTCTCTTTAAAACATTATTTCTTTACTGTTGACATGTGCTCGTTACAGTTTGGTGTGATAATGGTAAATTAGTGTCAGGCAAGTTGTGTTTTGACATTTTAATGTCTAAATAAACAAAAAGTATGTTCAGGGCCAGAACAGCGTTTGTATTAAGAGTCAAGAGTTAATTGTATTTTATTTGCCAAATTACATGATGGTTCAGTCAGATGTCTTATTTTTCAGGTCTCTCGGATGTCCTGCACAACGTAATACAGTGGATGTTGCTGAAAGATTACACTGCACGTCCAACAGTCGGAAACATTTTGGAACACCCAGAAGTTTATCCAGTCAGTATGGTGTTGTTAAACTTTGTTTTCCTTTCATCTTTCTGACCTGCTGTCTGTTCACTTCCCCTGATTATTTATTTGCTTGTTTCTTTCTTGGATGAATTTTTGCACTGATTAAATTCATGTGTAACTGGTTGATGTTGGAAACTGGTTGACCACTTTTTTTTATCACTGAGCATTGCACTTGTTCATAACAAAAAGAAGTGAAGATGAGACAGCATTCACACACACACACTCTCTCTCTCTCTCTCTTAAATTCTCTTGCTTCAACTCTGCCCGGTCACTGTACTGTCAGTCTTCCATTTTCAAAGATCAAGGATGTTTAGTTGCTGTTTGTTGCTCTCTTGTCTCCCAAGTCGTCTCCCTCATCTCTACCTTCATGTATCTGTGTTCCTTGACCACATCTATAATAATTAGATGTTACTGTATTTTGCAGAAGCTTGAAGAACGTGAGAAGAAGTTCAAGTTTCAGCAGACAATAGTGGTAAGTTGTAATTTTCTCTACCAGTTTCTTTTATCTCCTCCTTAGATAATTCGTTTCATTGTGCAAGATTTGAAGAGCTGTGTAACACGTCAAATTTGCTGCTGCCCCTTATTAAAAAAAAAAAAAGAAAAGAAAAGTAGTACTTGTACTTCATTCCATTGTTTTTCTCGTCCAGGTCAAGCCAGAAATGCCGCCTCTTCACGACCTGGCCAAAGAGCTGGTCAGGCTCCCTTCTGAGAAACCAAAGGAATTGGAGGGAGCTGTTGGGGGGGCTTCAGATGGTGAGTGACAAGTAGCTGAACAAAACTACTCCACTATACAGAATCTTAAACCATACTCTCTATGCACGGTTCTCATTCCAAAATTACAGAAACAGGAAATCTATAGATATGAGATCCATCATATGGAAGTTTTAGCATCAAACATGTCTCAAGTCCTCATCAGTATTGTTGCCATCTTGTCATGTTTTTGGACACAAGCAGCAATGACATTTGATTTGATTGGCAGAATCAGCTTTCGATGCCAGTGGTTTTAGAATGAAAATTGGCTTATTCCAAGCAGCCACGCTCAGCTGAACATGGTTGCCAATGAAAAAGAGGGAAAAATAACTTATAAACTTTCTTACTGTGTTGTGCTGATGTGACCGGAAGGCAGCTGTTTTATACTGGCATATTACGCTGGTAGTTGGTGAGGGGTTGTTCCTTTCACCATTAATGGATGCAATGTTTTTTAAGTTTCACTAATCAAGAAATGTTTTTTTCCTTTTCCTCTTTAAAAAAAAATAAATAAATAAATTTTTTAACTAGTAGAGGTTGTATTTTTGATGTGAAGAGCTTAAAGCAAAGAATTTCAGACAATTTGATGTTTTCCAGTCAAAAGTAATATGTCTTACCAGTGTTTTTTTTAATTTTGAATGTACTTTGTAACATTGTTTTGTACATCAGGTAACATTTAAAAATCATGGGCATTTAACATGCTTATTTCCTAGCGGTTTCCCTGCTAGTGAAATCTAATTTAAAATGACATTTCATGAATGTCCTAATTTCTCCCAGCAGAAGTTGAATTAGCCACATACCTGTCAGAGATAACAGTATTTTGTGGCCGCAGTGTGCCAATAAAAAAGTCAACTTTTCCCCATACAGCGACAAAAGTGTGCGTCGCTTATTTTAACACAGGGATATTTCTTAAACTTTGCTTGATGATTTTTGATGTGTAGTACTTTCATCAGAAAATAATTTATATTCTGTATGCAGAGCATTTTGTCGCCCACAAACCTAAAGATTGATTTCTGAAAATGGCCTTTGCAGCAAACTTGTGTGGTTCAGTGAAGATTGCCTAATTGTTCTCAGGTTATCTTGTGTGCAGACAGGGTCATAAGCCTAATTGTTCTCAGGTTATCTTGTGTGCAGACAGGGCCATAATCCTAAATGTTCTCAGGTTATCTTGTTTGCAGACAGGGCCATAATCCTAATTGTTCTCAGGTTATCTTGTGCGCAGACAGGGCCATAAACCTAATTGTTCTCAGGTTATCTTGTGTGCAGACAGGGCCATAAATCTAGTTGTTCACAGGTTATCTTGTTTGTAGACAGGGGCCATAAGCCATATCATACTCCCATGCAGTGTTAGGATTTAATGCAAAATGCTGTTCCATTAACTGATGATGTTTTCATTTTTGTACACAGAAGAGATGCTGAATCTGAGTATGGCCAATGACAGCCGAGCATCTGATGAAGTGGATGGGTTGATTCCGACCTGCAAGGAAGTCCTGACAAAGTATGAACATTTTCTTTTTCTATGAAATGTTGCAAGAGTGCCAGGAAAATGTTGCTCTGGATATTTGTTTTGTTATATGTACAATATGTGTACACCTAACTTTCGTAATTGCTGTTGTGATGAAAAGAAAGATCTTCGTTGTTGGTCTTTTCATGTATTAGTTAAATTACAATCATCTTTTTTAGATGAGGTTTTGTGATAGTTATCTTCTTCTTGTCAAAATAATGACAAGGTATCATTTGATGTTGGAGAACATTTCTGAAGTCTGATGAAAGTGGTTGTATTCAGATGTCCTTTTTTTTTTTTTTATTGTTGTCTTTTTCAAAGTAAGTACACTTTGGCTTCCACAAAGAATTCTTAATGTACTAGACCGCGGTTTGGGAGTAAGTTGAACTTTGTTACTCTTTTTACCAGCTGCAGTGGTGATTGGTTAGTGTTGCAGATATCTGGATGGGAGGTCAGGGTGGTTGATTCTCCTCAGAGCCAGTGGTTTGTGGGATTTTTCTGGCCTGTCCAGTTCCAGCCTGGAATCGAGTTTTCTGTGCCTCAGTTGGGAAGATTATGACCACACAGTCGGATTTATCCACTTAATGAATGCATATCAGAGAGTATTGCTCATATTTCCTGACCAACAATGCAGGTGTCTATACCTCTCAGGCCTGGTTGACACCGGGATGTGTTATGAAAGAAAGTAAAGAATACAGCCCTGTCATGCAGTCTCAGAACAGATTGGAAATCCAAGCATGATCATGATCATCCTTATGAATTAGCATTAAAAAAAAAATTTTTTAAATCAAATTCTTGGCTGTTCATGCCCTGCATGGGAACTGTCATTGGACAGACGTGGTTGCACCCTCAGAGGGAGAGCTCACTTATGCTAGCTTTGGAGCTCAGCAATTATTGTTGTACACAGGGGAGGAGGGGAGAGCTTAGAGGGTGGTGCTGTGCAGAACAGAACAGACACCGTTGAACCACTGAAGTGACGTGGTAGCAGTGCATATCTCCGGTGGTTGGTAGCTTCATGACGGCTTGAATTTGACTGCTCCCCATGGATTGTCGGGTGCCAGAGCTGTGGCAGGACAGCCCAGGCTGTGTAGAGGACAGGCAGCCAAAATGAGCAGCTTGGGTGCAACACCACTAAGGTGGCGTGGAAGGTGAGAGGGGAAAGAAAACTCGGTTGCTTTTGTGGATAATAAGTGTTAAACACCACTTTCCATAGGATCAAGTAATTTCAGTGTGAGAGAGAGGAAGCTAGAAAAAGAATGATATATGAGCTAACCATTAAATGAAATGAAACATGCTTGTTTTACTTACTGAAAAAGTATGAGAGTAGTTCTAGAAGTATAGTAGATAGAGAAAGGCATCATATTGACATGTGGAGACCTACAGTTAACCGAATGGTTTTTCTCATTGGTTTCTGTTTTTGATTAAATGCAAACTGTTTAATTTTCTTGTGTCATTTCAGAGCATTGTTACCTCAGGAACCAGATGTGTTTAATCGTTACCCAAGAACGGAACCCCTGAGACGAACGCATACTGCCTTGACGCCTGACGGCTATTTCCAGTCTCCGGTCAGATTTACCAAAATGCCGTAAGTCTTTTGTTTGGGATCTGTGTTTCTTTGTCATCATCTTCATTGTTGGATTTGAAAGAGAAGCAAATGTCATCTTAATGCATAAATGGCTCACTGGTTTGTATTGTGGATTCCTGACTTGAAGGTCATGAGAACTGTTAATTTGTATGTGGGATTTTTCAACCCCAACCAACTCTTGAGTTGAGTTTGCAATTGCCTCGGTTAAGAAGACTGGTTCCACATGGTCAGGTTTCAACTGGATGGATGAATCTTTGAAAGTGTTGCTCAGATTGCCTGACTAACACTGCAGGTGTCTGTATCTCAGAGGCTTGGTTCACACCCGGATATATTGTGAAGGTAAATCACAGAGTACAGGCCCTTCATGAAGTTTCAGTTCAGAATCGAACTGGTATAGCATTATCTTCTTTATCCTGTTTTCATTGAACAGCATTAAGAAGAAGTCTCCAGTTCTGTGGCCCTCCATGCCATGTTCTCATGATGACTTTTGATTTTTTCACGTCACTGCCATTGATAAGTTAATCAAGGTCCGCTGGTATCACCAAGTTCATGGGGACTGCTACAGGATGGACATGGTGGTGCTGTCCACAGGGCGATGATCACTCACGTTGGCTCCTCGACTAAGCAATTATTGTTGTCAGTGGAGGGCTTTGTAAGTGATGTCCTTTGGAAGTTGGATCATATATGCACCTCTGTACACCACAGAAGTCGCTCGACAGCAATGCAGTGTCTCCTCAGGTGGGTTACCTTATGGTAACTTAACATTGACTGCTCCCTGTGGATTGCTAGAGCCATGCTTTGGCGGGACAAGCCAGGGTATCGCTGTCAGACCTGTGCACTTTACGATTTTTGCGTATAATCTCACGAAATTCACTACAGCTGTACGATTGTACGTTTCAAAACCGAATTGTACGAAATTTTGATGACCGAGCTCACGAAAACATGCTATACTCGTAATCCAGCCGTGTCCAAGAGTCTGGTCCAACTTTTAAAAGTTCCCATGGCGCATGCGCACTTCCTGCCTCTATGAATGCATCAACATGGCTTCTCGTTCGGCTTCAACTCGCGCGCATGAAACAGACAACGAAAATTCAGATTCATTGGTGGAAGCTGTGGTCCAAAAGAAAAGAAATATGAACAGAAGTACAAACCAGCGTATCATACAATTTTCAAGTTCATTACTGTGTCAAAGATGGGCGATACGTTCGCACACAGCATCATGTTTAACTGTGAAATCTCGATTGCTCACAGTGGTCGTTTTGACATTCAGCGGCACATCGATAGCAAAAGTCACAAGGGAAACAGTGATTCTGGAAAACGGCAATGAACATTCAAAGCTTTTTTGTGAAGTCGAGTTCTGCTGGCACTTCTTCTGATGAGAGACTGGAACATCAAACTACACGCGCAGAGGGACAAAAAAATTTTTTTTTTAAATCCCCCCCCCCCCCCCCCCCCCCCCCCCCCCCCTCGTCCAAAGGAGCACTGTCCAGTGAAACTCTTAAAAGTCTTCTCATCCTGAAGAAGGATGACTGTTCTTTAATAGATGCAGTTCACAGCCTCTCAGCTGACAATTTAAAAGAGCTGGAATCACCAAAATATGAAATAAAGTTCACATCATAATTATTATGCTCATCAGAAAGACTGCTTAGCTTATCACCAGACAGTGAAAAAGTGTCCATATTAGCATAATGAAAGAAATAGATTACATCAAGAATTTTTTTCCAGTTATGTCCATCAGTACAGTAAAAATTGAAGAGACAGTTATTCAAAAGTGTTATAAAAAGAAATTCACATCAGTTAATGTTCATTTTCTGAGCAAAGGCTTTTGCCCATCAGAGGATACTGGCAAGAAACTCTGATTAGTTTGACAATCATTGATTGTTAATGAAGCCACTTTAATGCCTTTCATGAAAATACATCTTTTATAATATTAAATTTTCAGTGTTTTCAATGTCTGAAATGCATTCAGTATTGTTTTCTACGCAGCTACTTTGCGCTGCAAAAGCTTACACATTTTACACACAATTGTACACATTTTTGACCCAAAACCTACACATACAATTTCTGAGGGGTAACCAGGTCTGCGCTGTGGATTGGAGACGGATTGAGGGTAATGCGACTGAATTAGCATGGAAGATGGAGGGGGGGGGGGGATCTCAAAAAGAAACTCGGCTCTGGCCAATGATTCACTTTTGGCTTACAGGGCGTGACCACGCCAGTCAAATGAGACTCTAATCAAACAATGGACTGTACATTCTACTAAACAAGCAGAGAGAAAGAAGATGGTGGCCCTCAATGCAGAGGAAACATGTCTGTAAACAAACCAGTACAGAAGCCTGGAAAATATGTACAGTCCTGTCTTGCCTGTTCATGGTGACAGACACAGGATCAGCTTTCAGAATTTTCCTTGACGAGATTCCAAATATGGATGACACGTGACCAACAGTCTGGATAGTTGCCACCTGTTAAAAGTGCAACAAGCATCAAGAAACACACAAGTCTTGTTGATATATACTGTTGGCATCTATGTTGACTCTGACCCTGTATCCCAGACTTCATCTTTTCTTTATATCTATACCCATTTACACAAATGATAATAAAACAAAGCACAGACTCTCTCTCTCTCTCTCTCTCTCTCCTCTCTCTCTCTCTCTCTCTCTCTCTCTCTCTCACCACACGTGTGCAGGCGCACGTACGCACGCACACACGCACACACACACACACAGAGCAAGGAAAAATTTAGATGTTCATGGTTATTTCTAAGAACTGCATTTAACAAGTTTGAATGTTACATATAGTAGCAGAGTGCATGTGATGTAATTTTGTCCTTCATTTCTCTTCGACATAAATAATGTATTGACCACTTCGAAGGGTTTGTGACCCAAAATAAACTTTTTTTCTTTCCCTTTTTTTTAACTTTGATTTAGGTGCTGCCGTAAACATAATTTGTTTTCTTTATTCATTTGGATTTGGTGCTGCTGTAAACATGATGTTTCTTTCCCAAAGGAGCCTGATTGAGGTTACTAGTTCCTATAGCATGTTCCTCACAAGGTAGAGATCAAAGTATTTGTTCACTCATATTTAACTTTCTCTTTGAAGAGCCCTTTAAAAAGTATAGCATACTTATGTGGAAGAGGTGAAGTGGATGGTGAGCGATTTGATCTTCCTTGCCATGCCCACACTGCTTATTCCAGCCACCCCATGTACAGCCGTACCCAGGGTGGGCTGGTTCTGTCTTGGCACCAGAGGTGGAAATCCATGCAAGCAATGGGTATTGTGCTGTCATGAGGCAGCCCACCAGAGTTGACAGTGCACCGCTGCAGCCTCTTTGGTGGCGTTTCATGGTGATTTTCTGGCGTTTCATGGTGATTTTCAGGTACCACAAGCGCAAGACTCAACCTGCTGTTCCCCTTACAGATAACAATAATTGCTTTGTTCCCATCTGGATGGTGCAGTCATGTTCATTAGGCGATATATTTGCTGTACACTGGATTTACATATCAATCTGTACCTGAGAGGGTGTCATTGATGTTTATATTTTGAAAATTAAATCTGATTTATTTGATGTTTGCGTGTCTTTTTAGGATTGGAGAAGGCTTGTTTATTAGCCCACTGCTTACCAAATTTGCTGTAGAAGACTGTAATCCAAATACCAGATCGACCATTCGACTATCAAATGGTCGATCTGGTATTCAGACTGAAGCTTCTAGTTGGTTGATCTTGGTTGATCCGGCAAGCATTAGGTTAATTCTGCAAGTAAATCTGTGGCTTTGTTATGTCACAGATAAGTGTCCCAGATAGATCCTTAAAGTTCTTGGGGTATAAAGTTAATTAGAGAGGTGGGGAAAGGGAGAGTATGGATTTTCATTCAAGGGTTGTAGCATTTGTTTAGCATTTGTTCGGTGATGCATGAAAATGAAAATAAATCCAGCAAGATTGGTCCTCCAATGTTTTGTTTCTGTTTCAAGGCGACGGGAACAGGCGGATCATTACTTTGGTGCTGCTGCTGCCCGCTCTGCCTTAGAGGATGACTTTGAAGCTGATTTGAATGGAGAGGCATTGATGTCGTCTCCTATATCACAGCTTGCTGAAGGGGACAGAATTTGTTTCCCCAAAAACCTGATGACGGTGAGTACAATCTGTGTAATCTTTTTGATACATTCAGAGATTTATGACATTTGATGGCAAGATAATGGTTACAGGGTTTTGCAAGTATTTGTTAAATGTGTTTGTGTTATTCGGAAGTTGATTATAAAAGATTCATCAGTCTCCTCAGATGTTTCCAGAGCGCATTGCAAGCTAGCAGAATTGCTACCTGTGAATTGGAGTTGGCCCTTAATCCATATTTCTGGCATAAATGTGAAGCAAAAAAAAAAAAGAGAGAGAAAAGAACAGATACAAGTTATAGATTGTAGATGACTGTAAAAAGTTTATATGTATATTTGTTAATCTCAGAAACTGGCGACTGTAGAACACAAAACTGAAGTGATCTGTTACAGTAACTGCAGATGGTCACAGTCAGGATCTTCTTTTTATGCAGTTTATGCATAACAGAAAAGAATACTGTGTTTCCATTCGTCTATGCTGTGATTCAATTTTAAGCTCTGAATAGAACAGAAAATGAAAACATTTATGCACACTGCAGAGAAATGGAAGCCCTTCCTTGTGTAGCAGATGTTGTGAAACAGCGTTTGGTTTCTCTTTCTGCTTCCTCCTGCATCCCCCCTCTTCACCCACACACCTTCTCCCGCGCCTTCTCTTGCACACACATAATGATACGCTCTTCTTTTACCTACTTGGTCATTCACAGCACATGTTGATCAATTTCCGTGTTTTGTTTTCCAGTTGTTTGATGCGGCGGGTCAAGACGTTGACGATCCAGATGATGTGGCCATTGGGTCTCCAGGCATGAAAATGGAGGGTGAAGCACCAGAGGAAGTGGAGTTTGAAGTGCCAGAGAAAATGGTGGGCGCAGCCCAGGCAAGTGGTGACTCATCTCCAGCATCAGACATTGCGATTCTGGGTACACATGATGCAGCTCTGGCATGTGACCATGAGCATGAAAGTGAACGTGTCATGGACGTAGACGAACTGAGTTTGAACGGCACAAAGGGGCGTGGTTTGAGCAGGGGACAGGAGAAACCACAAGGCCAACAGTAAGGGAGCTTTTGGATCCATGCAATTCCGTGGATGTCTCTCGCTGTCTGTGGTCGGCAGCGTTGCTTTCTGTGTCCCTCTGCCGTCGTCACTGCAGTCTGTGACTCCTGGGCATTTCATGGACCACACAGACCATGTTGCTTTTTTTTTTTTTTTTTTTTTTCTTCGACGATGTATTTTAGTTTCCATAGGTTGTGGTTTTAATATGTTTATCCAAGTGGTTTAGGGTTTCTGACATTTTTTTTTTTTTCCATTTCCCGCCATTATGGTAGCGTAACCACAGAACAGTTCGGATAAATGAATGCTGACCTTTCCTCTGCACATCTGCATGGCTGACAAAAAAAAGAAAGTAAAAAGATGGAATGTTGTGTGAGTGCATTACAAGTGACTGAATATGATGAGGAAAGGCCGTTTTACTGCTTTTTATGGACTTCAGAATTTTGCAGCTACACTACTGCCATAAAGCGCAAGTATCAATTGGGATGCACTGGAAACGCAAGCCCACGGCAAGTGACATTTGAATTTGTGGTGCTAATTATACTGCTGTTGTAAAAGAAAAATCGTAGCAATGTATTTCTTGATTGTTCTGCCTTTTCCAAAAGGTTAAGCTGATCAGTGCTGCAGAAATGTGCTTTTTAATTCGAATTTTAAACATGTAATTTGCGTATTCATTGTAATCAAACTTCATTTGTTGCACATGTCACAATTTTTAGTTCTCATTGCTGTTCGTGCTTCCTGTCAATCTTGTATGCAGTTTTCATAGTCATTCTCTGTGCCTTGGTACTCTAGCAAGCAAAGTAAAATACAATTTGCTCGCCAGGACAGACGGAAGGTGACATGCATTGTGTTTTTATACAAGCATGTCTAGTGGGATTTTGTACGGTTTTATGATAGTGTCTCCCTCACATTTTACATCATTGTTTTCCATATTTTCAACCATGTCAGAAGTACTTGTAAAAGGAAAATTAGTATAAATACTTGATTGTGAATGCATATTCAGTTCAGTGTGGAGTCTTTGATTTAAAGTGACTGTTTGTTCAGCAGAGTTGGGAAGGAGGAAGAAAGATGCCAACCCTCACAATGTTCACCATATTGTTATCTGCCCAAACAGAAATTGTATGCCCTTTCCAACTTTTGCACATATTATTTTAGTTGTGTTATCTTGATATGTTCCCCCTCTTTCTGGTGTTGCATGCTTTTTCATTTTCATACTCTTATACACACACACACACACACACACACACACACACACACACACACACTTACACGCACACTTACACACACATACACACAGGCACACCTTGAGTTCTCTATTTTCTCTCTCTCTCTCTCTCTCTCTCTCTCTCTCTCTCTCTCTCTCTCTCTCTCTCTTTTCACACTTACATCTTATTCTCAATTTTTCACCTCCACACCCATATCTTTTTTTTTTTTTTACCCCATTGTTGCTTATGAAGGAAATGTTCTTCCCCCCAAATATATATTTTGCTTGGAAGAAGTTAACTTTTTGTTGTTGTTGCAATTGATACCCCCTGCCACCTAACGAAAAATAGCTGGCTGTCTCTGTAATAAGTATATGCAGATGCTATCCATCACCAAGGGTCCCATTGTAGTTTAACTTGTAAACCTGATCAGATGAAAATGGGCTTGAATTATGTCAGGTGATTAATTGACAAATTGTACAGGCCAGTACTGACACAACTGAGAAGTACCGTGGATGTTTTGTGGTGCATTCTCTGAGATTACGTTTTTCAACCACAGATTACACTTGTCAACTTGTCCTGTTACACTTAGGTCTCTGAGGGAGCAACAGATCTGACATTGGGTTAAAAATCAGCAGTTCAAGGATTTTGTGCGTTTGTTTTTTTTGTTTTGTGTAATCTCATGAACTGTTGCTGAATAAAGCCAAGAGGATGATCCACAAATGCCAGAGACCAGACGCAGTGGAAGGTTGATTTTCTACGCACGTCCTCAATAGACCAGATCAGCTGCCAGAGAGTAATGTTTTGTGCAAAGCCATATTCTTCATTCCCAGACTTATGGGTGATGACTACAGGAAATGGGCAGCCATGTATGATGCAGAAAAAGTGGTTTGTCCCGATTCATATTTGTTCATTGCTTTTCAGATTCTCTCATTGTTAACTTGTCCGTTGATATTCACCTTGTTCTAATTTTAGGTTGTCCTAAGTCTTGCATTTAGAATTGAACTCCTACCATTATTCGTGAGTACTAGAAAAAAAAAAATGGCACCACAAATGTGTTCACTTCTGTGTCTTTTATGCTGTGTACTCTATTATTACAGTTTTGTTTGTATTTGTATTTTGAGCATGTGGTTTGGGGCTCTTCGTTTAATCGGTCTTCTTTTTTCTTTGTTTAACTGTGGTTATTAACTTTCTTTGCTTTGTGTATTCCTAGGTTTCATTGTATCCAGCAGTTCTGGTTGTTTTTTGAATGTGTGGTTGCTTTGCTGGTTGTTGGTTTGATTTTTGTGTTTGGTAATGGTTGTTGATAATTTGTTTTACCTTTCTTTTCTTTTTTTTTGGTATTCCAGCAAAATGGAATGTTATTCAATACGTTTGTGGCAGCATAGTGCCTATTTACTTTCATGTCTTTATGTTAATCTGAAATCAGGAAATGTGTGAGACAGGTTTATCAGTGCTTGGATACTAGTTGTCTTTAGAAGGAAGTACTGTCAGCTTGCAGAAGCCTGGAAATACTATTTTGATTAGAGAGAGCTTTCAGACTAATCGTTAAAAATCAGAAAGAGCTATTTTGCCAGGGAAGAAGATCGAATACAAAATCTTAGACTTTATGTATTTATTTTGCTTTATTTGTGAGTCTCTGTTAATGTTAGAGCAGAAAAACAGAGCTGAGAGCATAAGCGGTATCAGGAGCTGTTCTCTTCCTTTGTGCTTGAAAGGCTGCAAAGCTCAGTGGATCAGGGTACTGTCATCTCCTGTCTGTGCAAGATAGGTATTGTTGGCGGAATTCTAAGCAGAGTTGATGGGGTTGTTTGTAAGGTCAGTTTCTAAGAATAGTTAAATCACTAGGTCTCCTGGCGCCAAATGCCAACGGTAAGGATGTATGCAAACGTGTCAAGACATTGTGTGAGAAGGACTCGGTCTTTGTTTGCACAGGGAACAGTTTGAAGATGCTGGGATTTAGTCCCTTTCTCAGACAATTCTGCCCTGAATGTTACAGTGAAAGTGTCTTGTTTTATGAAAGTTCTGCTGCTAAAAACTAGTGTGTGTGTGTGTGTGTGTCCAATGGTATATAGAGGGGGGGAGGGGGAGAAGGGGGTCAGTGATAAGAAATGTAGCATCAGGGACCTTGGTTGTTTGATGATAGTTAGTCTCATGTGTGCCTGGCTCACACCCTTTTTCATTCCATTTCACAAGTGCTGATCCCTGTTAGTGCAGAACAGTTTTCAAATATTTGATGCCACAGATTACTTTCAGTTATGTTGAAGTCAAATGTGCTAGAAATTTGTCGTGCTGAAGTGATGATTGATGGGTTTTTTTTTGTTTTTATTCCGGACCCAAACTCATTGTTTGTGTCTTTAAACAAGACTCGTGTAAAACAGTTTTGTCTCTCCTCTTGATTTTTGATATAAATGGTTTGTTCGTATGTTTGTAACTGTGACATCCATCATTACATTGTTGTCATTTTGGATACATATATGCAACAATGCTTTCACTCAAATGTTTTGTTTTTTTGTTTGTTTGTTAATTTGCGTCTTGTTTTTTTTTTTTTCTTGACATGGATGAATGTAACTAAAAGATAAAATGTGGGGCGAGTATGAGTGTTTCTTAAATATGTTTGAGTTTTTCTGCTGAAATATTCTTTTCAAAGTGAACTTGCTTTTGTTAGAAATGTACTGTTTGTTTCAGGATAAAGTGCAAAAATCTGTTTTAATGCATGCAGCTGTTGGAAGTTTCGACAAATGTATGTAACTGTTTACAACATCATCAGTTTCAGAGCGTCATGAGGCAACAAATTTGAAAGATCTTCATGATCTGATGAGACCAGTCTTTATGTTTGGGTGGGTTTTTTTATTTTTTTATATACCTCTGAAATTGTATTCAGTGGGGTGGGTAATATCAATCCACTTCATCTGTGACAAGTTTTCACCAAATTGGTGAATACTTCCATTGGATGGTTCCAAAGTAAATCAAACATATCAGAAATGAAGGCATATTACATCCGCTGCCGTATGTGTCTTCCCCACCTCTTGTATTTTTGTCCTGTACTGATAATGTTTGTATCTATAAAGGTTCCTGAAAAAATATTCAGGTATAAATTCTGGATTATATACTAATTAACTTCCATGAATGCATGTGTATAAAGTGCATGTGTATAAAGGTTTTTTTTTTTTTTTTTTTTTTTTTTCGAGGGGCCGGAATAGCTCAGTTGGAGTGCCTGACTCATAATCTTGAAGATCCTGGAGTTGCAGGTTCGAATCTCCGCTGGGTCATTTTGTTACAGGGGGATTTTCCCCCGGAGTTAACATTTGTTCTTACTCCATTTCCCAAATAGTCCTTCGAAGGAGACTATAAATCGAGGTTCCGTGTGTGAACACAGGCAGAACATCTTGCACACACGTAAAATCCCATAACCAGCTTTCGGAAGAGGAGGCCAGTTTGGCCATTGGTATGGATGACAAATTACACAAAGCATGCACCCTGCGTGAGAAATTGAAAGAATGAAGGAAGTAAGGAAATTGAATGAATGGTATTGACTGATAACACGGGAAACAACTGAATGAAGTGCCAGCAGGCAACTCTTCAGTTGGCACTACCCAGGTAGGCAGCTCGTTGTGTGCATGAGAGTGTGGATTGTCAGCGCCTAGAACCTTTAGCAAGGCTCTTTACAAATGTTATGTTATTATTATAATTGGCCAATTTATTGGTACAATGAAAGATGACAGACTTAAGAATTTATGTATGAGCTGTTTAGTGTAATGATTGCAAGGGATGAGATACGATCACCATTGTTAGCATAGTGTGGGATAAAGAGAATTTTTGATTTGCGAACTGACTTAGTAGACTGAATTGTTTGTTCTTTAGAACATTGTCGGACAGCGGAGTTCATCCAGCATTACCACCTCAGTCCCCAGATCAGATGCTAGAGTGGAGCAGTATTTTGTTCAGCTCTTAACACCAGTCTGAATAGTTTTTTTTTTTATGCATTTAGTATAGATTTCAGACCTGTCTACTTCTATGGTTCGTCAGTGGCACCTAGACTTCAAATTTCCAGACAAATTACACCCCCCAAAAAAGTGTTCTTGATGGTAAAATCAGCCATTTTGTTTCTCACTCTGTCAATCAAATTATCTGTGACTTGACTTCTATCTTTGTTTTTTTAAAATAGGCACTTGTATGCATTCAGACAAAGAATGTGACAGTTAACACATAAACCCAGTCTAGGTTAGTTCAAGGAAGAAGATGACTTGAGGAGATCATTTGTGGAAATACCGCTTCGTTCATAGTTCTGAAAAATCCATACAGCTACTGAAAAGGAGGCTTCTACTACTGAGAGGCATTTTTGGGCCTATGCGGATCTGAAATTTGAAAGTAATAGTGATGTTTAAAAAGTGAAAAAGAGTTTAGGGGCACAGCAGTAAGAGGTGTCTCTTACAATGATGCTCAGATTTCCTGACCAACCCTGCAGGTGTTTTTATCTCCGGTGTGGTAGATGCTGCGATGTACTTATGAATCGGAGCATAGCGTGCAGCCCTAGCATGTTGTCTGAAACTCAGTGGCTTACCATACCCAAGTCTTTGGTGTTGGGAAGGACATGGGATCTGTCGCTGGCTAGTGAGACACTCCATCATGCAGGTTCTGCAGTTCTGAGCAGCTATTGTCAGTGGGGGCTTAGTTGGTGATGGCCCTCATATGTTGGATCAGAACAGGCACTGCTGAGTGACTGAACGCCAGTGTGACTGGGCAGTAGTGCAGTATTTCCTGAGTCGGGTTGCCTAACACTGATTGCTCCCTGTGAACTTGTGAGTTTGCAACGGGACTAACCTGGGTCTTAATTATATATCTGGGAAGGTGTATGAATAACAGAGTAAGGACATAAGACAGCAAAAATGAAAAAGAAGTATTATTTTGAATGAAAAATGATTTGTATAGGTTTACTAAATGACTGAGGACTGCACTATTCAGGAACCACTTGCTGGCCATGCTTTTCGTGTGAGTGATCTGGCATGACTTCATGGTATAATGAGATTTTTCTAATCTATGGTGCCACAGCTTGATCGTGGTTTCTATTTGTGGTGTATAGCAGATGGAGGGAGAGGGATTGGGTGGATTATGTGTGATAAATGCTAAATTCTTGTCCTGAAGGGTTGAGGATGTATTAGAAAACGAGAATAGCTATGGTCAAATTTTCAGTTAGTGAGAGCGAGTGAACCATTTGATCTGGGCTGTATGGATGAATTACTGAAGTCTTTCAATTACATTTTGCGCTTTTGTGTATGAAGATGACCGGTTTTTCTGCAGTATGGCATACTGCAGAAGTCTCCATTGTTTATTTGCTGTATTTCAGTCTGTTAGAATAGTGGTGTATGTATGTGTGGTCATATGATTTATCTTCTCATCTCTCTCTTTTTGGCGTGTACTTCCATAGTAAGTGGATGGGGGACTGGCAGTTAAATGTGCATACTGTTTTCTTTTCCTGTTCTGGTTTTCTTTTTTTACTATATTGTTTTTTTTTTTTTTTTTTACATATAGAATAGTGAAAAAGACAACAGTACAATTTCCATGTTAAAATTTCATAACGAGTGGTGCAGATTTCAATTTTCTTCACATCTGCTTTTTGCTTTCGGATTAGACTTGCTGTCATTAAGTGAGAGAACAGAATATTTTCACCTGCATATTTATGCAGTATGAGGGAAATTTAATGATAATGATAATAATGATTATTTATGGCGCTTAATATTAAGCGCTTACAAATACATAAAAGGTTAAAGAAAACATAAATGAAACCAATAAGAAGATGAACATTACAATAAGTACCATGCAGCTACATTAGTACAAACAAGGGTGCATACTGACACCAACCCACGCACACACACACACACACACACACACACACACACACACAAAACACATGATCCCCCACACGCTGTCACACAACAACGGACACAACAGCATGCGCGCGCACACACATGTGCACGCACACACACACACAACACATGATCCCCCACACACTTGTCACACAACAACGGACACAACATCATGCGTGCGCGCGCGCACACACACACAAGCACACACACATTAGTCGCAGAATCAATTTGATGGGCAATGGAAGGGGAAGAAAGAATTGCTATTGGTAGGTGAAGAGGGTTGTGTTAAGAGATGCCTCGAAGGAAGACAGTTTGAACGACGCAAAGATATTGGGAGTTTATTCCAAGAAACCAGACCCAGAAAAGAAAAAGAACAATCGCCATAGGTTATATGCATTACACATTTCTCAGTAATGATCTGTCAAAATTCTTAAGATTTGGAATTTCATCAGGAAGTCTATAAAAGATAAATCTTGACAAAAGGTTTTGTCAAAGGTAAAGGGTCTGTATTACAAGGTTTGAGGAAAAAATCCACAGTAGGTGGTGCATGGTTCACTTGTTTGAACAGTCCTTGCACACTGTCATTTTAACTGGAAAGTCACTCATGGGAGCGCAGACTTCCTCCAAAGGGGATATTGGGTTGGTAGATAGGCTTATATTTTTTTGTTTCTTTGTTGTTTTTTTTCCCCAATGCACAGGTCACATAAGTAAAAACATTTCTGCTTGGGGACGTCATTTGTATGGCCTTAGTGTTATTTTCTGGTGTTTAAAAAAAAAAAAAAAAAAAAAAAAAAAAATCAAATGGTAAAAATAGTAATCAAATGGTAAAAAAAAAAAGAAATCAAATGGTAAAGATAGTAAATTCGGAAGTTGGTGCTCAATTGACATATTTGCCTTTGTTATGGAAAATGCGTGGACTTGCATGAAATTTAATGTGTTCATCCTTGAGCCCTTTTCCCACACCAAGTCAGGTTGAAATTGGTTTAGTAGTGTTCCTGTAAATTTACAGACAGAAAACCTACCGAACCAAAGGACATACGTCAGAACATATGCTATTTGGCGTAGGCAGTCAGTAATGTAAAGGCCATACAGTGAAGTCATCAGATAAATAGCATTTCTCTTATGACTCCGTTCCTAGAGTAAATGGACCTTTTAAATATGACACTTTCCAATTTCAAAATCTGACTTCTTTTTTTTCTCATTACAGGGAAGTCGGATGGGGGGGGGGGGGTGCCAGGAAGAGTATTACGCAGTGTAAACGTGCAGTAGGCTAACAAATGAGAAATCATGTATGTTTTGAACATGTCAAGAGTTGTGTGAGCATCATGTTCGTTTTTCTTTAGTTTTCTGTTTGCATGATCAAAGTTTGTGCTATGTTCATAAAAATTCTATGTATGCCTTGTTAACTGACAATGTTTTGTATGCCTGTGTGTGAACCAAGAATTGGTTTCATAGAATAAATGTTTTATTCAAATAGAACTAGTTTGTCCTGGTGTACTATTTACTTGTTTGTCTCAAAGTGAAGTATGCATTCATCTTGTCAGGCATGTGCACGAAAAAAAAACCCAAACTCGCTTTCACTTTCAAGTCAACATGGCGTTGAAGAGGAGACATGATGTCGACACAGAGTCCGATTCTGACTCATCGGATGGGTCAGAAACAAGTGAAAAGAAGAAGAAAACGACCGTGAAGCGAGGTTGTGTCTTCAAAAAAGAATTCTCGGAAAAGTGGCGTTGTCTACAACAAGGGAGGAAAGGAGTTTCGTCTATCTCAACACTGTTCTGTCCCTGATTTTACGGATTTGTCCCTGATTTCTGTCTGTATTGTCCCTGAAAGCAAAGTTTGGGGTAGGCATGCCTGTCTTGTGAATGAGAAGTTCTGAGGTGCATGATTTGACCAAACCCGTTTCCAGTTGGGGCAAATTGTTCTGAGTCCAACCTCTGAGTTCAGAGAGCCCTATTGGGTTGTCGAGCCCTTGATCTGAGCTTTTGCTTGAAAGTCAAAATTTGTGAGTGGAAACAACAGTGTCTTTCAAGCTAGAGGGACATTGCCACTCAGGGTAGGATCAACAAGAGAGAGAGAGTACCAGAAGATACGGATAGGAAGGTAAAGTGAAGGGAGAGGGGGTGGGGTAGGGGCTTTGAGTAAAGTTGGCATGTTATTGTTGGCTGCCTCTGGTTTAAGAACTGAAACAAACACAAGGAGCACCCTGCTGAAAGGCTGAGATTTCCTCTGACCTGATAGCTAGGTTAGAGATTAACAACTGATTTTGCATGATTTGATAGTAATCCTATGAGCGTATTTAATTACTGCCGATTCGTGTCAAACTATCGAGGATGCTACATCGCATATTCCAACATCCTAGCATGTCTCTCACTGATCGAAAGGAAGTTTACAGCATTCAGCGAACCACCTAGCCATATACAGTGGAATCCATTTATAACGAAGTCAGATGTAACGAATGCCGGATATAACGAAGCAAAAAGGTTGGTCATGACAAAAATTCTTCTTTACATGACTGAAAATACGTTGGATGTAACAAAGTCAGATGTAACGAAATGCAGCTTATAACGAAATAGTTTTAGGGTCCCCAGTGGGTGATCACGCCAGTTATACAAGTGAAGCTGCCACCTATAGCGAATCATGTGTTTGGCCCCCGTGTAAGAGTTCAAGCCAGATTTAGCGAAGTGGTTACTTTTGTGTTCGGGAACCATTTTTTAAATGGTTGGTTCATTCATTGCGATGTATATTCCTTCATACAGTCGCTGATATGGAAGATCATCAGCATAGCACATGAAATGGAGAGCTTTCTGTGTGTTGCTTGAAATGGAAATCACACGTTGTCACAGGTGTTTGACTAGCAGCATATTCCTAAGCTTGTTTCATTTTCTTTCACAGCTTCACACAGGTAGATTGAAAATACACAGTATTTTTACTGTATATTTGTTGTATGGTAAACGTCACCTCTGTAATTCGTAAGCAATAAAGTCGTATGCTAATATCCTGTAAAGCGAGTGATTGTTGAAGCAGGGCAGTCAACTCATGTGCGGTCAAGTTCAGCAACTGTACATGTAGAAGAGATGCTAGAGGGGTGAGGGTGGGGCGAAGGGGAAGGAGGGTGTCAGGATGTCAGACTTTGATTTAATAGGCCATTTCATCATGGTATCTGCATGTCGAAAAGGTCTATCACTAAAGCGAAAAAGTGAAATTATTCAAGAAGTTGAAAGAAATCCAGCAAAACAGAAGATGATGATAGCAGAGGAATATAAAATTGCGCTGCCGACATTGGCAACCATCCTGGCTACCAAAAAGAAATGTAAAAGTCAGTATTTTGTAGGCGAAGACATCGCAGCATGCCACAACTCTATTTTTAGATGCACGTGTAGAGACCTGTCAGAGAAAATCAAACGAGACATTTGACAGAACTGCTACAGGTACCTGTGCTTTTTTTTCTCTGTCCAGTGTTGGAACAATCATCCTTTTCTGCTTCACAGAATGTGAGAATTGTGGGGGTGGGGGGGGGGGGGGTTGTTTTTTTGTCCAGCTGTGGCAACAATCTTCCTTATCTGTTGTTTCACAGAATGTGAACATTCACATATTAGACATTATAACTGCCCTTCCAATAACTGTGTATGAGTCTTCTCATGTGTGTTGCTGATAGTAAAGAACTTTCGATTGTGTACACTACGACATAATAACACGTCTGTGACTTTCACTGCAATAATGGAGAAAAGTCAACATCTATCATTTTCTTTTCAAGATTCAGACACTACTTATTTTTGGTTCTTATGATTAATTTCTTGTCAAGATGTGAAAAGCACAAAAAGTTGCTTCCAAGTACAGCAGACAGTGTGTGTTTTAAAATTATTTACATGCCAGTGCATACTCCAAAGACCTAACATGTCGGAATGAAACAGTAAAAGAACAGTGCAGAAATCCACCCTCCTCCCCCCCTTTCCCTCTCCCACCTTAAAATTGGTGCGCTATGTAATATCTTCTGACAATCTATTCCTCCGAGGTCTTCCGAATAGTACAGTGAATTTTGTTCACCTGTTTTACTTATCAGTTTCTAAGCCTTCAAATTGCTATTTAGGCGTATGTGATCTGTTTACATTAATTTACAGCCATATTTCTTGGGGGAAAAATCATTTTAATTAAAGTATTAAAAGCGTAGGAAACAACCTTGATTACTGACCATGAATGTGGGCGCGCACGCATGCATGTGTGTGTGTGTGTGTGTGTGTGTACGCGGGGTGGGATGGGGGGAGAGAGAAACACATCACGCCGGATATAATGAAGCAACCAAGTATAAAGTCATTGTAACTGGCGCATCAGTTGTAACAAAAACTGGATATAACGAAACCATTTTGAATGTCCCTGGCGATTCATTATAAGCAGCTTTGACTGTGTGTATATACATATATGTATGTAGATCGATATATATATATATACAGAGATAGATAGATAGATACACACACATTATATAGATACACATATATATGTTATACAATATATTATCAGTACACACAAATATATGTATATTATACAATATATTATCATTATTATTAAAAGAGACCATAATGGAAGAAAAGAAAAGACGAAGTCGAAGTATCTAGTTTCAAATTCGGTTTATTTCTTTTTTTTCTGTCTCTGATACAAAGATATAATGCTGGAGTCGCAGGCTGGAGATGAAAAAGAACATTCTTCCCAGCCATCGTGGTGCGGTAGTTAACTGTTGCATACTCCTGGCGGGGAGATCATGAGTTGACTCCCATCAGAACCATTTTGAGGGGTTTTTCTGCCCTGACTGGCTCCTACCCAGAGCTGAGTTTGCTATGGGCTCAACCAGGAAGACTGGAACCACAAGCCGATTTTCATCCACTTAATTATGGATAAGCCTCTGGGCATGCTGCTGAAATTTGTTGACCAACAGCTTTGTAAGGGGAAGCAATTCCCGCAATTTTACCTCTTCATCTTCGAAATTAAAATACTGACTTCAGATGGGTATTCTACCAATCGCAAGGAAGTTTATAGAAATCGGCGAATAATCTCGTGCGAAGCGAACATAATAGATAGATATGGAAAAACAAAGTTTAAACAATCTAGTTTCGGTTTCAGCATCTTTCCGTTTCAAATCCTATTCATATTCGATATGAACGAAATAAATGTTGACGGAAAGGACGAGGGTTCAAGAATGAAATGTGTTCAAATTATATTCACTTGATTTTGTCCCCATGCCGCAAACAAACTAACGTCCTCTGATTGGCAAAAAGAACCGGCAGCATTCTAAATGCTGTATCGATCGAGCGAAGAGAAGACAACTGCATTGCAAAGTAAACATGGGAAATTCACGTGATGCTTGAAGCGTATTCCATGCAAGCGCTTCGGATCAGATTGAACGCTGAAATCACATAAATCAGCTGTTCGTATTTTATTGTACGCCAGTCATCAATAGTTCGTAAGTCTCAGTGATATGCTGTACCAGTTATATATGTTCCTGGTTCAGTGGTTGACTAAAACTGATTTCAGAAATATCTTTTCACGTCTCCCAGGTCCAGGGTCTTCGGAATGTTTGAAAAAAAAAAAAAATCGCAGTCGCGTAATTGATCATGGTTTATTAGAAGCATCTATAGTCTCGTAATGTAACATGCTAATGTTGAAATAGAACTTGATGTGTTTGTCACCAGAACATGAACTTTGTAACTTGCTAATGCAATTTAGGTCAACTGGTGCCACGAATAATGAGTCTGCTAGATTGTAGTTTTCATCATGAATAATACATGACAGAGTTGGAAACGGCAAACTTGCATTCGTAGTTGAATGTGTTCGACATTTCATGTCTTAGTGTTTTCAGTATCATGATCTGTGTTGTTTATACAATACAAATATTTGAAGTAACATTTGCGTTATTGTTGTGAAATGTGAGAGCGACAAAGACAAACAAAAGAAAAAAACTTTAAAAAGAATTATTAGTGAGCCCGCCTAACAACAGGGATAAATTAAAAGAAAAAGATATACCCAAAGGTGAAAAGAAAAACACACCCAGAGGAGCAAGTGCCACCCCTAACCAACCATATGTTGATATTATTTCAAAACTTACCCAGAATACTTCTGGGGAAATGGGCAAATCACTCTCATACCAGTTGCAAATGACTGAAGGACAACACATTTTAACTGAGATTCAAGACTTTGAAACTCTCAGGATTCCTATAAGTAATATGTTAACCTTATTGTGTGTGTGTGTGTGTGTGTGTGTGTGTGTGTGTGTGTGTGTTCATCTGTGAAGTAAGTTCTCAGTGTGGTGTGTGTCTGCATGTGTGTGTGTGTGTGCATGCGCATGTGTATGTATGTGCATGTGAGTGCGCTCGCACGCATGCATGTGTGTGTTGGGGGGAGGGGGGGGGGTTGTATATGTCTCCAAATATTGTACTGTGTAGTACAGAAAAAGATGGATAGTAGGATGGATGGAAGGTGGGGGTTGCTTGCATGATCTTTTGGTCTTTATGTTAGCAAGTGTGGTGATAAGTGGCATGCAATATGTGTGCATGTATGTGGTGTCTTCGGGTGAGTTTATACGTCCTCTACTCTCACAGACATCTTCTTGGGGCTAAGTAAAGCAAAAATGTGTTATGTCAGTTAAATACTGGCTCCTGGAATTCCTGTCTCTTACCCAGCCACATCTGGTGAAATGGCACCATGGTAGATGTTACAGGTTGGTGGTGAATAAATGGCCTTATGAATTAGATTGCAGATGAATCAGTCTGTGTGTTGTTTTCAACTTCATCAACTGCAGATGAATCAGTCTGTGTGTTGTTTTCAACTTCATCAACTGCAGATGAATCAGTCTGTGTGTTGTTTTCAACTTCATCAACTGCAGATGAATCAGTCTGTGTGTTGTTTTCAACTTCATCAACTGCAGATGAATCAGTCTGTGTGTTGTTTTCAACTTCATCAACTGCATTGTATGTGCACACACACACACACACACACACACACACACACACACACATACACACACACACACACACACACACACACACACAACTATGGTGGTTGTGCAGATGGCGTCAATCAGGCACTCGGTGACTCTCAGCCTGACTGCGGCATTGGGTTAATGCATCAGCAGACATCTGCTAATTCTCATCCTGGAGACGCTTTTTCCAACTCTTTTCCTCATTATCTATCCACTTATTCATGACTTAATTGAGCCTGCATCCTGGCACATTGTGACCTTATGGCTCAGCAGATATGGTTTAGGGTATAGACCAGACTACATGCAGACGCCGTTTGAATGAAATTGAAATGAAAAAAAAAAAGTAATTCAGTAACCAACAAATTCATCCTATCACATCACCAACCTTGCAGACACCATCCATTCATCCTGTCGACTTGCAAGGCAACCAATCAATGAACCAAACAAGCAGTCAACATCCTAACCATCCTGCCCGCCCATCTGCCAGTCAATCAACCGACCAGCCAAGCAATGAAAGCCCTGTGATGACTGCTTACAGGTGATCAGCCATGTCGTACTTAGGACTGGTGCCGATTGCTCTGGTGCTGGTGGCTGCGTCGTCTTTTGCTTTTTCCTACGTCATTGCTGTCATCAGGGGCGATGTGTCGGCTGCTTTTCCCTACATCAGGTTGGTTTGTCGTCTCACCACTTCCCTCTGGATATGAATGACTTCTTGTATATTTTAAGGAGTTTAGGGGACTGAGGACATGTGTTGATGCTTGTGCGAAAATGGTCCCTTGTAATGTTCCAATAAACCTAACACATAAAACAAGAACTGTTGTTTAACTCTGTCAAATAGAAAGTATTTAAATTGGGTATGGTTTAGTGTTAAGATGGTGGCACTCATTTCAGCTGGATCACTTCATGTCCAATATCTGTTCAAGTTGTGATGAATTATCAGTTATATAAATCTATGTTATTTAAAGGTGCATCATCACATACCAGGCAGGCAAGATATCCTTAGGAACAGTATCTTGTTTGGGGTAGTGTGTGTGTGTGTGTGTGTGTGTGTGTGTGTGTGTGTGTGTGTGTGTGTGTGTGTGAAAGAGATCAAATTAACTTTTACTCAGGCAACAACAAATTATTTTGTTTGAAGAAAAAGAAATGCATGATGATACAGACTATGATATTACAAAATTTTCCCAAGTACTACTTGATTATTGGCTCTTTAGCTTCAGAAAAAAGAGGGACTCTGAGTTAATGATCGACAGGATGATGTATTAGTAGCAGTGAGGAGTTGCCTATAAACACATAATATAGGAAAGACTCAGAAAGCAGACAAAAATATTTTCAAGCACTTGCAGTGCAAAAATATTATATATTTGATTTCCTGCTTTTTATATGAAGCAAAGAGGTATTGGACTTTATGTAATCACCAATGGAATTGTCTACAATGATTTCTGTAAACTTTACTCAGTAGAGTATGAGTTGTAGTTGTGTGGATAGTCAGAATGCAACCAATTTTTGTTTCCTAAAAGAACATTTCCAGCAAGTCTTTTGTACATGATTTGTCCAACTTTTTCGTTATCAGCCAGTGTTAGTTAAAATGACTAAATACTTGTGCTTGAAAGAGAGCAAGAAAAAAAGGGGGGAAAAAACCTGTAAGAATGTATTTTCATCGACTTCGACAGGGCTGTTTGCATGGCCAGTTTACACAAAGAATTAAATCTAGAGGTCTTTTGATTCGAAATGACAAAAAATGTTTCAGGGTCAGTGTTTACAAAAAATTAAACTTGGAGTTTTTTTTTATTCATAAGGAATGACATGCAGATAGACTGGTTCAGAAATGATAAGATTTAAAGAAGAAAAAAAGAAGAAGAAAAAAAAAAAGAAATATCTAAAATAAGTAATTTCCAGTCGTAGCCTGCTGTGCATGTGTTGTGTCGTTTGTCTGGTATGGGCATCGAATTTGACAAAGAAAAATAAGCAGTAAATGAGCACAGGCACAATCTTAGGTCCCCAAATGTTAAATGGATACCAAAACCTAGATGTGCAACATTACTGAATTTGAATAATGCAAACTATCTGCATGCCAGAGATTGTGAATTTTATGATAATTGAAATGTCAAGGTCAAAGTTGCACATTCTGACTTTAAAGATTTGAACTTGATATGATCCTTCAGGTAACGTCATTGTCATGAGTTCTGCTGATAACAAACTGCAGTTAGCTACACTACTGAAACAAAAACACTAAACAGGTGCCTGATTTTTTTTTTTCTTGGATGTTTTGAAGTGTAATGTTGCTAAAGACATAACAAGATACTCAGATGTGTTAGCACCATGAATTGGTGTTTGTTGGCACCTGAGTTGTACTATTCTGACAGCATTTTTGAACATAATCATAATGGTTGTCTGTGTAACCAGTATTTAAAAAAAAAAAGTGTATACATCAGCTAAGTTATCAAGAGCTTTTTCTTGACCTCAGACTAAGCATTTTGACACCTTGCTTCTTCATAAATAAATACATTTTTGATTTTCGAGGTCTGTAGCAAAGTAAAAAAAAAACAACCTTGATCAGTTCTGCTGATAACAAACAGCTTTTAGCTACACCACTGAAGCAAAACCACTAAACACATCCTTGATTTTCTGTTTTTTTTTCTCCTTAGAAGTTTTGAACTGTAATACTAATAGTTGCTAAAGGTATAACAAGATACTCAAACATCTTAGCACCATGGCTTGGTGTTTGATGGCACTTGAGTTTTACTATTCTGACAAAGGTTTTGAACATAATGGTTGTGTTTAAAAAAAAGTGTACACATCATCTATGTTATTAAGTGCTTTTTCTTGACCACAAAGAATACATTTTGACACCTTTTTTCTTCATTAATACATACATTTTTAGATTGTCGAGGTCTGTAATGAAGTAAAAAACTTGATCAGTTGATGAAAACTGATCTGGGCCTGTAACGAAATGGCAGCTTAAAAAAAAACTTACATTTTCTGAGTACCATCCCATTAATTAAAAAAGGATATAAAAAGGTTATGACTGCATTTTTGAAGTTCTTTAATCATTACAGGACTAGTTTATAACAGATTGAGAAAATATTTTGAAATGATTTATAACCAAATTTTGTATCTTTAGATTGGGCAAGTCATAAAATGTAGAGAAGATGGTGTATTTGCTCAAATACAAGGTTAGCAGTGTCCATCCAGGGAGAGTAAGCTGTTGATGTAGCAGCTTTTGTGATCCAGCATTGCTTTCCCCTCTCAAAGTTAATGACTTGATATTTGTTTTTCTCCCTCTGCTTTAGAAAGTGATGTTGTACCTTTTTCTGTTATATTACAGATCCGTCAATGCCAGCACAGCTATACATGAAATACCTTTAACAGGGGAATATTGCCAGAGTATTACCAGAGTGTCTTATTATTGAAAAGAGTTATAGGTCGTCACAAAACATCTGTTTTGTATTGAGTGCAAGATGGACTTTCTGTTATATTCCTTACGCAATGGAATTTGATGTAATTATGACCAAAAAATATACATTGTTTACTTCTTTTTTTTTTTTTAATGAACATTCACACATTCCAATGAAGTCTCCAAACAGTTTGGTTTAGATAATAGGATTTTATTATAGACATTTATAAGATGTGTTCCAGAGACTGTGGTCTTTTGTGACATGTTATATTAGTGGTGTATGGCCCTGACTAGAACATACGTCATTCTTTGTCCAGCGATACGGGTGCAGATGTTCCACAGAGCTGTATATTCAGTCTGCTCCTCAACATTGCAGCTTTCCTTGGTATGTGTGTGTGTGTGTGTGTGTGTGTGTGTGTGTGTGTGTTTTGCAGGTGTGGAAAAATTTGAATAGGCTTAAGCCAAAAGCATTCTGCAAAATTCCACAAAAACCTAGAATATACCTGTACTGCAGTTGTCACGGAATGTTTTAATGGCAAAGATTAAGATTTTCTACAATATGATCTGAAGTGTGTTTTTTTTCTCTCAAAATTTTTTATCTTTAGCTCAGAGGGCTCATTTTTTAAAGCATTGTTCGCACAGTTTTAAGCTGTTTATGCTGTCAGTAAATCTCTTATAATCTTTATCAATTTTCTTGTCTTTTTAATCAGTTATTTTCTCAAAAGATTTCTAGCACAAACACACTCATATACAAGTACAAGCTTAACTATCTGCTCAAATACTTACATGCATGTGCGTGCACACACACGTACACACACACCACACACACACACACACATACGCACACAAACGCACTCACGCACGCACACACACACACATACATATACACATGCATGCACTGACTTACGCATGCACACACACATTCTCTTTCTCTCTCTCTCTCTCTCTCTCTCTCTCTCCACACACACACACACACACACACACCCCACACACACATAAACATGCATACACATACACACACATACTCACTTGTAGAGTCACACGCATATTCACACACACAATGACATGCAAGCAAGCGCATGCACTAGTGTATACATATGCTTACACACGTAAGCATTCATACTTGTGTGCATGCATGCTTGCATGAGCACCCACACATGTGCGCACACACACAAAGTCATACACACACATGCACAGACATAGGCACACGCACGCAGGCACACACGCATGGGCACACTCACACACACACACACACACACACACACACACACACACACACACACACACACACTACACATGCAGATACACACATTCATACACACAATTACACACAGGCCAGCATGTGTGCAAAGATACACATACACACACAAGCATTCGTACCTATATGCAAGCATGCTCGCACGAACACCTACACACATGTGTACACAAACATGCACACACACAAACACTCTCTCTCTCTCTCTCTCTCTCTCTCTCCCTCCCTTTAAGTGAATTGATGTAGAATTGAACAACAAGGCACATTTTCCCCCTTGATAGTATGTGCCGAAGTATGTGAGTGCATACTGTTCTGTATGCGGTCATTGCATGCAAAATTTCTTTTTATTATGATGATTGTGTTGCATGCTGCCAGCCTTCTGCACCATGTACCTACGCTTCAAGGCCGTGCAGGCATTGGCCGGAGAAGAGGACCGGTGGCTGCGACTGATGAACAGGGCTACCATGTACCTGGGTTTTGTGTCCTCTTTTGGTTGTATGCTTGTCGCCAACTTTCAGGTTGGTGCCAGCTGTAAACTGACTTGCTGCATGTGTTGTTGTTGAGCGTGTTGTGTGTTGTGACGTTTGATAAAAGGTGGATCTGTGTGTGTGTGTGTGTGTGTGTCCATTATTCCAGTGTTGTTGTTCTTAAGCTCAGTAATGTATTTGCATGACCGCTCAAGGTTTTTGTGTGTGTGCATGCGCTCACATACACACAGATATACAAATATGCACATGCTCGCATTAACACACACATGCGGGTGCGCACGTGCGCGCGCACACACACGCACGCACGCATGCGTGCTCACATGCGCACGCACACACACACATGCATGCATGCATACACACACACACACACACACACACACACACACACACACACACACACACACACATACACACACACACACACACATACACACACACACACACACACGCGCGGACACACATATGCTTGCATACACACAAACACACACACACACACACACGCAGAGATACATGTAAACACATGCGCATTTGCACACACAGACACACACACACACACACACACACACACACACACACACACACACACACATTGATACTCATGTGCATGCAAAAGATATGCTCATACACACAAAGAAATGGGAAATTTTGTTATCTGTGAAATTAAAGGATCAGATATGCACACACTTTCATGATCTGTGTATGATCATTTTTACTTTGCCACCCAGGCAGCCATATCCCATTTTCGGGAATAGTGCTTGCCAGATATTTTCTGCTCCCTAAACCAGCAAAAAGTGCATACCTATTTGATATGTATGTGTAAGCACATGAAAAGAGTAAAAGCACTAACACTACAGATTTGCACATAGGGCGATTTGTCAGAGAAGAAAGAAAGTTAGAAACTGGGTTTTGAATGTAACATATTCATCTGAATCAAGAAATTTTATTTGGCCTGTCCCCTAATGGAACACTTTGATTGCAAACAAGGAATTCAGTTTTGGAATCCTATCAGATGTTCAGCATCAAATAAATAGATAAAGCAGTTGAATTGCATTTGCTTGATTGATAATCCTCCATGTCTTCTTCCCCAAACAGAACAATACTGCATGAACATTTGGAAATCTACTGTAGCTTCGAGTGACCATGGGGTCAGCAACTATGCTAGAACCTCAGAAGAAGAAGGAGAAACCATTTGAGAGACACCTGGCATCTGTATTTTCTTTTTTTTTTTTCCTTATTTTTTTTCCAAAATGAGAAATTGGACACGTCAGTTTCTTCATTTACAGGTTGGTTGGTCGTCAGAGATGAACGAGATCTTTCAAGATCGTTGCTTGTTGCTTTTTTGACCTTTTTGTTTGAAATACATGTTTGATTTTCTGGAGTAGTTTTTTTCTCATGTTGTTCGATCTGACCTGTGTTGATCAGGAAGGGACAGTGGTGGAGGCGGTCCACGTGACGGGAGCATCCTTCACCTTCATCGGGGGCCTCATTTACTGTTTCCTGCAGTCTGCCATGAGTTACCACATGTGCCCCATGTACAACGGCTTGTATGTGTGTCGGGTACGCCTGACCATATGCCTCGTCTCTCTCGTTTGTCTTGCTGCCAGTATCCTTTTGGTTGAATTTATAGGAAAATGGGATTTGAAGGAATGGCCAGTTTCATGTGGAGGTCAGGAATGTATTCCTCACACGCCGTTCGGTACCTTTCTGATGGCTGCTCAGACAAGAAAGTTGGGGAGGGTAATGGATTCAACAAGACTATAGTTTGTATATGTGTAAGAGAGAAGTTCTGTTGGTCTCGTTTGTGCGTGAATTTGTGTCAGTAGTTCTCATGTGTATGGTGTTTTCAGTGCTTTTAAAGACTTCTGATTTCTACGGGTTTTTTTGCTAGATTCTGATGAATCACATGAGGGCTTTATGGCATTTGAACTGCTAGAGATGTTTCTGCTTTCCTTTCATGATTTGTGTGTGTGTGTGTGTGTAGTTGAAGGTGTTATTGGGTTGGCTGTGGTGCTCAAGTGTGATTCGCTGTTTTCTGTTGAGTTTCATTTTTACCAGTATTCCACAGCATCTGTTGCTTTAGTGCGTCATATTCCAGGTTGAGAAAAATCTTTTTCAACTCCTTGTTCACCCCCTCCCCTCCCCCCCCCCCCCCCCCCCCCCCCCTTCTTCTTCTTTCTTTTTTTAGGGATGTGGTTGTGTTATACCATTGCTTTTGAGACAAGCAACCATATAAACCTGCTGTGTTTGCCTATACCCCTTCTTACTGCTCACCTTGCATGGCAACATTGAGTGAACATTTCCTAATTAACTTGGCCAGTGATGTTTTTACCTGCATCTTTGGTTTCTCTGTTGGCAAAAATGAAATACCAATTGTAATCAAACTCAGTTTAAGAATAGAACATGGCCCTAGGATGAATCCAGAAGATTTGGGTACAGTTCTGGATCAAGGGGCAGATCCAGGATTTAAAAAAAAATTTTTTTTAACATTGCAAGATAAAGCTTTTTGTGATATTTTTTATTAATTTTTCAAGAAATGATGCTCAGAATTCAGTTAAAAGAACAACCAAACAAAAATCAGGCATATCGGATCTATGTGATGATCAATGAACTTGTCCGATTTGGTGAGGATCGAGATTACATCCTGGATCCTTTGAACAACATAACATTTATATGGAAGGAGGGTTAAGGAGAGGGGTGGGTATTCAGGGTGAGAGGATTGTATGGTGAAGGTCAGCACTCCCTTGAATGCCCTTGTAATAGTTCTTATCGTTGAAACATGTTCTCTTTTCTTCGTCAACTTGAAAAAGTTATTGTATGATGTGTTACATTTGTGAAACCATGTCTTTGTCTTTTGGGTTTGCTGTCCAGCTGTTGTAAATCCTTGACATTCTCATAGCCATTATTGCTGGAGCTGTGGCCCTTCAAGACTGGAGTCACATCAACATTGGAAATAAGGATAAGTTTAAATGGGGCCCTGATGAAGCGGTGAGTGTGGAGAGAGATGTTTCTGCTTATTCTGTTCGACTTGTCTTTCTTAAAATAGTTTGCATCTCATTTTGCTGATGAATGCTCTTAAAATTCACCTTTTTTCTCCTTGTTAATAGTCCTCTCCATGATCCCTACTGCTCCCACTGCAGCCTGTACCCACTCGGTGTGCTAACCTGAAATGTACATATTTGTACACAACTCTTTTTTTCATTTTTCCTCTCTTTTGACAGTTTTGTTTAGCCTACAGCACGTCTTGAAGTTTGTGTGTGTGTGTGTGTGTGTGTGTGTGCGTGTGCGCGTGCGTGCGTGTGTGTGTGTGTGTGCATGCCTGCTTGTGTGTGCGCATGTTTGTGTGTGTGGGTGTGTGTGTGTGTGCGCGCGTGTTTTTGTGTGTGTGTGTGTGTGTTTGTGTGTGTGCTTCTGCTTACATTCGTGCGCTTAGAGTTGATTTAATCAATATTTTGTGCCTTATAAATACTATAGTTATTATTATTGATCATACTGGTGGATGTTATTGCAAGTAATCATACATAAGGTAATAATATGGAATGTAGTATTTCTTTACTCAGTTGTATAACATTCACTGCAGATTTTTCACATGAAAGAGCCCTGTTACATTATTGCTCAAGACAGACGTGTAACCTTCGTTTTTCATTTATTGCCTACTGTCTAGATGACCACTTTAGGGATTATCGGGGCTGTCACTTTTTAGAAGAAAAGAAAAAAACAAAAGAGAAATACATCCATGATTTGTTAACGAGATGTACGCTTTATAACACAGCAACGGTACTTTTTGATATCTTTAAGGCAGATGAAACTGGGCCATACCAAGTATATGGGCCATTCCATTTGATTTATTGCACATTGTTTACAGGACAAAAACTTAACAAAAAACACATGAATGCCACAAAAAAGGCCTCCATTGGCCAGCGAGACAGTGGGACCTCTGTCTTCTGTATGTCTCCTTTCTCATGATGACTATAAATTCTGTGATGGATCATTTCTCTTGTGACCTGATTGCTCCATAATATTTATGTGTTAGGGCGCCTGAAGATACCAAAACATGTTTGTTAAACTTATGGGCAAGGCAGTGGAGGGACTGATGTCTTGTAGGGTTTGACTTTTTGCTGATGCTGATTATTCATTTTGATTATGAATGTACAAAGATTGGTCATAGTGGTAGATATTATTGCAAGTGATTGCACAGAATCTAATATATAATGTTGTCTCGTCATTCAGTTATTTAACGTCCACCAAGTATTCCTGTTACATAAGAGCCCCAGTTACATTAGTGGTCGATGTTCAGGCCTATAAGTTTAAGTATTCAAATTTTCTACTTTTTTTTTAAACAAAAGAAGAACGTTCAGCCACTAGCAGGTCTTTGCCATATTTGTATTGACGTAACAGAAAAGCCTGTTCTGCATTCCTTCCCAGGCTTTGCTGAGGTTTCAACCACATATGTTCCCCATGGAAGTTCAGTCATACAAGTCTGACATGTTGGCCACTCAGCCTCCTTTCCTTCTTTCCTGTAAAAATCAGTGATGATGCCACAGACTTCATCATCCAGTTCTGCTCACAAGTGTTGCTTAGTGTTTACCTGTAGATGTACTAACCAATGAGAAGATGATTAGTAGCGGTACCAAACAAAAAAAAAAAGAAGTGTTTACGTCCTTCAAGTGTTTTAGATCTAGTCATACCCTTTTGTAGGAAACTAGAGGGTAATCATACCCCCAGTAACAATTTTCAGGGGTATGGATTAAACTGAAATGCAATTTTTTTGTGTATGGTGTGTGTGTGTGTGTGTGTGTGCGTGTGCATGTGTGTGTGTGTGTGTGTGTGTATGGTGTGCGTGTGTGTTTGTGTTTTGGTAATGCTTTAGGTCTAGCTTGCTTGGTCATGGCATAAAAATTTTCAATCTGAGACGAATCCAACATGGCGGCAGGTTGGAACTTTCAAAGGGAGTGTACTCTCATGGTACTTGATACAGTCATTTGGTACAAAAGAGCTGAGGCCAAACTGTTTTCATCAAATGACTGTATCAGTTAGCGAGTCACTAACAGTTTAGTGGTTTGTGGGGGGAAAAATCAATTCTTGTGAGTCTGATATAGCTGGTGAAATTTTGTTATAACCCCATGCCATCAAAGCCAGTCATCAGCCTGTGGTGAGACGTCAGAGAAATGATATGATGCATAATCTTTTGATTTTTTCTGCATGAGTTTTAGCTTAAAAGGGTACCATACCTTCATTTTTACCTGATGAAAAAAACAATGGCTTTCTGCAGTTTGATCAGCTAACAAAATCTGGTGCCAAGTATTATGACACTGTAATGTGAAGGGGAAAAAATGGTTATAATTTATGCACCACAGTGTCATTGATATGATTATTGTTGTTAATATCTTTGGGGGCCAGAATAGCTCAGTTGGTAGAGCGCCGGACTTGTGATCCTGGGGTTGCGGGTTCGAATTTCGGTGCAGGGGGATTTTTCCCTCGGAGTTAACATTGGTTCTGACTCCATTCCCCATACAGTCCTTCGAATGAGACTATAAACCAAGTTTCCATGTATGAATGCATGCACAACATCTTGCACACTTGTAAAATCCCATCACCAACTTTCGGAAGAGAAGGCCAGTTTGGCCGTTGGTATGGATGACACGTTACACATAGCATGCACCTTCCCCGAAGATGGAGTATGGCTGCCTTAATGGCAGGATAAAAAACGGTCATACACACAAAACTCCACTGCTTGTCTATACAGGCAGTGTCCTCAGGAGTATCAGCCTGCGTACACAGAAAGAAAGAAAAAAAGTTAAAATCTTCAGAGCGACAGAGCTTATGTTTTATTATCATAATTATTGCCGTTATTGTTTCCAGGGCTATGGGGCTCATGTTGTGAGCACAGTGGGGGAGTGGTTGACTGCTCTCACCTTCCTGAGCTTCTTCTTCACCTACGTGCGTGAATTTCACAAGTTCAATTTGGAGGTCAATACCCGACCCCTTGTGCGCCACCTGGATGAGGAGCCCATCCTGGAATGCCCAAATGAACGGACCCATCTGCTGTTATAAGACTGGATGTTACAAACGTTTTCAAGGCTCTTCCATGTCTTTTTTTTATTTTGTAAATGACTACCAGATCATTTGTACTTACTTTTTTTTTTCTCTCTTTTTAATGGATTTAAATTCAGTTTGGTGGTTCAAACTTTTCAGTGATGTATGCTTAAAAAGAGAACTATGACAATTGGACAACAAAGAAAATGCAAGGAATTGATTTTACAAAATCACAATTTAATTTTATGTTTAAAAAATTTTTTTTTTAAACATTGAACTATTGAGAGTGAAGCATTGGAAGCACAGGGGAAGAGAACTAACTGAGATTGCTGAGCATAGCATTCTGCATTGCAGAGGTATGCTCTGTATTAGTGTTGTGAACTTCCCAGACAAGTCGGAGGTTGTGGATTTGGCGGCATTGATCTTGGCAAACCTCTCTCTTAACACTGCTGTGTTAGAGTTTCTGACCCGTCTCTGTGGGGATCTCTTTCTCTTTCCTGTGTGCATCTTTCTGTCTTGTTCATGTAGTGTGATCTTGAATGGGTACGATTTTAAAATGTTCTTTTTTTAAAATCCACATTGTTGTAAACGGTGCCATTGTGAGTATTTTCAACAGAACAGCTAGTCAGCTGAGCTGGCTTTGTACCAGTGACATACGGTAAATAATTTTACGTGACAAGAGAGTTTGAGACGAATACATATTCCTATTTACTCATACCGCATTGTTCTTTATTTGACAAGACATGTTTTTAGTACAAGGACAGTCATCCTGTATGTTGTCAAAGACGAACTGTGATTGCATTGCATTTTTTTTTCTTTTTTCTTCAGAAGTGCTGGGTCTGGGTCAGATTATTCATAAAACAAGTTTCTAAGCTAAACATTGTTGTGCAATTAAGGTATTTGCAAAATCGATGGCGTATTCCTTTCGTTGACGGACAAAAACGCATAAAACAGCAACTTACCAAGAACTATGTAAGTCTATTAAGAGTTGCTTCCCCTTTCCATTCATTCTGCCACCTTTCCTGAATTTGTATTGTTCAGTTTTACAGTTTTAAAGCATCTCTTAAAGCATCATCATGACAAGGCATCATGGGAGGTTAAGACAATGAAAGGGCTAAAAGATATTTACAGCTGTTAAACAAAACATTGAGCTAATTGTAAGGTTTTCAGCTACTCATTTAAGAAGAAGTTGTAAAATACCTGTTTATGTTCTCGCCAGATGGACAAAACTTTGAAAAGTCACCACTTCTGTGTAAATTTGTAATGGTATGCTCAATATCTTTTGTAATGGTCAATATCTTTTGTAATGGTCAATATCTTTTGTAATGGTATGCTCAATGCCTTGAAGGTTGTGAAAATGCATGTAGAATTTTCATCAGCTCATTAGCGTAATAACTTAAAGGAATTAGCAAAGTGTTGGGATTACATGATTTTGTGTTTGTCACGCAGATAGTTGGATGTAGACATTAGGAAAAAGAATTAAAAGAATTGGTGATATGTACAAGGGGTATCATCAGGTTCTTACAAAATGTTGCTGGAAGTAGTACAGGTTCAGATCAAAGGGATCCAGCATCTGTTTTCAAGTTTTTCACTGAACATGGAGTCTGTGAACTTCAAGGCTACAGTTTGATCACTGTCTATGAAGAAATATGTAATACAAAAAAAACTTGACATGTCATATTTATTCCACATCATACAAAATATGTTGAAGTAACTCTTGAGTCTCTACCTATTTTTAGTTCCCCTGGTGGGAAGTTCAGACAGATCCAAGATCCCCTCGACCTTGACAGAGGTCTGGGCTCTCCAGCACGTCCTTCAAGTCAGAACCTGATTTCAAGATGACCAGTACATGTCAGTCGGGTTCCCAGCCTTTTTTTTTCTTTTTCTTTTTTTTTAATGCATAAAGCAGTCTTCCCATCAAGCAATGTTCTTTCTGTGATGAACTTTCCAGCAGAGCACACACACTCACTTTTCCTCAGCCCCTCCCAAATACTTACACACTTGGCGTAACAAACTGAAAAAAAAGTGCAGTTCAAAGTTGTTTGTCAGCGCTTATGAAACGATAGCTGCAACTGGAAAGATCTGTTGAAAGATGACTGGTTATTTCGCTGGCTGTTCATCTTCTTCATCCTCTGCGTTGGCTGAAAACATTGCATGATGGAAGTGGATCACAGATGCATTGCCAGCTTGTGTAAGGTGTTTTCACAATATAACGAACTTTGAAAGAGTTCTTCTGCATGAAATCAGGTTGGAAAGTTCTTATCCGTAAAAGCACATGATAGTGATTAAAAAATTCGATAAGACATTTGTCTGCCTGATGGTGCTCCAGTTCAGCTCGGTATTCTGTTGATTTTAACACGGAGACATGACACTTCAAAGACGTTTTTGTTTTGAAGGATTCTATTAAGATTTTGTTGTATTCAGTATATGAGAGCAAGTCAAAAAGTATGCCAGAAATTTTTTAATGTTGCAAAAGTAATCATCGTTTTTTGATGTGAAGAATGTATCTGGTCATTGTTGCAATTCCCCTGATAAAACGATTCTGGTTTCGCTGTTCTGATGTACATGTGCATTTTTGTATCTGGTCAGTATTTTCACCCCACATTCCTTGTATTGTTATGGATGGCTACACAGATTCATATAGTCCTTAAAGGTCCTTGGAGAGTCTCTGAGATTTGAAATTCCTACTTCAAGGCCTTGAAAGTCTTTGAAAATAACGTTTAATGTATGATACCTCAACCCTTTAACTTGGATAGTACTTGAACTCGTTATTGACTGTATGCTTTTTCTTTTTTTGTGTGTCTTCTTCAGCAAAAGTAAAAGAAAAGAAGTTTCCAGAAGATGGCATTCCTGAAAAGTGCCATTCAAATGTTATTGATCAATGTCTAGCGTTGATGGTTTGTTGGCGATATGGTTTAGTGATGTATCACTGCAGTATAGGATACTTAGTGTTTTCATGTCTGTGCATCAGTTTTATAGTTTTTGGAAAAAAACAAAGGGGGGCTTTGGAAAAAAATCCCCCAAATTTTTGTGAAGAGAATTGTATGAACCCTGATTTATATCAGGCATTTGTTTCTGTGTAAATGTCAATTCACTGTGTTATTTAAATCTGGTGGTGGCTTCTTTTCATAAACAGTCCTGTTTACCCTAAAACTGTTACCGGTGGTCTTTTCCACGAAAGTAAGTGGGTTTTCTACAAAGAGTATGCACAACTGTACGCAACTTCTGTAAAAGCAGGTTTTGTGTGGAGGAGAGGGGGAAAGAAGGGGAGAGAATGGATGGGAGGGAACATGTTCCATCTTCCAATTTTTGTATAGGCATGGGGGGTGGGGGGGGGTAGGGTTTAGGGTTGGGGTTGTTTTTTTCCCTTGCCATCACACAGACAGGGATAACATTCATGATCTTGCAGTAACTACATTAAACTTATTCTTCCAGTGCAGTTTTTCTTTTATCTGGTTCATCAAATTTGCTAGAGTTGTCACACAGCGGTCAAAGGACCCAAAAAGGCACGTAACACAATACCATAGTTACACTCCCAAAGTGTAATTACCTACCACTCAAAAACTTCATGCCAAGTCCCTCCCTCCCCTACCCCCCTCCTCCTCCGTGTTTTTTTTTTCATTTGTTGTACTCGTAATTTTGCCAAGCATGCACAAAACATGGCAAAATTGTGTTGATAAATAGACCTGTTCAACATCAAGTCTACAAATAAAAAGCGGTCTGTAAGGTGTTTGCGACAGGTGCACACTTGCATTCTCTCACCCCAGCATGCTAATGTTGCCATCCTGTGTCCTGCTATGCTGGTTGATGCCTGTTTGCATGTGGTGTTCTTTTAGATGTGCGATATGTCTCTGCTTTTCTGACTTGTTATCACCCACATTGGTTCATTTGATATGAAAAAGGCGATTAGCAACTCGAAAAAATGTATTGAAAATGTTATATGTATGAAATATATATGAAGTATTTATGTTTGGTGCTTACAGGTATGCTAAACATTACTTCTGTTCTTTTTTTCTCTGTGTTCTTTTTTTTTTTATGGGATGTGTATGCCTTGGTACAAAAAACCATGTGCACTTTCATGCACGCACACACACACACACATACACACACACTTCATAAACATATATGTATACAGAGCTGTTTAAGTTTAAAAAGAAAAAAAAGACAGACCTTTGTTGATCAAAGTTCAAGGGAAATGAAAGAGAATTCATCAGTGAACTTTCCTTCACATCATCTTAGTCAGCTGTGTCTGAAGTTCCTGTGTTAGCACCATTTTTTTCTTTGTTTGGGATTTTTTTTTGTAGGCTCTGTAAATGAATTTGTTTGGTGTTGATAAGTGTGCACAGCCAACCACACAGAGCCTTTTCAGGGCAGTCAAACTCATACAGGGAAAAATATCAAATCCGTAGCTTAAGAAAAAAAAATAAAAAAGACGACAAACAACGAAATCAATTCTTTACATGACTGCTTTACTACAGGAAATTAAGGTTTCCTGAAACAGTTAACACCTAAAAGACATGCTGTATAATATTATGACATTGCTCAACACAAATTGATCAGATCAGAGCATAGGCACCATTGAAACTCCATGAAGGTATTACCTTCCCACGTTTGGACGGATGAAATTGGAGCTGGTTATCAAATCACAACATCTGAAGCTGGCATCATCAGACTGAGTGTACGCCAAACGTTGTTCAGTCGAAGAGGCTTGAGCTGACTGTAGGAGTTCAGAGAAACTTCCATCATATGCAAAAATCAACCGAAGTATTGCAAAGAAGAGTAACAGAGGTGGCAGGATATGGATGCAGACTTTAGGACTCTTGTTTTCTGTCATGGAGCTGAAACAAGTGGTTGCATAATGTGTGTGCAGATGTTTGTAACTTAACACTAGGCGCTGTACAATTTTTGCTTGGCTACTTTATTCTATGAGTAGAACATGTAAACCTTTACAACATTGTACCCTTATATGACAGCTTAACCGAGACATGGACCTTATGTGGTATGTGGTGACAAGTGGTTGAGCAACACCATGTCACCAGGACACGAGCTGGATGGAGGAGGGTATTTGTGTAAATTCAGGAAAATCATTTTGAATGTTTTACATGACCAAGACAGAAGGGCAGCAGAATTATTAGCAGGGCAACATAGGCTGTCTTTTAAAGATAAATTCAAATTGGCATTCTTTGAAATCATCAGAATGATTTATTTTTCTTACTCCCTGTTCCTTTGACGTAGGGCCAGCATTTAGAACAGATTCAGTTTTGATTTGTGGGTGCATGTATGTACATTTGTGAGCATGCGCTGAGGTGTGTGCCTGGAATGGTCTTTGGTTTATGTTGAATGCAGGAAAATTTGTCTTGCCGGTCACAATGACATAATGAGGGTGGAGGGGGCATCCTATATTGAAAGAGGGGTCTGGAGCCCACACAAAGAAATAAATGGTCTTGGAGCAGTTCAACTAACTGGGAAGTGAATTATATCTGGATCTTATATGTTTGTGTTCAAATAAGTATGCAGATCGTTCATGAATCATGCATGCTGATGCAAAACTTAAATGATTACGGGAAGATGGATTGGTCTCAGTGCAGTTCAACAAAATGGTTTTTGTTTTTCCTCCCTGAATTTTTGTTGTGTTTGTGTGTAAATAAGTGTATGGATATCTTTCATGAACCGTGCCTACTGTGCGCAAAACAGTCTGTGCAATTATCCAGTGGGAAATGAACTTTCTTTTTTTGTGTGTGTGTTCAAAGAAGTGTATGGCCGTTTCATGAATCTGCATTCTGATGCAATAAGGCAGGAAGACATCCCCTCCTTCCAAAATCTGTCCAGATGTATGTTATTTTGGAGGAAGGGGATGGGTGGGGGTGGGGAGGATTGGGGGTTAGGAAGGTGTAATAATTTCAAATCAGTATCTAAATGGCAGAATCTTGGCGTGGTGTTCAGATTTTTTTTTTTTTTTTTTTGTCCTATGTGAATTGCAGTCAGAATGCTTAGATGACGCTGAATAAAAGTTTGGTATAGTGGACTAGTTTGTTGTTTTTAGCTTTGTCAATATTTCATGTAAAATTGAACATGTGATAGTTGAATACAGCATGTGAAATAGAACATGTGATAGTTGAATAGATCGCATTTCCCTAGCATTTTTCCTTTTTTGTGTGTTTTCATGAAGACGAATGTATTTTGCTTGAAATTGTGATTGGTATGTGTTCCCCTGAACAAATGCAGTTTATGTCATTCTTTTTTTTCCTTTATAGTGGTCTAGAAACGATTGGTCCTGAAGCAAATCAGCAAGAACTGATGGGTCCAGGAGCAAATCGAAACAAGAAGAAATTAACTTCAACGCAAAAAGAACTTTTATCTTCTGTGTAACTATCTTATTGTGTTTGAGTTTAAACTGGCGTACAGATCTTTCATGAAATTACTGAACCCAAAGGATTAGAAGGGACAGGAACAGTGTCTTTCTTAAGTTGGGAGTCCCAGTGCACATATTGAAGGTATTCCTCTCTTCCTGTTGGTCAGATTGGCTCTGTGTCTGCCTCCTGTTCACCGGTTGGCCGGCTGTTCACCACACTTCACAGGTGACAGTGTCAAATTACAAGGTTTTGAAGCACACACAGACAGTGGTTCTCTCGCTGGTAAAGCCTATGTGCAGACAGTAGGCCGACCTCGATGAAGAGCAAACAGCAACAAGCTGGCGTAACATTATTACCTTGGAGGGCAGCCCAACCAGCTGAACAACTCGCACTGGAAAGTCAGTTGCACAGTTTCATCAAGGAGGCGTCACTGCGTGCAGACTAGTCCATATACGCTACACCACATCTTCTAAGTTTTGAGACCACACTACACATGATTTGAAGCTGATAGATATATGAATTAACAACAAAGATGAGACAATTGAAGAAGAGGGTCTCGTGGCTATGACTCGGCGGATGTCTGATCTACACATTAGCCCAACGCAAAGGCGAAAGGGACTAGGACAAAGATGAATAGTTGGAAAACAAAGCAAGATTCTGTTCCTGTCCCCACTACTTCTTTGTTGAAACAAAAACTTTTTTCTTTTCCTGAAATATCTTTTAAACAATGCAACAATTTGCTGTGTTAATAAAATAATCTTTGTGTCATGGATTGGTGTGTTGTGGAAAGTCTAAAATTAATGGATACAGTAAGCTCAAGTGTGTGTGTGCGAGTATGTGCGTGTGTCTGTGCATTACGCGCGCATGTAGTCTTGGGCTAAAAATGTGACTCTACACACACCTTTGAATGTACAAATATCTAAGTATACCTTATAAAAGTAACATCTCTAGTCTTTGACGCCTGTGTTCCTAAGGTGTTGATGGAACATTGATTTTCTTTATGAATATGACCAGGCTGAATCAACATCATCTGAACCACATCATTTGCCATGGCAGAACAATGCAATGGTGTGAAAGCCTTCAGGGTGATACTGGCGGCTCTATAAAGACTGGAAACATTTTGCAGGACATTCTATTAATGGTCTTTAGCATGCAAGAGAAGACAGATAGCAGCTCAAGAAGACAGATAGCAGCTCAAGAAGGATAGCAGCTTAACCCTCTTGCATTCACATTTTCCAGCCTAGAACTGCTCCTAGTATTCGTATTGTTTTGAGAAATTTAACCTAAAACTCACCTACTGCCTTTGAAAGGCTGTAGTGGGCAAGGTTTCCACTGCAGTGCTGTCAAATTTAGTATGCAAAATCCTAATACATCATATTTTATAATGCATTTGTTAGTATAAATCACCAAAGGGTGGCCTACCTCAACTTGTAAACAGCAGTTCTGGTTCAGTAAATCCACTTTGGGGTGTCACAAAGTGTCACATGATTGTCACATACTCAGACATGCGGCCAGTAACTTTACAGTTTTTGATTTTCATCCTAAAAGGTGTGTTTGTCACTACTGAACAATTTTTAACACCGGAATACACAGTCACAAAAAGAAGTAAAATCCATTATTGATACTCTAATGTGGTGTCATGTCACACACAGCAGGAAGGCAAGTGTCACCACTGTCACATGTCACCAATATGGTAAACACTACTCTTGATCCATGGTTTCTACCATATTTGCCGCGTGGCAGAAACCTTGTTTTCAACATCACCCCACTGATTTACGGCTCACTAAACCAAAGATCAGTCGACCAGCAGCACCAGAGTTTTGGCAGATGTTTGATCCCCATCATGACGAGCACGGCTACATATGCGCGCATCTTTGCAGGTGTGGTATCCTGCCAAAGTGGGTCAGGTTGTCTCCGCTTTGCCATCTGCTGCCTGGTGCACAGGTTCGTCTGGTCAGCAGCTGTAGTAAAAAAAAACAACTGTGGCAGGAAGAGAAAAAAAATAATTCAGAGGTTTAGCTGTGTCTGGCGAAACATGATTTGGCCCAGTTTCCTCCTCAAAAGGCTGAACCATGGGTGCGGAAGTGGCCGGTCGCCACGTGGTCACAAACGCAGACAAAGGCGCATCATCATCTTCATCACTTTCTTCGCCTTCTTCTCCCTCTCAAACATCCACATCACTTTCATTTAACTCCTCTCTTTCATATCTCTCTACATCTTGTAGCATTTCATCCAACTCCTCTTTCGTATAATCAAAAAAATCGCTGTCAGTAGAAGTGCTAGCAGATGCCATTTTCAGAAACATGGCGATGCCGTCTGCAGCAATGGAATGCGGTCAGTTCACGACCCTAGTCTTTGTGAATGAATTGTTTCCCACACCCCATACTACTGCTAAGATTTCATTGGACACCTCTCGGGGACGCACGTTTATTTTTGGCCAGCCCTGACTTAAAACAAGGTCGCAGTGTGTGAGGGAAAGTAACGCGCAGGGTTCCCACAGATGTGACCAAACAAAATTCCAGACTTTTTCCAGGGCTTTTCATAATTTTTCCAGACCCCAGAATGTGTGTGTGCGTGCACCTCTGTATGTGATTACCATGCTAAATACATCAGAAAAGAACTGATTTAATGATAGCAGGGCATTCAATACTTACCAAAAAATTTAGTGTGTGTGTGTGTGCGCACACGCGCGTGAAAAAGTCAGAGACAGAGACAGATATATAGACAGTGAGAGAGAGAGAGAGACAGTGTGTGTGTCTATGTATGCGAGAGAGAGAGAGAAAGAGTGTGTGTGTGTGTGCGAGTGTATATGTGTGTGTGTGTGTACGCGCGCGCATGTGTGTGTGTGTGTGTAGGTGTGTGAGAGACAGTGTGTGTTTGTGGGAGTGTGTGTGTGTGTGAGATATGGTCAGGTCAGGTCAGGTCAGGTCAGGTAATTAGGACACTAGGCCTCGCGGCCTCTCAACTGTCCTTTCATTTCAATTTGGATGTTCAACATGGCTGAGTACTTACAAGCCAATGTGCTCTCTATTCAATTCCGTATTTAAATTTTGACATTTTTGGATAAGAGAGAGAGAGTGCGTTAGAGACTCTGTGTGTGTGTACGTATGTGTCTAAAAATAGGCCAGTGTATCGCCCTTGGGCCCTTTGATTTTCTCCCCCACCCCCACCCCATTCAATGCATGATCGCATCCCATACTGAAGCAAAAAAAAAAAAATCACCTATCACAATCCTTGGGCCAAAAACAATCAGTCACGGTCATTGTTGGAGTCCGAGTCGTTTTGTCTGAAAGCTGCATCATTTCTTGATGTTTCTTGCCTGTCGCGTGGCTTTTCAGAGCAGCTCGCCCATGTTCCCGATGTCGAAGTCTTTCTTGCACAGCAGGCACCGTGCTTTTGTCTTGCATCCATCGGCAACAGGAGCAATCCATTTGCGATAATTTGTATCGTCTAGCCAGGCTAGGCTAAACACACATGTTCCCATGTTTTCTTAAATACTTCGACGCTATTTTCCCTCGCAGCGCTGTTCACTCGAAAGGAAGTTAAGCAATGGTACCAACTGCGCATGCGCAACACTTTTTTCACAGTAAAGGGGAGCTACTCTGCAGAAAAAAATGTCGTCTGCTAAACCTCCGGCCAGAGGAAATCTGAAAACCACCATCATTGTGCGTGATTTAATTTCTGTTTGTATTCCTATTTCAATGTTTTTGTAAAGAAACTTAAAGCAAAATTCGACATCATGAAAAAGTTTGCACATCTTTTACAAAATTCCAGGACTTTTCCAGACCCATGGCCACAAATTACAAAATTCCAAGACTTTTCCAGCCCTGGAAATGATTTTTTCATTTTTCCATACTTTTTCCAGACTTCCAGGACTCTGTACGAACCCTGAACGCGGTACGTACGGCCAGTTGCGGCCGGAACGAATAGCAGGGGAGACAAACAGAGTGGCCGGATACAGGCGAAACGAATGCAAGAGGGTTAAGACAGATAGCAGCTCAAGAAGACAGATGGCAGCTCAAGAAGACAGATGGCAGCTCAAGAAGACAGATGGCAGCTCAAGAAGACAGATAGCAGCTCAAGAAGACAGATAGCAGCTCAAGAAAACAGATGGCAGCTCAAGAAGACAGATGGCAGCTCAAGAAGACAGATGGCAGCTCAAGAAGACAGATAGCAGCTCAAGAAGACAGATGGCAGCTCAAGAAGACAGATGGCAGCTCAAGAAGACACAGCAGCTCAAGAAGACAGATGGCAGCTCAAGAAGACAGATGGCAGCTCAAAAAGACAGATAGCAGCTCAAGAAGACAGATGGCAGCTCAAGAAGACAGATGGCAGCTCAAGAAGACAGATGGCAGCTCAAGGCAGCCGTGGACAAAGAAAGTCCTGTTACAGACAACTATTGGCCAGATATAAACAACAGTGTCAGGTATGGACAACAACACGCTAGTTATGGACAATAATAGGTCAAGTATGAATGACAGTAACCCAGTTTGGATAAAACGGCTCAGGCACAAGGGCAATTTCACAGTAGGCCAGACATAGAAAACGGCAGCCAATTAAAAAGCTCAGGTAAAGACATTAAGTCCAGAACGGATGACCATAATCCAGTGTGGATAAAATGGTTCAGGTAAAAGTGCAATTGGTATGTAGGTCTCCTGTGATTGGAGGCCTTGTGGTTCATTTTTCGTGACCAGCTCAGAGCATTGATGGTAACATCATTGTCTCACACAAAAATACAGGTCTAAAAATATCAACTTTAGTTCGTAACATCCGCCACTCTATACTGGAGTTACACTTTGACAATCGCAGATGTCACTTGTGAAACACTTGTAAAACTGCCCATAAACAACAGCCCTGATACAGCCAAAAAGTCCAGTGGGGACAATTGTTACCCAGGTATGGACAAAATATAGGCAAGGTATGTATAACAGCCCAGATGTTGACATAGATGGCTCGGTGTTAGCAAATGTAGCCCACGTGTAATCCAAAACTTGCACAGGTCAATAAATGTAGATAAAACATTATTCAAGGGGATCGACCACTCCCATTATCTTTCCCATACAGTCTGAACGGAATCTTTTAAAGTATGAGAATGAGTCGCCAGAGTATTTTATGGTTCTGTGCCTGTTGCATTGACTCTGCATTCTGTGTCTCACTCCACATTTTCAGTTTATTCACATCATGCTCAGATATTTTCAAATGATAAAATCTGTCCATATTGATCTGTTTAAAAAAAAACAACAAACAAGAACTGCACAGTGTTTTCATTTCATTTTCAAATGTTTTATTAAAAAAAATACTACCACAAAATAGAAGCAACAGAAATAATAAGATTTTCATCTGTAACATAAATTTCGACCAACAAAACATACTAACATACCTTTCAAACAGAACACTTCTTTCAAACAGAGAACTAGGTAAAAAGGGAATGGGGAACTCAAGATCATTGCCTCAAGACTTTTCCCTCAAATAACTGGTAAGGAGTTTATCACATTTGATGAAAAGATTGAAAAAACTTCAAAATGGTTGCTCAGTTTTCAATATGGGTAAGACATCTGAAATTGTCTTGGCAGTGAAAGAACCATAGCAGTTATCGTCATAGTAACAAAGGCTGTACCTGCTTAATATGCCTGGGGGAAAGTTCCATTGTTTATACCAATGTTCACATAATGTATCAGTGTGCAAAGACATTCTGAAACTGGTGATCAAGTACAGGAAAAAGAGTAAAAGAATCTGAATACGTAAAAATCTAAAAGAAACCCCAAAAAATGTATGAATACTAAATTGGTTTTCAAGAACAGATTTTACCACATAAACTGGTTTCACTCAAATGTTGAGCAACTTATGTCACTGGAGAAATAAAACAGGCAATGTTTTGGCTTTGCATTGGTTTGGAGCTGCATGAGTAAATGACTGGTGATGTTGCCTTCCTGTTAGCTGGAAGCCCTTCAAGACATCTTGTTCCCAAACTGAGGCATGCATGGAGTCAGGTCTGTATGAGTAAAGAGTGGTTTCCCTTTGTTTTCTGTCCCAGAAACCAGTCAATTGGAAGGATCCAATAATCCAAAATTCTTAGAGCCACAAATGCAAAGATCAACTTTTAAGATCACAGACGTGAGTTTTAAAATGTACTGAACATGTGAGCTAAGCAAATAATTTAAATGTCTCAAAGCATTTTATTGTTGACTTTAAAAACTGAAAATTCCAACTGACTGCATAGGCAGAAAATTCCTTTTGACCACAAAGGCTGAAAGTTGCAACTAATTGTGAAGGCTGAAAATTCCAACTGATGGAAAAAGTCCCAAAATTCCAACTGACCATGATGGATGAAAATTCCAACTGATGGATAGAGTCCCAAAATTCCAACTGACCATGATGGATGAAAATTCCAACTGACTGTGAAAGCTGAAATTTCCAATTGACTGTGAAGGCTGAAAATTCTAATGGACTGTGAAGGCTGAAAATTCTAATTAACTGTGAAGACTGATCATTCCTACAGACTGAAGGCTGAAAATTCCGATTGACTGTAAAGGGTGAAAATTCTGATAGAAAATAACAATTGGCAAAAAAAAAAAAAATTGATGTCTCAAGTTACAAGAAACAAATGAACAATGTAACCTGTGAGCACAGATGTATTACCAGATACACTTACACTGATACGGTCTGGTTGGGCTGCATGTCTGAATAATCAAATATACACCATTGATACAGGTACAAAGGTAGCAGAATATAAACTGTCCTACAATAAATTTAAAAATGCCACCAACATTTTTGTGCATGTAAGTAACATTCAGGCAGGCATCTGTATATGTCTGAAGAGACAAATGCCAGATGGAACTGACACAACAACAGAACGTGACTGGGTAAGATAAAGTATCAGTGGGTGATCTCAAAGCAAATTTCAGCAGTGGAATGTGGATATAAAAGAAATCAACGTGAGGGTACATTGTACAACCAGCAGTGAAGAATACTTCAAACCAGTCTTTGTCACAATGATAAGTAGTCGGACACTGAAGGTGAATCACAGATCTGGTGGGCTGCAGTCATGGCAATGATTCCATGTGGGTTTCTCCTGGCCGCTGAACAGACTGGTCTGGAATGCTAGAAGTATGTCCTGAGAAAACAAACAGTCTGCATGTAAGAACAAGTCCTTGGGAATCACCAATGATTTTTGACACAACTGAAGAAAAATACATTTGTACACACATATACACAGACTCTCTCTCTCTCTCTGATAATCCAAACACACATGTTTCCTGACAACCTCACTGAATTGGTTCTGTTGTAACTCTGCTGTAGTTGTTGACCATTTTTTCAAAAAGATAAACATGAGAAATATAAAGAGAAATGATATTTTGAATTAAAATATGTTGCGTTCACTAATAACATAACAATAATTCTAAATGTATCAAAACCTTTCTCAACTTTTAAAATTTCATCTTAAGAATCTGACATCTTACTAATATATAATAATCTCAGCATGTCTAATGTCTTGTTTATATAATCATCTCCAATGAAAGAAAGCTGTGTCCATCACCCCACATGACAAAACGTCCACAGCAACAAAAAAACAACAACAAACAAACATGAAAATACTTACACACACTCTTCATCGTTCAGGAAGTTACTCTGTGCGTAGACCACTTGTATCATGTCCTGAAACAGCATGAACCTGTACATCAACAGACTGATCTCCCTTCCAACATTCCATGCGAGACACAGGAGCAGACTTCCCCCAAAATAACCACAGGGCAAACAGAGGGCTTGGTTGGCCGTGTGGGCGAAGCATCAGACTCCTTTACCAAGGTTGCTCTTCCATTCCCATTCACGAGACCCAAGTTGGAAGAGATTTTTTTTTTCTTTAGAGTTAACCATGTCGGCGAAGCATCAAACTCTTTTTCCAAGGTTGCTCTTCCATTCCCATTCAAGAGACCCAAGTTGGAACAGATTTTTTTTCTTTAGAGTTAACCATGTCGGCGAAGCATCAAACTCTTTTTCCAAGGTTGCTCTTCCATTCCCATTCAAGAGACCCAAGTTGGAAGAGATTTTTTTTCTTTAGAGTTAACATCATTGCAGACTCAAATCCCTAAAACCCAGATCCTATGTGTAAATCCACGCATACTAAACCTTGCATGCAGTCATACCCACCATTTGCAGAAGAGTAGGCCATTGTATGCTAGTGGAATGGATAACATGAAAATTCACATATACATGCTGGTGTTGTGCTTAGCCATCCTCTGTGAAGATGGAATGTGACCACCTTGATACTGGGATTAAAAACAGTTGCACATGCAAAAAAAACTCTACTGACAGTAGACACTGGAGTTTTAGCTATAGAACAAAGAGAGAAAGAAATTGTACAAAAGAAAAAAGGAGAAAAAAAAGCTTGTTACCTGATTTAATAGGTAAAACCTCTTAGAGTTACGATTTTTTCTTTATTAGAGAGTGAGGTCGGATTGTGTTGAAACTCCAATCAGATTAACATAACAAAGCTAAATCAAAAAGCTGATAAATTTTCTAACTGAAAAAAAAAAAAAAAAGTCACTTGCAATCCAATCCAACATTTTACCTTGGGCCCACTGTAGGCCTCTTCTAAAATCTGTTCCGCCTCCATGACAGAGACATCAGTCAGCTTACGATCGTTGATCATCATGAGCTGATCCCCTGTCTGAAGCCCTGCAGCACAGTAAACACACACGGCATACGAATCATTCCTGTGGCCAATAGTCTACCCACCACCATTGTTTTCCATGACAGATTTTAACAGCTTCAACAAGCCATCATTAGAGACAGACCATTCACATAGCCAGTATGTACACTTTTAATGGCAGTTCAGTGATAAGTCACTGCTGAGTCTGTACACTTCCACACCACAATCATTTTCAACAGCAGTTGTAACAGTATACGTTCATCACAGACAAATCATTCCATTGCCTTTGCCTAACAACTACCTTGAACAGCAGTTGTGACAGTCACACTAAGTGACCTACCGTGTTCCACCGCTGCCCCTGAACCAAAGACAGCGGCTACAACAATCCTCCCAGCCAGCGGAGTGCTGGTACCCCCCTCCATTGCAACTCCCAGGGACTGGTCCTGAGGGGCAAGAGGAAATACAGAGTTGAAATCTACAGAGCAATGAAACCACCAAATGAGACTGAGTATATTACAGCTTGTTTAAATGTGCACAGCGGACACATATGTGGCCATGACAGCCTGATATTTGAATTTGTTTGTGAAATGACAGAACATTCTAAATAAGGCAGGAAACGGTACACAGAACATAATGAACAACTACGGTAACTCTTGCTTTCATGATGATACAATTACAAGCCTGTAACTAAAAGGAAACGCTGCTTATGACACCAAAATGCCTAGCACAAATGTGTACACAACGTATAAAGAACAAAAAGGGGACGTATCTCCAAACAAACGAGCAAAAAACAAACTGGCCTTCAAACACATTACTTAGCTTTCTCGTTCATTTAATTGACTCGAAGTTAGCTTTACCCAAACTGGCTATACACTGGACTGGACTTAAACGGAAAGAAACAGAAGAAGAATGACAAGCAAATAAAATAAAAAATAAAAAAAGCATGAGAGATTCAGTGTTCTGAGTCATGAATTACATCACAGTAAGTGTGAGGTTCACAGGCGTAATAACATGGAACAAACATGGAATGGACAAAAAAAACCTCCTCCCATCCCCTATCTTCCTTCACTTACCCTTGGAAACTGGAAAGCCTTGAGTTCTCTCCGTCTAACTCAAGGGGATTGAACTGAAACAAAACATGCATGTTTTCACCAAACATACAAGAGTGCAACTCAAATATACTGCTAGCAGTTAAGCAGTGTTCCTTGCAGACAAGCAGAAGTGAATATCTTTTTTTGATAGTTAATCAGATGACGTTAGCAAACATACATTTTTTGGTCCATGTTTATTGATCTGTTTCTCACTAATGTCATGATTATCAGCGTGTTGGTCTTCTTCTACCCTACCACAGAGAAGAGTCATCTGGACGTCGGTCTGAAGAACTGTTCACCAGGTTCCTCTAGCTCTGTCACTTGTGTACCAAGACCAGGGGCTCTGCCAATGGTTTCTGTGTCCATTCTGCAATGGTGTGAGTCTATCATCTTTCCTGCCTTCCTCAGCAAGTCTCTGGAGTATTGTTTTAGCCAGGCCACTGGATCTTATGACATGACCATACCAACATGATTTTCTAGTCTGAAGCTAGGTCCATGTGTTGCCTTATGGTCCGGTGCACTTGTTCATATATGCACAGTATATCTGATGTTCAGTATCTTTAAATATCATCTCTTATCTGTGGCTTTGATTCTTCTTCTCTCCAGGTCTGCTGTGAGTGTCCATGTCTTATATGCACTCAGGAAGACAAAATATACCAGCGCACACAGGTGTCTGATGATGTATTTCAACATGTCATTGTCTCTCCACAGAGATTTTGGTCTGGTCAGTGCTGATGTTGTCTCTGTTGCTCCTGAAAGGAATTCCTGGTTTAGACCTCTGCTTATGATGGATCCATGGTATGTGAACTTTTGAACTGTTCCTTGCTTCTGTCCATTGACAATATCAGTTGAGATGGTCATCTTGCGGATGGACATCAAATTGCTGTTCTTGGTGCTAGTTTCTATACCTCATCTTGTTGATGTTTCATACAATATTAAACCAAGCTTGGCAATATTTTTTTTCACTAACTGCCAGACCAGTGATGTTGTTGGCGAAGTCGATGTTTATGATGGTTCATCTTCAAATGGTGACTTGCTGACATGATCTTCAACTGTATGAGCTATGATGCAGTCCAGGAACATACTGAAAACAATCAGATGAGAGACAGAAGGCAGTAGTGATGGACTTCAGCTGAAATGTGGAGCCACTCTTCACCTGCACCCACCACACTGGTCAGCGTGGAGTACAGTTTTTTTTGTTTCACGTTTTTTTTTAATCATTTTTCAAACAATACATTACAAATGAATATCATAACATTTCAAAAAGAAAAAAAGAAGAAAGAATAAAAAAAAAATAAATAAAAAAAAATGGGGGGGGGGGGGGCACACAAACACACACACACACACACAAAACAAAAAAACAAAAAAAAAGGCCATTGAGCAATCAAACATCCTTGTACACAAAAGAAAAGGGGGATCGGGGGGGGGGGGGGGGGGGGGGGGGGGGTTGGGGGCTGAGGGTAAGGGACAGGGGAGGTCCATTGACATTTTCATATCAAACACAAATCAAACTTGATTATATACAAATATTCAACCATTTGTTAAAACATACAGCTGAAGTAGATCTTGCTGAATGTAGTGGTTTACACATAAAATACATATATTTTATTTTGAATTCTAACGCTGAAACCAATCGAGAACTGAACTGTACAGAAACCAAGTTTGTTTAAACTTGCACAAGTTATATTTGTAATTGCCATGTAATGCTCCAAGTAATATCTGTCACTCAGTGATACAACAAAGGTATGTACATGCAGCTGTGCATTTGGCATTTATATGCAGATGTAAAATTTTGCAAATAAAGTGATGGATTCAAAAAGAGCGTCTGTCTGTGTATTCTGCTTAACATCAAACAATACAAGTTCCTTGTCAATCATAAAATCATGACAATGTGAATATTTTCAAGTCAGCAACTGCTGGACATTCGTCCAAAATCGGTACATATTAGTATGACAGTTAAACAGCATATTGAAAAATGTCTGCTCTTCTTGCTCACAAAATTTATATAAAAAGTACAAGATGATGCAGAGACAAGAATCTCTGGGTTGAAAGTAATCCATGTTGCAATCAAAATATCTATTTCCTGAGACTATTTTAGTTTTTTAACTAACATATAACACATATTCTGTGCACAACTGTATGCGATCCTCCGGTGACTAAATCCCTCCCATACTATCCTTGGGACGAAAGAAAGGTCGAAAGTTTCCAAGAACAGCAACAGGACCAGCCAGCAAGGGTCACATCAGTACATTAGAATGGAACCTTCCACTCTATATAGAGCCATCCAAGAGTTAAAAAAAAAAAAAAAAAAAAAAAAAAAAGTAACAGGCTGAACATTGGATATTCCATGTCATCCAATCCATCTATAGGTAAGCATCATCCCAAACACAAACATGTATTATATCCACACACCCAAATATTCACATTGCACACATAGATCTCATCCCTTCCCCCCCCATGCTCCCTCCATGCACACTCGATGAAATTGTTTGCAGACACATGGCCAGAGCTCGCCAGTGACGATACACATACGTACTCCTATGCATTAGCTCTTTTACACTCAAGTCATATTCATCCTACTGAGACCATGGCATCTACGTATGCCTCGTATATTATGGCAAATACCTCCCTATGGCGTAAGCTTATTCTATTTAAAAAAAAAAAAAAAAAATGAAAAAAAAAAAAAAAAAAAAAATGAAGCTCTTATTTCCCTGACATATCTCCCCTCCAATGCGACACATATATACCCATACACACACACACACACACACACACACACATACATATATATATACATATACACACATATATATATATATATACATATACATACATATACATACACACCTATATACATATGTCGCTTATAAGAATTAAAATCCTTCAAAATTAGTAGTTATCACAATGACAATAATATTCATGGGAATCGAGATAAGCAATCAACGTAGTGTATTTGAAATAGTTGACAATTCTTTTCACTTTCAAAGTTGTAACTTCCCCACTCACAGATCATTTACTAAAAGACCATTACTCATGTGAATCTTCAAATAAAGGTTTATAATGAATCCAGTTGTTTTCGAGTTTTTGAAGTTCAGAGTTCACTGTTGCTACGTATCTTTCTATTTGATACCGTGCCTTGAGTATTTTAATGAATACTGAAGTGAGGATCTGGCACTTTGTTATCTTGCATCTGTATATATAATTTTTAGCCAAAAGAATTATCAGATCAACCACAGTATCGCTGTTGAAGTTAAAGTCTGTACCAAATAGTACTATACTTTCTGTGAAATATAAGTTATCTACATTTGAACATTTCTCTTTCAGCAGATTTTCTAGTGTTTTCCAAAATTCATGAACATATTTGCATCTCCAGAAGACATGCTCTATAGTATCTTTCTCATTACTGCAGAAATTGCAGTTTTGATTTTGTACAACTCCTATTTCTTTCAACACCACATTAGTTCCTATTATTCTATGTACTATTCTTATCTGTAACCATTTAAGTTTTATATCTTTAATCTGCTGAATCTTTGAGAAACAACGTTTCCAAGGTATGTCTTGGTTGAGCTTTTCAGACCATTTTGTGATGCATTTTGGTTTCCGGTTATCCTTGATTAATGTTTTATAATATATCTGGGTGCCTTTTGATATAGAGCATATCCTTCCCAAAGCTGCGTTGTGCTCTGCCATATTGCGATCTTGAATAGTAAGTCCAACTTTTCTTAAATAATTCTTTATTGATGCTATACATCCCATGTATGATAGAAAGTTAATCTGTATGTTGTATCTTGATCTGAATTCATTAAATGTGAGTATTTCTCCATTATTCTTTATTAAATCAGAAATTCTGTTTACTTTTTTTTCATGCCACCCTTTAAACTTAACAGTTTTATTCCCTATTCTAATGTTATCATTATAAAGAATTGGTTCGGCTAGTACTTCCTGAGTGGTTTCTGGTTTTACTTTATAAAAAAAATTGTCTATAGGAGGTGAATACATGTTGCCAAAACATATTTTCTTTATTTCTTATACACAGATAGTTTGGAGAGTACTCTTCAATGTGTTCAATAAACGAGCAATTATGCACCAACAATTCTTTCCATCTGTGTGTAGTATTTTTAATTCGTCTTACCCATGTTAGTTTTAGTGATGTGATAAATGCTTGTACATCTGGTATGTTCAGTCCTCCATCTCTTATATCCTTTACAGCTGTTTTACGGCTAATCTTGTCTTGCTTCTTGTTCCACACAAACCAAAAACATAGTCTTTGTAATTCTTTTATATATGCATCCGGAGGGTTTGGCAAAAGAAGCCAGAGATGTGTTAATTTGGACAAGATTAGCGATTTGAGTACTGCGATTCTCCCGAGAGGGGTGATAATTCTTTTTAGCCAGGTTTTGAATAATGCTTTCACTTCAATCATCTTTTCTTTGTAGTTTCTTTTTTCTATGTCTTTTAGATCATTAGTAAACCATATTCCTAGTATTTTGAATTCTTTAGGATTCCATATCATGTTTAGGTGTTGCATATATTTTATTGTGCTATTTTTATTACTCCCCAACCATATGATCTGCGTTTTTTCTTTATTCAGAAACAGTCCAGACGTTTTACCAAACTTTTCTAAAATTTGAGTTGACTTTTCAAAGGATATTCTGTCTCCACTATTCATTAGTTGAGTGTCATCTGCAAACTGTGATATTTTTATTCACTCTCACCTATTTGGATTCCTTTTATGTTTTTTTCTTCTTTGATCATAATAGATAATATTTCTGCACATAGTACAAAAATGTATGGTGACATTGGGTCGCCTTGACGACACCCTCTCTCTATATAAAACCATGGTGTGCTTTGTCCATTGGCAAAAACTATTGATTTAATATTTTTATAAAAAACCACTAATCCATCTGCACATATCCTTGCCAAGTCCAAAGGCTTTTAATACTTTGAACATAAAATTCCAATCTAATGAGTCAAACGCTTTTTCAAAATCTAGATTTATCAACATTCCTGGTTTGTGTTGTGTGTTCAGTTGATTGATTATATCATAAATGAGTCTGATATTGTTTCCCATGTATCTGTTTGGAATAAATCCGGTCTGATCTTCGCTAATTACAGTTGGGAGTATTCTTTTTAATCTATTTGCTATGCATGTTGATCCTATTTTATAGATAACATTTAACAAGGAAATAGGTCTCCAGTTCTTAATGTGTTCTTTGGGTTTCCCTGGTTTTGGTATACAGATAATTATACCTTCTTTCTGTACATTAGAAAGCTCTCCCTCTTTAAAACTCTCATTCAAGGCTCTTACAACTAGAAAGCCAATCTGTTTCCAAAAGAACTTAAAAAACTCAGCTCCAAACCCATCTGTTCCTGGGCTTTTTCCATCCTTCATGTTTTTCAATGCTGTGCCTGCTTCCTCCAGTGTTATTTTACCTTCTAAAGATCTACTTTCTTCCATTGTTATTTTTGGTACCTCTTTAACTAAATCTTCAATATTGAGTTGTTCCAAATCTCTTTTTTTATATAATTTTTCATAGAAGTCTTTAACTTCTTCTTTTATTCCATCTGTATGTTCTATTATTTTCCCTTGACTGTTTATCAGTTTTGTTATTTGCTTGCTAACAAAGTTACGTTTTTCAAGATTACAGAAATACTTTGTAATTTTTTCTCCTTCTGCTACCCATCTTGCTTTAGATCTTAGTAGTACCCCATTCATGATTTTTTCTCTTAACAAAGTCAACTCCTGATTGTATTCTTCAAGTACCTTCCTGTCTTGTTCTGTTTTGTGTTCTTTTTTCTCAATTTCTTTTATGTCATGTGTCAATTTTTCTTCTTTCTGCTTTGATTCTCTTTTTTTCATTGTTGCATATGAAATTGTTTTTGTTCTAATTTTCATCAGCAAAAAGTCCAGAAAGGTCCTATCAGATACTTTAAATTTTATTTCTGAGTTACCTTCATCTTTAGTTTGGTTGGGTTCTTCATGGGTTTCTGTATATTCTTTTATTACGTTTTGTATTTCTTCATTAATTTCATCAACATATTTTTTATCTTTCAGTAGGGAGGTATTAAACTTCCAAAAAGTATTTTGTTTGACATCTTTTCCAAATTTAAGTTTTAGAGTTATTAATGAATGATCAGTTCTATAGCCTGGAATTATATCTGTATCATCAAAGTACCATATCAGGTAATCCGATAGTAGAAAGAAATCTATTCTACTTTGCTGAAAGGGGGTTGGTCTTCTCCATGTATATCTCCTACTGTCTGGATTGTTCTCTCTCCATATATCTGTTAAAACAAGCTCTGACATCATTTCTTCTACTGCTTTCTTAGCTTTGGGGTTATTAACATGTTTATAGTTAAAACAATCTATTTCCTGTTCTAAGGCAATATTAAAGTCTCCAACTATTATAACATTGTTGTTTTTGTATCTTTTTATTCTCTGTATTAGATCTTCATAAAACATAGGGTCATCTTTATTGGGACCATATACACTTACTAATAATAGTTCTTTTTCCATAGCTGTAAAGGATATAATAATGAAATTACCATTTATATCTGATTCAACTTTATTGATCTTAAATTCAAGGTTATTATTAAATAGCACTGCTATTCCCCTGGCATTTGAAGTAAGTGAAGAAAAGACACAAGTATATCCCCATTCTGATTGTATATAGTTTTCCATTTGTTTTTCAAAATGTGTGTCTTGTAGACAGTAGATAGAATAATTTTTTTTCCTCAAATAGTGAAAGACATCTCTCCTTTTCTGTTTATTTCCAAGCCCCTGACAGTTTAATGAAGAAATTGTTATTATATTGTTACTACTTGTTTTTTGTTCCATTATGTTGTATTGTTAGTCTGCTTACTAATCAAATGTTCCTTTAGACTCGCTAAGAACATTTTAAACTTCTGGCTATTTTCATTATATTTAAGAACTGAACATTCATAACAGTGTAACACCCATGTTGGTCTCTTATAACATCATGTATCTTATACTCAAAGCTATTATTAAGAAGAACAGCCACACCATTTTTGATAGTTTCCGTACCACAGCCATACATTATATCCCCAGCTGGCTCGGGTAAAATTCTCAGAGCCTTCAGAAGCTACCTCAGCCTCAACCTTCCAATGTAATAATAAGCAAGTTTTCACACCCATCATTAATATCAACATCTTATAAATGCACAAATAAAGTGTACATGACCCAGTTACAATCTCACTCTCACACACACACCCACCACCTTGATATGAAGAAAATGAAAAGGTAATGTACAACATAAAGACCAACTTACAAAGCAATGACATAAAACTAAACACACACACACACACACACCAACCTGTTATATAAGGGTCCACCACCCTACTCCAAATGAGCATGGAAGCCTACTACTACTACAACTACAATATCTAGCGCGATGGGGAAAAAAAAAAAAAAAAAAAAAAAAAAACCCGCCGTCGAACAACATGTTATAGTCATCTTGTATGACTAACACGTGATCAAATACTTACTATCCCGTGATCAAATACTTACTATCCCTTCGTACAATCACATTATCTGTGAGCAAAGACCTAATACTAACATATGGAAGGGAAAGAAAAAAAAAAAAAAAAAAAAAAAAACAACAACAAAAAAGTACCACAAGACTGCGTTTTCTTTCCTTACTTTTGCCCCCCAACTACCCTTAACGCAAGGACTGCTCCCCCGACTTGCCAATCTCAAAAGACCTTCACCCCCAGATGTAAACAAACAAAGTCAAGTGGGGGAAAAACAAAACAAAACAAAAAACCGCCAAGGTCATTACAAGAAAGGCTCACAGATACAGAAATTACATCAAGTGGCTTCTAAATTACAAACCTTTAAGAATTCTCAACCCTTCACACTTACGATTTTGAACAGAAAACAATCACACGCTGGTTAAATTAATTTGGTCTACTTACAGTTTGAGCAGGCGACACAATGACAAAGCAAAGGTGAAAGTGACGGCGTGACACACAAAAGAAGAAAGAAACAAATCTAACGCAGTTCCCTAAATTCGGCAAGAGATTTCACAGTCGAGATTCGTCCGGTCACCGTCTTCACCACCACTGCACCGTTCTTCGTCCACGCCTGCTGGCAAATGTCCCTCTCGTTCCGCACTGAACATAGCAGCTGATAGGCGCGTGGGGTCAGATCTTCCACCATAGTGACCCCGGTTCCTTTCAACTTCTTGCGCGCGTAGAGCACGGAGTCCCTAACCCGACGGGAGACAAAACGAACAATAATCCCGCGGCAAGAGTTTTTGGAAGCACTGGAACCCTGTTTGGAGCCGACCCTATGCACTGCCTCAAAGTCTTCTCTCTTCACCTCGACGTTCAGTTTCCGGTTGAACAGAGAAAGCACCTTCTCCTCGCACTGTACCCCCGTCTCGACGGCCCCGCTCTCCCCTTCCTGCACCCCGTAGATGCGCAGGTTGTTCCTCCGTACGTATGCGGAAACGTCCTCGGAACGACGATCGGCCAGCTCTGCAAGGTGCCGTATTTCAGCTAGCTGGGTGGCCGTCTGCTGCTCTCGCTTCCGGGCGTCGGTCAGCTCTCGACGAAGCTTATCGTTCTCAGTCTGGACTGAGAACAGGGCAGCCTTCAGTTCCTCCACCGTCAGAGCCAGCTTGGCAAGTTCAGCCCCGTTGGCGCAGAGTTTTGCCATCAGATCGGCATTCGTACATTGTTGGGGTTCTTCTTGCCGGTGAGAATCGCGAGTAGGGGAGAAAACAACGTCCAACTCGTTTGACTGGTTTGGGAGTGAGTCGTTCCCCTTGTCCTCCATTTTGTTCTCTCGCGGTTGAAAAACAAATTTCGAAAGAGTCTCTTTCACTGGCCCGGACAGTGGTGTACTAGTTTCCACCTTCTGTTTTTTCGGGGTGTCTTTGCTACTGTTAACACTCGAGTTGTTGGAGGAACTAGAGCCTGAAACTGCACCAGCTTGCGTACGCTGCTTTCTCCTCTTATGGCGGGCCATAACACTGCACACTGTCAACAACACTGACAGTCATTTCAGCGCCGATTTCTCCACATCACGCTCACCAAAAGTTCCAAAAACTCGGATGGAGGTGGGCAGTAGATACGCTGTTAACTTTGTGGCATTCTTGGTGTCCGATCGTTAGTTTAATTAACTAAAATAAGTTAATCAAGTGCATAGCTGTCAAAAAGACGTCCGACACATCCGGTTAACAGTGTTCACCCCCGCGTGGAGTACAGTTAATGGATGGTGTTGATTAGCTTTTGACCAGATGTTGATTTTTTTTTCTTCATGATGCAAAACACCGCCTGCCAGACTCTCGCAAATGCCTTTCAGAAGTCTATAAAGGCATGACAGAGCTCTCTCTGATGTTGGAGTTGTGTATGGCAAAGAGTGCATAGGTTTAAAGATCTGTGTGATGACATGTCTGCCTTTACTGAATGTTGTATACTTATGATACACCTTTGTGTGGATTCTGCAGAAAGACAGCAGTGTATTATAAGAATGAAATAATACAACATTCAGTCTGTACTAAGGTGAAATATTAATGTCTATGCACATAATTGTTGTGATAGCGGTTGTACGCAATACATTTAATTTTGATTTATATAACCATCCTTCTTTCCAGGAGAGTATCTTTCCAATGAAAACTGGCAAAATCATGGAACCTTAAAAATATGATATCTTCAAAAGCGTTTAAGTTTAAACAGAAAGCAAAACAATGTCTTGCCTACCTTTTAAAACACACTAAAACATGAAACAGCAGATTTAAATTCACTTGCGACACATAAAGAAGCAAGGGAAAAGGCACACTAAACACCATCATCTAAAACTAGTCCTGGACTAGTATGCAAATATGCAGCGAAAAAATGTGTTTATGAAAGTAACGTTAAGAAACCAACTGTGCTTCCAATATTAGTGATTGAATGTTTAATGTCAAATGTCTCCAAATTGATGATTTTTTAACTGCTGGAGCAAGAGAAAATAATCAGTGTGGTAAAAAAAAGATGACTGTTTTCTGTTACCTCAGAAAGAGAGAGAGAGAATAAATGCCTATAAAATTCATGAACTGATGAAATAAATGAATACTGTACAGACACATATTCAAGAATTAACAAAAATGAAATAAAACAAAGTCAGATGTATCAGTACAATGATTTCACACAAACCCATGCACATTCCTGTTCATTTATGCAAATGAACCACATGTAGACACATTTATTTTCACTCTGTCTTTCTCTCTTTTCTCAACTTCTGTCCCTTTCTTAAAAAACTATACAAACTACCTTATGAACTGTGACCCATTGTTGTGTAGGCAAACACTACCTATCCTAATCGGACAAGCCTTCACCATCACACTTCCATCCTGGGTACAAAGTCAGCTGTTTATTATGCTCCTACTTCTGCCGCCAATTAGTCTGATATAATGACAAAAGACAGCAGGAATTATCCTGATTACCACATACCTCTAAAAAAAAAAAAGATGTAGCAGTCTAGCTAGCAAAAAAAAAAAAAAAAAAAAAAGGAGAAAGAATATCAGAGAGATTTGTAAATTAAAACCCATTCACTGAACAATGAAGAGTTTCAGATCATACATAAACAACAGAAGACCACAGCCACCCCAGTTTCTTTGAGTACTGGTTAAAAAAAAAAAAAAAGATGTCTAGCAAGAAAAGAAAGCAATCAGTGTTTAACATTCACTAGTGCAAGCAGTTCCAATGATTCCTGTACTCTCCCGTTTTGCCTTGAAATCTTGTGACATGAACGACAATCTCACTCTGCTGTCTTGATCATTTTCTGCTCTGATTTCTAACGGAAGTATCATCCACAGACAAAGAGAAAGGTGTTGTTATTATTTTATATACAGAGAGATCTCTCACTTAGAAGACAGGGAATCATGGTGGACATAGCAATTGTTTTGTTCCCTTTTCTTCTTCAGTTTTTGTTCTCCTGTACTTGTCAATGCAACTCTCATGATTACTCAAGTCTATGCACAGGTTCTAGTTACACTTCATCTGACTGTTCAGCCAGTCAGCCTGGTTTCAAGATAAAAATACTGGTTGCAAAGTGAGACAACTGCAGGCAGAAATCTAAACAAATCTTAAATAAATGTTAGCGAACCGCCAAGAGAAACGTGGACAAACGAGTCACAAGACAAAACACTTTTGTTTTATGACTTGTTTGTCCACGTTTCTCTTGGTGGTTTGCTAACATTTATTTAAGATTTGTAAAAATACTGGCTGGGTTTGTTTATGTTTTTCGAAAACAACAATTACTAACAACAGGAACTGTAAACGAATCTCCCTTCTTGATTCTGGATACAAACAAGACCTACACCCCACTATTTTGCCTCTCATAGCTGTGTTAAAATAATGCTGATAGATTACCCCCAAAATGATGGGTCAGAATGAAACAGGGTAGATTGTCACTGTTAACAAAATCTGGAATGAAGGTATGGGATGGTGTTTCCATCAGTTACTAAATGACACAGGCCAATTATACAGAGGGCAATGAACAATTTTCTCTTGAACAAAACAAGGCACACAACTTGGGAGTCAAAGATTCTTAGCACTCCTCATCAACCGAACATGGGTAAATATTACAAGTTATAGCAGAACAGACTTTAAATTTTCCTTTCCAAAAAAATTTTTGATTTGTTTTTCTGTATATTTCATTCATCTGTAAGCAAGTTAATGGAAATATGAAGACATACCTGCTTACCCTGATAATGTCCTTGTACTTTTCCACAAAACTGAGTTTTTGTTTTTGAATACGACTAAAATCATGAGGCTGATGACGATGTCAAGTTTGGCTAAATGGGCTGAAGTCGATTTGCATTAGCTGTAGTAAGTGTTCATGTTTCCCATACAATATTCTTTGGTTTCATATCCTTTGTTTTACTTCATAGCTTGTAGCCCATTCCTGCTTGTGTGACTGCACAGCATGTTGTCAAAATGGTAAACTGAATAAGATGAGATTTTGCCAGAAAGAGCTAGTGCTTGAGTCATCACTCACTGGTCAAATCACTCAAGTCAGCAAGCCATGACACCACCATAGTTACACCCCAAAGGTGCTATGACACTTTAAAAAAAAGTTCTAGTTAGATTTTTTTGATGTCACTTTACATTCAACAGTTCATCATAGTTTCACAAAATGTATGGACAGAATTCGCTGAAATCATAAAGATAAACAGGTCTGCTAGGAACTGATAATCATGGGCTTCGAGCTGCTTGCCCTTTATCCGATTTAGGTGTGAAAAAGTCCCATTATTTTGTTTCTTAATCAGATGGTCCTGCCCTCATTAGATTCAGTAGATTCAATGAACAATTCTGATTTAGATGTGAAAAGTCACAGCATTTTGTGTCATAATCAGAAAATCTTGGCCTCTACAGACATGGATTCAGTGAACACTTAGGGACAACGTGTGAGCGAGGACAGAAGAGGATGTGGTCACAACAACAGGAACAGCATGATTACCCCAGCAGCCAGCAGATCATGGGGACTGGCCCAGCCCACATCCCCCCAAGCCTTGACCCCCAGGTCCGGCTCTGCAGGACCCAATAAGTGGGGGGACCTCTCCTCCGCCTGAGCCTCCCGCCTGGCTGCCAGCGCAGCAGCTGCCCCGCCCAGAACCAAAGAAAACGAAGGGGTTGGGGAAGGTGGGCGCGGGGAAGGAGGGCGTGGTGGGAAGGTCTGGGGAGTTGTTTGTGGGGGGAGCGGGGAAAGCGGATCTTCTGAGCGTTGTGTGGCGTGTATGGGAGCGGTTTCGTCAGAACTTGTGCTTACTAAGAACAGGGTCATGCTTTTATTGTCATCGCTCTCTTCCTCAAAGAAAGAGGCAGGTGGTGGGGGAAGGTCGTAGTCCTCTAGGTTCTCTGTTCCTGCACTACATGCCTGGTAGGTTTCTGCCGATTTCTCCCTGTCCGCACTACCAACTACTGTCACATGCCAACCTCCCCCTTCACCTTCCCCCTGACTGCCAACAGTCTTACCATCTTTGATCTCTTCTGTCTCAGCCCCACCAAGCTGACTGGATTCCTCACTTTCTGATTCAAACTCCATTACTGCTTCACAGGCATCCTCAGCTTGGGGGCTCTGTGTCAACGTGGCTGGTGGATGAGTGGATGGAGGGGGCAGGGGAACAAACACAAGGGGGCCTGCCCCTTCAGGAGAAATTGTGTTCACCCCCACCTCCTCCCCATCGTCAACAAGGAAAAAGACTGCTGACTCAGGCTGAACAAACCCCGTACTGCAGACTTTCATGACGTTGGAATTTTTATCCACTTCTGTAGTGAGGTCCGAGTGCACCACCTCATCAGAAGCTTCCACCTGACTTTCTTCACCTGCAGCAGCTGGGGAGAGTTCACCTGTTTGCCCAGAGCCAGCATCCACAGCACCGGGCCAAGCATCGGTCTGCTGGCCGTCCAGAGCCCTTTCTCCTTTGCTCTCCTCTATGTCGAGGACTGGGCTGTGCACTTTCTCAGCACTGTCAAGTTCAGTGCTGGGAGTCAGGTCAGAATAGTAAGTGTGGGGGATAACCCAGGGAGGGGAGTCAGGGGGGTAGGAAGGCCGCCGGAGAGCAGCCAGCACAGGATCCCCCAGGTCATCAGGCAAGGTCAGAGTGGAAGGGGACAGATCAGCGCTGGTGGTGGTGGGTGGGGTGAGGTAAGCAAGGTGTTCAGAGGTGGCAGCCACAAGTGCATCAGGGCTGTCTGGTAAGGTGCGGGGGAGGGTGGTGGGGGAGGTGGGGTGGGAGGGGTGTGATGGGGAGGCAGGGGCAGGGAAGTCAGCTGGGAGAGGCTGCATGCAGAAGGAAACATCCACCGTGATGCCAGGTTAGTTACATGACAGAAAGCATGCATGGACGTGCCTCACATGACACACACAGCCACATGTATGCAAGCACACATACTCACACAGAAACGAAGACAAATGTGTATGTACACCATCCACCTAAGGCTAGTTACAACATACTTGGTATAAAACAAAGGTTCCCTTCACATAGTCAGTCCACAACAGATCAACTTCATCTCAAACCTCCTCAATTTCAAATTCTTCAGAATTTATTTTACATAAACTTTGTTTTGTCTTGTGCTTTAAGTGGCTGTGCTCCTGTCTCAGGAAATGAGGAAACTACACAAAATCTATGACAAGTTGATAAACAGACCTACATTGCATGCATCTCCTTGTTTTATACATATTTTGAGAGTAATAATTTCAGACTGCAATGCAGTGCACAAGATCTATAATCTCCTCTCTGGATTAGTCCCATTAAATCTTAATAACAGGACAGAGACTAAAACAACGAATGAAACGCTTCATTCACTTGTTCAGAGCACAAATCACTTCACCATCAATGGTGGGCAAGATTTTGCGAGAGTTTTTACAATGAAGTTGACCTGTGAATCAGTGCAAAACACTCAAAAAAAATTTTTTTTAAACACTCAAACAAACAAAACCTACACCCATAACAAACTGCACCAAAGCCAATTCAGACAGAGTTCAGGAAATGTAAAGATTCTGCACTAAATGCGGCATATCTAAGCTGCGTAAAAACGAGATGCTAGCAATAAAATATCAAAGCAGGAAACATTTCAATACCCTAAGATTACAGCAAGAATGTATACATACATCCAGCTGCCATCGATCAAAGCAAAATAATCCAATGCCTAAACCGAGCATGGTGTACACAGCTCATACTGATATTTAAGTCTTGAATATTTACATGAAAAAGGGCTCTAAGATCATTTTACAGATACTGTCTGAGAAGTTAAAAGACGAGGTGCTGAGATCAAATAAAAGTGCCTATAACATGTGCCATGTCCAGTCAGATCTGTTCACTACTTTGAGACAATGAAGACTTGTGGACCATGATGAATTCTGTGTTAAGACCCACTCAGTATCAACCATCTTCTTGTTAAATCCTGGGATTTGCATGATGCCAGACATAAGTGCTACACAGCAGAGTCTTTGAAATGCTTCTTCAGGAATATTCCTAAAAATAAAAATTGCATTTTCATCATATTCAATTTAAATTTACAATGCACATGTGAGTGAGAGGGTCGGATGACAGAGAAAAGACTCTGTGTCCTGTCCATAACAACGTAATGATCATGTTCATCCCAATACTGCAATGAATCGACTTGCTGACTTCTAGTGACACAACATTATATCAAGAAATCTGAAACAGTCAGCATCAGATAAGAAAGGACATGCACATGCTTATCAACAAAAAAAAAAAAAGCCTGTCCTCAAAATGGCTAGCTAGTTGTAATCATTCATTGTGTGACAAACTTAGAAAAACATTCACAAATCACCACCTAAGATGCAAAAGTGATCTTTACACTACAAACAGTGACAATAAAGCTCTGTGCATGACAAAGAACCGACACAGGGTAAACCACAACACTGAGTTTGCACTGCACAAAAAACAACATCAACGGCAAAGAGATTCCTGACAACAGTAACACCACGTGCAATGTGACAAAGGGAGAAAAGCACTAACTAGCAACCTCCTATGACTTACCTCCCCTACTGAAGCTGGCAAGCTATCACCGCCACTCCCATGGTAGGAGTCAGAGTCGGAGTGTACCTCAGCCTGGGTGGAGATCATGTGACCTTCTGCGGAGGACTGGTGGTGGGGGCGGGAATCGGACACTGCATTGGTCGCTGTTTTTCTGATCAGTGAGGTGCGACCTGCAGACAGCCAGTGCAAACAGCATTTGAGGTCTGTACACTGCAGCCTGCACAAATTGTCTCTGCCAAGTTGGATAATGGCTACCTTCTGGTTGAGCAACATGAGAAAAGTGTACAAGATGTTTGTAGACTGCAACCAGAACTAAGGACGTCTGACTGCTGTATGCTGTAGATAGCCAGCACAGAGAATGTTTTATGTCTGTGAACAACAGGTGGACAGAACACAGAATGTTTAATTTCTGTAAATTACAGACGGCCAGAAGAGAGAATATTTGATGTCTGTAAACAACAGATTGTCAGAAGAGGGAATGTTCGATGTCTGTAAGCCATGAAAATCCAGCACAGAGAATGTTTGATAACTGTAAAGTACAGATCCAGAAGAGAGAATGTTTGATATATGTATAGATATTCAGAAGAAAGAACATCTGTCGTCTGTAAACAATAGATACCTTTCACAGAGAATATCTGATGTCCGTAAACTATAGATAGCCAGATATCTCATAGTTAATGTCTGTATATTAGAATAAACACAGAACTTATCTGATGTTTATACACCACAGTCAGCACAGATAGTATCTGATGTCTACAGACTACATTCAGCACGGAGCAGAGAATGTTTAATGTCTGTACAATACAGACAGCTACCACAGAAAATGTCTGTACAATACAGTCAGCCAGTACAGAGAATGTTTGATGAGTACAGATTACACACAGTTGGCAAAGAGAAGAGGATGCTTAGTACAAAGAAAACCAGCACAGAGATTATTTGAGGAGTGCAAAACACAGCCAGCATAGAGAATGTTGGAAGCAGGCAGAATATAGATCGCCATCATAACAAAAAAATGTTTTACCTTTGTATAATACAAACAGCCAGTAAAGAGTATGCATATTTGTATACTCTGATGTCAGTAGACTGCACCAACCCAGTACACACACATTTGATGTGTTTAGCCAACAATCAGCCACATTATTGATGTCTGCTGACCACTCTCTGTATGACCATATGAATATGTCACTGAAGGACCAGTCACCCTTTGAACAATCAGGTGAAATCTGTGAACAGCCAACTATCTTTTCTAGACATGGGTGAGATAGTATAGACCACTGTCCCATGAACAACACATTAAATAGCTCCAAAATAACCCCTAACAATCAAAAAGGTGTTACTGTAGAAAACAAAGATAATCAAGAATCTGCTTTGCCAGGTCAACATCTCACTGTGGAAATTCCCAATAGAGGCACCCTGAATAGCAATTACCTCCCTCTAGAGACTTGTCTTTCTCTTCACTTTTTTCCTTTATTTGTACCTCCCAACCAAAACTCCAGCCCTCTATAAATTTGTTTTTCTTGAACATTTTCTTTGTCTGTCAGTTTTACCTACAAACATAGATTCCCTCTGTCTAAACACCCAGTTCTTTCTCTTTTTAATTTTTTTCTTTTTAAGGATTTGTGAAGAATTTTTGGGAGGGGTTTCACGGTATTAAAAAGTCCCATCAGAAAAAGACACTGACCGAGCTGTTCTGCAATCAGCTGATCCTCATCCAGTATGACATTATCTGCAGGGGGCCTTGATGGTGCCGCAGACCTGCACACAATGTAATGTTTTCATCACGTCAGACATATACACAGGCACAGTTTCTGTCTTCAGCAATTAATTAAACAAATTAGGCGTTACATAAAAGCATTGGTACTGGAGCAGTTGCAACCAAATATCACAAGAAATTACAAGAATGTAAGTTATATATCGAATTGTTTAACAAAGAGATATATCGCAAGGATTTCCACTTATATTGTTAAAGATACTACGATGAAAATTTCTTTTGCTGTGACTGGTAATAAACCTATTTTCTGTAATTTGCTGAGAAGGAGCATAAACATTCACAGCTGCTAAATGAACTGTTCATACATTTGCATGTGAAAGGCTGATGTCAAAGGTTAAATCTTTTCCTGGGAGAAGGGAAATCATGACTAGTGTATCATTAAAATCAATTTTCGATTAAACAACCACAATTTAAAACACAAAGTCTGCTCCCCTCCAATCCCTCATCCTCCCAATCCCCCCCCCCCCCCCCCTCCCCTTTGTCATTTTTTCGTATCTGAGTGGTACTCTTCTTTTCAGTCCTTTTTGTTTTTGAAAATGTAAAGTAGGATTCGATTCTCTTTCAACTGAGCTTCACTTATACAAGGCTTGATTTGAATCGGATTTTTGTGTTATTTGTGATTTGTTTTTGAAAATGTAAAGTAGGATTCGATTCTCTTTCAACTGAGCTTCACTTATACAAGGCTTGATTTGAATCGGATTTTTGTGTTATTTGTGATTTGTTTTTGAAAATGTAAAGTAGGATTCGATTCTCTTTCAACTGAGCTTCACTTATACAAGGCTTGATTTGAATTGGATTTTTGTGTTATTTGTGATTTGTTTTTGCTCTATAAACCCTTTTCTGATAAAATGGAAATGATGAAAATCCAGCTATGTTTACACTGCTGTCATATAATTATAAATACTTGGTTACCTGCTCAGGCTAAAATAAAAATAAAAAAAAAAGACAATAACTGTCATCTGAATGACTCCCACCCTCACTGATCATTAACTCCCGTGTTCCATAAAACCACTACAACTAACAAACTAAACATTCTGAAGATGACACACAAGGTAAAGAACATATCCAGTTTTTTCTTTAGCTACTTTCAAAAATTATCAAACGTTTCTGTTTTCTTCCAAACTTGCAGCCCTGTTTCAAGCCTGCATTTATTTGGCTAACAGAATTTGAGTTTACAATTAAACTCTTTAAAACTTTCGAGTTAAAAATATTTTTTTTTATACTCATGAAAATTTGGTTTATCAGTACTGTGAAAGTATCATGAAAGAATGCTTTCACTCCGATACGGGGGCACTGTAATGATATCATGGCTACAATATGTGACTATAAAACAATGGCTATGGATTATCATGTCTACTAACCCCAGTTGTCCTCTAATCTTGACTCTAATTTATTATTTTCTTTGTCCTAAACATAAAAGAAACAGTGAGTGCTGTGCGCAAATACATATACTCTTAATAATTATTTATCATCAAAAAACAAAAGTAAAACAACACCACACACACACACACACACATACATACACGCATAAACATACACACACACACACACACACGCACGCACGCAAGCACGCACGCACGCACACACACACACACCATTCAAATGGATTTTAAAATAATCAAGCCAGCAGGGTAGGTATGGAGCATCTGACCTACACTACATACACAAATTTCTGTGATCTATAAAAGCATGACAATAAAGCCATCCAACAGCATCTTGCCTGAGCTGCATTCACCGAGAAGAGCATCTAGCACAGATACAAATAAACAAACTTTGAAATGAATGGCACTGAAAACATTTTAAAAGTATCAATCATAAGAATGAATCGCAGTGGATTTTTTTGTTTAAAAATCAATCTCCACAGTCAACCACTGTGAGTCACAGTTTATCAGAACCACCATCATTACACATTCTTCAAGCCATCAAAACTCGTGTAGAACATGGAACCCATTTCATACCTCTGTTACCTACAAAGAAGACAGAACCCAGAAAGAATTAAAGTCACTTTTGTAAAAGGCCGCACCATTTCTCATCATCCCATGACAAAGTTTGATGTTTTGAAAATTGGTTCAAGTCAAAGTGCGAAAACAAAAGCCTGAGGAGTTGAATAATACTATTCTATCTGTTTTATTTGTTGTTGTTGTTGTTTTCCATGATAGAAGTCTCATCTCTTTAATATTTCTTGACTGGACTTTAGGGGGAAAAAAGACCAAATCATGTTATCATCATTTTCAAGCTACAGAGCATTGAATTCAGGGTTTACATCCTTTCAAAAAACAGAAGAAAAAAAAATCTGTGACGTCCATTGATAATGTGAAGAGAGGGTTAATTTTGCTTTATTCTTCAATGTCTTAAAACAGACAATAATTTTGGGTAAACCCTACAGTGTATAATGATCTTTACCACAAAATATGGGACACCACTGCGCATTAAAGCAAGCACGTAGAAGAGAAATCAGAGATGCGATGGATCTGAAAAAGCCACGAAAAAAAAAACAAAAAAAAACAATTATACTATAGAATAAACCAACAGGCGAGAGATCATCTACAGCTCTTTTAGAAAACAACATTCTGCTGGAAGTAAAGGCCTTATGTTCCAGTCCAAGTGTGTTTTGTGTGTGTGTGTGTGTGTGTGTGTGTGTGTGTGTGTGTGAGTGTGTGTGTGTGTGTGTGTGTGTGTGTGTGTGTGTGTGTGTGTGTGTGTGTGTGTGTGTGTGTGTGCGCGAGTGCTTTTGAGAGAAAGTGTATATGTGTGCATGTATGTGTGTGTGCATGTGTGTGTGACTGTGTGTGCGTGCACATGCACGCATGGGGGAATGTGTATATATGTGTGTGGATATGCACATGTGCGTGAGAGCATCGACCACTGCAGACATCATGACATACATCTCTGCATTTGTGCATCCACTCATATATATGTTTTTTGTGGTGATTATGTTCGGCAGCTTCGACCTAATGACTTGAACTAATATTAACAGTGAATGGCAGGGTACATTACATGAAGAAAAGGCCATGAAAAAGCACACATTTTAAAAATGCGGCAATTTTTTGGGGGGTTTTGACACAAGGTAGCCACATCAAAAAAAGTAACCAAGAGAACTAATATTCAGAGCAAAGAAAAGTAATATTCAGAGCAAAGAAATAATGCTTTCTCTGTCATAGCTACAAAAGCAATTACAAACAGGTAGTAAACTACCCCTTATGTATAACTAAGCTAAAAGCGCTGATGTATATTGTTTGAAGGGGCTTCTCTTCTGAGGACTCTCTGCTGCCACGCTCTCCACGAGTTTCTTTCTACTGATGCATGGGTAAACCATTGACTTCCGGGAATAGGCCGGAGGACGTCCGGGAAAGACCGGAGGACACTGGGAAAGACCAGAACCAAGGGCTCTGTGGGCTGGCTCCCCACTTTGCCTTAAACATGTGGCTACTAAAAATAAAAGGAAAAGATGCTCCCAGGATTCACCGAAAGGGGGAGAGAATGATGAATCCATCGGTGCTCAACCAATCATGACTGCAAATCCCAAACGGACTATGAACATGGACCAAATGGAATATCCATGTGTCTGTGGAAAGCGTTTCGCTACCACCCGTCGCATGAAGATCCACAGAACAAAGATGGGATGTGTGAAGACTCATCTGAATGAGCAGCAGCGCACTGCATCAGCAGATAAGACGTCGGAAGACCAAGGCCAGGATTTAAACCACAGTGCCAAGGACATCCACGCTGTTGGTTCGGATGAGGAATTTGCACAGGCCCTCGATGCCAGGCGCCTGAAACTCAACCTGCCACGAGCAAACGAAACTGAAGATTGGGAGAAACTGGATGCAAAAATCGTCCAAAGACTCGATGCACTGATAGGGAAAAGCACCCTGGAACACAAACTAGCCACATATGGGGACATTGTGTATGCCACATGTAGAGACGCCTATGGAGCAAAACTACCCAAAGAGAAAACACCTCCAAAGAAATCCAGACGCCAAGAAAAGATGGACAAGATCAGGGTCCAAAAGAAAAACCTCAAGATGCAAATGAAGACCGCACTGCCAGCTGAAAAACAAGGCTTGGAAAAACTGTGGAAAGACCTGAAAGAAAAACACAGTGCCCTCAGCAAAGCGGAATCTGCGAGGAAGAGGAAGAGCAAAAAGAAGAAGACACAAGAGCGCTTCTTCAGAGACCCCTTCCAGTTTGCCAGAACACTGTTTGAGCAGCCAAAATCTGGGACCCTAAGTGTGGACAAAGGAGTTCTTGAGCAGCATCTGAGGAAAACATACTCTGACCCACAGAGCAAAGCACCACTCGACATTCAAGGTCTGGTGTGGCCAACCAACCCTGAGGAACAGTTCAATGGCAAGCCTCCAACGTTGGCGGAAATCAAGAAGGTGGTCGACAAAGCCAGAGCCAAATCATCACCAGGGCCAAACGGAATACCTTACCAGCTTTACAAGAAATGTCCCAAGGTGCTGGAGTGGCTCCACAGGCTGCTGCGATCAGCTTGGAGAAACCAGAAGATCAGCGGCCAGTGGATGACGGCAGATGGTGTGTACATCCCCAAAGAGCAAAACTCAAGTGACATTAGCCAGTTCAGGCCAATATCACTACTGAACGTCGAAGGGAAAATCTTCTTCTCTGTCATGGCAGCAAGGCTGACCAAGTACCTGATGGAAAACAAGTACTTGGATGTGTCAGTCCAGAAAGGTGGCATCCCAGGCGTGGCGGGCTGTGTAGAACACGCCACAATGATCTGGGACGCAATCCAAAAAGCAAAAACAGAAAAGAGAGACCTGGACGTAGTGTGGCTTGATCTGGCAAACGCATATGGATCTGTGCCCCATGAGATGATACAGTTGGCTCTTGAGATGTACCATGTGCCAAAGAACATCCGCGACATGCTCAAGAAGTACTTCAATGGCTTCTCAATGCGGTTCTCTACCAAGGAGTACACAACAGACTGGATCAACTTGGAAGTGGGTATTGCAATGGGCTGTGCAATTTCCCCAATACTGTTCGTGCTGGCAATGGAACTCATCTTGAAAGCAGCAACAAACAACGCGAGACAAACAGACCTTGGCGATGGATACAAGATGCCTCCTCTCAAGGCCTTCATGGATGACACTACAGTGATTTCATCCAGAGAAGACGAGACACGTCATGTGCTGGAGAGGCTGGACGACATAGTTGCCTCATCCAGAATGAAGTTCAAGCCAAAGAAATCACGGAGTCTCTCACTGAGGAAAGGAAAAGTGGCCGGATCTGTGGTCTTCAGTGTTGCCAACCAGGCCATTCCAACAGTCACAGAAGAACCAGTCAAGAGCCTTGGAAGATGGTATGATGATACGCTGAAAGACACACAAAGAGCAAAAGAAACCAAGCAGATGGCGGAGGAAGGCTTGGAGACCATTGACCAGTGTGGGCTCCCTGGCAAATACAAGGTCTGGTGTCTGCAGTTCATGCTGATACCAAAGCTGCTATGGCCTCTGATGATATACGACATCTGCACCAGCATAGTGGAGGCAATGGAAGCCAAAATCAACAAGTTCACAAGGAAATGGCTTGGTGTCCCACCCTGTCTGACTGACATAGCGCTGTACTGTCGCCAAGCAAAGCTGAAACTACCCCTGAAATCCATCCTGGAGGAATACAAAGCAGGGAAGATCAGACTTCAAAGCATGCTGGAGGACTCGGGAGACAAGGTGGTAGAAGCAATTAAGCCCCAGCTGAAGACAGGCAGAAAATGGAAAGTTCAAGAGGCGATGGATTCTGCAAAAGAAAGTCTCAAGATCAGAGAAATAACAGGACACACACAGACCAACAGACAGGGACTGGGGGTGACCAAAACTGAATGGTGGTCAAAGGCCAAAGGAAAAGCCAAAAGAGACATGATGATTCAGGAGATGAGAAAAGAAGAAGACCAAAAAAGACTCCAAAAAGCAGTCCAGCAGAGCCAGCAAGGGCAATGGACAACGTGGGAGAATGCACTCCAAAGAAGTCTCACTTGGAATGACATTTGGCACATGGCCCCTCTCAGGATCAGCTTCATTCTCAGATCTGCATATGACCTTCTGCCCTCAAATGCAAACCTGGTGAAGTGGGGGAAAACAGACGATCCTGCATGCCCCCTCTGCCATGAAAAACAAACAGTGGAGCATGTCCTAAGCTCATGTAAAGTAGCCCTGGCTCAAGGAAGGTACACATGGAGGCACAACCAAGTGCTCAAAGAAATTGTACAAGTAGTCTGGGCTAGTACCAACACCACAAAAGGGAAAATCAGGACTCCAAAAGCACCCGCAACATTCTTCACGGCAGGAGGCAGCAAATCATGGCCAAGAACAACAGTGCCACTCGAAACATGCAGGCAGAGTCTGCTGGACGGGGCAGATGACTGGGAGTGCACTGCAGACCTCCCAGAATGGAAGAGTCACCCAGAGATCATCAGCAAGAGTGGCATGAGACCAGACATAGTAGTCCACTCTAAGTCAACCAAGCAGCTGATCATGATCGAGCTCACGGTGCCATATGAGAACAGAATGGAGGCAGCTCAAATCTACAAGACTGAAAAGTATGCTGATCTGGCAAACAGCCTGAGGAGAGAAGGCTATCAGGTCAAAGTCCTCACTGCAGAAATTGGAGCTAGGGGGTTTGTAGGAACGTCTGCATACAGCCTCATGAAACAGCTCTCAGTTGCAGGGAAGGAAAAAACCAGAGCCCTGAAAGCAATGGCAGAAGCGGCAGAGAGGTGTTCAAGCTGGATCTGGTCAAGGAGGAACAAAAGTGAACTTCATAAGGCTTAATTTTCCTACAAATATCAGGTGTCCCTGTGGCTCAGTGGTTAAAGCGCGAGTCATTAAGTGGAAAATGAGCATGTCCAGAGGGTCATGGGTTCGAATCCCAGCCATGGCTCGTCCCAAGATGGGAAAAAAAAAAAAGGGGCAGCAGAGGGACATCCGGAGTCATGAA
>CM065737.1:11702032-11714532 GCA_033310375.1 Conus canariensis | reverse complement strand
GCTGGTGAACAAGCTGTTTCACTTTTTCTTTTTTCCCTTTTTCCTTTATTTAAAGGTGCGCAAGAGGATGAAACACTGGTAATGACAAAGGTGGACAATTAACTGATGCCTGACTCGGGTGTCCAAACAAAACCCTGTATTCCGGGCAGCCTTGAAGAAAACACAGAAAAACTAGTGCACACAGTGAAATTAATGATAAAACTATGACTTCCAACATATCGACAACATACATTCCGAAGTAAGTTATACAAAGCAGATAAGCTTAAAACCATGGTCCTACAAATGCTTAGATTTGTCAAAGGATTAGGACACCATTCGCTATTTCAAGTAATCTCATACATCAGCCCATCTGGCAGCCATCTTGTTACACGCTGTCCTATAAGTCATTCAGAGTGAGTTGTGAACTGTGACTTTATTTCCTACTGAAGTATACACTCATCATTAAAAAAAAAAAGGATCTTTGACCAGCTGCTGATTTTTTTCACATAAGAGACACGATTCTTTTTTCAATTAAGATCACAACATGCATGCAATCTAATGGTCCCTGTAACTTAAAAAAAAATCATATATTGGACAATTTAGTAGTGGAGGAAAACAAGTGCATGGTAATCATGTTAGTTCTACATGTGCAGTTTGTTCCAAAGCATTTTTTGCTGTTTCACCAATCTGCATTCTACTCTGTTATCATACTTCAAACTGATTTCACACATTCCCCATCCTCATTCACCCTGTCTGCACCACATCCCTCCCCTAAAACTCTTTACCTATCAAATCATCCACATTCGTTCCCCTTCCTAGTTATGTAGCAAGCAAACGTAAGCAGGCAGGCTGACATACATGTACAAACATGTGTCACTCTGTACAAAGTGGTGCTTTCAAAACTGTCTAAAAAAAACCTACATATGATTGTAACACTGTAGACAGGCGGTGAAAGATCATCATATGCATGAGTCATGTGAATGCAATCAGTGCCAGCTAACACTAAACGAACAAACAAAAGCCATAAACATGTTATCACAGTATGCACAGAACCATGTGACCCAGCGCATGGTACTTTTAAGCAAGCATAAGAGAGAGAGAGAGAGAGAGAGAAAGAGAGGGAAAGTGAGAGAGAGAGAGTGTGTGTGTGTGTGTGTGTGTGTGTGTGTGTGTGTGTGTGTGTGTGTGTGTGTGTGTGTTGTCTGAAATTGTAAATGGCAAAATCCTTTCATGTGTTTGTGCGTATGTCTGAGAGTGCATGTGAGCATGCCTGCAGCTGGGTGTCTGCACTCCGAGACCAAAGATCAGTGATGGAGCAGGGTTCAGTGAGCAAGCATATATGCATGAATGCACATGCACATGTTGTGGGTATCCTCATCAAACCTTCAAGGTTATTCTTTCATTTTTCTTTTAAAACAATCCTCTAGTCTGCTCTGATCTGTTTCATAGCACACTTACAGCCAAAAACTCAAACCTCAAGTTTTTTCTTGAGTCACTTCTGTTTGTCTGTTATTCTTCTTGATTTTTTTTTTCGTGGCCATGCAAGGTGGCAGTGAAGCAGAAATACTGAAGGCCACATTCACTGACAGAAGGTGACCTTGCGTCTGCCGTACCTCTGACTGACAGGTGGGGAGTAGTCGCTGGGCAGGTGACTGGACACAACAGCCACGGCAGAACCTCTGGAGGACGCCTGATTCTGGCGGCGTTCAAACAACGGCAAGCCCTGAAAAGAGTTCCCTTTAGTTGCTGTTACAGGCTGATGATTTTGTTCATTCTGTCACAGGTGTATAACGCCAACACACTGTTCATGATAAAAGGTTGAAGTACAAATAATGCTATGATAACGTGAGCATCATAAAACATATACAGTACCTTTCAAACCAACCAAATGTCACAACTTCAGTTGTTGTTTTTTAATGTGTGTGTGACATACTGATACGACTATTTGTAACCTATATGTTCTGCATTCACATGTTCAAGATATTCATCCAAGATTCAATGAAGAAAGTACTGCTATAGCTTCTAATTCGATAATTAACTTTAAACACTTTATGCATTCATTGGAAATAGTCAAACAGACATGCATACATACACATAAGTGTGTACAGAAGCGAACATACTCTTTTTCTTCTCTAGTACTATACAACAGGGAATATGATGAGAGGAGGAGTGACAGTGTCAGATACTCACAGCATGTTTTCTGATAATGACGTTGAGTTGTTTACTTCCTTTCAGCACCACCACAGCCTGAAAATCAGCCACAAATGACATCATGTTATAATGGTGACAATTACATCATCTTACAATGGTGACAGACTACACATAATGAACACACTACTACAGTCTGAAAATCAGCCACAAATGACATCATCTTACAATGGTGACAGACTACACGAAATAAAACACACTTCTACAGCCTGAAAATCAGCCACAAATGACATCATCTTACAATGGTGACAGACTGCACGACATAAACACACTACTACAGCCTGAAAATCAGCCACAAATGACATCATCTTACAATAGTGACAATTACATCATCTTACAATGGTGACAGACTACACGACATAAACACACTACTACAGCCTGAAAATCAGCCACAAATGACATCATCTTACAATAGTGACAATTACATCATCTTACAATAGTGACAATTACATCATCTTACAATGGTGACAGACTACACGACATAAACACACTTCTACAGCCTGAAAATCAGCGACAAATGACATCATCTTACAATAGTGACAATTACATCATCTTACAATGGTGACAGACTACACGACATAAACACACTACTACAGCCTGAAAATCAGCCACAAATTACATCATCTTACAATGGTGACAGACTACACATAATAAACACACTACTACAGCCTGAAAATCAGCCACAAATGACATCGTCTTACAATGGTGACAGACTACACACAATAAACACACTACTACAGCCTGAAAATCAGCCACAAATGACATCATCTTACAATGGTGACAGACTACACATAATAAACACACTACTACAGCCTGAAAATCAGCCACAAATGACATCATCTTACAATGGTGACAGACTACACACAATAAACACACTACTACAGCCTGAAAATCAGCCACAAATGACATCATCTTACAATGGTGACAGACTACACGAAATAAAACACATACTACAGCCTGAAAATCAGCCACAATTGACATCATCTTACAACAGTGACAGACTGCACGCTATAAACACACTCCTACAGACTGAAAATCAGTCACAAATCACATCATGTTATAATGGTGACAGACTACACAAAATAAACGCACTACTACAGACTGAAAATTAGCCACAAATTACACCATCTTATGATGGTGACAGACTACACAAAATAAACACACTAGTACAGTCTGAAAATCAGCCACAAATTACATCATCTTACAATGGTGACAGACTACACGCACTACTACAGCCTGAAAATCAGCCACAAATTACATCATCTTACAATGGTGACAGACTACACGCACTACTACAGCCTGAAAATCAGCCACAAATTACACCATCTTACATTGGTGACGGACTACACAAAATAAAGTGGGAATGTATGCAACACATGCTTGCCTCATGGTGTTGGAGTTGTCTCCCTTCTTCATACCAATACCAGCTCATAAATAGTTTGCTGTTCGTTTTTGTTTGTTTGTTTGTTTTTTGCAAACACTACCATTTAGAATAACTCATGACTTCCATCATCATTCAAATTGTACTTTTTTTACAAGCTACAGTTTGCACTTATGTTGTGATACTGTATGCACACTGCTAAACATATTTACACCCATTTCCATTTGCCTTACTCATCTGAAGAAATATACTGACATGCTACTTATATGCTTTATACTCAGAGATATGCGTTGCAGGAATGAACAATGATTCATTAACTGACAACAGCAGAACACCTGAACAGTAACAAGGGAGGGCTTAAAAGTGGCAGCTGATAGGGTAGTGCACTAGGTTAGGATGCAAAAACATCCCACACCTGTGTTTGGTTCCAGCCATGAAAATGGGCCAGATTTCTCTTCCTCACTAAACGTTAAGTGCGACTTGGGATGCTAACTTTTCTTTACCAAAGCCTTACAAATCAGCCAATGCTAGGCCATTATGCCCTCTTTTCGGAGCTTCAACTTGCCTCTTTGTGTCCGATGTTCTGGAAGCTGGAGTCGTTGACCTCCACAATCTGATCTCCGACCTCTAGCCCCACTTCCTGGGCCAGGCTGCCAGGTCGCACCTTCTCCACAAAAATGCCAGGGTAGTAGTGGGGGCCACTCAGTATGCTGCCAAAGAGAGATAACAATCCATCTGTGTCTTGGTGCAGAACACTAAACCTGCTGCCACTATCAAAGCAAAACATTTCACCATCTGTTGGTCTTTGTCTCTCTTCTTGATGTACTTTCTCAGATAGAAAAGGGAGACACAGACGTACAGAAACACAAACATTCTCATATTCACATGACATTTTGACAATCCATCTCTAGTTTCAAAGCGAGGTGACTGAAGACGGAAATTGAAGCAAATTTTTAACAAAAGAAAAGTTACTGGTTCTGCAGGACAAACTTGACAGACTACAGAACAAAACACGATGCATTTCGACCTCTTAGGTCTTCTTCAGGAAAAATAAACGACATTCAGGACAACCCTAAACATTGTTTGTTTTAGCCTGAAGAAGACCTTAGCAGTCGAAATACACTGTGTTTTGTCTTGAAATCCTTTTGTCTAGTTTGTCCAGCGGAACCGGTAACATTTCTTTTTAAAATCCATCTCATCAAAGAATGCAACATTCCTATCATCTGCCATGGCCCAATGGTTAGCTTTGTGTAAATCATGGGCTTGATTCCCATCGGACCATTTATATTTGTGATTTTATTTAAACCTATGACCAGTTCCTACCTTCAGCTAAGTTTGCTATGGGCTCATCTGGAAAGACTGGAACGACACAGCTGAATTTCACCCACTTAATGTCTGCATCTTTGAGTAGGTAGTTCAAACTTCATGACCAAGACTGCAGGTGTCTGTATTTTGGGGGCTTGGTTAACACCTGGATATAAGCACAGAGTACCGCCCTGCCACTGCAGTCTCAGACCAGAATGGAATTCCAAAACATCTTCATCATCCTCATCCCAATCAATCAGCTTAAAAAAAATTCAAATTCTGTGGCCCTTCATGCCCTATTCTCATGTTGACCCCAATTTCTTCTTCTTCTTCATTCACTCAGACTGGAACCCCAGAGGCACTGACGGAGGCTGCTGTATGGTGGAGGCTCCCCAGTGATCCATAAAGCTTTTCCCTCATCGGCATGTCGGCAGGCCAGGTCTCTGCCCTTAGCTTTAACTCTTTCATCCCTACAACCCGGTTTTCCGGTTTGCAGAAATCCTACCCTTCCTTCCTGCAGCCCAGAAAACCGGGCAGCACAAAATTCCTATTTCCTTCCTGCAGCCCGGAAATTCGGTTCTCGCCGTAAGCGCTTTAAACTTCGTGCGAGTCGCGTCATCGGTACACGTCATGACCGGGTTGCTCGCACGGCAGTGTTTATGAATGGAATGGATGCCAGACGGCCCCTACAGCATGGGAAAGTGGTCACCACTCTATTCTGGCCGGTTTGCTACTGCATACATGGCAGTTCTCATTTACACTTTTTTTTTTTTTCTCTAAATTCAGGAATACTCGTATTATAGGAATCTAGGAACAAGAGGAAGTAATGGTTCATCGAAAAGTAGGAATGAAAGAGTTAAATATGTGGGACAGTCCTGCAGGAAGTGTTCCACTGTCACTGGGGCTGTACCATATGGGCAACTTGAAGACTCACCAAGACCTCAATTTCAATTTTCTCTCTATGTCCATGCCATTGGTGAATTAGTGTCAAAGTCACTGGTATCGGCCAGTTCATAGAGACCGACACAGTGGTAAAAGGGGATGGTCACTCACGCTGAGTCTGCAATTAAGTGATCATTGCCATCAATAGTGGATTAAGTACGTGGTGTCCTGCATATGTTGGATCAGAACAGGCATTGCTTTTGAACCCACCAAGTGACTTGGCAGCAACACAGTGTCTCCTCTGGTGGGTTGCCTCAGGACAACCACAGTCACTCTCCCTGTGGATTGTCAGAGCCAGGCAGTGACTGGACAGGTTAGGGTGTGGCTGTGGATGAGTAGCCGGAATGCACGGTACGGGGGTAACGCCACTTGAGCAGCACAGAGGTCTACACTAAAAGAGAAAAGCAACACTGCTTCTGCAGCTAATATGGTTTTTGTCATTTACTTTTTTCTTTTCATGAAATGGCAAATGTATTCTCAACATCACACAGTCTGGAAACACACAGAATCATAAACACACAGATTTATATCTATATGGTCAAATTTCCTCTACTTGTGTGACCTACCCACAACCAATGGAGTCGTAGCCTGTGCAGTCAACAAAGATCTTCAGCTCCACTCCCTTGCCTCCATGAATCTGCTTCTCAGCAAGAACTTCGTCCTGATGATAAGCAAGTTACTGTCCAATCATCTTTCATAGTGCATCCAATAACTCACTATGCCATATAGAAACAATTGTACGCATGTATGTATACATATGTATATCAGGAATAGTATATATGCCTTAATCAGCTTCTTGTTAACAATCTTGCTCCACCCGCTTACTCTCATTACACCAGTTTCCTCAATGTCACCATTGTATGTGAATATGTCAACTCAAAAATTATATTTTCTAATGAGAATTTTACAAGACTGTTCTTCAAAAGAGGGCAACATGAATATGTGTGCATCTGTACCTCACGTTCATTGGAGGCTGTTGTTATTCTAAGTTTGTGTTCTCATATGCGTGCTGCCAGAATTCTACCCTCAGGATCTCAATTCACCATGTCCTCCCTGCTGGCCTTGACCTCAAATTTCACAGGCGCTTGAAACCATCTGGATACTGGGGTCTACATTCATATGTTGTTAGGTGACACACTGTTACACGAATGTCTTCGGCCAGTGTAAACTTCTAGCATTAACTTCAACCTGAAAAGGAATTTTCATCCTCAGAAGACTGACGATGGGTTCCTATACGGTGATTGATAAAAAACAACGATCCTCTCAGTATATACAATGCACTTACTGATGCAGTCCAGGATTCATGTCCTGTCAATAGCAGACTCTGAGCTTCGCAATTTTGCGTGAGCAGAGAGTGAGAACGCCCTGCTTACATGAAAAAGACGGTCTCCAAGTTTGCTCTTGGCTGACATGAATCCCAGACCTGGATTTTACTGATGAACGTCCATGTACTGCATGATCATCAGAGAGTTCTGAACGACGTCAACAAACAGGTAAGCCTGTCATCCAGAAGACAAGACCCAAAACAAATCTCTAATGTCCAGAAGATGTGGGACTGAGACTTTAAACAGGGAAATCTCTTTTGTTTATTTTGCTATCTTCATACAGAAATTTTGCTTCTCAATGCTCCATTTACTCAACAAGCAAACAAAAAATCCTATGTGAGTCTGAGGAGTCACTGTAACTGATGAACTGGGACTGAAGATCTTCTCACAAACCAACAGACTTCGGGAAGTAGTTCCAAATTCTGCTTTGACAGAGCCCGAGATTTTTGTTTGCTTGCTTGTTTACACAAATTACAGGATGATGCTCACATCATAAGTAGCAATTATCAAATTAAGAGGGGAGTATTCTCTATCTCCATTAATTTTGTTAAACACACTCAAAATCACATCATAATACCAATTTCTTCAGCCCTCTAACCTGTTACTGCAATCCCTCTCATCCAAATCACCAATAAAACAAAGGAAAAGCTAACTCTTACACACACACACACACACACACACACACACACACACACACACACACACACACTCACTCGCACACACACTCACTCACTCACACAAACACATACACCTGTGCGTGTGCACACACACACACACACACACACACACACACACACACACACACACACACTCACACACACACTCACACAGACACAGACACACAGACACAACACACACACAGACACAGACACACAGACACAGACACACACACACATACACACACACAGATTACCAAAGCCTTTTTGGTGTCCATATCTTCCACATACTGCCAGGTCACAGCGTCCGACGCATGTCTGCAAACAGTACGCATATGAAATCCCAGCAGTCACACAACAAGTCTGAGGGCAGTGGGCAAGTCCTTTGGACTTGTACGGGAAGCTGGATGTTCCCGCCCCCCCAGTCTCCACTATCTTGCGAGCATACCGCAAGCATAGCTGGTAAGTTGATGGGTCACCGACCCTCAACTCTAGAGCTTGTCTACCTTGTATGTGAAGCTGAATTCTGCGGACTGCTCAGAAGAAACCACTGTGGTTCAACGGGCAGAAAGGCGATTTCCAGCAACGCGTTGTGGAGTGCACAGGGCGTGTCAAGACACAAAAGACGTCATAGTCATCCACTGCACCCCAATCTATCTCCAGCCATCTCGACAAGTCCATAGAGTTCAAACAAATAACAAATAAACCTAAACTGATACTATAACACAGTAGTAAGGCCACAGGGTGCAGCTGAAGGGATGTGTGACTGAATCCCATCAGGAATAGGTCACTGTGGGATTTCTCTGCACTTGCCAGCACCTACCCACAGCAATAGGCTCTGGGATCAAATAGAGATGTCACAGCCAAAGTTCGTCTCTGGCAGTGTTGCTCAGATTTTCTAACCAACACTGCAGATGTGTGCATCTCTAGAGCCTGGTTGATGTCGGGATACATCAAAAAGAAAAGAAAAAAAAAGTAAATAAAAACACAGGCCAGTTATGAAGCCTTGAACCAGAACGGAATGTCACATCAGCTTTTTTACCATCTTCAATCTCATTGGTCATTAAGCATTACAATAAAAGAGGAAAGATGTGTCACATTTCAAGGCCCGTGAGACCTTCCTATCCTGATGACCTCATGTCTGGTTTTCCTCATCACAGTAATGTCTGTGCTACCAGCCGCCGTGGCGAAGTGGTTAGCATCGCGGACTCCCGGTTGGGAGGTCGTGGGTTCGAATCCCATCAGTCATGTGGGATTTTCTGCCCCGACTGGCTCCTACCCAGAGCTGAGTTTGCTGCAGTCTCAGTTGGGAAGACTGGGACCACACAGTCGAGTTTCATCCACTTAATGGATGCGTTTCTGAGAGTGTTGCTCAAACTTCCTGAACAACACTGCAGGTGCCTGTATCTCGCGGGCCTGGTTGGCGCCGGGATATACTATGAAAGGAAGCGTAGAGTACAACCCTGTCATGTAGTCTCAGACTGAAATGGAAATCCGTAGCATCATCTTAATCATCCTCATTCTCATTGATCAGCATTAAAAAAAAAAAATCTCAAATTCTGTGGCCCTTCATGCCCTGCTCTCATGGTGACCTCCATTTCGATGTTCTCTCCACGTCTGTGGCCTTGGTTTGGTTCTGTCGGGGTCACCAGTATCAGCGAGTCCATGGGGGCTGTCGTTGGATGGGTGTGGTGGCGCCCTCTGGAGGGAGAGCTTACTCACGCCGGCTCCGCAACTAAGCAATTATTGTCGTCAGCAGGGGGCTTAGTAGGTGGTGTCCTGCGTATGTTAGATCAGAACAGGCGCCACTGAACACCACTGAAGTGATCGGCAGCAGTGCAGTGTCTCCTCCGGTGGGTTGCCTCTTGACGGCTTGACATTGACTGCTCCCTGTGGATTGCCGGTGCCAGGGCTGCGGCGGGGCTGACTGGGCTGTGGCTGTGGACGGGATGTCGGAATGAGCGGCGTGGGTGTACTGCCTCTGAGGTGGCGCACAGGTTGGGACAGCAAAAAAAAAAAAAAAAAGTAATGTCTGTGGTGATGCCAAATACTTTGAAGGTGGCAGTTTCATAGAGACTGTCTTTGGTGTGACCTTGTCATAGTCTACATCTGGAACTAGATGCTCATTAGGTCCAGCTCAGCTGTACAACAATTCTTGTCTTCAATAACATGCCTTACTTGATGGAGTCTTGCATATGCTGGGTCAGAACACGCTCAACTGAACAACACCAAATGACTCGGCTGCAGTACAGCATCTCCTACGCTGGCATTATGACAGAACAAGTCTGGGTGTGGCTGTGTGTAAGAGACAGCCAGAATGAGCAGCTTGGGGACAAAGACACCAAGCAAAAAACAAAAACAAAAAAAAACTTGAGTTAAAGACTGACCAAAATCAAAAAAACTGCCGGCACCCTCCCATCACCCCCCTATCCCCCTCTGAAAATATAAACAAACAAAAATGAAAGCTCGAGCATCTTACAATTATCCAGCTACATGCTGTCTAACGTTCCCAAATACACAGCTAAAAGACCATGACATCAGTAAATGGAGGCTTCAGCTTTGTGGCAATGGACTGAAATGCATAAACTGATGAACATACGTTGAAACATTCATATTTGGTTTGCTTGCAGAGAACACACACCCATCAAAGTGTATGGATACAACTGTCTGACACTGTGATGCAGTGCACGTATATAGTAATGCATTTTGGAATGTTTTTTTCAAGTGTCAGGTTGTACTGTGGCATGTTGTAATTTGTTCTACTTTGTTGTCTTAATGTGTTATGTCACACTGCCGCATGTTGTCGTTGATTTCTTTGTTGTTTTACCTGTTCATATTGCACTGTTGCACATTGCAGTTTGATGTGCAGCACTGTTTTACTTTTTAAGGTCAAACTGTGGCATGTTCTGTGTTTGTTAATCTATGTTGTTTTCTATGGCAAGGTGTATGTGGTAACCTGTGTTATTGTGCTGGGCTCTATGTCGCATGCAATCATATGTGTGTGTGTGTGTGTGTGTGTGTGTGTGTGTGTTGGTGTGTGTGTGTGTGTGTGTGTGTGTGTGTGTGTGTGTGTGTGTGTGTGTGTGTGTGTGTGTGAGAGCATGCATGCATGTGTTTGTGTTTGTGTGCACATGCATGTGCATGCATGTGTGTGCATATGTTTATGTACACAGACACTTTAACAGAAGCGTGGATAATCATAGTTAAAAGACACCATTCTCTCTCCTCTCAAACAATACAGCTGATGAAAGCACTTACTCTTTCACAGGCAGCATTCCAATGTCTGAAACAATGAACAAAACAGTCAAACAGTATGCCTGCAGCTTTTAACAATAAGAAAGCCATTGTTTTACACTACAGCACCTCCGCATAATAGGAAGAAGAGGAAACCAGTCCTTTAAAGCTGTATTTTTAAAGGAACGGAGTCTCTGTTGGAATATAAATCTACAGTGCAGACAAAGAAAAGAATGTTCCTGAAAAGGCAAATCTTGAAAGGGAGGGCCACGTCACTGGAAGGTCAAATCATTAAAGAATTTTTTTTTTTTTTTAAATTCCAGATAAAAACAAAATTTTAAATGGGAGGAATAGACAAAGACAAAAATGTTCCGGAGGAAAAATAAGTCCTGACAGGTACGGAGTCTTTATTGCGATGTGAAACTTATGTAGATATCAAAAAAAGAACACTCCAGGAAAACAAGTCTTTGTACGGGAGAAAGTCTTCAGTGTGAGGCCAAATCTGGTTTAGGTTAAGACAAGGACGTTCAAGGAAACAAGTGTTTTAAAAGATGGAAGTCTTTCCAGGAAGAAAATCTGGTACAAACAAAGACAAAAAAAAAAAAAAAGGCTTCCAGCGAAACAACTCTTTCTTGGGAATTTTCTTCAGAGGATCTTAACTGGGAGGTTTGACCTACTAACAAAAGATATCTTTGTTGGACATGGGTTTTTTTTGGCATTTCTTCATTTTCCTACATTCTTGAACAATCATTATGATCAACATACAATAAAGTATGCACCAAGAAACCTACAATAAAGTAAATGCTAAGTACTGTATTATCAACACAAATCTTAAGTGAAACAAAGATGTATAAACAGTTAAAAATAAACATATAAAATAAATTTTTGTGTATGCTGTCAGCAGCTGAGCTCTTTTTGAACACCCTGTACTTCTGCTGTAACTCATTCCATGCTTTATGAATCTTGTTCCTCTATTCATTCCTCATCCCGGACACTGTAGCACTGGTCAAACATGGAGCAGGTACTAAGCCTGATCAGGATGTCAGGCATCTGCCAAGTCTCATCCATGAGAACCCTGTTCTTCCGTGTTCGTCTGTTTTCCTTTGTAATAAAAATCTTACATGCTTTGACCTCACGGTTTTGCAGATGTGGTATTACCTTAAAGAAACTGAAACAGATGTCGCTATAGTGTTTACACCATAGGAAGGCCATTTAAGAAGTCAAACCCTATGACTGTGACATTTCAACCACTAGGAAACTGAAACATACACTGGCATGCTATGGAGAGCTTAAGCAACCATCATGGTAAGACCATCTCAGGACTATCACACCGTCAAGTTATAACCTATGACAGAGACATGTCAACCGCTATGAAACTAAAACAGACATTGTCTATGACACCACCAAGGCAAGATCACCTTAGGACTCTCAGAACAAGAAGTAAACAACCTACGATAGTATTATGTCAAC
>CM065737.1:11684532-11697032 GCA_033310375.1 Conus canariensis | reverse complement strand
AGATGCAACATTTTACCTGGATGTCTATGTAAGTTGAACTAAAGCTACAGTGAGCACAGATGTTCTTCACCCTAGAACAGGAATCATTCCTTGTCTGTTGGCCCCTCACTCCCGATGTCCCCCTCCCTTTCTACACCAACCCCTCCTTCCCCATCCTTTTCTGCCTCCTAACGTCCACAATCATTTTGCACCCTTCCCCCACCCCTCTCATTCTTCCCTTTCTGCAACACACACACACACACACACACACACACACACACACACACATACACACACACACACACACACACACACATACACATACACACACACACACACACACATACACACACACACCTTTTTTTTTCTTTTTAAATCTTGACTGGTCAGAACCGATTCTTCTGTACCTTTCAAAGAAACTCCAAACATGAACCTACTTCAAAGCCTGGTCCACAGTCTGCGACAACCCAAACGCAGACTCACCTGATAAACTCAAACAGTTCAAGTTTGTCTGGTTCGTCCAGTAACTGGCGCAAGTCCACCAGCAACTGATGAAGGTTTTGTGACCTGAACACACAAAAGGCCATCGATGTTTAACATTCCTATCACAACAACAAGGCAGCACCAAACACAGACAGCACTAAATGCTTATAACTGGTTCGGATCTGGACCTGAAACTTTGTTTAGTGCGATTCAGGCTGGACATGATAGCGTTTATAGTTTTTATTGTTATAGGCCTACCAAGAACACTGGGCTGTAAATACTGAAAAAAAGAAAAAAAAAAAGGGGGGGGGGGGGGGGTCATATCATGAAGGGAACCAATGAGAGTCACTATGTCCATATAACTTACGACATGTAGCTGATTCAGGGACATCCCCACAACAGGCAAGACCAGGTTATGTTGATAATGCCTGCCATTCCACCCCATTCATCACTATCAGATTAAAAGTAAACATTAATGGAAAAAGTGAAATTGAACAAAACCTACACTGAAAAAAGTCCTACAAGCAAATGAGACCTTACTGAATGAATATTTAATGTCCTCTCTGGACAGTGTGGACAATTCTCACTACACAGACGTCAGATAAAAAAAAACAAAAAAAACAACAACAAACGCTGTCATGTTAAAAGTTGTGACCAGAAATAAAAAAGAAAAAAAAAAAGAATTTCCCGAACAGTAAAATAGTAGAGGACTGAACAGAAAGGCAGAAATAGAGACAGGCAGAGTCAAAGAGAGTCACAGAAAAGGGGAAGTTACTAGCACAGAACTTCCTGAAAACAAAGGAGCTATTCATACCACCAGAGCCTCTCTCATACCATCAGGGACTAGCTGGACACTGAAGTCAACCGAACCCTGAGGTCAACTACAGCGGAAGGTCACCACAAAACTATTGATATGCTGGGTAAACACCTAACATACCAATCTTCCTTATCCATAAATAAAGTACAATTCTTTTCAGATGGGAATGCATGCATTTACCAAAGTGATCAAAACCACAAACCTTTTACTCTACATGTTAACTGCACTCAAATGCAGAGTCATGTGGGTTTTTCTGCCCCGACCAGCTCCTACCCAGAGTTGAGTTTGCTGCGGACTCAGTTGGGAAGACTGGGACCACACAGTCGAGTTTCATCCACTTAATTGATGCGTTTCTGAGAGTGTTGCTCAAATTTCTTGACCAACACTGCAGGTGCCTGTATCTCTCGGGTCTGGTTGATGCCGGGATATATTATGAAAGGAAACGTAGAGAACAACCCTGTCATGTAGTCTCAGACCGAAATGGAAATCCGTAGCATCATCTTAATCATCCTCATTCTCATCAATCAGCATGAAAAAAAAAATGTCTTAAATTCTGTGGCACTTCATGCCCTGCTCTCATGGTGACCTCAGTTTTGATGTCCTCTCCACGTCTGTGGCCTTGGTTTGGTTCCGTCGGGGTCACCGGTATCGGCGAGTCCATGGGGGCTGTTGTTGGACGGACGTGGTGGCGCCCTCCAGGGGGAGAGCTCACTCACGCCGGCTCCGCAACTAAGCAATTATTGTTGTCAGTAGGGGGCTTAGTAGGTGGTGTCCTGCGTATGTTAGATCAGAACAGGCGCCACTGAACACCACTGAAGTGACTCGGCAGCAGTGCAGTGTCTCCTTCGGTGGGTTGCCTCTTGACAGCTTGACACTGACTGCTCCCAGTGGATTGCAGGTGCTGGGACTGCGGCGGGGCTGACCGGGCTGTGGCTGTGGACGGGGTGTCAGAATGAGCGGCATGGGTGCATTGCCTCTGAGGTAGTGCAGAGGTTGGGACAGCAAAAAAAAAAAAAAAAATCACTCAAATGACTCCACATCTGTTTGTACGAGTGTACATGTACTGGTTGACCCACAGACTGTTCAGTCAGTATGGCTGTATACGGTGATGTATGACTGAGAAGCATGAGAACGTTGCACTCTCCACAACACTGAAAGAGGGGTATCAACTGCTACAACAACGAACACACATTTGAACAAAAAACTGTTATTTTTTTCTCAGCCTTCATGCCACTCAATTTTTCACGTGCATGTCTTAAATTTCAGCAGATCCACACTTTTGTTGCAGAACACATACATAGATCATAACAATTTCTGTGCTGTAGTTTGGACAAATATATAATTCACATAGAATATTAACCAGCTTCAAGTGTCAAACAGAATGGACAGACATGTGCATGTGCATGTGCATGCACGCACACACACACACACGCACACACACACACACACACACACACACACACACACACACACACACACACACACAGAAAGCATAAGATTTTATGATCTTTGATAGAACACCTGTCACCAATGATGTCTTGTCACAGTCGCGAGGTCTCCCTCCTGCAAAACTTTCAATTCAAACCCTGAGCTGGACACCAGTAGACCAGAGAAACACAGGACATCTAAAAAAGAATTTGCCAACAACCACCAGAGAAAGACCTCCACCTGACAGACACGACAGCAGACGACTAGATAAAAACTGCATGATATAGCGCCTCCACTGCCACAAGAGTCACATGATGTCGATGGCAACCAAGAAAATCAAGAAAATCAATCAAGCAACTGTTAACAACAACAGCAGCAAAAAAACAAAAAAAAAACTTTTCCAATTCAGAAAGATCCCACCACCACAATTCGTTTGAGGAAACACACCGTACAGCACCTTCCTATTCAGTAAATAAAGTAATTCAAGCAAATCAACAGCATAGAACCATTCACAACAACAACAAAAACAAACCTGTGACAAATCCGACCGATCCCCTTAACAGTGATGGACAAGTTCTACATGTTCTTCTCTCTCTCCAAATATGTGTCTACATTACGCAGGCAGGTATACCCTTCCTGCCTGAGGTAAACATGCATGTGTGTAATTCCTGTGTTATCACGTTGAACTGGCAAGGGCTTTCTTCTTACCCCTGGTTCAATACGCACACAGCTGCCACATCTGAAGTGTTGAATCTACTGAAAGACCACCCCCAATCAATACACGGGAAAACTGGTAGGTGTTGTGTTACTTCCTCTCTGATTTACATCCTGTCAGTCAATTCATCCTGTACATGCCCCTTATTGCTGTTTACTGTTGTTATCATCAATGCATCATGTATACCCTGCCCCTAACACATCCATGCATCATGTATACCCTGCCACTAACACATCCATGCATCATGTATACCCTGCCACTAACACATCCATGCATCATGTATACCCTGCCCCTAACACATCCATGCATCATGTATACCCTGCCCCTAACACATCCATGCATCATGTATACCCTGCCCCTAACACATCCATGCATCATGTATACCCTGCCACTAACACATCCATGCATCATGTATACCCTGCCCCTAACACATCCATGCATCATGTATACCCTGCCACTAACACATCCATGCATCATGTATACCCTGCCCCTAACACATCCATGCATCATGTATACCCTGCCCCTAACACATCCATGCATCATGTATACCCTGCCCCTAACACATCCATGCATCATGTATACCCTGCCCCTAACACATCCATGCATCATGTATACCCTGCCACTAACACATCCATGCATCATGTATACCCTGCCCCTAACACATCCATGCATCATGTATACCCTGCCACTAACACATCCATGCATCATGTATACCCTGCCACTAACACATCAATGCATCATGTATACCCTGCCACTAACACATCCATGCATCATGTATACCCTGCCACTAACACATCCATGCATCATGTATACCCTGCCCCTAACACATCCATGCATCATGTATACCCTGCCACTAACACATCCATGCATCATGTATACCCTGCCACTAACACATCCATGCATCATGTATACCCTGCCACTAACACATCCATGCATCATGTATACCCTGCCACTAACACATCAATGCATCATGTATACCCTGCCACTAACACATCAATGCATCATGTATACCCTGCCACTAACTTCTATCTTAATGTACATTCACCAATGTATTACACGTCCCTCATTTTAATACTGATCAACAATCTCAAATCAATCATATGCCCCTCACTTCTATCTTAATCTGCATTTATTACTTAATTACATGTCCCTTACTTCCATCCTGATCAGCATTCATCAATTAATCATATGCCGTCACTGCAATCCTGATAAATGTTTTCCAATGAATTGTGATGTCCCTCTCTTCAATCCTGATCAACATTCTCCTCTCTTCTTTTTTTTTTCGCCCGACCCATCACTTCAGTCTCCATCAATATTAATATTCATCAGTGACCAATTTCCTATGTCCTTCACTTCAATCCTGATCAACACTCACCAAATTAATTTGTCCCTCACTTCAGTTCTGATCCACATTCTTTAATGAATTATACATAGGCCATTATTTCAACACTGATCAAAATTCACCAATCAATTACATGCCACTCACTGCAGTTCTGATCAACATTCATCAGTCAGCTATATGCCCCTCACTTCAGTCCTGATCTGCATTGTTGAATCAATTAAATGCTATTATTTCAATTCTGATCAACATTCACTAATCAGTAATACTCCCCCCCCCCCCCCCCACACACACACACACACTCCCTCTTTTCAATCCTAATCAATAATCTGTTCTTCATTTCAATCTTGAACAACATCCACCAATAAATTACATTTCGCTCACTTCAAAAATGATTTACATTCTCAAGTGAATCATTCATATGCCCCTCAGTTCAGTTGTTTTCTAACCTAGACAATTAATTACACGCCCCTTCTACTGTTTCCAATGACCCAAGGCTGATTTAACAAAAATGTATGTTTACATTTTCAGGATAGAGATATGATTCAATAGGAAATGTAAAACTGTGTATGCGAGTATGTGTTCATATGTTGAGTGAGCGACTTTGCATGTGTGTGTTTGTGTTTGTGTGTTTGAGTGTGTGTGCATATGTGTGTGTGTGTGTGTGTGTGTGTGTGTGTGTGTGTGTGTGTGTGTGTGTGTGTGTGTGTGTGCATGAGTGTGTGTGTGTGTGTGTGTGTGTGTGTGTGTGTTTGAGTGTGTGCGTGCGTGCGTGCGTGCGTGCGTGCGTGCGTGTGTGTGTGTGCATGCATGCGTGCATGTACCTAAATGTGTGCAGGCATGTGTGCATGTTAATTTTTCAAACTGAACAACTCAAAACAGCTTTTCCTCTCTCTTTCCATCAATATGTACATGCACATGACTGCTAATGCATATATGTGCACTGGCATGCCACACATGCATGCACATGACACGCATAAATGTGTGTCAACCTAGCTTTGTGTAGACAGGTACATGTGTGCACATGTCACAGATGCATAAACCTGCATGCACAAAACACGTTTGTGGCATAGTATTCTCCGTTACTTCAAGATAAGGCTTTCACATCAAACAAAATGAAGGGAAGTCACTCCAACTAGTCCAAGAGCAAAACACTGGAGGAGACGTGTGAGGGTGTTCACACACCCCGAGCAAAATGTTTCACAGTTTTCTCACTCAGCTCTCTACATCTCAAAACAAACAAACAAAATCAAACAAAAGAAACAAACAAAAAGGCATATCTTATTTTAGTGTACAAATGTGTGTTGGCAGTCCCCAATCATAATTTCACTTCCAACAAGCCAGATGTCTAAGCCACTGCATCTGATCCAATGGATTGGAGTCTGTTACGTTAAAAATATGCTCCCGCTCACAACGGAAGGAGTGAAACACCCACAAGCATGGTCAGAGAAATTCTACCACTGCTGCAGGCTGCTCTCTTATACATCCCCACTGTGAGGCTGTAAGCCCTTGCTGACTGGATGACTGAATAAACCCGTTCTGACACAGAAAGGGGAAACAATCAAGTTAAAGGAAAACCACTCTTCACTCGCACCACTCTGGGGTAAAGTAAACCCAGGTCTCCACCTGTTTCGTCAAACAGAGCACACACTTATTGAGCACGTCTCACACACACACACACACACACACACACACACACACACACACATACACACACACACACACACACACACACACACAAACACACACACACACACACAAACACCAGCCCTGATGTGGCCCTTTGCGGTCGGCTGGGCTATAAGCAACATTATCTTACACACAAACACACACACACACACACAAACACACACACACACACACACACCACACACACACTTAGTGTCATGTTTAAACATCATCCCCGAAAATGGAATGGGGCTCCCTTGATGGTGGGATTAAAATCAGTTACATAACCAAACATCTCCCCAAACGGGAATCTGGAAATTCTAGCCTTGGAAGAAATAAACGGTAGACTTACGTCTGGTAATGCCGCAAAGCGTCAAACAGCTGATCTCTCTGTCCATCGTCTGGAATAAGCTCTTGAACCTGTTCACAAAAACCATTCCACAATGTCAAAACAATCTGCAGTCATAGGAACAGGCCTGATGTTTACATTCAAAGACAGATGGTCACATCACCATTCCACAGTGTCACAACAATCCGCAGTCACAAGAACAGGCCTGATGTTTACATTCAAAGACAGATGGTCACATCACCATTCCACAGTGTCACAACAATCCGCAGTCACAATAACAGGCCTGATGTTTACATTCAAAGGCAGATGGTCACATCACCATTCCACAGTGTCACAACAATCCGCAGTCACAAGAACAGGCCTGATGTTTACATTCAAAGGCAGATGGTCACATCACCATTCCACAGTGTCACAACAATCCGCAGTCACAAGAACAGGCCTGATGTTTACATTCAAAGGCAGACGGTCACATCACCATTCCACAGTGTCACAACAATCTGCAGTCACAAGAACAGACGTGAAATTTACAATTAGACAGATGGTCACGTCACCATTCCTGAATGTCACAACAATCCGCAGTCACACGAACAGGCCTGACGTTTAGATTCAGACAGATGGTCACCTCACCACTCCACAGTGTCAAAACATCCGCAGTCACAAGAACAGGCCTGACGTTTACACTCAAAGACAGATGGTCATGTCACCATTCCACAGTGTCACAACAATCTGCAGTCACAAGAACAGGCCTGACGTTTACACTCAAAGACAGATGGTCATGTCACCATTCCACAGTGTCAAAACATCCGCAGTCACAAGAACAGGCCTGACGTTTACACTCAAAGACAGATGGTCATGTCACCATTCCACAGTGTCACAACAATCTGCAGTCACAAGAACAGGCCTGACGTTTACACTCAAAGACAGATGGTCACGTCATGACATCACCCATGTCCTCAGGTCACGGGACACACTGAGGCTATGTACATATGCTCCCACATCAGGTTAAAAACACATCTGAAGTTTTTATTAAAGTTCAATCATCCTATCAAGTTCAGGGATGTGACGGGGGGTATGCAGGGAAAAAGCCTCCTGCCCTAGAAGTTCTGTGGCTGTGATGGTTCGCAGTCCTCGCAACCAAGATAAATAAAGTGCATCTGGATTGGTCAGAGCTGGTCATAACGATGCCTACAAACACTAGCCAAGGAATGCACTGCATATGAATCACTTTCCCCTCACACGCTTATATGGTCACCGTTGTTGTCAGTGTATAGCAGACGTTTTTTTTTTCACTTTTGATTATGAAAAAGTGCACTTATGTGTTTTACAGAAGTTTACACATCCATACAAGTTTGTTGTACAGAAGTTATGTCAAATTCAATCATACTGAAGTCTGAAGTTCAATCATTCTTAATGATCTGAACCAAGAAAACTCTCTTTATTTTGTAAACTCTAAAGCAGAAGTGATAAAGAGTTGGCAAACACAAGAACAACATTGCAAATCAACATAAGATGAAACAAACAAATATGAAGTGATGATAGAGTATGCTAGTTTGTGTACACACACACACACACACACACACACACACACACACACACACACATGCATACACAAACATGCATGCATGCATACATGCATGCATGCGCATACACACACAACATAAGAGAGAGAGAAAGAATCACGCCCCTTTTTTTCTTATCTTCAGCAACTTCTCCAGCAATAAGTAAAGCTTTTGTAACTGACAAGCAATAGAAATTGTAAGTAGTAAATAATTAGCTTATAAACAAAGAAACAAACAATATCAACTGCCCAGTCCCAACTACACATGACAAACAAATTGTAAATACTAAATAATTAGCTTAAAAAACAAACATACAAACATAAATCAACTGTCCAGTCCTAACTACACATGACAAAACAACAAACTGACTACACACTTTTGTTCTGAACCAAGGGAACCATTTTTCCGTCACTTTATGCGAATAGCCATGCAAGTACATCCACTTCGGATCGGTCACATGGGACTTGCAGCCATTGTCCAACAGCCATCGAACAAACACCACGAGGCTGGACATGTATAGGGTGCGACACACATCACTGATAAGTCCTGGCCAGCCTTCCCTGCTCCCCGTCACCCATGCCACCCTTTGTCAGCACACAGACGTCTGCCAGCTGTGGCTCCTTCCCCTCAACATCAACTGCGCCAGCCTGCACCATATTTTTCAATCATGGGTAATCTCCCCCCCCCCCCCCACTCCCACCCCCGCCACCTCCTCTTCCCTCCCGGTGGAACAGGGTATTGCTTGCCAACAGCACCCCATGACAAACCTAGCCCGGCTGGTTTTCTTGTGTGTGTGTGTGTGTGTCTTTCAACCACACTGGTCAAAACAGCTTTTCACTGTATGCAATAAACAGCATTCAAGAATACAAGTGCCTCAGACAGTTTCTTCCCATCTCTACAGCTGGGAATATACGGCAAATGACAAATCAGGCACCAGTACATTTACCAGCAGACAACAAACGTTACTTGCAGGCATCAGGCACCACTGTACGTCCTCTTACAGGCCTGTACACCATGAACACTCCTTGCCAAAGGGTACAGTGATGAGTGAACATGGCACACACAGAAATTATGGGTGGTCACAGTGAAGGACTGGACTGGACTAGACGACTCCACCTTGTTGCACCTGGCTGAGGACACTGAGCTGCAGAGAGCCCTGACTGCCCAGCATTCTAGTATGGTCACCCCTACAGCTTTGATCTTCTGTCACAGCTCAATGAAAGAATGAATCAACTTCTAACCTGAAAGGGCTGTGCGTGTCAGTAATGACAGTGAAGGATCATTCACTAAGTGCCACCTCCAGATGGATTACCTGGCACATGTCTCTACACAATCACTGAGAATAACAAAGGAAAAATGTCAGCATGCATAAACACATGGATACACAAAAGTTGAAAGCAGACATGTAAATCGATGTTACATGTACAAGCATACAAGCAACATGTGCAGCAAACGCAATGATTATAGTTGACAATTATCTCATGCAGACCTACACATTTGGTCTTGCACTTCTGAGCATTTGATGGTTATGAATTGTGTAAAAATCAGAGAATGGTGGCAAAAATAGTAGATTACTGCTCAAAAACAGTTGTTGGAACAATCAAATTTCACATGCAGCAGAATTTTTCTAAGCAGAGAATCTGGCATCATACATAATGTGTTGGATATGTGTCTGGTCACACTATCCTCACAGAACAAGAACTTTGATTGTCAGTTCATGCTCCCAAGCAGGAAGACTGGTTCCACACAGTCAGCTCTCATTCACTTTAAAAATGCTTCTTGAAAAACTTGTTCCAGTGTCCTGACTGAAAAATTACAAAGACTGGTACTTCTGTACACCAGCAGGTTGTTTGGAACTCAGACCAAACTGAGCCAGGGTGTGTTATCAAAGGAAATGCACGGTCCTTTAACTTTCAGTTGCATGGGTGAAGAGTCACTGGGAGCGGGCTAACCAATAGATGCTGTGCCACAGTCTGCTAAGCCATGAGGTCACAATGTGCAGGGTTACTGCTAGCCAGGTGAGTACAAACATGAATAACTTGAAAGAATCGACAAGAGGGTCTCAACGACAAACCTTTGCAGATGCCTGAACAGCAGGTTAGCTCAACATGCTGGTCAGGTCTGGGATACCCCACTGACATTGTGTCTGTTACTACTACAGATGTCAGTCTTGCAAGGTCTGACCAGCGCATTGGGCTAATGCGTGTTGGGCTAATGTGTAGGTCAGACATCCGCTGAGTCGTAGCCATGAGACCCTCTTCTTCAATTGTCTCATCTTTGTTGTTAATTCATTTATCCATCAGCTTGAAATCATGCGTAGTGTGGTCTTGAAACTTAGCGGATGTGGTGTAGCATATATGGACTAGTCCGCACGCAGTGACGCCTCCTTGATGAAACTGAAACTGGAACTCAGTCTTGCAAGGAAATCTCATTAAAAATGGATCTCCACTGCAGCATCAATACTCTAGTCAATCATCTTCTTTCTTTCCTCCAGTGTCTGACATCATCTTACTCACAGTTTCTTATGTAATTAAAGAAAGGCGGACAATTGAAGAAGGACCCCTAAAATGTCCTTCGTTCTGTGAAAGCATACCAAATACATGCTAAAAAAAATCATAATATATGTTGTTCAAAGACACAAAGACCATATGCAGAATTTTACCAGTTACTGACACTACGGTGAAAAAAAGGTCAAAAGTTGCCAGGATAAAATGTCAGTGGGGAGGGTTCTACCTATGTTGATGGGATATCAGTGACTAGATTGCCAGCAGCTGTGCCACATCGACGTCATGTATTGACGAAATGCATCACACAAGTTTGCTCAGTGGAGTTATTTTTAACAACTGTGAATCATTGACCATTGATGCCTGTATGTATAGAATACTTTTCTCTCCTGGACAGTATAAATTTGTTTCCCTATTTTCGGGAAAATTCAACATTTGTATGTGATATTGATGTTTTCTACATTTTGGACTTGCAAAACAGAAGACACGTAAGTTTCTACTCTTAATATCTGTGTGTGCGTGTGTGCGTGTGTGTGTGTGTGTGTGTGTGTGTGTGTGTGTGTGTGTGTGTGCGCGCGCGCACGCGCGCATGTGTGTATGTGTATGTGTGTGTGCGTGCACGCGCATGTGTGTATGCGTATGTGTATGTGTGTGTATGTTTGTGTGTGTGTGTGTTAGTGAGTATGACTCTGTGTGTGTGTGTGTGTGTGTGTGTGTGTGTGTGTGTGTGTGTGTGTGTGCATAAGTGTGAGTGTATACGGGTATGGGGGAGTGAAGATGTGAACAGAGGAGAGACAGGGAAAGGTGTCATTTACCAAAAACAAAACAGCAAAACAAACAAACAAACAAAACTTAATGCGCTTGTGAAAACATTTTGTGTAACTGGACTTCATAAACTCTTCATCAATTTACATGCATTCTGACACAGTGACAAATCCAAAAACTGTTAAATCCAACAGCTGTTGAAATGGGGAACTAAAAAGCAAAAAGAAAGAAAGAAAAAAAAAGAGAGAGAGAAATATTCTCCCACTTAAAGAGTCTGAACACTGAAACAACAAAACTAATCTTGGTTACAGCAGCCACTGTGGACCAGTGGTTAGTGCCATTAATGGCTGCCGGAGGGTTACCATGTGTAATATGACAGCAGGAGGAGATCACAACATGAAAACCAATGTCGGAGTACTGAGCAGCCAGGTGAACATAACAGTTATCTAAGGAATGGATTTTTTTTGTTTCTGTCCATCTTTGTGTTTGTCTGTTGATCTCCCTTGCATCTTTGGGTGGATCCTCAGGTGTAGGCTCAAAGATTGTCCCCTACATTTTACGGAGGGGTTGTTGGCCTGTGCTTGTTTTTCCCCCACTATTAGATTGTTCATCTTTGTATTTGTCTGACTTTATTCAAGTTTAAAAGGCTGTGCCAGTCTTGAATAAAAATTACTCTCTGTTAGGTTTTCTTTTGGGAGCAAGAGTTACCCTACTTGTTTACTGTTTAAGGAACGGATCTCAACCTACTGGTCCTCTCAGGCACGACGACGACAAACAAACAAACAAACAATGGAAGTAAGTATGTGGTGGGGAAAAAACAAGTGAGGGTGAACAAGTTAACTGTGAAAATGACTTAAAAGGAATGGGGTTTGGAGAAGGGAGGGAGTGGGGGGG
>CM065737.1:11672032-11679532 GCA_033310375.1 Conus canariensis | reverse complement strand
GAAACATACCAATTTTACTTCTAAAGCAATAAATGTACCAGTTTCATTTCTTAAGTACTGAAATGTACTTATCTCATTTGTTTACACACACACACACACACACACACACACACACACACACACACACACACACACACACATCAAGTGTGCCATTCTTGTTTGTAAAGCATTTAAGTATAGCCATTTTAAATGAGTCAATCTCACATTTGTAAAGCATTTAAGTATAGCCATTTTAAATGAGTCAATCTCATTTGCAAAACACTTAAATGTCCTACCATTATCTGAAACACAAATAAACATTTCTCAAGCTTTTGAAAATCATTTAAACATTTCTAAAGCTTTTAAATGAGCCAATTTCATTTTACAACATATAAACGTGCCAATTTCATTTTACAACATATAAACGTGCCAATTTCATTTACAACATATAAACGTGCCAATTTCATTTCTAAAATATTGAAGCATGTCAGTTTCATGAAAACATTCAAATAACCTAATGTCATTTGTAACAAGTTTGGACATGCCAATTTCATTTCGAAAGTGTGCAACAGTTGCAAGGTTAAGGTCAATGGTCAATCTCATTTGCAAAGCATCGACCAGTCTAATTTCTTAGCCATCTAAATGTATTGATTTAATTTCTAAACCATTTAAATGAACCACTCTCATTTCTAAAGCATTTTAATAAATTGTTTTCATTTGTAACAATCTAAACATGTTAATATCATTTGTAAAGTGTTTAAATCTGCCAATCAAAGTTGTAAGACATTTGAATGTGCCAATCACGTTTGTAAAGCATTCAAATGTGTCAGTCTCAATTGCGCAGAGGCAGTCTTTCAATTATAAATAGTACATATCCATCTTCTGGAAACTGTGTGCTGCAAATTTTCCTTCATGTTGTTCTGTTGCTGCTCTTCCTGTTCTCCCCCTCTCCCTTCTGTTTTCTTTCCCCCTGCCTCCCCGGTCCATCACCTGTGTTGTTTCCATACAGTCCCAGTCTCCATCACCTGTGTTGTTTCCATACAGTCCCAGTCTCCATCACCTGTGTTGTTTCCATACAGTCCCAGTCTCCATCACCTGTGTTGTTTCCATACAGTCCCAGTCTCCATCCTCTGAGATTCTATCTGGACGGTTTTACTCCATCAACAAAGCAGCATGATTTAGGAAAAGAAACTGCGTGTAGCTGCCTATTTTGCCAAGTTATTCACCTCAACAGAATTTTTCTTCTTTTTATTTTTCATTTTGTGTTTTGTTTCAGACATACTTTTGACTGATTTTTTAACTTTCCTTTAAATTTCCAAATAAAAAACAGTAAACAAGTGGGGTAACTTTTGCTCCATAAGGAAACCTAACACAGAGTAACTTTTATTCAAGACTGGCACAGCCTTGTAAACTTGAATAAAGTCAGACAAATACAAAGACGAACAATCTAATAGTGGGGGAAAAACAAGCGCAGGCCAACAACTCAAACTGTCTTCATAGTAGACTTGTCTACTATGAAGACAGTTTGAGTTGTTAGCCTGCGCTTGTTTTTTCCCCCACTATTAGATTGTTCGTCTTTGTATTTGTCTGACTTTATTCAAGTTTACAAGGCTGTGCCAGTCTTGAATAAAAGTTGCTCTGTGTTAGGTTTTCTTATGGGAGCAAAAGTTACCCCGCTTGTTTACTGTTTATTGTTTGCTGTTCCCTGCCTCATTTCATTTCCAGTTTCAAAATAAAAATCTAGGCAAATGTCAATTGTATCTGAGTACTTCCCAGCACTGATAAAGATGAAAATGATACGGCAGTGTGTTTCAAGACATCAGCCACAATCAAATTCATTTAAATCCTCAAGATTTCAGTAACACAAACTCAATTACTTTATCCAGTCAATATTTGAATTATGCCCACTTCATTATTCTAAATGGTCATCATTCAGATAAGTAACACCTGATCACTCTTAACGCTCAATATTTAAATGATTACCACCTAATTACTCTTACACTCAACATTTGAATAATGCAAGCTTCCTGCTCTAACTGGTCATTTTCCTCCCAACATTTAATTCCTAATCCTAAATGCATGAAAACCAAAGGACTGAATACCTATGAATTAAATCATTCCAACTTAAGAAAAAAAAATCACCAACAAATATAATAAATATGATCACAAAAATAAAGAAATTAAAGAGAAAAAGAAGCAGCTAAAAAGGAAACAGAGAACACGGGCTAAAAAGCATGCATGCAAACCACTTCTAATCACTTGTCATCACCGCACTATGACCTACAAGCATGCAGAACAGCTGTCAAAACTAACAGCAAACAGACTGCAAACATCACAGGAAAACACCCGACTCCTAAAACAAACTGCTGAAAAGTTTGCAAAGATCCTAAAATCACACCTTCAGCAAACTCTCAAGCCAAACTCCACAGAGAATCCAACAGCCTGAACAGAAAAACCACACACCGCCTGAAATATTCCAACTCCCTCAGTGATCTCACTAATTGTACATTGGGGGCTCATGACATCCGTGTCCAAGGCCTCAATTATTCAGCAACAGATAACCACCACTCAGGTGGGTCACAGACAGACAGACAGAGAGAGAGAGAGAGGGAGAGAGAGAGACAATCAGATGCTGGGAGATAACCACTGGCCTCCTTAGGCCATTTAGGGCTGTGTCAAGTTGCATGCAGCTTCAGACCCTGTATCATTGTCTCTTGGGATTTGGGGACCTTAGGGTGTGGTACACAAGAAATGATCAAGAGGGGTTCTCAGCTAAAGGGCAACAAAGTGGCCGATGATTGTGAAGTCAACATCCCTTTCACCTGCACAAAGTGCAATGAAACTGTATTAAAAGTGGATTGGGTGGGTCGGGAGCAACACCAGGGAGCGAATGACTGGGAGCGGGGAGGACAGAAAAGACACACACACACACACACACACACACACACGTACACTTTTTCCCAAATACAAACTCTTTAGAAGTGATACTCTATTAATAACAATAACAATATCTGAAAACTTCCGAACATTTACCACTTTCAATCAGCCTCTCCGCTCCCCCCCCCCCCCCCCCCCCCCCAATTTTTTTTGTTTGTTTTTCAATCAACCATCATTAATCTGTAAATCCAGCTAAAAAGTTCTCCATGGGCTTAAATTGATTTGTTTGTAAAACCACAGCAAAGATACTGCAAGGTCTTGTGTTCAACTGTTTGTTTTGTCTTACTTTCAAGATTCCAATGCAAAGAAATGAAGTTTTTTGTTGTTGTTTGTTTGTTTTAAATGATTTTCCAACATTGATAACAAATGGCAAAATCAACATAACATCATACACATGAGTATACTGAATCAGGATGGGGGGGGGAGAAAAAAATGAAGTTTAAAAACAGACAGATACACCCAGAAGAGACAGACAGCCAAAGGTATGTAACAACATACCCTGCCTTTACCTGCCCCACCCACCCCACCTCCATGTAATCCACCCCTTCATTGTCCTACGGACTCAATGACTGACTAATTGAGACCAATTTACTGTCAAGTTAACCTTGGGATGTAAATCACACACACACACCACACACACACACACACACACACACACACACACAAACACACACACACACACACACACACACACAAAACACAACACACACACACTCACACACACGCACACTCCCTCTGTCTCCCTCTCTCTCTCTCACACACACACACACACACACACACACACACAAGCAACCACAACAAGAAAACAAATATGCACAGACACATACACATCCCACCCACCCCACCCCCCATCCACCTCCCCTCCCCGATCCTAACCATCCTGCCACCCACAGGCATGCGAGGTGAGCAGGTAAAGGCGAGGGCAGTCACGAGTGTGGCTGTATCCACTTTGAGCTTTCCTTCACAGTCCTGAGGGGCACGCCAGATAAACACAAGACAGCCAGCCTCTTTCAATTCAAACATTTGTCCCTGGGACCCACTTTGTGGGCTTTCCTTTCGACTTCAAACCCGGTGGTGGATGTGTCCAGCATACCTCTCGCTCCTCCTCCTCCTCGGCGACACTGGTGAGTGGGATATGTGGCTCTCCTATTACCAGCAACAAGATTTACTCCCCATCTCTGAAGCCTGTGTGAGGTGTGGAGTGTGTCATGCGACTGTCCTGGGGTTTTTGGGCGTTTTTTTTTCCTCATGATGCTTATTGTTATTAAAACACAAAAGTAAACATGTTAAAGAACGAGATCCTTGAAACAAAGAAAGAAAGATTTTTTTTTTTTTTAACAAAATTCTGATGATCGAGGTATTTTTAATCTTTGATAGACTTAGTTACATTAAGTTACAAAAAAAAGTTAGATAAGAGATTTTAAAAAAAGAAGAAGAAAAGAACTATAAAAAGAAATACATACAACAAACAAACAAAACAAACAGATGATGATTTTCAGTGAAAACAAGATAAAACTTCTGTCATACATAACACGAAATATTCTGGGCTTTCTCTAAAAGAATAAAATCTACCTTCAAAGATATTCATACCACAATCTGCACAGTCTGTCCTCTTCAGGAAAGCCATTTTGAATGCCTGTTTGTAGCCTAAAGCCACTGCATCATACAGTAATCAGGGAATAAACTTTTGAATGTTGGGCAAAATGTTTACGTACCAAATAAGAAAATACAAACTTTTGGTGAAACTAACTATCATGATGTCCTTCTGAAGAATCTTTCCATGGTTGAAAATAATTACCCAGAACTACAAGCATCGTCTATGAAGGTGAGGTTAGAAAATGGCATACAGCATCTTTAAAGTCAAAGAACAATTTCACAGAACACACACACTCTCTCACACACACGCATGTACGTGCACGCGCACACACACACACACACACACACACACACACACACACACACACACACACACACACACACAGCACAACAATGGCTGCACTGTTCTTGAAAGTATTATCATTCCTGACAGCAAAAGGCCTTGTGATGGTGCAATTTAATGAATGAAACAACAAATAATAGAGCACAAGTAAGATTTTTAAATCTCAAATTTAAGAAATGAAGCAAGATATTTTTACTGCAATTTAATGGATGCAGCAAGATTTTTTTCCATTGCAACTCAAAAGAATGACAAGACTTTAAAAATTACATAGCTATGAAGAAAGACACTTTCACTACATTTTATTAATGAAAGAAACAAACCCTCCTTTTTTTCTAATCACAACTGAATAAAAGAAGTAACAGATTTAGATTTTAGAGTTTAAATGAATTCACTAAGACTCCTACAACGCAGTTTCCATGAATGAAAAAAGATGTATAATGCCTTCAGCAAACCAAGACATTAAGATTAAGGGTGCAATTTCAATACAATAAGTCAATTTAAAATGCCATTTAACATATGTCTACCTAACAACTGTTTCGATCTGCACATGGCATTGTTTGTTCTGTTTATTGAGACTGTTTTCAAGTTACCCAGGTCCATTGTAAATCAGTCCGTCTGCTTTACAGAGGAGTTTTTAACTTCAACAAAAGGCATTTTTCTTCTCTGGGGAGCGGGAGCTGTTCTGCTTCATTTAATACGTTTTGTTATTATGGCTTTGTGGTTTTGATCAATGTACTGTCACAATTCATAGCCTGTCAAATATATGAAACTGTGTACAGACACCAAGAAAACTATCAAAACAAAACAAAACAAAAAAACACACACACAAACAACATTTAACATCTTACAGCATGTCTTTCTTTTCTCTACTGTAAGCTAATTCTGCAAAAAACAGTCTTCAAACATTTTCTTTTACCAAGTCGTACTATACAGACATGCTCAAAATTAGAAAGGCACACTGGTAAGCCCAGACCTCTGCAAAGGCTGAACAGATTCTGGACGTGCTCCTTGACCAGAATCTGTGCCATAATTCAAAGGATGGACTGGTCCATGCACCATATTGCATCTATTCAGCAAGCTTCCCTAATACTGGTTCAGAAAGTTTTCCTTAGTCTTGCTGACCGACAAAACCAAGCAGCACACATGGGTTAAATCATTGAACCCCTGGCAAAGGCAACAAGATGTGAAATGAGAGAAAGTAACTTCCATGTCAAACTGTCTGATTACTTCATCATGGCAGTCTTCCATCAGAATGTATAAAATATAATGGTCAGTGGATTGGAGTGTTGTGAGTTGCCAATGTGTTTGTAGTTCAGCTCCTAACTGGCACTGTGTTTATGTGTTTTAGTGGTGTGTGTGTGTGTGTGTGTGTGTGTGTGTGTGTGTGTATGTGTGTGTGTGTGTATCTGTGTGTGCACACATTAGTGTGCATGCATGCATGCATCTATGCAAGCATGTGTTAGTGTGTAAGTCAGTCCCAGAGGCATATTGGCACAAACGCAAACAAGCACACATGCCACTACATGCTTGGTTCACTTCTGCTATTCAGACACTGTCAGTTCAAAGTGTACAGTGACATCTGAGGTGTGCTGCTGAATCACAGGAGTATAAAAAAAAAACAGGCCCTGTGTCTAACAGTGTACCCCTGAACCAGGAATACACACAGCATGTTTATGTCGCTTGCCAGCAGTGTCCCCATTTTTAAGCTTGAGATCTCAACATCTGCTGAGCTGCCCGGTGATTTACTATCAACTTGAGGCAGCTAATTCTGGACACTGACCTCTTGGGGAATAGCTCTCTTCCTCGCATTCAACAACCCTTCTCTAGTTCTATATATAAACATATGCACTTGTTGCCTCCACTCAGTACGTTCATCTTCACCTGTACCTGTTTTTAAGTTGGTTGCTCCCTTAGAGATTATGCAGAAACTTCCTATCATACTTTGTCTGAAGATGAAATGTGTACCTGGGACAAAGGTAAGGTAATGTTGCTTACAGCCCAGCCGACCACAAAGGGCCATATCAGGGCTGTCACCATGTTAAAATCAACTCACAAGTCATCCAAAAAAAAACAAAAAAAACTTTCACACATCTCTTTAAAATACATCTTCTAAAAGCGTACCAGAAACTTCGTTAAAAATCTTTCTTCCGTAAAATCCTAGATCAGATGAAAAATGTTGATCTCTTTCAGAAACTCAAAGATCATGTCCGGAGGGACATCTCTGAACAGGATTCTCATGGAGTCTGTTTATGTCTCACATTGTGCAAGTCCCAACAATCTAAAAGAATATGTTTCACTGTGAATGGAACATGACATGGAACCCATCAAATTTCAGGGTAAAGAGATGTGGATCTGGACCGAATGAGAGATTTCTTTTTATTTTCATTTCTTCTCAACCTGCTTTACAAGGAAAAGCATTACACATTACAAAGTTTCTACAGAAAGAAATAGCCCAATAACATAAAACATTTCACATCCTTTCTAAAGATGACAACACATGGAAGTTAATCATCACATATGCACTGCACTAGTTTAGACATCAAGGATGCAACTTTGTTTGAAAGAAAAAGATCCCTATCATGTGATATTTTACATTTGGAAGAAGAATCAGTCTTGGCAGAGGTCTCCATTCTCCTGAGTACCTG
>CM065737.1:11647032-11669532 GCA_033310375.1 Conus canariensis | reverse complement strand
TGAAGGCACCTGCACACTTATGCATGCATATGATGTTGTGCTAGCGGTACTTGGGTCATTTTACTGGTTTTGTACCTATGCATAGCTGTGTGGTAACTTTCTCCTATATCATTTCTTACTGACATGCTTGCATTGATGCATATTTGAGCTTGCACTCACTCTTGTTTGATAAGCACTCAATATTCATCACCATCTTCATTATCAGCACTACAACTTTAACTATATGTGCGTGCTTCCATGTGCATAACGTGTGTGTGTGTGTGTGTGTGTGTGTGTGTGTGTGTGTGTGTGTGTGCGGCACACACATGAACACACGCTCGCATGACCATGTATATGTCAGATTATGTTCACACATATGCTTTCATGTCTGAACGTGCATGTAATCATACACAAGGAAGTGCTTGTACACACATGCTCTGTGAGTAGAAAGGCAAGCATCTACTCTGTTTTTCACAAGAAATAAAGGCCGCCCTGCCCCTTCTTCCACCATGTTCTCCCTCCACTGAACACAGGGAAACTTCTAAAAAATGAACTGCAGGAATCTTTACAAACTGAGTCTGTAGATGAGAGGTACATTTGTAAAGACAGAGAGAATAATAGTACAGGGATAAAACAAAAATAATTTAAAGGGTGTGGGGGTAAGGATGATGTGTGTGTGTGTGTGTGTGTGTGTGTGTGTGTGTGTGTGTGTGTGTGTGTGTGTGTGTGTGTCTGTGTCTGTGTCTGTGTGTGCATGCGTGCTCGTGTGTGTGTGAGTGTCTTGACTGACAGGTCTACCTGTATCAGTCGTCTCATTTAGTAATGATGTTCGTAACTTCAGCCCAAACATGATTTTCGAGCACATGCACCCATGCATGCCTGCATGCGCACACACGTACACACACATACAGGCATGCACACACCCCCCCACAAACACACACAAACACACGCACACACACTCACATGCAAATGCATAGTAAACGTAAACAAAGACACAACAAAACATTTAGGACTGGAAATTATCAGTTAATGTATATGAATGCCATTTCAGTAACAAACTCCGTTATCAACTGATTTCAAAATATTGACAGTTACAGAGAAGGATATTCCTTTGTTTGTTTGATTTTTATTCTACTTGCCTTACTGTGTTATTAGTTATTCAAAAGGCTTTTTGTGTACATAACTTTCAATGCAACAGTCAGTGGATTTATTATACAAAACTAACAAGCTATGTGTTCATGCATGTTTTTACTCGGAATATCTACGGTGTGACTCTCAGAACTTAATGACAAGTCAAAAACAAGAGTAAAAGTGGAGAGGAAGAAGCAAAAAAGGAACTGAAAGAGAAAGCCAAGTGTTATCTTTGTCTAAAAGGAAGTAACTGCTCTTTCAAATATTTATTGGAAATGTCCACAAAACAGTTATCTTTCCTTTATATATCTGTTAAAAACAGAGATGGGTGGGTGGGTAAAAAACTGGAAAAATGAGAGATAAGAATGAGGAGAAGAAGAGGAGGAGAAAGGGACACTGAAGGAGAGACAGTGGGGAAAAAAAGGAAAACTGGAGGGAGGGTGCGTACTGAAAGCCAAAACCAAGTGTGGACAAAAAGTAAAATCTTTGTCTCAAGGGAAGTAACTGCTCTTTCTAATAGTCATTAAAAATGTATACAGGCCAGTTATCTTTCCCTTCCATGTGTTGAAGATCGAGCTGGGTGGATGGGTAAGAAGTGGAAAAATGAACGTTAAGAAAGGAGAGAAGAGGGGGAGGAGAAGGGAACATACAAGGAGAGACAGAGGGGGAAAGAAAAGGCAAATGGGAGTGTGTGTGTGTGTGTGTGTGTGGTGTGTGTGTGTGTGTGTGTGTGTGTGTGTGTGTGTGTGTGTGTGTGTGTGTGTGTGTGCGTGCATGTGTGTGTGTGTGATGGGGAGAGGGGGTGTGGGGCAGGGAAGGGGGCAGGTAAAGACAAAACACACAACCAACCAAGACTGGGCTAAGAGGGAGTAAACCGGAAAAGGAAGAAAAAGACACATTTTTTTGTTCAGTAATAACAAATAATATTACAACAGTCATTGTTATATCATTGTTGCTGTTGTTATTGCTGTTGCTATGCGGCTGTTGTACAACAATATTGTTAAAACAAATTGCTATCATCCTGTACCATCTTTGCACTTTTAATTTATTCTTTTCATCTTGCACTTGCATTGTCACAGCTGTGTTATTAACACACGCAGATTCTGACTTCTCCTTGTTACATATTCGCTGGGATAACTACAAGCCTTGTAGCTTCAAACTCTGGTACCAGTGTAATTTATTCAGGTCATCATGAGGTCACCCACCAGCAAAGTTCCTGCACTGCCAGTAAGTCATCTGATGATGATCATTAAAGCCACTCTTAATTCATTTCACTATTGGACATCAACTCCCAAGCTCTTTATTACTGTACTATACTCAGTCATATAACATCGTAGTTTTGTTTGTTCGTTTCTTTGTTTTTAGGGGAAGAAGCCAGTCATGAGAAAATATGTCCTCAAATGACCGGGAACAAGCTGGCTGACAGACTGGCCAAGGAAGGAGGGCAGCCTGAGCAGGACAACAACAAAACGTCTCATACCATGAAAAGAAAACCATCATCGAGGCTCCCTACCAGAAAAAGTAAAAAAAAAAAGAAAAAAGACAAGAAAAGAAATCAAAGACTCCAGCAACACCCAAACTATGACCAGAGTGACAGCGAATACCATCTGAACCAGGCTGATCAGGTGATCCTGTTTATTTACCATGCTGTTTTAAGAATGACAAATTTTCTTCTCTTGGTAAGCTAACTTAGCTCTCTCTTCCTTCCCCCTTTTTTTTCCAGATCTCCTGCACCCAATCCCCCGTCTCTCTGTCTTTCCCTCTTTCTTTCTCTCCATCTTTCACACTCCCATTCATCCTTCCTTCTGCCCAAATTAAGCCCACTGATTCCACTATGAAATGTAACAATAGCGATAATGCTTTACCAACATAACATGCAATAATCATCATTGATGGTGTGTGTCTTCTTTACTCTTGATGTGAAATCACTCATACTCATGTAATTGGGGAGCAGAATCAGCTAAAGGCACTGGAAACTACACAAGCGCAGTTAATGAATCACATTATATTTTTCAATAATTCATCATCATCATCATCTCTCTCTTTCTCTTTTTCTCTCTCTCTCTCTTCCCATCTCTCTCTCTCTCCTCTCTCTCTCTCTCTACACACACACACACACACACACACACACACACACGGGATTTGAAAATTCAAACTATGAATCATACAGATCTTTTCTTATACAAGACCACTCCACTTCCCCCCTCCACCACTTACACTCCTCCTCCCCCTCTCCAAATACACACACAAGTGCCACACCCATCCACACACAAAACAGGAAATGGAAACCATACACACACACACACACATATATACACAAGCACATACTGACATAGCTCTACTGCAGTATATATCTCTTTTTTTTTTTCTTCAAGAGTTACATGTTGTACATACACACACAGTGACACACATAAATTTACACACACACAGATATGCATGCACACATTCATGTATGCATGCCCTCTCTCTCTCTCTCTCTCTCTCTCTCTCACACACACACACACACACACACACACACACACACACACACACACACAGTGTGTGCACAATGGACAAAGGGAAACAAGAGACACAGAAAGCGAGAAAGTTCTGCAAGAGAATTTCAATTTCCTTCCTAATTCCAACCAAACTTATGCCTCTCACAATCTTAAGTTTGTTCATTCTCTTCATATATGCAGTGCCAACTGCTGTTACTCCATCATTCATATCAAGTTCCCCTGGTCATCTGATTTATTGTGATTATGACCAAATTGTGCAGCACAAACGCTTGGTATAGACACAGTATTAATAGGCACATGAAAATCACAATAAATGCCTTACAATCAATTTTACTATTTTCAAATCATATTTTCATCACAAAGGCAATAGATAATGTGAGTACTAAAATTATGGATCTTTGGATGCATGCATGTTTTTCAAATAAAGCTCCATGTTTTTTTGTTTTTTTGTAACAGAGCTCTGTCAGTAGTAACGTTTACACAGTGGGGAAAGCACACTTTCATGACGAGAAAAACTGACCTGACCAGTTTTCCCTTCAACCCTCCTACTACAACTATGCATTATGTAGAGGGAAGAAGTGGCAATATTCCACTGCCTGTATTTGAACAAACAGCTCATACTGATAAGAATACACAGACTTCCCTAATACTACCCTCTTAAAAGGCATTGTCAGATCCTGGCTCAAGTTCACTTCACGAACCTCATAAACGGTTTTCGGTTTAGGAATGCGTTGCATTGTCAGTGTCACACCCATGCTGTTCCAGCCTTCGCATTTTATTTTCGTTCTTTAGCAACGGCAATGCAACAACTGATTATTTACGTCGAAATTGAAAACGATAAACTGATCATAATTAATGTTGATAACTGTCTAATCGTTGGTGTGTAGTTTGTTTTGTTTTGCTTATCTTAGGAGGAGTGGAGTGGGAGGCGGTAGATCCGTGATCAAGGGGATATGACTGTGTGTGTCACTGTGTGTGTGTGTGTGTGTGTGTGTGAGAGAGAGAGAGAGAGAGAGAGAGAGAGAGAGAGAGAGAGAGAGAGAGTGGTGGAAGGGGGTAGGATACAACCATAAAACCAAAGATAACAGTGTAAACTCAATTTTTGAATTAATGAATATATCCATTGAGGCCGAGTTGCTGTCGCCAAAATTAAATTCATAATGATTCGTATAATTAATAACATAAAATCCAAGTCAGCTTAGAAATTCAATGTTGACTTACCAGACGGTGGAAAAATCTGGCAAACTTCCTTTCCATCATGAGTACGATTGAAGATGGGGGAACAGAGCAGTCAACAAGAATTCTTTAAATCACCTGCCCGGGGAGCAACTCGACCTCGAATGTTGTCTTGTAGTCTGGTCGCATCATGGGGAATAATTCATCACAGTGTGTATGGTAAGGGAGACAACTATTGTTTCTGGCGCGAAATCCTGTAGATGCCTTTTGTAATCTTTCCCAACTCTTCATTTTGTTTCATTATATAAAAGAGAACTTCTGGCCACTTTTCAAAAGCATGTGGCGTTGTTTACATGACAAAGTATCCAGAATACGTAATGTGAAAACATGTGAATAAAGATCACTTCCAGAAGCATTTGCATAACCATATTGTTGTACGGTGTGTGCGTGTCAGCTTCATGTATGCGTATGTGTGTAAGCGATCAGGATTTTGTGTGTCTGTCCCTCAGTAAGTGTGTGCACATGCATGAGTGTATGTGTGTGTGTGTTTGCACGCGCGACGTGCATGTGTGTGTGTGAAACATGTAATGCATGATGTGGTGGAACGCGATTCCTCCCCATCTCTTTCTACTGCCTTAACTTTCCCTGAACTGAATCAGATACCCATTGACTGCTGGGAGGACAGGGAGGGTTTCCAAGCCATAGAAGCCACACCTACCATTTGAACTCACAAATGACCATCAACAGTGAAGCCTACAGCTCTAAACACTTGAGTGTGGGCATCTCTGTGTAACTTTATATTCAAATATGTGTATATCATCATGTACACGAAAATTATGCTGATAAATACAGAGCAATGAGTCTGGGATATGGAACTGATATGTATGTATCAATGTGTAATGTGCTCATAATCAAGAGAGAGAGAGAGAGAGACAGACAGACAGACAGACAGAGACAGAGACAGAGACAGAGACAGAGAGAGACAGACAGAGAGAGAACTGAATCAGAATCTATAAAATGAGATCAAAGTGTCATATACTGCAAGCAAAAGGGAAGAAAAAAACTACCAAACATTACAAACATTATTGGGTGACACACATTGTGGCACTCAGCAACACATGCTAATTTGAGCCAGTATGGCATATGACAGACACTTTGAATTGACAGTGGCGGTAATCTATCGCAGCAAATTAATCATCAGGTGTTTGCATAATGACACCATAGCTTCCTTTTCAGTGCAGATGTGCGTCTCTATGGTAAGCATAAATTTGCTCTTTGTATATGTGTGTGTGTGTGTGTGTGTGTGTGTGTGTGTGTGTGTGTGTGTGTGTGAACTGGCTGTCAGCAACATTTTATGCATTTGTGCATAACCTTGAGTGCATGCATAGCGTTATGCAATGCATTTCAGAATAAGTCATTCTCTCTCTCTCTCTCTCTCTCTCACACACACACACACACAAAATACACACAAAACACACACTCTCTCTCTCTCTCACACATACACACACACAGATTCCTCTGTGACAAACACATTACCATTGTGTCATGTATGTTAAAAGTTTATTACTGTTTGTTATTTACAATATCACAAAGCATCATCCTAAAACAAAATTCTCCACGTAAAAAAATACATGCAAAGGATACCATTTAACACCCCCCCTCCCCCCCCCCCCCCCCCCCCCCCCCCCCCCCCCCCGCAACAAAAAAGGTACACTTCATTGCCCATATGTCTTTATAGGCACATGAAAACATGCTGAGTACTTGGATTTGATATGTTCAGAAATGACTCCGTCAAGAAACTGAAATCCTGATGACATGAACTTTAATCTTTTCCTTCATTACTTAAAGCTCTAGATTTGGATAAGGGTCGGACTCTAATCCCAGGTCATGCAATAGAGGTATGAATCAATCCATGTTTTTTTTTATTTCATTAGCCATTAAATCAGAACAGCCTGTTATGAATATGCAATAACACATTCAAAGCTTTGCCATCCATCTGAAAAAAAAAAACACACACACACAAAAACCAAAAGAAAGTTGTCAGTAAAGAACTGAACAAGCAAAAACATTTCCATTTATCAGTTTTCTGTCTTTTTATTCCATTTTTTTTCATGGTCCTTTGAAAGAAGCATGGGCTAAAATATGTCATTTTGTTTAAAGGGGGAAAAAATTGAAATTATAACCAGCATTCTTCTGATCTATGGACAAAACCTTAGTGGGAAAACGAACAAAACAAAACAAACAAAACCCCAATATCATAACACAGAAATTTTTCCAATCAAAATGCATTCATTTTTCTCTTTCAGCATTAAATAAAAGTGTACATCAATTCTTAATTTTCCACTTTGTAATGATAAAAGCTTATAATTTATCTATATGTGGCACTTTCTGTCACATACTTGCAACTTCACCCTCCTGATACTGTCTTTTTAGCAAAGATTGAAGCAGCTCTTGTAGATGCATTTCAAACAGTTTGGTATTTCATAATACATACCTCAGTACACATTGTTCTTCTTCATGATTTCAACATTCACACAAATTTGGAAAAAGAAAAGAAATAAAAAGAAAGAAAACTTGTACTCACATTCTTAAATGTAGAAAAAAAAAGACTGAGCAAGATGATATGTCAATGGGTATGAAAATACTTTTTTTTTTTATTGTAAAAAAAATCACAGATATGACTAAGGGGAAAAAAAGAGGGAGGGGATGTGGAGGAGATTGGGAAAGAAAAAAAACACACACACAATCAGATGGACTGAATATGTATGTGTGCACATGTAATAAAGAGAGACAGTATGAATGTGTGTGCTGAAGTGTCTGCTCTCTTATAAGTGTGTGTGTGTGTGTGTGTGCGCGCGCACGCACATGCGTGTGAGAAAATTTGAGCCTGAGAAATAAGGAGAGTATGCACAGGTACACATACTCATAAAAATACTGCAGTATGGGTGACACGATACTAGCTACACCATATGCATATCCTCGTGTGTATGAAAATCTTCAGTTCGGTGAGAACATGTTCACATATCCTTATCAAAGTTTTTTCTTCAGGAATCCACAGCTATCAACCCTTTGATCTGACAGGGGCAATGAAAATGATCCATGTGATGTTGTACTCTCAATGGTGACACACACTTAAGGCTTCCATGTGATCACTCGGACAGCAATCTCCGCTGCTTTGCATACAGCTGGTATCTCATCTGTGGTTCTGTTATGAATCTGGAAACAGAAAAATGTTACAAATACAGACATGTTTCTCAACATCACAAATAATTCCTACCACTGCCTAGTCTGGGTTTTAAATGACGTAGACAAGCATGATTACAGTAATAATAACTCTGATGGTTAGGAAATTATAAGTAAAATGAAAAGAACTCAATTCAGTTCATACTGTTTATATGCGAGCCAATCACATGGGTCTTCAGAGAAGACTTAGAAGAGGCTGTGAAAGTGGAGTCTAACGGTGAATGGAAATGTATTCCATGCTGTTTGACCCTGACTGGAAGAACTTTGGTCAAAGAATGTTGATCCCACAAAGGAAAATGTGCAAAATGTGATTGTCATCAGAAAGGAAATGACTGAACTGGGACTAGAGATAGAATATGTCAGAGAGACTGAGAAGGCCAGAGCTAATGCTACATGAGAAGAAGAACAGAACACACACACACACACACACACACACACACACACACACACACACAACAAAATTTTCTGTTGGTGGAACTATAAACCTTCAGCTCATTGCAGTCTTTTTTTCTTTTTCTTTTCTTTTCTTTTTTTTTCCGTTCTTTACTGACAGAATTTTTTCTTTAAACTTTGAGCAGATTTACTGATGTAAAGAACTTTCTTGTTAAGAGACAGGAATGCCTGCTTTACTCCAGTATCAGTTTTCAATACAAAGTCTTATATACATACACAAAAGATTTACTCTCAAAGTTTGCGAGATTTCAGTTGTTGAGAGTTTTTTTGTTTGTTTTTGTTTTGTTTTTTTGCTGTCCCAACCTCTGCGCCACCTCAGAGGCAGTGCACGCATGCCGCTCATTCCGACACCCCGTCCACAGCCACAGCCTGGTCAGCCCCGCTGCAGCCCCGGCACCAGCCATCCACTGGGAGCAGTCAATGTCAAGTCGTCAAGAGGCAACCCACCGGAGGAGACACTGCACTGCCGCCGAGTCACTTCAGTGGTGTTCAGTGGCGGCTGTTCTGATCTAACATAAGCAGGACACCACCTACTAAGCCCCCTACTGACGACAATAATTGTTTAGTCGTGGAGCTGGCGTGAGTGAGCTCTCCCTCCGGAGGGCGCCACCACATCCATCCAATGACAGCCCCCATGGACTCGCCGATACCGGTGACCCCGACGGAACCAGACCAAGGCCACAGACGTGGAGAGGACATCGAAATTGAGGTCACCATGAGAGCAGGGCATGAAGGGCCACAGAATTTGAGACATTTTTTTTATGCTGATCGATAAGAATGAGGATTATTAAAGATGATGCTACAGATTTCCATTTCAGTCTGAGGGCTGTACTCTACGCTTCCTTTCATAATATATCCCGGCATCAACCAGGCCCGAGAGATACAGGCACCTGCAGTGTTGGTCAGGAAATTTGAGCAACACTCTCAGAAATGCATCCATTAAGTGGATGAAACTCGACTGTGTGATCCCAGTCTTCCAAACTGAGTCCGCAGCAAACTCAACTCTGGGTAGGAGCCAGTCGGGGCAGAAAAACCCACATGACTCTGATGGGATTCGAACCCACGACCTCCCAGCCAGGAGTCCGCAACGCTAACCACTTTGCCATGGCAGCTGGTCAGTTATTGAGAGTTAACATTTTCCTGTGATACAAGAGTGAAATAATTTTTTTTCTTTTTTTTTGTAGCATGGAAGCAATTTGTTCAAACAAAACATTTCGATTAATTTGAGATACCTTGAAATTTTCTACCCAGTGTGTACATGTAACCACCCTCAATGAAGGCATGATTGTTGAGGTTCACAAAAACATCTTCAGTCATTGTCACATGAAGACAATCCGTCATTTCTGGGGTGTGGTTGTCCACTGGGGAGCCAGAACAACAGGCATGGGCATCATGGGACAGAAAGGACACAGAAGATGAGGGAAAATATGCATGAGACTCAGAATTGGAAAAACATTGTCATCAGGAAATTTGAGCGACACTTCATGAAATACATCCATTTACATGGACGAGACTCCATGGTGTGATTTCAGCCCACCCTTTTGAGCCCAGAGCACACTCAGGTCTGGGTAGGAGCTGGCAAAGGCCCCCACCCCCAAAATAAATGCCTCTGATGGGACTTAAAACCTTCTTTGCGAGGTGGCACAGCAGTGAACACCAAGGAGAGGTGGCAGCTCTCCTTTGAGGGACGCTGATGTAAGAGGTCAGAATCAGGTAGCGACGCAAACCTTCCAGCCATATAGGTCACAGCATGTCTAGCCTGTATCCCTGGGGGTTGGCTCTTATAGATGTGGGGCAATCGGCGATGGAGTGCTGCCTGACTGGGATTACCATGGCCTGGAATACCATGCTTTGGAGGGCAGGGCATGATGGGTATCCCTCTCAGGGTTGGGCTGAAAATTTGCCCTCTTGCCCGTAGTCTGCATGGACCATAGATGGGACTCACATGGCATTCCAGCAACTTTCATCCTGCTCCCTCTTTGAGGCAGCCTCACATGGCATAGGACCATTACCATCTCAGCATGAAGAAAGCCACCTGCTGGCCCTGAAGGCAGGGGCTTTTGAGGAGGGAAAGAGGCAAAGAAAACCAACCCCACCATCTGCCAACCAACATTACACAGTGAATCAGAGTTCACACAGAACCAGATATGAGAGAGCGACAGATGACAGCCCCCATCCTAAACCAGACACAACACCACAGCCAACAACTGCTGCCACAGAAAATACAGACATCAGTCTGCAAGTGTATTTCGTTCTTAAAGGCCTTTAAGAACGAAATGCCTCCAGCCAATAGGACGTAAAACTCACTCTTTGACTGGGACTTGAAACCACAACCTCCCAGCCTGCTGAGCTACCTCCTACTGTGTGTGTGTGTGTGTGTGTGTGTGTGTGTGTGTGTGTGTGTGTGTTTCACTGTTAACTTTATCATTTTCTAACATCATAATTACCCGTTTCTCCATTAAATTTACCATTTGTTTCTTCAGATCGGTTTTGCATTTCTACAGGAACAATTGCCACAGCCCAAGCATGACCTAACTATTTAATTTCTGGGTTATTCCACATTGAAAATATGAAATAGCCAAGCCACATATTCTTCATCTGACCACAGCAAATTACATCAACTGACGTAGCAAACAACAGAGCTAGGCTGTCACTGTCCCAGTTGCCTACTGAAGGACTGAGCTAAAACACGCATCAAAAAGTAACTGATTATGAAGTTTAGGTGAGTCAGTTTGAGTGACATGAATTCTTCAACATTGCACTTGGTGGTGAAGACACTGGGCCAACACAGGGCCCAGGGTCACGTTGCAACAACTGTGTGGGTAGTGACAAGGACAGTGAAAATGAGGGGCTTCTTAAAGCCAAGTATGGATGTTTGTTTTACCTTGTCCACATCTTTCAAGAGGACTTCCCGCCCCTCTGGCGCTTCGGATAAACATGTAAGAGCCTGAAAACACAATCCATCAGACACATTATTGAACATGTCATGGTACTGGTTTTCTTAGTTCTTCCCCCATTCTCCCCCTGCCCTTCTCTAACTCTCTCTCTCCCTCCATCCGATTCCCTACCTTTTTGTTAATTTAATCAATTAGGCAAACTGATACATCTGTATTACATTCTGTGACAATGTTGAAAAGTGAGTTCCCTTGCAACCTGTTTCTACAAAATCACCCATAACACTGAATTCTATTTGAGATGCATAGACAACCAAATGTTAACATCCAAACATCTATCTTCTGTGTAATCAGAAGTAAACTTCTTTCTGTTAAATATGAATGAAGTTCTTAGTGAAAAAGGTTGGGAATTTGAGCAAAACGAAGTATGGGTTGGGGATAGATACATTTACCCATACATGGTTTTCTTTTTAACTAGAGGGAATACAAAATTGGAAATGAAATGAGGCAGGGAACAGTAAACAATAAACAGTAAACAAGTGGGGTAACTTTTGCTCCCATAAGAAAACCTAACACAGAGTAACTTTTATTCAAGACTGGCACAGCCTTTTAAACTTGAATAAAGTCAGACAAATACATAGACGAACAATCTAATAGTGGGGGAAAAAAGCAAGTGCAGGCCAACAACTGAACTGTCTTCATAGTAATGACTTGGCAAAGATTTGGACTAAAGGAGGGGGGAGGGGGAAGTATGAAGATGGAGAAACTGGGAACATGAAATTAAGAAAATATTTGTCTGACTTTATTCAAGTTTAAAAGGCTGTGCCAGTCTTGAATAAAAGTTACTCTGTGTTAGGTTTTCTTATGGAAGCAAAAGTTACCCCACTTGTTTACTGTTTAGAGGGAATACATTTACAATGATACATAAGAATTAGAACATATACTTCACCTCCCCCAAAACAAACAAACAAAATTAGCCTTGAAAAATAGCTGCCAAGTTTGTGTATCATGTGGTCATTTTGAGAAAATTAAGCAGAAAAGTTTGTTGCTATGCTTGGTAGTTTGGGTTTCTGTTTGTTAGCAGAAAACCATCTTGTATTCTCTAAAGCTTCTCAAAGTTTGCACATTTGAATACAAAGCTTCTCAAAGTTTGCACATCACAAAAACCCTAAACATGTCTCTGACACAGATGTCAACAACTTTAAACAAATTTTCCTTTCCCTGAACTGTAGAGAAATGTCTCTGCCTCTGATTATCACTGCACTTCTGTAGGCTTCATCCATTTCCTTCTAATCTGACTCTGTGTGTGTAAACAAATAAGTATAGTTTATTTACTACCAGTTCCAGTTTTCATAAGATAAATCTCTGTATCAGTCCAACCACTGATCTCTCTAGTTGCAATGTATAAAAAGATAACAACATATTACAATGAATGACCATCTGAGTAAGTAAAATGCAAATTATTTCCTATCTCATGAATGAATCTAGTGACAGTGATATGACTGAAACAGTTCACTCAGTCGTCATTCAAATGTTGAAAAGAAAAAGACAATTTTACAGCCATGTATCAGCTGATTTGTATGATTAAGCACTGACAAAGATATTTTTGCACAAAATTCAAAATGGTGAGATCTTATAAACAACTTCTCTACTTCCCAATTTCTCAAGTTGACTTTCAGCGACATGTGCAGTGAAGCTGTTACAGATTTTGCGAGCCAATTCTGCTCCTGAGTGCCACAAAGTGTTGAGAAGACAACTGTTAGCTCACACTTACACACATGATACACACACACAATGTGCGCGCACACACACACACACACACACACACACACACACACACACACACACACACACACGCACGGATGCATGCATGGACGCGTGCGTGCGCGCCCACACACACACACACACACACATAGGAAATTAAAAAGAAAAAAAAACAAACAAGACAATAACATAAAACTGCTTCTGTACCAGCTTGCCATGTCAAAATTCAACTGGTGATCAGTCTCAGCATCTTGATATCTTTCAGTATTTACATTTTTCAAAACAGTATTTCACCAACTATGGCCAGTTATTGAGCCCATTGTTTACAATCAATTTTGTAGAAACAATTCATCCATAGTTCTGCTTGTTTGCTTAAGACAGTAAAAGATCTTGATCTCTGTCTGTCTGTCTGTCTCTCTATATACACACATATATAAATAAAGTTCAATGTCTGACCTTCAGAGCATTAAGTCTGACTTCACTGGTGCTATCATCCACAAGCTCGACAAGGGGTTCAATGGCCCCTCCTTTGATTGCGGTGTACTTTCCCTTGGTTGTAATGGTGATTCTGCAATGGACAGAAATGTGTTCAATACAGATACAAAAGACTGTGAAAGGTAACAGAACTGATAGATATTGGCAAACAAGGACATCCTCAGGCAATCATCATTATACTTCACATGCCATCAGTCAGTGAAAACATTTTCCACTTTCAATCTCCTTGCCAAAAATTTTGGACAAGGAAAAGGACCAGCGGACCTTCACAAGCCCCTATCAAAGATATGCAGAAGGCAGAAGAAGCATAAAAAAGAAAACATACTGAAAAACTAGGCGCTTCAACGTTCGCTTATCAACAAAATTCTTCTATGACCACATTTTTCTTTCACCTAAACAATTAAAAATAACTTTTAATCATCTGACATTGTAAGAAAATTGAAAACAAAACTGAGCCCAAACGCATGTTTCTAAAATGATCCATATACACCAAACAATTGATTAAAACAAAATGGTTTGTATTGTAAAGAACACCCAACAAGAAATTTCAAAAGTAAGATTCTAGGTAAATCAGATTTAAAATGTTTTGCATGATACAAAACATGTAAACAAATTTTTACCAGAAAAATCAACAAAAAATAAATAAAGAACTTTCAACAAGAAATTTAAAAAGTAAGATTCTAGGTAAATCAGATTTAAAATCTTTTGCATGATACAAAACATGTAAACAAATTCTTACTAGAAAAATCAACAAACAATAAATAATAACAATAGCAGCTAAAGAATGAAGAAAAGGAGAAAAAAAAGTGACAGACTTTGCAACCACTTACGTCATTATTGCACCGGCGGCATTTGCCCTCACATCAGCTGACTCATCTTTGAGGAGAGCAATGAGCTTTGCTACTGAATCGCAGTCAACTGCTTTGTTCTTGCCATCTAGAGGAACACTGCAAAATGATGCTTACATTACGGAACCAACAAATAACTTACACTGTAAAGGCATGGTTCAAATCTGAAAAATACAAAAATGTGACAGCAGTTCATGAGTGAATTCCAACAACAGAGAGAAAAGAAAATTTTTGAAGATAGCCATCTCCTATAAAAAGCTGAATGTAATATGGACTCAAGTGGGAATTATAGGACCAATTAATTGAATTAATCCACTTAGCACATGCATCTCTAACAGTGTTGCTGAATATTTTCTGACCAATGCTGGAGGTATCTGTTATCTTTTGGGGCTGGTGAGCTTTGGGATAAACCATGAAAGGAAAACTAAGAGTGCGGCCTGGTCACATAGCATCAGACCAGAAGGTAACGCTATAGCACCATCGTCATCATCCTCAACCTCACTGATCCTCACTACCAAACAAACTTCTGTAGCCCTTCATATCCTGGCTCTCATGGTGACATCAGCTTTACTTTCCTATCCACATCCAAGCCCATGGTGAGCTCCTGTCGATGTTGTAGGTATTGGCAGGTTCATGGGGACTCTGCTAGACAGAGGTGGTGATGACCTCTGGAGGGAGATGCTTGTTCCATGTTCAAACAAACACTGTCATCAGTAGGGGGACACAATGTGCACATTAGCTCAGAACAAGCATCATGAACACCACCAGAGCAACTTAGCTCAGAACAAGCACCACGAACACCACCAGAGCAACTTAGCTCAGAACAAGCACCATGATCACCACCAGAGCAACTTAGCTCAGAACAAGCACCATGATCACCGCCAGAGCAACCTAGCTCAGAACAAGCATCATGATCACCACCACAGCAACTTAGCTCAGAACAAGCACCATGATCACCACCAGAGCAACCTAGCTCAGAACAAGCACCATGATCACCGCCAGAGCAACCTAGCTCAGAACAAGCATCATGAACACCACCAGAGCAACTTAGCTCAGAACAAGCACCATGATCACCACCAGGGCAACTTAGCTCAGAACAAGCACCATGATCACCACCAGGGCAACTTAGCTCAGAACAAGCACCATGATCACCACCAGAGCAACCTAGCTCAGAACAAGCACCATGATCACCACCAGAGCAACCTAGCTCAGAACAAGCACCATGATCACCACCAGACCAACCTAGCTCAGAACAAGCACCATGAACACCACCAGAGCAACCTAGTTCAGAACAAGCACCGTGATCACCACCAGAGCAACCTAGCTCAGAACAAGCACCGTGATCACCACCAGACCAACCTAGCTCAGAACAAGCACCATGAACACCACCAGAGCAACCTAGTTCAGAACAAGCACCATGATCACCACCAGAGCAACCTAGCTCAGAACAAGCATCATGAACACCACCAGAACAACTTAGCTTCAGTGCAGCGTCTCCTCTTGAGGGTTGGCTCATGATGACTTGATACTGACTGCTTCCTGATGCTTGCAGTGTGATGGGACAAAGATGGGTGTGGATGTGTATGGGTGAGCTGAATTAGCGGCATGGACATAGTTCTACAACGATAGCAAAATAAAATAAAAAAGCAAGAAAAGAGAGAGAGAAACAAAACACAACAAAATAATGCTTATTTCATAAAGGACAGTGCTGGGAAATAATGATACCAAAAGATGCTTAAGTTAAGAAAGAAAACATTGCTTCATGATATGATAAAAGATGCTTGAAATAAGAAAGAAAACACTGCAAAATAATATTACTAAATAAATTCTTATCATTAAAGTCCTCTGAGGAAGACCTCGGTATGTTGAAATATTTGGAATATTCTATGAGTCCGTTGTTTTCATCTCTATTTTATTTTATGTGTGCCAATATATATATAAAGACATTTACATTTTCATATATAGAGTTTTCCATACACATATATAAATGTATATAGTTTTCCATATGCAGAGTTTTTCATATATATCTGATGGTTTCAAAACAAAATTCACCAAGAATGTTTTCTGTTGTGGAGAGCATATAACATCCAATCAGATTATTTCACATAATGCAATAAATGAATTAATTTCAGTTCTTTTAGCACACATTGTACAAAACATGTTTAGGTCACCAACTCAAATTTATGAATGTTTCTTTCCTTGTGTCCCATTGGTAATTATCTACACATTAATTTTACATTGCTTCTCTGTCGTCTGGGTATGTAAATGTCGTTTACTTTGTTATAAGTTGTATGCATATTCAAGACATATAAAATCAATATTCCACATTATTTGACAAATTGATACACATGTATTAAATGAACAAAATTCACAAACTCGTGCTTGCACACACATGCCAACACTTAATACTTGTTATGCACTCTTAATTTGACTTTCCCCACCTCGTTGAAATCTCTGCTTTCGTCTCTCCCACCAACCCTCCCTGTTGCTTCCCTTCACCTATTCCCTCTTTCCCTTTCTTTTTTCCAGTCTAATCTCGCACCACGTGGAAAGATGTAAAACTAAAGACAACACACACACACACACACACACACACACACACACACACACACACACACACACACACACATACATACACACACACACACACAGACACACACACACACACACATAAACACATGTGTACATGTGCGCACGCTCACAAACACTAGCACACACACATATTCACACGCACACACACACACACACACACACACACACACATACACACACACAGAAAAAAGATCGTACAGAGATAATTACCTCAAATCCATAATGTCTCTCGCAGCCTTGGCGCGAATGGTGTGAGATTTGTGTGAAAGCAAAACGGTAAACGTTTCCATGGCTCCGGAGGCTAGAGCTTTCGCTGTGTCCACTCTCATGCAGTAGTGTAACGTGTCAAGGATCAGCTCCTGCATGCACGCACACACACACACACACACACACACACACACACACACACACACACACACACTCACACACACACAACACACACACACACACACACACACACATGCGTGCCCACAGACATCCAAAACACTGTCATCTTCATTTGAAATAATTTGGAGAAGAACCCTGCATAACACTATGCCTGAATATATGCAATTGCCAGTTTGAAGCAAAGACTTTGTTAGGATAGAAAGAGAAATTTCCCGACCTGCCAATTTCCCCTGCACAGTAGTATTTCTGATGACAAGTTTAACAGCACACCTACAGTGTGAGCATCACAGTGCTCTTCCATACTGGATAGGTAAATAAAAAAATGTACATTTTCAAGGTTTCACAATACATGTACATAAAGAAAAAACAAAACAAAACAAAACAACAACCAAACAAAGCAAATTAAATAGCATTCCGAATTTCAGCAACAGGTAAGACTATCGTACCTACATACATCTTACTGAAAAGAAGCAAATCTATGATCAAGTTGTGAAATAATGGTACATAACTCAAGCCACTATTGAGTGTGACAGAAAAACGCTCATAAATAGTAATAACAATGAATAGTTTTTCTAAAAGGCGTTTCTAGTCATAAACTTTCTTTCCCAATGTGTGTGTGTGTGTGTGTGTGTGTGTGTGTGTGTGTGTGTGTGTGTGTGTGTGTGTGTATGAATGTGTGCATGCATGCGTGCCTGTCTACCTGCCTGAGTGTCTTTGTAAGTGCGTGGGCCTGTGTTTTGACCCATGACTGTTCATGTTTCATACATGCACATGGAGAGGGGATTCCATTCAGACACTTGGGTCCTCATGCTGCCAAAGCACAGTGCATATGATGTGTGACAGGAATGCTTGGTCTGAAAAATTCTGTTTTGTTTCCCTGCAAATGTGTCCATACAAACACAATTTACCTTGATCTCATCCAGCTCATTTTTCAGTTTGTTGACCAGTGTTTGTACCAGGTTTGCTTGCACAATCCCTTCTGCTCCTGCATACACACAAACCACATTCGGTATTCATTGACTGTATTACCACAATCACTCATTATGATTATAAAGCGTTGTGTTACCTAGACTTCTGTTGATCAGACTTCACTGTGAGAAAGCATTGCCGCCATCCACCCTTTGACATATACACCTATACCCACACACAGACATTGTATGCACCTTATGTCTGTACAGTGCTAGTAACGCATCCTACTCAGCCCTGCCTCCCGCCATTTCAAATGCAATCATTGCTGTGACATCATCCCCCATGCCTGTGTGGCAGCGATGTAAACTTTCTCACATGCATACAACTTATCAGGTGGTGATGGCAACAATTAGACCAACTGCAGCTTGACAAATGGACTGTGCCTTGCCAATTTGATTTAGGCACATAGGATAGGTACAGTAGCGAGATAGAGATGGTAGTGTTCAAATGTTCTTTCTTTTGTCTCTGCGAGTCTGAGAGTAGCAATGTGACATCATAACAACACAGATGAGCCTCTGTCTCTGATGGTGCTGTGTGCATTAGGCTGGATTCGGAACACTGATCAAACCATCAAAGTGATCCTGCAGAATACAGCCAAGGAAAAAGTGAGTTTGGCTCCTTTCAGATTTATGTCACAACTTTTATGTGAATAAAGATGAGTGTATGCAATCACAAGAGAGCTTCGCCATATCCATACTCTGGTTGGAGAGATGAGTTCAAGGCAAATATATTAGCCAATAATATTAAAAACACATAGACCTTCTGATAAACATTTAGTTAAAAAAAAATCTCTTGGAACATACACCAACTATAAGGGCGATGATAGAGCAGTGGTGGAAAGGAGTACATGCTTAAGTGGATGTACCTGGGGGAGTTTCTGAGATCATCTCAATGGCCAGATGAGCATTTTTGCGGGCAATATCTTCTTTGTCGTTGAACAAGTTGGAAACAGGGGTGATGATCTCCTGATCCAGGAAAGCATCCCGTCCAATGGCGTGTCCTGAAAACCTATAAAGATATGAAACGTCCCAAGAAAGCAGGGTCTCCAACCTTGCGCAACCTCACTGTGACCTTCTGTGGTCTTAGTGGAAAAATGACCCTGATTAATGGACCATAGCCTTGTTTATGGGAGCCAGAGTGAGTCATACTAAATTTTTTCACACAAAGGCAGCAATTGAAAATAACGCATATGAAAACTCTCAGCAAACAAAATCCAGATTTCATTATTCTATTAGGCTGCATGTCTCTGTAAATCTCCTCCTATTCTGCTTGCTTACTGTTTAAATTGTGAATAATTACTGCCATAAATCACAGGCTAGAGTTAAGGGGACAAGTCTGTGTGGTATGTTAAGGCACACAAAACTCCACTCCCTTTGTTGGGTAGATGGGATCAACCCCTGCCTGTCTATACAGGGAGTGTCTGCAGGAGTATCAGCCTGCATATGCAGAAAAAAAGAGTCCACATGATGACACAGCAAGAGCTAAAAGCTAACCTTTACTGACCTGCAATGACGAAGAGACATTCTGTTGCCTTCTGCCGCACCGTGAGATCTGCATCAGTTAACAGCTGCTTCAAGCTTACCGCAATTCCTGAAAACAAGATCAAACTTCTACATGAGGGCTTTCAAAACTTGACCTACCAACACATATCTCAAATATGTAGTATGATTTGAGGGATTTTTAAGCATTCTTTGTTGCTACCATTGTTTTTGCACACATTTCAGTGCCACATATCTATCTATCTATCTGCATGTGTGTCTGTGTGTGTGTTTGCGTGTGTGTGTGTGTGTGTGTGTGTGTGTGTGTGTGTGTGTGTGTGTGTGTGTGTGTGTGTGTTTACATGTATGTATAAATAAATGTGTTTGCAGGAATGGAAATGAGTGTGCGTGAGTGCATTTGTAATGTTATGCTTGTATATAGGGGAGATGGCAGGGAGGATCTGTGACAGGTGTGTGGGACATGCATGGCAAGTACAGTTTCTGAACAAGTGAATGTACAAACATTAGCATAGAATATGAACAAACCTACATTAAGATTAGCTCTTTCTCTAAAGTTGTGTCTTCACAATCTCTAAATGACAAAAGAATATTATTTCTTGACATTATTTAAAGCTACTTCATCAATTAAACTGTGAAGAAATGGACCTACCAACTCTCAAAGCTTCAGCAATGTGTTCAGGGTCATGAAGGTAGTCACAAAGTGACATCACAGCCCGCTGGCGTACAAGGAGTGTTTCATCATTAAGTTCTCGGTTCTGTTTCAAAAGAGTAAAACAAGATAGCATGTTACGATGAGTCTAGATAGATAAAATTTCTTTCATCCTTGTAATAACTGTGCATCCATGGTCATATCCACCTGCGCGCGCGCGCACACACACACACACACACACACACACACACACACACACACAAACGCACACACACACACACACACACACACACACACACACACATACACACACACACACACACATTCTGACATTTGCTTCACCCTTTTTTTCCTGTACACCATTCAAAATAAATTCCTTTAGAACACATAAAAGCATTTCACTCTGTAAATATACATCCACACATAAACAAGCACATAGACACATACTCACAGTATATATTCTTATGACTGTACAAAGAGATAAATCTAATCATGGGAAAAATCTACTCTGAACTTTTCTCCTTTTTAATAAAAGTTGAGGTTAAGTTATAAACAAAGCCTTATGAAATACCATAACTTTCACCAATGAAGGCAACATAAAGTAATCTGATAACAGCATGTGCACTTCGGAAGAAAACAAGAGAACTCATTTTAAAATGCATTCGGTCAATACAGTACAACACACACACAGAGAAACATATGCACACACAGACACACAGACACACACACACACACACACACACACACACACACTCCACACATGCATGCATGCACCAACCACTTGTGCATTCACGAACACACACACACACACACACACACACACACACACACACACACACACACCACTCTCTCTCTCTCTTTCTCCTTCTTCCTTTGATAACAGAACTGCAATATTGTATTCAGCAAGGGAACACAAACAAACAAAACATGAATCTAAATAAAGAACAACAACAACATTGTTTTAATAACAGGATCCCATCAACACAGATATAAAATTAGTTACAACCAGACAGACATCAACCAAACGGGAAGAAAATTAAAGAATGAAACAAAGAAAGAAAAATTTTCACGATCTTGTTCTGAAGGGAAAGACATTTTAAACATGTATTTTGTTTAAAAGAGCAACAACAACCAACCAAACAACCACCCAAACAAATGCTTTAAAATTAAAAAAAAAGAAAAAGAAAAGAAAATACAGACTTGCCTTAAAGAGCTAAATCAGTACATTCACTTCCAAATACTTATAGCCTTATAAAATAATGTTGTTCATAACCTAATCCTTATTAATTCATCTGGTAATATCTCTCTTGGAATAAAAAGAGTGCCTCTTTGTGATTCTGGATCAAGAAGAGTCTGTCTTAGCCACATGATGAGATGGAAGTGAGGTTATCAATTACAAAAACTTGGCCATGGCAGGTCTTAAAGTTGAACAACACAGAAATTCATACAAGTTTCCATCAATTTTACTCATGTCCAACCAAGTAATCATGCATGTGTCCAACACTGAGTCTATCCTTGTAATTATGGTTGAAGATAAGAGCTGGTTGTCTACTATCATTCTATTCTTGTACACTTTTTATTTTTAAAAAAGCTATATATTCAAAATTTGGTGCATTCATCAACAATGATGGTTGTTATTATTTACCATCTGCTGCACTTAACATGTTACTTAAAGCACACACACACACACACACACACACACACACACACACACACACACACACACACACACTTAAACGCGCGCGTACTTTATCATATGCGATAATACTACTTCATCTCCGTTTCGCCATAGCCCTTGTTATTAGAATTTCAAGTCACTTATTGCAACATTCGATTGGAATACAATAACGGATGACGAAAGTACTGAATTCTGATGTAGATTCAAACGTCATATTGCCTACCAATGTCAACTGACTAAGTTGA
>CM065737.1:11542032-11644532 GCA_033310375.1 Conus canariensis | reverse complement strand
GAGTTCCACAAAGAGGTTCCCGAGTACGTTAGACTTGATTTAAATCGGTCAATTCTGGGGATTGGGATATGGAGTTTGTGGGAGTTTCTCGACGAGACTTCTGAGAATCGTCTCATTAAAGTTGTTGGAGCATTCCCGGTCAGAATCTTGTGCATCATTAGCCCTTTGTTGTATTTGAGTCTCTGGCTGAATGGAAGAATGTGAAGATGTTTATAATCAGAGCTTTCGAGGCTTGTTTTCTTCAGAAGGATTAATTTGAGCGCTCGTTTATGTAGGACTGAACAATGGTTTTAGTGTGTTTGCACTTGCAGAATCCCATATAGTCGATGCATAATCAACATAAGACTGAATATGAGCATGGAAAAAAAGTTTTCGTGAATGAAGGTCAAGAAAGTGTTTGATTTTGGTGAGCTGATAGACTTTCTGGGAAAGCCTTTTGCAGAGTAAAGTTATGTGGGGATTCCAGCTGAGACTATTGTCAATTATTAGTCCTAATACTTTATGATGAGTGACTTGTTCCACAAGTACATTATTGAGGTGTATAGGAGGGAAATCATTGGTGAGATTTTGTCTTTTTTGCCTAGTTGTAATGTACATCAGTTTTGTTTTTTGAGGGTTAAGTGACATGTGATTTAGTTCGGTCCATTTTACAAGGTCGTTGGTACTCTCTTGCAAATGTTTTGAAAGACTGGAAGGATCATTATGGCTGGTGTGAATTGTGGTGTCATCTGCAAAGAGGTCGCATGTAGATCTCACAGTAGAGAGAGAGAGAGAGAGAGAGAGAGAGAGAGAGAGAGTAGAGAGAGAGAGAGAGAGAGAGAGAGAGAGAAGAGAAGACAAGACAAGATTCTTTATTTACGAGGATAATAGATAAGCACTGATGTGCTTTTTTACATCCAGTCCTCGCCCTGAATAGGGTCAACAATATAAAATAAAAGGTAACAAAGGAAGCATGCAAAAGTGACTAGAACTACAATACAATACGGGATTAAAATTTAAAAAGAGAGAGAGAGAGAGAGAGAGAGAGAGAGGAGAGAGAGAGAGAGAGAGACGCAGGAGCGAAGGGAGTGCAGGGTGTCTGCAGAGAGAGAGAGAGGGGGGGGGGGTGGGGGAGAAAGTGGCGAGAGTGGGTGCGATAAGAGAGCATGTTTAGAACAATCTGACAATCAAAAAATTTCAATGAGATACAAGACAATCGATTTTGAAGCACCGGGGGAGGGAGGGGGGGGGGGCGATAGAAATAAAGCACAAATGGAGGTGGGAAATGCATAATGATAGCCCAGTCGCTACGGGTAGGAGGGGATGCCATATGGATAATAAATCAAGTCATTCCAGCAGAACCGTGAGAGAGAGAGAGAGAGAGAGAGAGAGGAGAGAGAGAGAGAGAGAGAGAGAGAGAGAGAGAGAGAGAGAGAGAGAGAGTCACATAAGAATACAAGCATATCAACAGAATGACAAGAGGGCAGGAGGTAATAGGAAATCACACACACACACACACACACACACACACACACACACACACACACACACACACACACACACACACACACACACACACACACACACACATGTACTCATATAAGACATACTTACTAAACAAAATAACATACATGTGCATTTCAAGTACAAAACACTTTCTAAATAGTCAGGTATATATATAAGGCAAAGAGGGTGGTGGTGATTGGTGGTGGATTTATGGCGGAGTATGTAAGTACTGGCACATAAGATGGTTGAAATAATGGTGTTTGAAGGTTGATATGCATTGGCGTTGTTTGGTTGATTCAGGGAGCGAGTTCCATTGACAGGAACCTGAATATGTTAAACTGGATTTGAATAAGTCAATTCTAGGAACAGGGACATGAAGTTTGGGTAGAGTCCTTGAGGAATTTATTGAGAATCTGTGAACTGATGTTGAGGATGCCTTCCCAGACACAATCTTGTGCATTATGATCCCTTTGTTGTATTGTAATCTCAGACTTAATGGGAGAACTTGAATCTTTTTATAGTCCGAGTCCAGAAGACTACTGCTTTTTAGGAGGACTAATTTGAGTGCTCGCTTGTGTAGGTTTAACAATGGTTTGAGAGTGTTAGCGCTAGCACAGTCCCATAGTGTAGATCCATAGTCTATGTATGATTGAATATGAGACTGGAAAAAGAGCTTGCATGAATGCAGGTCGAGGAAGCGTTTGATTTTGGAGAGTTGATAAACTTTCTGTGAAACTTTTTTGCATAGTGAGGTTATGTGAGCTTGCCAACTCATATTGTTATCAATTGTTATTCCTAGCACTTTGAGGCATGTAACCTGTTCAACGGGTTCATTTTTAAGATGTACAGGAGGAAACTTAAGAGTGAGATTTTGTCTTTTTTGCCTAGTTGTGATAAGCATGGATTTAGTTTTTTGAGGGTGAAGCGACATGTGATTTAGTTCAGTCCATTTGACGAGGTCATTCGCACTTTCTTGTAAAGTGTGTGCAAGAACAGTAACATCAGAATGATTTGTATGTATTGTTGTATCACCAGCAAAGAGTTCACAGGTGGATGTGATATGGAGAGGTAAATCATTGATGCAAATTGTGAACAGTAAGGGACCCAGGATAGAGCCTTGTGGGACGCCATATGAAAGTGTTTGAAATGAAGAGAAAGTTGTATTAATTTTTACACATTGTTGCCTATTTGTGAGATATGAGTGACAAAGCGTAAGTGTTTTTGTGGATAAGCCATACAATTTTAGTTTTCTAAGTAGAAGGTTATGGTTTATCACATCGAATGCTTTTTTGAAATCAATAAATAGGACACCACAATATCTGTTGTTGTTAATGCTATTTAGCCAGTCATCAACCAGGTTGATTAGGGCTGAGTGGCATGAATGGTTGTGTCGAAACCCGGACTGTCTTGGATGAAGCAAGTGGTATGTGTTAAGGTGGTGTATTGTGTGCTTGTTTATGTGTTTTTCCAAAGGTTTGGAAATAGTGGAAATGATTGAGATTAGTCTGTAGTTTGCAGGGTCTGAGCTGTCACCTGCTTTGTAGATAGGTATGACTTTCGCTTTTTTGAAACTATCGGGAAAATGATTTTTGTCGATGCATAAATTGAAGACGTATGTTAACGTGTCTGTAATTGCTGGAGCTGATAGTTTGAGGATTTTGCCGTCTAGGCCATCCACCCGCAGGTACCTGACTGTTTTAGGTGCGTTAGGTAGTGATAAACTTCGAAAACTGTTATTGGTGGAATGTCAAGTTCAGACTTGATGTTTTTATCTTGGCAATATTGTTTCAGTTTTTGTAGGTCGTTTGATCTGGATGAATCTGTCGTGACAATTTTATTGGCAATAGTGCAAAAGTGGGTGTTCAGCTGTTCGGCAGAGATGTCTTTAAATATAGTTGATTTTGAAGAAGATTGATTGTTTGTAAGCTCGTTAATAGCTCTCCATACCAATTTTGGGTTCTGGTTTGAGGATATTAGTTCTCGATAGTATTTCGTTTTTTCTCTGCGCTTCTGTGAATTTATTGCATTTCTCAGTTTTCTATATTCCTCTTCATAGCCATGTTGTTTAAGCATATCTCTAAGGTAACCTGCCTCCTGTAACTCTTTAGTGTACCATGCCGGTGTAGGATCATGTCGTACTCTAATCGTTTTTAGAGGGGCGTGTTTATCATAAATTTCAGTAAATGTTTTGATCCAAAATTCTACTGCAAGATCTGGATTAGTTATGTTGAAAACTGAAGAGAGATTTGAGTTAAGCAAGTCATGCAGAAAGTCTTGGTTGTTAAAGCTTGTAAAGCAACGGTAGGTCATTGTCTTGTGTCCCGTTTTGGGAATTTTTACTCCTTTTTTGGACCATGTGACACAAACTGGATAATGATCACTACAGTTTAGAACAGGGACGCAGATTTCTGTTATGTTAGTTTTATCTGAAACATAAATATGGTCGATAAGTGTCTTGGAGTTTGGTGTGACTCTCGTTGGAGATTCAATGAGCTGATACAGATTGAATAGACTGAATGCTTGCGTCGATTGGTTTTGTACTTTCAGAAGGTCTATGTTAAAGTCTCCAAGTAAAATGATTTCCTTGGATTCAAGCGAGACTGCATCCATCATCGTAATTAATTTGTCGACCTAGTTTACTCTTTCGGATGGGTTCCTGTAGCAGAATCCAACCAGAATAGAAGGGTTTCTTTTCAGCTTAACTTCTATCCAAACACATTCCACACCGTTGCTTTCTAGGTGTGGAAGTCGTTTGAAGCTAAGGGTTTCGCTGATATAGATAAGAAGACCCGTCTCTTTCGCAAGTGAAGGATCTTTCCGGATTGTGTTGTATCCTGGAATAGTTACATCATTGTCGCTAATGTGTGCAGCTAATCTGGATTCTGAGAGTCCTAAGATATGAAAAGGTTTACCATGATTCCAAATCAGTGTTGAAATATCTGATGTCTTGTTAACTGCATGTTGGATATTAAGGTGACAGATTCGGAGTCCTTCTTTGCATGGCCATGCAGATTGGTTCTTGCTCATTTCTAGTTGTGTACTGATGTGATGATAAAAGGAGATGACGATTTTGCACGTTAATTGACATTAAAATTTGTATAATCAAGGAACACAATATAAATTACATAAAAGGGAGGAAAACGGGGCTGGTTTACACACCGTAATAACTTTAGTAAACCAGAAGCGTATGAGAAGCCGCAAAAACAAACAACAACAACAACAACAACAACAAAAACAAACAAACAAACAAAAATCTTCACAGTATATGCCCTTGGGATCCGCGGCCAAATGATATACTTACGGATACACCTTTCTGAAATGAAAATGTACACTCCCTCACAAAGGATGCACTTCTAAAGCAGAATTAAAGTTAAGGGGGCAGAATATGATTATGAGGAGAGAAAAAGGTAACTGAAACTTAAGACAAAAAAAGCAAAGAACCAACAACTCAAAATGAAAACAAGTGGGAAAAACACACACACACACACACACACACACACACACACACACACACACACACACACACACACACAAGTCACGTAGCCGCACTAGTAACTACGAGCTGGCAATGCACAAGATTGCCTTGCTCGCAGTAAACAGCAGTTTTTGCAGAAGTTTGCTCCTGCAGAGGCTTTGTTCAGTCTCTTTTCTGTACGGGACACAGTCTTGAAGTTTTACGAAGTATTATTTATAGTATACGTTGTTTAAGTCCACTTCAGTTATCATAGAATCAGCACTGCCGGCACAGGGTGAAAGTTACACACACACACACACACACACACACACACACACACACACACACACACACACAACACACACACACAAATCGAGTAGGATGTGATGAAAAACAGCACACTCATATAAAACACACACACAAACACACACACACACACACACACATACACAGGCGCGCGCGCGCGCACACACACTCACACATACACTTAGCTCTCCACCCCCACCCCCTTCCCCTACAAACACCCACTCACTCAAGCAAAAACTGCTACCATTCGTAAAAACTTAACCTGTGGCCATATAATTGTATATACTATTAAAACATTTATGCTCGCTCGCACATACGCAAACGGGAACCTGCAATCAGAAGTGTGGGGGAAGCATGGAGTGCTGGGGAGGTACGAAGAATGGCCAATACCACGGATGATGTGAAGGAGACAGGGTCGGAGGAAGGTAACTGAAGGGTGGAGGAGTAGTTAGGGGCGGGGCAGGGACAGATCTGTTGAACCATGGAGGCGGGGGAAAAGCACACTCGCGCGGCGCACATAGCGGACGGTCACTTTGGTTGGCTGGGAGACGGGTGACTGGACCCGTGCTGAGAGAGAGAGAGAGAGAGAGGAGAGAGATTGATTGATTGATCGATCGATCGATCGATCTCTTTAATACACAAGGATGGAGATTTTAGGCCAAAGCCTAGTCTTACAATCTGTCCTTGTCATGCATACGTTATTTCAACACATATCATTCATACTGACAATTCAACATAGCAACATTGTAATCTAATTCTACAATGATAAGCAAATTATTCATAAAAGTACTAATGAGATGGGGGATGGTGAAACAGAAGGAAACTTACAAACAAACAAAACTACAAAGAGAGAGGTCAGAGGAGGGTGGAGAAAAGAGAATGGTAGGTACGGGGGTGGGGGGTGGGGGGGGGGAGGGATGGTAGACAGAGTGGGAGTGGGGATGAGCGATTTTAACGGAGTAGGTTTTATGTTTAGACGATGTATTCAAAGTATGGTTCACAGAAGACTTTGCTCATGGGCGCTAATCATTTTAATCAACTAATTAAACAACTGAGGCATAAAATGTTTATGCAAATCTTCCTTGAAAAGTTTTAAAGTATTCATATTTTGTAGATTCGGTGGGAGTGAGTTCCAGACATATGGTCCAGAGTAAGCTAGGCTTGTTTTGTATAGATCAATGCATGGGTAGGGAAGAAGGAATTTCGTCGAGCCAGAAAAGCTGTTCGATCTTGTAAAAAGGGCATTGATATAACATGGCATAGTATCTGTCAAGACTGTAAACATAAATGATGCCTTGTTGAATTCCAATTGCCTATTCAGAGGAAGTATGTTCAGCGCTTTTATTTTTTCGTCTGTTGTTAGAGATACAGCTGATGGAATAGCTTTGCTGCACGTCTATGGAGAGAATTCAGCCTTTTTTGTGGACGTCACTACTCCCGTCCCACACTGTTGAAGCGTAACTGATACGTGACATTATGTGCGCATTGAAGAAAAGTTTAAGCACATTACTGTTGATGTAGCGCTTTAATTGAGATAAGAGGAAAAGGTGTTTTGAGACTAACTTGCATACATTATTGAGATTCAATTCTTTATCTATCGTTAACCCTAAAACACGAAGCTCATCTACCTGCTCGATAGAAGTGCCATTCAACTGAAGTTTTAGGCAAAGAGGAGTCAATTGGTGTTTTTGGCGCGTAGCTATAATCATACATTAGGTTTTGGCTGGGTGTATGACCATTGAGTTTGAATGACACCAGTCTGACACGTCGTTTAGACTTTCCTGGAGAGAAGTTTCTATTGTCAGTAGATCACTACCATTCATTTGGAGTGACGAGTCATCAGCAAATAAATCTGTCGTGACCTTTTCATCTGATACAGACAATGGTAAATCACTGATGAAGATGCAGAATAGTAGGGGGGGGGGGGGGGGGGGCTGAGTACTGAGCCCTGTGGGACTCCATGTCTGACAAAGTCTGAAGCGGAGGTTTTGCCATTAAGCACCACATACGGAGTCCTATCGTTCAAGTATGATTGGAATAATGAGAGAGAGAGAGAGAGAGAGAGAGAGAGAGAGAGAGAGAGAGAGAGAGAGGAGAGAGAGAGAGAGAGAGATGTTGTGTGCACGAGTGGATGCACGCTCATTTAAACTAGTTCTCACAATTTGTCTTCTAACTCACGCAAGGTTCAAGGAGCCACACACACACACACACACACACACACACACACACACACACACACACACACAAAGATTGAAAAGTCGGACGCAGGTCGGTACATAAGTACAGAGAGGGGCCCTGTGGGGAGATTCTATTAAAAAAAAACAAACAACAACAACAACAACAACAACAACGCCAAGATGTTTCAGGAAACAAATCTTTACGGGGAGTGACTGTTTGTTGGGAGAAAATTCTAGTAAAGGTAAAGGCAAAAACAGTCCAGGAGCAAAGCAACATTTACGGTGATATAGTGTTTGTTCTTAATTTGATACAATATGGACAAAGGAAAAAAAATGCTCCACATTACAACAACTATAACAACAATCTTTGTAGGGCACTGGTCTTTGTTGGGTGGTCAGTCTAGTACAAAGAGAACAATGTTTCACTAAGAGTGGAAAGTTTTTTCTTGTGTGTGTGTGTGTGTGTGTGTGTGTGTGTGTGTGTGTGTGTGTGTGTGTATGTTGAAAAGTACATATCCATAGTCACGGCAGGCCCACAGCTATTCTTATAGCCCTGTGTTAGGCTACTTACTAGATTTCCCTAAATATATATTTAAAATTCTTTTCTGGGTCGATTCAAAGTCAGTTTCACATGGTTTGAGTAAATCGAACTCTGCAGTTAACTGTAAACAATATCTTATTCTTGAAATCAAGTATCTAATACATTTTCGACTGTTGAAAGGTAGTGGAATTAGATTCTGCTGGGTACCCTCAAATTATATGGATTCTACATCCATTGTAACGAAAGAGTTGACAGACTGGCAAAAAGTGGAGCAAAAACGTGCTGAGATTGCACGCAGTTTTAACATTCCTCTGCCTCTTCTTGAGGGATATAGAATATTGAAAATGCATGTTGGAAGCACTTCAGAAAAAAAGCTAGAGGATTCTGGATAGCCTACTTGTTAAAAAAAAAAAGAAAAAAAAAAAAAAGCAGTTATACAGTATGATATTCTTTTAAGAACTCGTAATGGCGTATATCGCGTAAAGTCAATGACCACTTTAATTTACAGACTTAAAATTAATGCTTTTAAAACAAAATTTACTAAAGACAGATAATAGCATTTGTGGTGAAAAGATACCAAATGTGCATAGGTTTCTCAAATGTAAGCGGTTGAAAAATGTTTTGCCTGCTTGACCCGAATCTTTCCTGGATGAAATTTTCAATAACTCCTCACTGATAGGCCTATATGACAATGGATTAGGCCTAGCATAGACTCAGAGTCCAATTTTTACTTAACTGTAATGAGGTGCTGATGTTGTATCTTTGTATGTGATGTTACTTGGATTAGAAAAACATTTTTGCTGTGTTCAGGCTTTTTAATTGCTTCTTTTTTTGTCTGAGATCCTATGACGTGTTTAGACATTCGATCTGAAGACTTCAGAGAGAGAGAGAGAGAGAGAGAGAGAGAGAGAGAGGGCGACGACGATGTCAACCACTCGTCCACATAAAGCAATAATTGTATGTGTGTGTGTGTGTGTGTGTGTGTGTGTGTGTGTGTGTGTGTGTGTGTGTGCGGGAGGGGGGGGGACTAAGGGAGGGGGGGGGGGACGTATACATATATATGTATGTGTGTATGTGCGTGTGTGTGCATGTGTGATTGAATAAATGTGTATGTATATTGGGTGGGTGTGAGGGCGTGTGTGTATACATGTGTGTGTGTGTTGTGTGTGTGTGTGTGCTGCGTGCGTGCGTGCGTGCGTGCGTGCGTGCGTGCGTGCGTGCGTGCGTGCGTGTTGTGTGTGTGTGTGTGTGTGTGTGTGTGTGTGTGTGTGTGTGTGTGTGTGTGTGTGTGGTATGGTTGTTTACTAAAGGTGTTTGACTGTTCTTCGCCATAATAAATCACTTAACTGCCTTTTTATATTCTTTTTTTTTTCATTTGTGTGCGACAATGAAAATTTGATTTGATTAAGGCATGGTTGTTACCGACTGTTCTATTATTTTTATGTTAATTGATTTATTTATTCATGTGTGTTGCATGTGTGTGTGCGCATGCATGTGAGTATATGTGTGTGTGTTTGTGCATGCGTATGAGTGTGTGTGCGTGTGTGTGTGTGTGTGTGTGTGTGTGTGTGTGTGTGTGTGTGTGTGTGTGTGTGTGTGTGTGTGTGTGATCTGACTACTTTTATGTGTTTTGCTATTATTTATCATTATACATGTATTTTAAAATTCTGTGAAATCAAGTTTGACCTTTATGTAATACTGAAAATCTATCATAAGTATTGTTGTTTACTCAGATGTGTTTTACTATTGCTTGATCATTTATTATGTGCATCATCATCATCACACTTTAATGCTTCTTTTAATCAGAATTTAGGTCTGACAATGTTCTTTCTGTTTTTAGCAAATTCTGAAAATTAGTGTGTGTGTGTGTGTGTGTGTGTGTGTGTGTGTGTGTGTGTGTGTGTGTGTGTGTTGTGCGTGCGTGCGTGCGTGCGTGCGTTGTGTGGTGTGTGTGTGTGTGTGTGTGTGTGTGTGTGTGTGTGTGTGTGTGTGTGTGTGTGTTGGTGTTGTGTGTGTGTGCAAATTCAGAAAATTAGTGTGTGTGTGTGTGTGTGTGTGTGTGTGTGTGTGTGTGTGTGTGTGTGTGTGTGTGTGTGTGTTGTTGTTGTTGTTTTCTTCTTCTTCAGTTTAACATATTTTCACTAAATGTGATATTAGACAAGGTGTGTGTGTGTGTGTGTGTGTGTGTGTGTGTGTGTGTGTGTGTGTGTGTATGTGTGTGTGTGTGTGTGTGTGAGTGTGTGCGTGCAGCGTGCGTACGTAAGTGCGCGCCCGCGTGCGGGCGTGTGCGTGTGCGTCTGTGCGTGTATGTGTGATGAGGAGAAACTCTAAGTAAGAATTAAACTGTAAAAAAAAAAAAAAAAAATGACATCAAAAGTAAAAACAAACAACTGTACAAAATAAGATTATGAAAAACAGCAATTACAGGATTGAGCCAACTGGGCTTAACATAAGAATTCGTACAAAATTTAAGAGAGACATGGTATCCTGGAATATGCACTTTGAAGCATCCTTTCTAAATTCTGACAAATCGGAATCAAAGTAGGGGCAAAAGTGTAGAACGTGTGTTGTTGTACAATTATCAAGGGCGCCGCAAGCACATCGAATATTCTTGACATATTTTGTTGTGAATGCATTTATTTTTAACTGAAATAATAAGGAGAGTAGTTGTTTACTGTGTCTTGGATATAATCCTATGTTTGTATTACGGTTTACTGGATTTGCTGAGGAAGCCCTTTTTAAAAGATTACTTGCTCGAGAGTTCGTACAACAAAGTATAGAAGAGTCGGGTTTGTGTATTCGGGGGAGAACACTTCCTTTGTAGTATTCCTCAAATTTTTCAAAAGAGGCTCTTTGTAAGAGAGAATATCCTTCATGTGTGTGTGTGTGTGTGTGTGTGTGTGTGTGTGTTTAGTATGTGTTTATGTACATGTATGAGGTTTTACTTTATAACTAAATTGATTTTGTTGGATTGTTTTTGAGTTATTCTACTTGTTTTTTGTTTGTTGTTGTTGAGTTACCCTTCTTGTTTATTGTTAATTTTTTTTCAGGTTTATTTATGTCACTAATGTATAGTTAGTCAGCAGCACGATTGTTATTTCTCAGAATTGAAATAATAAAGTATTCTTGTATTTTGTTATATCTTGTATCTTGTAAAGCAATGCCGCATGGGAAACGGAAACTCAAAGCGCCATAAATAGTAACGTCCCTTCGATTGGTCGGATTGAGGTTTTCTCTCACGGAGTGTTCTCCGTTGATTGGTCAATTTGTTTGTTGTTGGACGATTAGCAAGCGTGCTGATGTTTTGCCGGCGTAGATGAACCCGAAGGTAACGAACTAACTTGAAGACAACGACGACTCCCAACAGAGTTTAGATCGGAGCAACAGAGATAGAAGGTAAATTTCTCCTTGTTCACGAGTTTGTTTTCAGCCAACCACGTAAATCTCATCATCCCCCTTTATTTTTTGTTCACGAGTTCGTTTCCAGCCAAGTACGTAAACCTCATCCTTCTTCAGTACTTCTTTTCCGTAGAGCGACCACAATCAACATTCTGATTCATCCTCCTGCTTTTGTTCACGTTGTCACGAAATCGGCAAAACTTAACGATGTTTGTTTCAGAAGTGCAGCAAGTACAAGAAAGTTTTCAACCATCCGAACTATCGCATTCGGCAATTAATTTGGACTGAATATTCGTGTGGACTACTTGCTTGATGTTGTCGGTGTTTGAGACCCGTGGTTACAGGTCAGTTCACCGACTAGGTCTTGTGTCTACAGGTATGATGCGCAAGTAGTATTTCACTTCTCTTCAACAATAAGAATTTAAAAAGATGAAAAAAAAAAAATTCTCAGGCCAGCCGCCATGGCGAATTTTTTTTTTTTTTTTTTTTTTGCGCATGCGTGGAGGAAGGGTAATGGCGGATTGAAAAATTGAGTATCAGAAAACATCGAAATTGAAGTTTTTACGCGATAATAGAGAGTGACATTCCATCAAAACCATTTTAGGATCTGTATGAAGGACTAATTATTGAAGTTTCTCTCAATGTTTCACACGTGCCGATAGAAATAAGACAGCATCGAGTGTTGATAAGGACAAGCCTTCAACGCCAATTTGGCCCGGCCCAAGACAAGAAGAAGAAACCATCAGGTATCAGGTATGGGCCCTAAGCCTCGCGGTTTATTATGGGCTCCCTCACTTGCTTCCAGTCGTTGGCAAATGTGGTCTATTTTGTGCACCAATGTGTGCTTGAAAAAAATTTGTCTATTTTGTCTTTGAAATCATCCAAACTGGTACTCGGGACTAGATTATCGCTAAGCCTATTCCAGTCTTGAAAGACTCTTCTAGAGAAATGATACTTTCTGCAATCTTTTATTCCATTTAATTTTTTTAACTTTAAGGTGCGACCACGTGTGCTATTTCATTTATTAAAGGTCACTAATTCATTTATGTCAATATTGTCCTTTCCCTTGATAAGTCTGTACATCTGAATCAGGTCCCCTCTTCTTCGTCGGTAGCTTAGTGAAAACAATTTCAAATGTTTCAGTCTGTCTTCGTATGTTAAGTCCTTTATGTGTGACACTAGCTTTGTCGCTCTTCTCTGCACTGCCTCTAGGGTTGTTATATGTTTCTTTAACCATGGTGCCCATCAGACGACAGTCAGGTTGATACCCCAGCCTCGGCTGTGGGAGGAAAATCCTCTGAAGGAGCAGGTACCAATGCCACAAACGCTAACGATGACACAAAATTCCCATGTGGAAGATGCAGTCAACCCTGTACAGAGAAGGCTCAACAGTGCGAGCTCTGTGACATATGGTATCACACAAAATGCGAAAACATTGATGATGTCACATATCGACTGCTGAAAAAGGATGGCAAAAAGAAATACGCAGTATTGCACTACTACTGCTCCAAATCCTGCAATAATGTAGCAGCCAAGTTCCTGAGTGGAATGGTGAAACTGACAGAGGACATGGAAAAACTGAATATCAAAGTGGCTGGAATCGACAGAAAAATTGAAGATGTGATCAAAGGACATTTCACTGATCACGTGATTGAGATAGTGAAGGGATCACCAAGGAGCAAACTGAAGTAAAACTTCAAGAAAATCTGGACATTTTCGAAACCAGGATGGATGTGAAGGCTAGAGAACACATGGTAAACATGCTCAAAGAAAAGTCCAAGGAACAGATGAATGAAATAAAGACCAGGTCAAGAGACAGACCAATGTGGTTATCTTCAGGCTATCGGAAGACAAAACAAAAACAGCCCAGGAAAGGAAAACAGCTGATCAGGACAGAATTCAGCAGCTTCTCACAGAAATCAAATGCGAGCACAAACCCCTGGACGTGAGGCCCTTGGAAACATGCGAACTGATGACAAAGGACAGAAAAACTGCCCAGTCAGACTGTTTTCCTCAGAAGCTGCCAGAGATGAAGCGATTGCAGCATACCATAATAGAAGAAAGGAGATCAGAAAACCAAAGTAGGAGGAATCAGAGGAAGAAGACCTGTGGTGTACAAAGTTGGCTATGCGGAAAGATATGACTCCAAAGGAAAGAAAAGAAGAAGATGCACTTTTCCAGGAACTACGCCTGAAGAGAGACAAAGCCCAAAGATCGGGGGACGACAGGGTTCACTGGATTCTGAAGAAAGGAAAAGTAGTGAACATGGGGAAGCATCCGGCAAAAGAGCCCGGCGAATCGTGGAACTGAAGAGACCAAATAGCAAGACCGTAAGTAATGTAAATAGATCTACTTCAAAGTACAAGACTACCCGAAGTTTTTCTGGTCGTTTTTGTAGTCGTTCTGTTTCTACATCAAAGACTGTAAATAAGTTTGCAAATTGCACTTGTTTTTATACTAATGCGGACCAGCTGATGAACAAAAGGAACGAGCTAAAGGCAGCAGTCGACCTCTACAAGCCTGATATCATTGGGATAACAGAAATAAAGTGGAAAACACGAAGTTGCTCGATTGAGGAGTGCGAGATTGCTTTGAAAGACTACAAACTGTTTCACAACTTACATGAAGAGGGGAGAGGCATGGCACTGTATGTATGGAAGGAACTGAAACCATCCCTCTGCAATAAACTGAAATGGGATTTCTCCGAGCACATATTTGTGGAATGCCAAGTAGAGGAAGGGGACTCGCTCCTCACAGGCTTACTATACAGGAGTCCCAAGTACCACGAAGGCAAACACCGAGAAACTCAATGGGCTTACATTTTTCTTATATGATGGGGGACCTAAACTTCCCAGACGTTGATTGGCACATGGAGAAAGTTACAGGCAAAGGTGGACCGGAACATACCAGTTTCCTGAAGACAATAAAAGATGCATTCTTAATCTAGCACCAAAAGACACCAACCCGCTACAGGGAAGGACAGAAAGCCAACGTACTTGACCTGGTTCTCACGAACAGAGAAGACATGATCAACGAGATCAGAGCAGAGGCAGGACTTGGGAAAAGCGATCACTTCTCACTTGTCATCAGTCTCTCATGCTCATGCGGGAGCCCACCGAAAGAGACAAGATTCAACTACAGGAAAACTAATGTTGATGTACTGAAGGAGGAACTGGAAAAAATCGACTGGACAGAGGAACTGAGGGACTTACAACCAGATGCAGCATGGGAAAACATAAAAGATCACATTAACGCTGCCATCACAAAATCAGCTCCGAAGACCAGAACCAACGGTAGAAGAGGAAAGAAATGGATGGATCAGGGTACGCTGACGTTAGTCAGAAAGAAGCACAAACTCTTCAGAAAATGGCAGACCACAGGAGATTGAAAGGGTTATGAAAGAGATGGAAAGGATTATGAAGGAAAGGATTATGAAGCATACAAAAATGGAAAGGATTATGAAGCATACAAAAAGCGAGCAATCAGGCAAGGAAGGCCTGCAGAAAGGCGCAGAGAAAGCTGGAAGCACAGGCGGCAGCAGAAGCGAAAAACAACCCAAAAGCATTCTGGAACTATGTCAAAGGAAAAACCAAAACAAGGGCTGGAATAGGGGACCTCAAGAAAGACGATGGTTCTAAGACGAAGACAGATAGTGAAAAGGCAGAAATGCTGAATCAATTTTTCAAGAGTGTTTTTACGGCTGAGGATACAGGCCCGCTCCCAGACCCACCAGACTACAGTTTCACAGAAGCTTTGGAAGATTTTGAAGTCACTGAGGAGGTTGTATGAAAGCACCTGACCAACCTACATACAGGCAAGGAAGCAGGGCCCGATGGATTGCCACCATTGATGCTCGCCAAAGCAGCTGACCAGTGGCGAAGCCTCTGGCCCATCTCTTCAGACTGACACTGGACAATGGAACTATCCCAGAGGACTGGAGGAAAGCCTATGTTACACCCATATTCAAGAAGGGGAGCAGAATGGTGCCCAGCAACTACAGACCTGTTAGTTTAACGTGCATAACCTGCAAGGCCATGGAGAAGATCGTGCGCGATCACGTCATGGAACACCTGCTGAAGAACTCCTTGATCGCTGAAAAACAACATGGCTTTGTACCTGGACGATCCTGCATTACCCAACTGCTGGAAGTGATGGATATCTGGACCAACATTGTAGACGATGGCAGCAGCGTGGATGTGGTATGCACCGACTTTCAGAAGGCATTCGACACAGTGCCCCATCGTAGACTCCTGTTAAAAGGTTGCGGCCCATGGTATCGCGGGGAAAGTGTGGGTTGGATCAAGGACTTTCTGGCCAACAGGAAGCAGCGTGTTATTGTGAATGGCACGCAGTCACAGGAAGCAGCGTGTTATTGTGAATGGCACGTAGTCACAGGAAGCAGCGTGTTATTGTGAATGGCACGTAGTCGCAGGAAGCAGCGTGTTGTTGTGAATGGCACGCAGTCACAGGAAGCAGCGTGTTATTGTGAATGGCATGTAGTCGCAGGAAGCCAGCATGAGCAGTGGCATCCCCCAGGGGAGTGTGCTTGGGCCGATCTTGTTCGTTATCTTCATCAATGACCTCCCAGTCAGAGTAAAGAGCACTGTGAAAATGTTTGCGGACGACACCAAAGTGTTCAACAGAAGTGACACAGAGACAGGACCAAAAGATCTTCAGGATGACCTTGACCTACTTCAGCACTGGTCTGACACGTGGCTGCTCGAGTTCCATTCGCAGAAGTGCAGCGTAATGAAACTCGGGGGGGCAGAAGTCAGAGGCAACATACTACATGACGGGCAAAAATGAAGAGGGCAACAGTACAAGGGTGACACTGAAAGAGACGGTAAGCGAAAAGGACCTGGGAGTGCTCATTGACAACAAACTGAGTTTTAAAGAGCATGTTGCACAGTCGACAGCTAAAGCAAACAGAATGGTTGGGCTTATAAGGCGATCGTTTGATTTTCTGACTGAGACAATGTTCATTCAGCTGTACAAAAGCCTCGTCCGACCATTATTGGAATATGGCCACTGTGTCTGGCAACCGTTTCATAAAACGCTATGCAGTGACATTGAAGATGTTCAGAGGCGAGCAACAAAACTCCTAAGTTCACTGAAAGAGAAGCCTTACCCTGAGAGACTGAGATTGTTGGGGCTACCAAGTTTGGAACACCGGAGGCTGAGAGGGGACGTGATAGAGGTATTTAAATACCTCCACGGTCACTACGATGTACAGAGGCCAGCATTCCAGCCGTCACTAAGTAGAAACCTCAGAGGCAACACCATGAAGCTCCAGAAAAAACGCGTTCGCCTTGATGTCAGAGGGAACTACTTTTTAATCAGAGTGGTGACACAGTGGAACAGTCTCCCAGACTCGGTGGTCCTGGCACCATCTGTCAACGCCTTCAAGAGCTGTCTAGATAAACATTGGAGGGACCTACCTGGTCTGCACAACCCGTCTTGCCAGACCAACTGATTTGGTTCACCCACGCTCGCCACGCATGCAACCAAGTCGGTGACAGTTTTTTAGAACGCGAACAGGCCTCGGGGGAGGCCAAAATCGTCGATCCAGTCAAGTCAAGTCAGGTCAAGAATTCAACTATGTCTGATATTGCTTGCACAGCTCACAATGTCGGAGACTGGGATTCGTTCACCGCAGCTTTTTGATTCGCACACCGCAGCTTTTTTTATTCAACCTGAAGATAACGAGGACACTTGAATCGACGTGTGTGCTGTGTTTTTGACTATTTTGCTACCTTGGATACCCCCGCAATAGCTTGTGTGTCGTGACCTATTTAGTGCATGCTGTTGATACCTAGTCAGCAAGGAACTTTTCTGCACAAGCAAAACTCGTCTCCCCCCCTCCGGCTGTCCTCGAAGTGGAGTACGATATACTGAAAACCCTGCCTTACAGCACAACCCAGCACATGATACACTGCCACACACGATCCTAGAGGTGAGTGTGTTTTACTTTTTGTAGCATACAGAAATAACAACCACGGCTGATAAGAAGCGTACCGTGTCCGAGACTAGTACAAAGGCTCGCAAAGGATTAAGTACAGGGGATGACCGCACTCATGCCAACCAGAACAACAACTGTGGCCACTGCGCAATTCCAGTCGGTGCCCGAGACAAGGCACTCCAGTGCGAGATATGTGATTTGTGGTTCCACATTGCCTGTGTCGACGTTGATGACACAACTTACAAGGCCATTAAGAAAGATGGTGAAAGGCCCACCCTGCAGCTGCACTGGTACTGTGGTCAATCCTGTAACCGAGTTATCCACAAGTTTCTCAGTGGTATGGAAGATCTGAGGACAGATGTTGCCGAACTCTCAAAGAATTTGGAAGCCGTCGCCACCACCGTGACCAGATGTCAGAAGGTGACCTCCCCCAGAAAATGGTTAAGAAAATTAAAGTCATTACAGATGAAGCCATCAAGAACATCACGGATCACACAGCAGGCAGCAGTACAGGCGGTCCCATGGAGACTCAAATCGCTGACATTGTGGAGAGCAAGACAGCAGAAAAGGTAGCTGAAATGGAGGACAGGAACCGAAGAAAGACTAACCTAATTATCTTTAAAATCAAAGAAAGTACCGCCACTGAATCAGGGGATAGGAAGGCAGAAGACACAGAGACAGCAAAGAAAATACTGAAGGATCTGAATATCCCTTATCAACCAATGGACATCAGAAGACTGGGGAAGCTAAAGGAGAAGGATAATGAAGGTCCCCCGAGACCAGTGAGACTAACCTTTGCCTCTATGACACAGAGAGACGAGACTGTGCGTGCCTACCATAAGAAGAGGAAAGAACAAGAAACCAACAAGGATGCTGCTGCAGCTCCCACCACTGACATCAGCATGAGAAAGGATTTGACCCCTGCAGAACGCAAGGAAGAGACAGCACTCTATAAAGAGCTTCAAGAGAAGAGGACTCAGGCGTCGGGGGACGACAAAGCGAAGTGGGTGAGGCGCAACAAGCGCGTGGTCTTCCTTGGGAAACCGCCAGATCAGGCGGCCAAGGGAGGTTCGGGATAAAGGAACTCTCAATCCCCACTGCACATAGTTTTAAAACTTCTTCATCTTCATCATCTTCGTCAGCTTTTGAACGTTCGTCCAACCACCAGAAAAACACGGCCAATGCTTCCTTGAAATCATGTACATGCCTCTACAGCAACGTAGATTCCTTACTCAACAAGAGGAGTGAGCTAGAAGCCCATATCAGCATTTACAAACCATCAGTAATTGGGATCACTGAAGTTAAACCGAAGAACGTAAGATATGCAGTACAGGAGTGCGAGGTAGCTATGGATGGTTACATTTTTCACAACCTCACAGACAAGCGAGGAAGTGGAATGTGCTTATATGTAGACAGCAACCTAAAAGCTTCCCAAATAGGTGTTGGAGACAATGACTTTGAAGAGCACATACTAGTCGAATGCCATCTAGATGGGTCAGATAAACTACTGCTTGGATTAATCTACAGAAGCCCCAACTCCCCTCCAGAAAATACTGCAAAACTTAACAAACTGATCAAGCATCTAGGGAAACAGAAACAGTACTCCCATATCCTTGTGATGGGTGACTTTAACCACCCAGAAATTGACTGGCAAAATGAGAGACATGCAACTGTAGGAAGGAACACCGAGCGCAGAAATTCCTTAAAGCCAGCAAAGATGTATATCTCATCCAGCACCAGAAGGAGCCAACAAGAATCAGACAGGGACAAAACCCCAGCCTCAATGACTTAGTCTTCACCAACAGAGAGGAGATGATAGACAGTATCACAACACAAGCTGGACTTGGAAAAAGCGACCATGTGACCCTCATCATCATCTTCTCATGCTCATACGCAAGGAGAGAATCGGCAGGGAAGAAGACAAAGTTTGAAGAGGGAAATTATGCTGGAATAAATTCGGACCTCGCAGAAGTAGACTGGGATGAATTACTCTCCAACAAATCGGTCTAAGAAACTTGGAAAACCTTTAAGGGAGAGATCCAGAAAGCAGTAGAGAAGCACATCCTGACAGTGATGACATCTGGAAGAACAATCAAGAAGTGGATGGACCCGAAAACACTGGACTCTGTTCGAAACAAGCACAGACTCCACTGGAAATGGAGAGAATCGCAAAACCCTCGGGAAGAACTAGAATACCGACGCGCAAATAACCAAGCCAGAAGAGCGTGCCGTAAAGCGAAGAGAAGTAGAGAGAAAAATGTAGCAGCCAGCTCAAAGAAAAACACAAAAGTCTTCTGGTCATACGTCAAGTCAAAAACCAAATGCAGGTCAGGCATAGCAGATCTGAGGAAAGCAGGTGGAAGTAAAACAACAACCGACAAAGAAAAAACAGAAGTACTGAATGACTTTTTTCACAGCATCTTTACCCATGAAAAAGTGGATAACCTACCATCACCTCCAGAGTACAGCAATAAGGAAACACTTCAACAGGTGAACATCACTGAAGCGGATGTAAAAAAGGCACTTCAAAACCCGAAAACAAACAAGGCACCCGGACCTGACGGAATACACCCCATGGTGTTGGCCAAGGCTGCAGACTCACTAGCACGTCCAATAGCACACCTGTTCCGTCTCACTTTGGACCATAGGGAAATACCAACTGACTGGAAAGAAGCCACAGTCACCCCTATTTACAAGGGGAAAGGAAGCCGACAGCAACCGGGCAACTATCGCCCTGTCAGCCTAACCTGCATCCTGTGCAAAGTAATGGAGACACTTCTGAGGGAACAAATAATGAATCACCTACAATGCAATGAGCTACTACGTAAGGAGCAACATGGGTTCGTCCAGGGGAAATCGTGTGACAAATCTACTGGAAGCTCTCGACAACTGGACCAGACTCATCAACTCCGGCAGCAGCATTGATGTTGTGAATATGGACTTCCAAAAAGCCTTCAACACCGTACCGCACCGTCGTCTGCTGAGCAAAGTCGAAGCCCATGGAATAAAAGGTCCAATACTCAACTGGATAACAGCCTTCCTTGGTGATCGAAAGCAACGAGTCAGAATCAATGGAACTTTCTCTGAAGAGGCTGCAGTCACAAGCGGTATCCCTCAAGGTAGCGTGTTAGGACCAATCCTGTTTGTCATCTACATTAATGATCTGCAGAAACATGTACAAAACACTGTCAGATTATTTGCAGATGACAAAGTTATATGCCGCAAGCAGTGACCAAGAATCAACTGCATCACTCCAGCAGGACCTAGATAGCCTTCAGAAATGGTCGGATGATTGGCTTCTGAGATTCCACCCACAGAAATGCAAAGTGATGAAAATTGGCACACGGAAATCAGAAGCAATATACCATATGAAGTACACAGATGCTGAAACCGGAACCAGCAGAGAAATATCCCTGGCAGAAAGTGAGGTAGAAGTGGATCTCGGTGTTCATGTGGATAACGACCTCAAATTTAAGCAACACGTTGCCAACGTCACATCAAGAGCAAACAGTGTAATTGGCATCATCCGCAGAACCTTCGAGTTTTTGGACTGCAAGCTCTTATCCAGCTATACAAGACATTAGCAAGGCCTGTCCTGAAGTATGGACAAATTGTGTGGCACCCTCGACATAAAACACTCTGCAAAGAACTAGAGGATGTGCAGCGCCGAGCCACAAAGTTGATCTCCTCAATCAGAGAACTGCCATATTCAGCAAGACTAGAGCGACTTGGCCTGCCCAGCCTGGAGCACCGACGTCTCAGAGGGGATATGATTGACACCTTTAAATACGTCCATAGAATCTACAAGACCGAAAAACCGAGCTTGAAACTCCCGAGGATGTAGGTACAAGAGGAAATGTGATGAAACTGTCCATGCACCACACCCACTGCGATACCAGGAAACATTTCTTCAGTGAAAGAATCGTCAAAACATGGAACAGTCTCCCGGATGAAGTGGTCCTGGCACCTTCTGTAGAAGCTTTCAAGAGTAGGCTGGATGCTTGCTGGAGGAAGAAACCCGACCAGTACAATCCGTCTTGCCAATAAACCATGCATGCAAAGTTACTAGTATACTAGCCGTATAACGCACACGGATCGATGAACAGGACTTCATAGAAGACCTCATACATCGTATAGTTCAAGTTCAAGTTAAAGTTCAAGTTGATTAGCGTCGCGGACTCCTGCCTGGGAGGTCGTAGGTTCGATTCGCATCAGAGGAGCCATTTGTGATTTTCGTGGCCCCGCTGGCTCCGACCCAGAGTTGAGTTCGCTGCGGGCTCATTTTGAAAGACTGGGACCACACAGTCGAATTACATCCACAAAGTGGATGCTTATTTGAGAGTGTTTCTCAAATTTGGACTGAATATAAACGGCAAAAGAAACAAACTGCAGCGTTACTGGAACACGACAAAAAAGCAGAAGAGCACACAAAACAAAGTGTGAAGTAACGCAGTTTTAATGCACGACACAAAACAGGACAAGAAATTTTCGGCAATATGCCTTCCTCAGCGACAAAAAAATACAGACATAAACATGCACAATACTCCCCTTGTGAGCTTCACAAGGGGAGTATTGTGCATGTTTATGTCTGTATTTTTTTGTCGCTGAGGAAGGCATATTGCCGAAAATTTCTTGTCCTGTTTTGTGTCGTGCATTAAAACTGCGTTACTTCACACTTTGTTTTGTGTGCTCTTCTGCTTTTTTGTCTTGGACTGAATATAGTTGTGAAGTAAATCGTTTTATTCAACATTAGAAGGTAAAGGTTAGGTTTCGAGCCATTGATGTCACACGCAATGATTTATGGGATTGCCTGCCATGTTGGGGAGCATGAAGTAAGACAGCGAGTGATAAACACTTACTTACTTGATAGTTGATGTTGTCGGTGTTTGAGACCCGTGGTTACAGGTCAGTTCACCGATCGATGTGTTGTCTCTGTCAACAGCTGCTTGCACTTGCAAGATCTATTGATAGCAGGTCGGGTTATACAGTGCTGGGTGGTTGGCCCAGTGGGCGTCGTCTGTTTTTAAATGCGGTCATGCTGGGTGGGGACATAACTGATTCTGGTAGGCTGTTCCAAGCCAACACCACTCTCCCAGAAAAGAATGAATTCCAAACTTCTAGGCGGGACCTATGCTTAACAAGCTTCCTGCTGTGGCCTCTGGTGTTGCATCTGTCATGCAGCTCAAAGTTGGGCTGGCTTGTGTCGTATATATGCCAGTAATGTATTTGTAGAGGTTGATCATGTCTCCCCTGCATCTGCGGTATTCCAGGCTGGGCAGCTTGAGGATTGACAGGTGTTCTGGGTATGGTTTGTCCTTCAGTTTGCCAGTGAGTTTTGTGGTTCTGCGTTGAGTGTCTTCTATCTCTTGTGGGAGGGTGAGACACTGTTGTGTTATCGGCTGTCATAGCTGTTCTCACACATACAAGGGTGCAAAACGAGAACATGGATTGCAATTTTTAGAATTCTGAGGGTGAAATGCCGTTGCAGAAAATTAATGGAAGGACTGACAACACGGAGAAAAAGAGCGTGGATTGCCGCGATCAGGCATATGAACATAACGTTTGAGCACAGTGGAGAAGGCGCTCGAGTCTGTTCCGAACATTTTCATGGATGCAATTAGATACCCCTCAATTCTGTATGCATCATGCATTAAGATTTTAAGTGGATGGAAGGGGCACAGAAGTTTAAAAATTCCCAAAATGAATGTGTGTGTGTGTGTGTGTGTGTGTGTGTGTGTGTGTGTGTGTGTGTGTGTGTGAGCATGTGTTCAAGTCCAACTTTCTTACTATGGGAGACTCTCAGTCACTGATTCAGCTTGTCAGTATGGTTCTTCCTTTAGCCAAGATTGTCATTAGTGTAACAAACATAGAGAGATCAAATCGGAATGACTGACATGAGAATCCTCATATACTGTCGATGAAAGTGGTACAGGAAAGTAATGAGGCAGGAAAACTTTTGAAACTGATCATTTCACATATTAAAAAAGTTCAGAGCGAGTATTTCCTGAAAGTAAATCTTTGGAAAGAGTGGGATAGAACTGACTCCACAATTTCCGTATTTAATATAGTAATAATTAGTCAGCTGATCTGTAATCTTGGTTTAAATACCACACACACACACACACACACACACACACACACACACACACACACACACACACACACACATACACTGCTTGGAACACAAACTGACACACAACTATGCAAAACAACTCAGAAAATGTACAGAAGCTACTTTTATTCAAAATTTTTGTCCCATGCTTTTTTTAATCTCCATTTTGGATTAAAATATATGAAAAGTCAAAGGAATCAATAGCATGCACACATTATGTACACACAAAGCTAGCATTGAAAGGACACTTGTAGAATCATAATTTGAATAAAACGATGTATCCAAGTATTTTCCTAAACAATCTGAAACATCAAATTCACACACACGTGACAGTTTGACTAAAAAACAAGATTTAGAAAGAGTGGGTTAGTTACCACCAAGGACATGGACAAAGTGCAGGACAAGACACAATGCATTTCAACCTCTTGGGTCTTCTTCAGGTAAAAAAAAACAAGTTTGCTATTACTAATATAAGGGATATTTGGCCATCTGGCCATAGCACAATTTTTCAAGATGATTTTTTTTTTCTCCAGTTATATCTTCAGTTTCTATCTGTTCCCTTTGAGGGCACAAAGATGAAGCAGAAGACTGGTAAAATAGAAATATTACTTTAAGATGATCTTTTCTCCATGTATATCTTCAGCTTGTATCTGTTGCCTTTGAGGGCACAAAGATGAAGCAAAAGACTGGTAAAATAGAAATATTTCAAAATGACTTTCTCTCCATATCTTCAATTTGTATTTCTTGCCTTGAGGGCACAAAGATGAAGCAAAAGACTGGTAAAATAGAAATATTTCAAAATTACCTTTGTCTCCATGTATATCTTCAGTTTGTATCTGTCCCCTTTGAGGAAACAAAGATGAAACAGAAGACTATTAAAAACAGAAATATTTCAAGATGACTTTTTCTCCATGTATGTCCTCAGCTTGTATCTGTTCCCTATGAGGGCACAAAGATGAAGCAGAAGACTGTTAAATTTGAAATGTTTTAAGATGACATTTTCCTCCCTGTCACTGGCATACATTACTGATCATATTTGGGCACAAAATCAGTGTCAGTGGGTTTTCCATGAAAATTGTCTGTCTTCCTCCAGTATTATTTTACAAGTGAAGAGTTTGTAAAACAAACAAACAAACAAAAAAAAGAAAAAAACTTTTCATTTATGATCTGTGTGGTATTGTATTCCTCTGAGTTTCAAAACAAATTGATTCTAAAGTCAGCTATTGTGTGCACTATTAATATTCTACTATGTGTGATGTGATTCAAGAGCACTTGTTTTCCAGCAGTGCACACATGCTGATTTATGTACACATGCATGAGAGTTGTTCTCCAGTACTCGTGACCAAATGTGGGAAAATGACAAAAAAATTATGCATCAGGCTTGGAGTATTCTGATACCTGTGTGGTAGTTTTATGTATTTTCACATTTTGAAAGGAAAATATCAGTATCAGCAATGGTGTTTCTGAAAAAAAAGATTTGAATGGAGGGGTGCTGTCAGCTGTGTGATGTGTGCATCGCTGGGACATCACTATATAACTATATAATAAATTTTGCTCCCATAAGAAAACCTAACACAGAGTAACTTTTATTCAAGACTGACACAGCCTTTTAAACTTGAATAAAGTCAGACAAATACATACATAGACGAACAGTCTAATAGTGGGGGAAAAAACAAGCGCAGGCCAACAACTCAACTGTCTTCATAGTAATGACTTGGAAAAGATTTCGACTTTCGAGGCCTTTCGTCCGCCGGATCAGAACTCATCAGGGAGACACGGCTGGTTGTGTCTGTGCTCCTGGCGTCAAATAGAGACACACCACAGTCCATAATACTGTGGTGTTCTCACCACCAAGGGTGCAAAAAAGAATCCAATAGCACCCCCAAAGCAGCCAGTGAAGGGTAGTAAATGAAACCAAATGAAAGTGTGGGGAGGAAAAAAGTCGCGGAAAATCTAAAGACATTATGCAAATAGTATAAAATGTAGGGGGCAATCTTTGAGCCTACGCTTGATCCAGCGGACGAAAGGCCTCGGAGCAGGCAATACAAACATATCTGCCTTCAAAAGGGATTGCGATGGTTCCCTTATGCAGCTAGTGAAGAGTTTTCATATCTGTAATATATTTTCTTTATTTCATGTTCCCAGTTTCTCCATCTTCCAACTCCCCCTCCCCCCCCCCCCCCCCCCCCCCCCTCTCCTTCTCAAGTCAAAATCTTTTCCAAGTCATTACTATGAAGACAGTTGAGTTGTTGGCCTGCGCTTGTTTTTTCCCCCACTATTAGATTGTTCATCTATGTATGTATTTGTCTGACTTTATTCAAGTTTAAAAGGCTGTGTCAGTCTTGAATAAAAGTTACTCTGTGTTAGGTTTTCTTATGGGAGCGAAAGTTACACCACTTGTTTACTGTTTGTTTACTGTTCCCTGCCTCATTTCATTTCCAATTTTATATAATAAATATTATAGTTTAATTCAAGTCAGTTTTTGTTACATCTTAACATGTTGAAAGAAAACATATACATTTAAAAAATGATAATTTGGAATAAAGAAAAACTATTTTTAGCAACATAAAACCTGGGACACTACAGCATACGTAACAGTCATCAGAGAAGTTTTTTATGTCACTAGCCCACAACCAACCATCAACTTTATTAAATTACAAATATATGCAGTAATAATATTTATAAGATACCAGTAGTTGCAATCCTGACGGATCAGTCTTTTTAGTGAAATACCATTATTTCCAAAAAAGTGTTACAGTGTTTCGTGGGACAACATTGGCAGAAGAGAGGCGAAAAGACTCAACAAAAACAGGAACAGAACACTCATAACACAAAAAGTGTTTGTGTTGGCTATTTAATAAAGCAAGATAAAAGAAACAATATGTTTGAAAAATTTTTAACAATTCTGATGGTTTTAGAGATGAGGCACAGATGAGCATGTGATAAGACAAATGTTTTCATCAAAGAATAAAATGAGAAACTGTGTATCACACACACACACACACACACACACACACACACACACACACACAAATACCACAGAGAAACTGATATAAAAAGAAAAAAACAAAGGACACAATACGAAAAAGCATGCACAAAAAATGAATGAGGATTGTCAGTCTTGTTTGAAGTGTCTATATGGTCGCATGTGTCACTGTTGGCGCCTCCACAAATGTGATGTCCTCATGAGGCACCCAGTATATTCCATCGTTTGCTGGGAACACATTATGGTCGTTTGCAGGGAACACATTATGGTGGTTCATCATGGCTTTGAGGAACTTGACTTGGATTTCAAGTTCATCTGATTCCAAGACCTGCAATCATTACAAATGAACAAATGTCAACAAATAGAAAATAAAAAGTTAAAACTCTAATAATAGTGATTTAAACAGATATTTCTATGTAGATCTTACTGAGTTTTAATAGATTGGACACAAAGCTTCTCTAGAAACACCTCTTACCAAAATGGGTAAACAGTATTAACTGATCAAGTCGTCCCATGTTTCACACCTGATGCTTTGGCCTGAAACTTACACATTACCAACTCAAAGACAGACATATCAAATTATATCAAAATTATGAGAAGTGCATTTAAAACTAGTACCACACATGAGTATTGGTTCTGTCTGAAGAGTAATGCTATCAATTGCAAATACATATGTGATTCATAGGACTTATTGTCCCATGAATCACACAGAACTACAAAATCAATTGTCTTTGATTAAAAATCCTTTTTTTTTTTCTCAAATACTAGATTATATTAATAGAATGATCAAACTATAATGAGTTATTTGAAGTGCACATTCACTGATGAAATATTGCTAACAATCGTGAGTAATCATTAAGAATTGCAGGATTTGTGTTTCGTTTGCGTCATGGGGACATCGGCCAAGTTGAAAAAAGCCACGCTTCAAAGATTCAGAATGGTTTGCCAGCGTGATTGATGAGTATTACTATTTCAAACTGTAACAAAACAATATAACAAACGGTGAAGAATATAAAAGAACTTACCTCAGGCACGGATGACCATTCGGAAAGAAGTACTTCCAAGATTTCTTTGCGGAGTTGACTTGGGCCTCACATGTGTCTCGTGTGATTCACGGGAAACGGAAAGGGACATTACGACTTTAGGGTGCAATTTCTCACTTCCTGTACAGTTCTCTGCGTACTACGTCACTGATTATGTTTACACACTTTACTCCCCGACCGGCCACGGTAACTCGAAACGCTTTCGTTCGTTCAAAATTCAAATACGAAGTTTCGGCATTATGTGTGATTCATTTGGGACAGCATGAAAAGATTTTTCTTTTTTTTCAAATGAAATAAGTATTTTGATGTAATTTGTTATGTATTTGCCTTTGTAAACTGTTAGTTGCAAATAGTGCTGGAAAAAACATTGTGGCAATGTCGAGTGACGAACTTTTGTTGAGCGATTTTTTGGTGGACTTGGGACATCACGCGTATCACACATAACGCTAAGTTTGGCATTCTCAAATAGACACTTTTTGTTAAAACACTTTACTTTAAGTTTCATGCATTGATTTTATGATACTCAAACACAATTTCTGTGAAATACAAACTGCCCTCAGCACGTCTGGAAGGCTCCACACGAATTCAAAGTAGGTAGGTGTCAGCGTTCCCATTTTAAGTCGCCATTTTGTTGGCTCTCTAGCATTTGTTTTTCTTTTTTATTGTATAGAAAAAGAAAATTGGCAAACCAAATTTTATGGACTTGATAGTATAGCCATTTTCCTCTGCAGTGCACTAAATTTTATGAAACTACCATTTCACAGCTTTTAATGGAAATCACTTAAATGACTGACCCCGTAATTGTCAACAGTACTGAAGAACAACTCATGAGCAGTATAATTAAAAGAAATTCCCACAATAACAATGATTTAAAAGAGGAAAAATATACTGCAAAGGTAACACAGCTGTACTGTATGCAACACAACACATGATTTTGCTGTTACACACTTCAAAGAAAATGATCACTGCAAAAGTTGGAAAAAAAAAAAAAAAACCCAACAAAATAGATTGTGATATAAGAACAATTTTTTTCCCGGCAGTGTTACTCATATGTATCCGAGTTGTATGCATGAACAGTGCGGTTGAAAAAAGTATCACCATTATTAACAAAGACTGGTTTACAAGAGAAAAAATTTCCTGAAAAAAACTAAAAAGAGCTGTAATGACAATACATGATTTTGCTGTTACACGCATCAAGAGAGACATTAAATTTTCACACACAGTTTTCTGAAAACTACAGGGGGAACTGCATCAACCATTACACTTGAATGCATATATCCCAATGCTATATAATGCAAAAGGTATTATGATGAACATTCTTTGCAGTACCAAAAAAGGCAAATTTCAAGTGACAAGATGACTGCAAATGAAAAACTAGTAGAGGAAATATCTATGGTCATTGTGAATGTTAAATGTGTATCACACTTAGACTCCAACATAGATCTGTTTTAGAGTTCTTTTCCTTTTTTTTTTTTTTTTTTGGCTCAGTGATGGTGGCTTTGTGGCCTTTAAGGTAGTGTGCCAGCCAAGGAAGCGAAAAGTCCCCTGCGAACGCAGAGGAAAAGGAAGAAGTTCCTCAGTCTGGAAGAGAAATTATACTTTTTAACTGCTGAATGTTGATGCAGTTTTAATAAGAAAACATACATCTTCATGATCTAGATTTATCTTTTTAAACTCTTTAACAAAGGTGCAAAATATTGTTAGTTATCAGCTTGATCTACATAATGAAAAAAAGAACACATGAAATGATGCAAGACACATCAGACATGCACGCCAAAAAGAAAACACACACACACACACACACACACACACACACACACACACACACACACGCAGAACATGCTGAGAAAAAATCAAAGCTTGATCAAACTTGTTTATAAACTTTATCTCCTTTGCCTTTGATAATGAAATAAACAATGTATGAGCACACTCATAGCCCTACATCTACACAGCATAACCTAGTGCGGGGAGCAAAGGATGTGTGATGCATTGATTTGGTGCATACTCAGTGGATGTTTGTTGTTTTTGGGCTAGATCTTCACTGTCACCAAATCCATGTTGACTAGTATTAATACATTTAATTCATGCATTCCCTTATCAAGCATTTCACACGAATGCTGCTTTAAACAAATAACTGATAACCTGAATGACTGAATCATGATTCCCCCCCCCCCCCCCCCCCCCCATGTTTCTTTGCTGCTGTAATGTGAACCAACACACACACACACACACACACACACACACACACACACACCACTTTAAATAAATTACAAAATTGAAACAAAAAAAAACTATGCCTTTGAATCAAAGGGAAGATTCTCCAACTCTTGTACATCTCGTGAATTACTGCATTCAAATGTTGCATTCACTGGACACATTTTAACAGAGTTGACAGAGAAGACTTTGTAAAATCTACCTTTGCTTTGACAACCAAGTGTTCACAGTTGGGGGTGGGGGGGGGGGGGGGGGGGAGGTTCTAGACTTTCAATTCCTGCACCCAACCATCAGTAAACTGCATATGTGCGTCAGGGCTTTTGTAGCACTCGAACTGCTGCAAGGTGTATGTGCTTACACCACAGACAAGGTAACTCACGAGTCCAAGGAATTTCAGTGGTGGTATAAGATTGACATCCTTTGACCACTCTTTTCCCCTGGAATCATATGGATCAAATCCATTCAACCACTCGTATTTTTTGGGATAGCGAGATTTACACTCCCCATCTAACTTGTTGATGTACTTGACGTTCTCATTTGCTGCTGGCCGTCATTGAAAAATTGGCTCCCCAGCATGGAGGTTTCCGTTCGCTTCGGTAGAAACGTGACATCGCTCGAAGCCTGTAGGCAGTGGATCAAACAGACTGTCGCCATATTGAATTGTAGTTTGTTTTGCAAATGCCTTGGTGTATGCCTGTGGACTGGGCCTTGTGTAGGTATGATGCACTACTAGAATTTCACATCTGTTCAACAATTAAAAAAAAACACAAACAAAAAAACAAAAAAAAAACCCAGAATTTGCAGACCAGCCGCCATGGCAAAGTGGTTAACGTCGCAGACTCCCAGCTGGAGGTTGTAGGTTCGATTCCCATCGGACCACACACTCGAGTTTCATCCACTAAATGGATGCGTCTTTGAGAGTGTTTCTGAAATTTCCTGACCAACTGGAAGTGTCTGCATCGTTCGGGCCTGGCTAACATCAGGATATGTTACGAAAGTACGTGTAGAGTACAGTCCTGCCGTGCAGTCTCAGACAGGAATGGAAATCTAGCAGCATCTTCATCATCCTCATTCTCATCGATCAGCATTAAAAAAAAAAAAGTCCCAAATTCTGTGGCGTTTCCTGGGCAGCTTTTATGGCGACCTCAGTTACGATGTCCTCTCCATGTCTATGTAGTAGTAGTAGTAGGGACTGGCTTTTGGCCTCAGGCCTCGCAGCCTGTTTGTGTCCCCTCATTATTTAACTTCATTTAGGTCTGATTGCATGCCAGTCTCGTGAAATAACATTATATTCAATACACACTAAAGAAAAGATCTTTAAATTTAGGGTCTTCATCTAGGAGTTTTTTTTTAAGCTGTTATCTGGTGCATATTTGGTGTTAATAGGCAGCGCATTCCAAAAATTAGTAATTCTGAAAGTAAAGCAAAACTATTTTGTTTGTATACAGGGTTCGTACGCTGCTTGAAATTGCTGCATACTACACAGTACACTATGATGTGTGATATGCCAAAAAGATGAAAGTTTTGAATGAAATGGACAGATCAGCCACCATGGCATAGTAGTAGACAAGGCACAGCCCAGGCTGGGAGGTCACGGGTTCAGTTCCAATCAGAGCCACATTTGCATGATTTTTCTGTCCCAACTCACAGTTGAGTTTGCCAGGTGCTTTACTGGAAAGACTGGAACCACACACGCAAGTTCCATCGACTTAACTTTTTCAGTGCCAGCTCTCCCCAAGCTGTGAGCTCCCGATTTACAGTGGGGGTATTTCAAAGGATGTAACTTTTGAACCACTATATCAGTCATCACAAATACCTTGTCTTGATTTCATGACAAGACAAATCTATCACAAAATATTTGTGTTTTGCTTTCGGTTGACTTTACCAGTAACAACTGGGATCAGTTTCCAATGCTGGTCTTTCTAAACTGAAATATGACCATTTCTGTTTATTAAGCATTTGTCAAACATTTAGTTCATTTTCTAATTAAATTCACTGTGATCTTTGGGAAAAATAACACACACACACACACACACACACACACACACACACACACACACACACACACACACACACACACATACATACACACACGAGATAAAGGTGAGAGAGTGTCTAAAGTACATGTAAGCATCAATCAAAGCTGTGGACAGAAAGGATGGCTTGTAAATTAGGACTTCCTCTGTGTGTGTGTGTGTGTGTGTGTGTGTGTGTGTGTGACAATAGTAATGAGATTATTGGTGTAAATGTTGTCTTCCACTCTAATCTTTAATATTATTATTATTATTAATTTTATAATTCATACACTTTGGTCCTTTTAATTCTGTTGTTTATTCCCTTATTTTGATGTAGAGAAAATAAGTGAATCTGTAAAGAGGTATTGCTTTATTATGCATTGTCCGTGTAAAAGTTGCTTCCCTTACACCACCTTCTGTTAATTTTGAATGTTGTCCTGCCTGAAGAAGACCCAAATAGGTCAAAATGTGTTGTCTGTTCCATAATTTGTTTGTTCCTGTGTTTGGCAGCTCAGTAACTCTATTTTTGCTTTTATGTCACACCACAAAGTCCAAGTTTATGTAATTTTGGTCTTTTATCCGTGTTGCTTGAAGAAAATGGTTAAACATTCACTTTTAGTTTTATTGATTGTGTAATATTGTAAGTGTTGCATTTGCATCAGGTTTCTTTTTGTTTGGTAACTTTTTTTCCAGTAGTACTGCAGTCAGTTTCACGTCAGTCTTGTATTGTCAGCTTTGTCATGTGATGCATATTATTATTATTAATTTTTTTTTTAAACATTCATTTTGACATCAATTTGAAACTGTCGCAGAAATGCATTTTGATAAAGGGTGGAAACAATATTTAGAGTGAAAAGCAAACTAGGAAATAAAGCTGCAGGCTGCCTAACCAGTAAGAGCATACTCCAGAACCTAGTTTGGAAAGCAGAAAGTCATGTTTTCATCTTTTACATCTATTGCTCTAGGCATGTGCACTCCAAGCTGGACTTTTTATTTCACTATTTTATGGTTTCATTTTAAAAAATCCTGTCTTGTGCAAATGCCCTTGGTATGTTTGTGAAATGTCATTGACAAGTTTGCTTTGGGTCTTTAATTGATAGACAGTCAAGGTTCGTTGGTGTGTGTGTGTGTGTGTGTGTGTGTAGAAATGAAAGAAAAGCTGCACAAAAGTGAATTGAAGTAAGAAATTACAGTTATGTGAACAATTTAGCCAGACTACTGTAGATGACTAAACATAATCCTGTCTTGTTTTTTTTAATACACATGCACACACATACTCTCATGTGAACTCGTACTTACTTGCACACTCCAGGCATACACACTCACACACATGCATGCACACACACACACACACACACACACACACACACACACACAACACACACACACACACACACTCTATCCCTCTCTTTGTGTCTGTCTTTCTCTCTGCTCAAACCGACTTTCATTATGTCTCTCAGCTTTCTCTGTCTGTCTGCTGCCTTCTGCATTTTTTTTTTAGTTTGAATGTGTTTCCACTTAAAAGAAATGATTTTAGGGTGAAAAGAGGTAGCAGAGGATGAAAAATGTGCGATACCTAGCTGTTGTACTTTTACTTATCAGGAATGTTTTTGCGGTTATTTTTGATTCCAGGAACAGTAGTCATGGGAAAGGCCAGGCTGAGTGGGAAATTTCCCAGGAAAGATCGATTTATTCACAAACAAGTGAAGAAGCAAGTGGAAGAAGGAGTCGAGAAAGGTAAAGTTCCAGCAACAACAAGCAAACGAAGCAAAGCTAAAGCAACAACACAACAAAGTTGGAGGCTGGGGGTGGGAACTGAATTTAGTAGCTTTTTTCCCTGAAGATGTTGATTTGGCTGAGTGTGCTACACAGTTTTAAATCTGCCCAAATCTTTGATCTTTGATCTTTTTACACTTGTGCCTGTAAAGAAGACAGTTTCGTGCTGATTACTTACAGGTAACTCTTTTTACATACCCTTGTATGGTTTAAAAGGAGATGCCAGATGGTCCGATTTTAATATGCAAGTAAATGAAAATATGTAAAGTCATAATAGGATCAGGAACTGCCATTCTTATCATTGATACTTCAATTCATGATAGTTTGTTTGGAAATTCTGTTGGTAAGTATTGACATACCTCAGCGAATGAAGTGAAGCCACTGACCAATATTATTAGGGAAAGATAAATCACTTGGTGATGCCAATTTTAAGCATGGCTAAACATACATCAGCCCTGTCAAAATCTAAACAAGTTATTCAAAAAAAGAAAAATAAGTGCAAAACAAAGCATATTTAGTACACAATTTAAAAAGACACTAGTGAATGGTCATCAAATGTGTTGTCTTTGGAGGTCACAAATAACAGACAGCCCACCCCAACCCCGTCCCCATAGGTACACGAAACAATGCTCCCCTGATGGCTGTTAATAAGTGAATGGCATTGTGAGATGTGGAGTGAAAACAGTTCAGTGACACTGACAGAGCATAAGAGAGGGAGGGGGAAAAGAGAGGTGGATACCAATCCCCCTCACCCCAGCTATTGTTGTTTTGTTTATTATGTTTATGAAATTTAAGACCTCGTTATTTGCTAACCTAAATTTTTAGCTCCTGCAATTAGATTAGAAAAGTCGTAGGGTTTGTGTGGTAAAGCAGGTTTAGTTGGGTTATGCAAAATCAAAATATGTTATTGTTGTTGATGTTGTTTCATCTGTTGAGTTGAGTAATCTGATGGGTACATTGATACAATAACCCTTTTTTGCTTTTTCACCCTTGCACAGTTGCAGTACTTCGAGCAAGGGATTGGCTGCGAAAGACAGGAATGCTGGTCAGTGACAATTTGAGAACACCTGGAAAAACCGAGTCCAGCTCTGTACTGGAGAACTTAGGACCATTTGGTTCATGGAGGCACTACCCATATCTGGAGAACTTAGGACCATTGGGTCCATGGAGGCACTACATAGATGAAATGAGCGACAGAAACTCTTTAATAGCCACTGATTTGTCGACAAAGAAAGAAAAGGTAAGTGATAAGTCTGCTTTATATTGATGGGCTATCTCTGTTATAACTAACTAAGATACTGTTGTGAACAACAGTTAGGAGCTGTCCTTTTTACAAGTGTTACGGTGTTACCCCTTCCTAACAGATCTGAAAGACTCGTCTAACTCTGCACATCTTTCTTTTCACAGACTGAAATTGCTGTTGAACTGTATTTAGAATATTTCAGTGCATGATCACAGACTAATGTTGTTTGATTAAAGCTGGAGTTGCGTTTCAGTTTTACTGTGAAGTGCAGTAAATGTTGCCATCCTACAGTAACTGTATTTTGATCATGTATGACATATCCTCAGGAATGGGGGCCAACAGCAGCATTTTGGGTTTACAGAATTCTGTTAACATTGATAATTAATATATTTACAGAATCTTATGAATGCAAAATCCCAGATTCATCCTCATGGACTCTCAACACATTATTTGGGCTGTTGAACATTTCAGAGTCGGCGACAGCCTCTTCCATTCATGAGGATAGGCAAAGTATATTACATTCTTTTGTATTAGCTTATGGTTCAGGACCTACTTGTTTAATCACAGTGAATATCACAAGCTTGTGATGCCATGTTTACTGCTGCCATCAACTTTGAAAAGTGTTCGTCTCTTCATCTGGTCTTTAGGTTTAGAGAGCGGATCTCAAACGCCTTTTCTTACCAGAGTTTCCTGAGGATTTCATGTTATACACCATACAGATTGCGTATTTAATAAATGAGTTGTCTCCATGATACTGTACTCTTCTGAACTCTCTCTTCCATTAAAAGTTGATAGGACTGAGTATTCTTTTTTAGATGTTCATCAGATTCTAAGACTGTGGGCTGGTCCCTGTCAGTCGATGATTTTAATGAAGAATCATGCTTTCATTTTGGGGCTCCATGGATCTGCAAAAAATTGTGACCTGCACAAAATGTTCTGTTATATGAAAGGCATGACAAAAGTTGCAGGCCAGAAATTGATGACTTGGTTATATCCTGCCGTCCTGTAAAGACAGTTGAAACTGGAAGCCTGAACAGAACTTCTAGAGGAAATGCTAACGATGAAATAATCTATCTTTCATTAGCTGTATTTAACAAGATTGTGTTGAGGTCATTTATAGATTAGTTGGTCCTGTTAACTCATGAACCAGCGGGCATCCTTTCAGTTTTTAGAATCACGTTGAAGCTTTAATAACGCTTGTGAGTTCTCATTCTCTTTGCATATCCATTTATGTTATTTATTTGTATGAAAGAACTGCAAACCTAGAATCAACTGGCAAAGGCAGTAGACCACATGCACCAGTGTAAATGATATGAATTGTGTATCAGGGATTAAAATACTCTGCCTTTGGAATGATACTGCCTTTAGAAGCATATTCACCTCTATCCCCAAATTTTTGGCTGGAAAAAAAGTATTGAACATTAATCATGGAGGAAGGACTCTATTTCATATCATGATAAAATTAACTACTCTTAGTTGGTGACAATTGTAACTGTGTTAGAGTGTGCCTAAGCTGGTCTTAGTTAATATTAAAAATATTCATAGCTGAATTGTTTAATGAATAACTATCTAGCAAGGTCAGTACATTTTGATTGAAGAGGTCTTGACAAGTTGAAACGGGTGTGGATGGGGGTGGCTGTGTTTTATGACATATGTGATTGTTTTCCACACTGAGAAATGCCTGCTACAGTCTAGAATGCACTGTGAAGGCTTCTTTTATGAGAAAAAAGATATTCCCTTCTTGGTAACTGAAAATGATGTATATAAGGCTCAAGACTGCAGGTTTCAGGCGTTTTTACTAAATTTTCTTTGTACCTACTTGTACCAATGATACACTCGAACATTTCTTCCAGCACATGAGTTCCTACCCTTTTTTTTTTTACCCCTACCATTGTAAGCTTTGATATGTATGTGTGAACTATGCACATTCAAGTAGAATTTGTATGTTGCTTTGTCTGGCGGTGAATTAACTTTTCTACTTTACAGTGGAGGAGTCGTAAGAAGAAAACTAACCATACAAAGAAAATGGCTGTCAGTCAGCATGTTAAGTCAGCACATATACATTTAAATGTGAGTAATGGTAACTGTTTGTTATGTTTGGAACTTTTTTTTTTTTTTTTAAATCTTTATTAAAGGCAAGGCAGCGTTTTTTCACTTTGACACAAGTTCGATAATTTTTTATGTATATGCAGGGCTCCCATATTCCTTACAGGTGTTTATAGCTTTTTTTGTTCCTTTTATACTCACCTGTCCAAACAAATACTTGATTCCCATTTGGAACAACTCCATATCATAAGGATTCTGATTTTTTTTTAAAAAGCAAAATGTGGAGAGCAAAAGCTAACTTCCTCTCAGTTCCTAGAAAGGCCATTCACAGTGATCACCCTTAATGAGTTCACAACATTGTGCCACATTGCAAGTAGCTAAGTTCTCTCTTTTTTCATGGTGAAGCAAGATGCCTCTTTCAGCTCTACGATTTTTCAGACTTAATTTTCATTAGTGATGGATTTTCACAAACGGCTGTTTTATGCTGGCATTCGCCTTGGAGGGTGAAGCTTTTTTGGCTTTGTTAGAGTTCGCATCTCCCAAAGTGGTTTCAAAACTTGGTACTTTGATGGCATCGCAAATTTGTTCCATCTGTTGCAAGTGGTGCTCTCTCAACAATTCATATGAGACTGTGCCCTCTGTATGAACTACTCATTTGTGCCTTGTAGCTTGCGTGATTGGTGGTGCAACATGTAGTGTTTGGTGCCTGATTTCGACATTCACATCAATTTATAGCGGTCTGCCAGCTTGGCGAAAAGAGTCTTCCACCTCTTCCTGCAGCACCCATTCTGACATGGTCCCGTGGCCAGTGTCTGTCCCCCTCCTGTTCCATGCTTGCCAACCTGGGTGCCTTTTAACAGAAGAGGAGTGGTTGGAGAGTGGTAACCTTGGTGAGCCTTCTGAGAGTGTGCCCCACTGATGTTGCATGCTTTTTTAAAGTTGCCACATGGGGCTGTCTAAAGAGGATGCCTGCTGCATTGCAAAAGGGCAACCTTCTGACCATCACAATGAAGGTATGCACGGTGAGAGTGCAGGAGAATTTGTCTCAAGTGTTGTCAAGGAAGAGGACTTCCTGGATGCTGATGATGGCAATGATGATGATAATGCTGCTCTCATGCTAAAATGCTATTAACAGTGCTTGATCAACATTCTTCAAACTTCATATTTTGATCCTGCTTCTTCCCCATCGCAGGGGGTTCATGTGAAGAAGTTGACTAATGGTTGAGTTTTACGTCCTCATAGCAAAAGTCTTTAGGGACGTGTTCTTCTTTCATGGTAGTCTTTAATAGGAGAAGTTGATTCTGTTTCAGAATAAGTTGTTTGTACACCTCCATCATCCAAAAAGGTAACAGAGTTTAGAGATGTGTTCAACCAGTCTTGGTTGACTTGCGATATGCCCTTTCCGGTTTTCCATTTGTTGAGGCTGTCCCCCCACCTTGTGACAAGGTTTCTTTCATGGTCTACCTTCCTGCCAGTCTATAAACAAGCTCTTTCTGACTCTTCAGCCCCAGACCCACAGGTAGGGTCCAGTCTTGGGGCCATGGTCACATGCAGTTACTATCTTCCTTTTAAGGTGATTCCTGTGGTTGGTCACCTTTTATCCTCAGTGGGAGTCTTATCACATCAGAAGACTGGGTACTTTTGGTGGTAGAGGAAAGCCTGAAGATTTACTTTCCAACCCCATCCCCCACCCCACCCGCCAGCCCAGCCACGCACCCATGTAATGCCAAGCCCAGTTTTGACCAAATTTCCAAAAGACCTCTCCAAAACCACAGTTCTTTTGGAGGAGGTAAATTCACTTCTTCAGAAGGGTTCAGTTGCAGAGGCACCTCATCCTATTCCTAAAAGGTTTTCCACCATTCGCTTTCTAGTATTCAAGAAAAGACAGGAAGTGGAGACCAGGAGATGGTACGCAGGTTACATGCTTCCATCATTCCAATTCTCTTTGCATACCCCCAAAACCAACGTTTTGCCTTTCAGGGGAAAGTCTTTTTCATCAAGGCCCTCCCCTTTAGTCTGTCTGACTCTCTCAGCCCTTTGACATTCAGCAGGGTAATGGACACTGTCATGGCAGCTGTCAGGTCAACTCAGTGTTATTGAATTATCTGGACAACCTTCTCCAAAAGAATTGGAATCCTGTGGTTCTTTCCAAGGATCTTTCCATTCTCAAGCAAACTGTTCTCTGGGCTTTTTTTGAATCTGAAAAGTCAGTCTGAATTCCCTCTCAGAACTTTGTTCACCTGGGCATGCACCTGTGTGCAGGTTTGGGAACTTTGTATATACAGTTTAAGAATGTGAGTGTGTGTGTGTGTGTGAGAGAGAAAGAGAGAGAGAGAGTATGCATGTGTATGTGTGTGTGTGTGTGTGTGTGTGCATGTGTATGTGCATGTGCGCACTCTCATGAAAGTGTCCCTTTAGTAGATAATGTTGTGTGGTCAGTTGGAAAAGAGTTATAATTTGTAAAATGCTCACTTAAGATTTAGATGTTTTGGAGCACCCTCCTCAAAAGAAATTACTGTTTCCCACAGCATGTACTCAGTCCTCTATCTGTGTGGCGAAGCATTTATTATTATCATTAGGGGACTTACTTGGTAGTACTCTGCATATATTGGACCAGAAGGTCACCTTGAACATCAACGAAGCAACTTGGAAGAGCTGCGGTATCCCCTTTTATGGGTTGCTTCATGACAGCTTGATATTGGTCACATTTTGCTGTTTCTGGGACTCGAACATGATGAATGGTGGTGTGTCCATGTGTATGGCAGTCGGGAAGTGGTGGCTTGAGAGTTAACCAGATGTTGGGACATCAAAAACAAAACAGGAGGGCTCGTTCTGTGCCCAAGAATGCGTCATGATGTACATGTACAGGGACACAGTCTGCTGCTACTCCAGTGTTGCTCAGTGACAGGTAGTGAGCATGAGGCAAACTTTGAAATGGGAATAGCCACAGACAAGGGAATAAAAATGGCTGTTTTCCTGATTGAACAGACAGTTGTAAATTAACCGACATACATTTTGAAGAATCTGTCATACTTCAGTAGCTGCCATTTATACTTGTTCAGGTTGAACTTGTATTGTCATAGTTTGATAATTGTGTAGATGTTGTTGGTTTTCTTTCCTCACCAGCTCAGTGCTCTTCAATTAGCATGTATTACCATTTCAGAAGGGAGCTCTCGGCCAAGGTAGAAACCCTGGCGGTCAGAAGGGAAGCTTTGGAGGACGCTTGACTCACAATAGGCTCACTGTATGTTAAAGGGGAGAGAATGAGGATGTGCAGTTTAGTATACTGGGATGACTGTTTTGCAGCTTGTGTGCAATATTCATGGGTTGCTAGAATTTTATGTAGAATGCTACCCAAAAATTCTATAACATAGTTGAGTTTCTATCATTTTTTGGGAATAATGTTAAGTGTTTTCGTGATTCGTCTCGTAGGAAGCAGCCATTAGAGGATAGGGATGGAGACAGGGACTTGAAAAATGGACATAGATCTGTCAAGTTAACAAGAACAGTCCATTTATAGATAGCAGTGACAGAAACAGTCCATTCAACAAGTAAGATCTTCAACTCTACTCTTTTTACATGCACCGTTATGAAACCTTTTTTTTTTTTTTCCAGCAGAAAAAGGCATGCACCAAGACAGTGATGTATAAAGGTTGGGCATTTGTACATGATTTCTTGCTGGTAGTAGAATTCAGGGTGAAGGCGTTTGCTGTGTTGGTTAAAAAAAAAAAAAAGTCATTTAAATATGCAGTTGATGGCAAACTGCCGGTGGGGTCAGTCTTGACAATGGTGGCACTAACTGGAAATAAAAAGAAATGCATTGTAACTTGTAATCTATGTATCAAGGCTTAAGAAATTTTCTCTCTCAGGTCATCTGGACCCTTTGGCGGGTACCACTTGTTCCTATAATGCTCATTCTGGATTCCCATAACAGCGTTAGTCCCAGATCCTGCAGTCCAGTGTGTGGTAGTCAGTGCCAGGGCCAGAATCCATGTTGAATGATGGCAGACAGTCTGTGTGCTAGCCGACAGGCTGTGTGTAAGCCGACAGGCTGTGTGTAAGCTGACAGGTAATATGCCCATAGTGTCACTGCACCTGCTCATGAGAAGTTGTCTGCCTCTGTGTAAGCTGTGTGTTCTACATGGATCCTGGCCCTGACCTTTGGAAGTCAGTCTGCTGAGACATTTAACTGTTGCCGAGTCCCTTCAGTGGACATTCCACAGGGGATGCCAGGGCCTTTGTTGATATAAACTGTATCACTGCTTTCTGAAATATCCGTGGAAGGAATTTGCTCTTGTGGCTTTCTGAAATCTATTTACTTTATGTTGTGCATTGAGTTTCTGCCTTTGTTACCCATTCATCTGTCTTTGTTCTTGCCAGTCATTATAGCTTTTTTTCTCTCTTGTAGAATTTGTAGTATGCCAGCATTTTTGTTGTAACCTGGTGATTACGTTGTGAGAATGTATACATCTTCCAGAGTGGACACTAGCTGTCCACTCTGTTGGTATGTTTGTCCATACAGTCTTTTCTTTTTTTTTAATACATGTTTTTTTCCCATTGTACACTGAACAAAATATTGAAGAGAATGTCTGGCGCCTTTTTTGCTTGCTTGTGTGCACATATGTGCATCTGTGTGTGTGTGTGTGTGTGTGTGTGTGTGTGTGTGTGTGTGTGTGTGTGTGAAACGTTTGATGAAAAATCTTCACTTGTCTAGAGTAAGGATCCTAACTTTCAAGAGCTGTGTTACGTTCCGGATGCCAGATTCAATCATGGCAAAAAGTTGCAAATTAAAGTAATGAAAAAGATGATAAGATGTTTTTGATGAAAACGGTATAACTGGCAAATGTACCATTGGATCCTGTTATAGTGTTAAATGGTAAATGTGTTTATGTGGGTGGTGTTGTTAACATCTCAAAATGGAATGCTTAAGAAAGAGAAATGGAAATGGAAAGAACCCCATTTGATATGTCTTATTCTTTTTAACAGACTGTGATCAAAACTGAAGCAAGGTATATTGTTCAGAGTGAAAAAGTGAACGTCTCTTGAGCTGATCATGCCAGTATGGTTTGATATCAAATTGTGTTGTTCATCTGGTGAGAAAATGATTAAAGAACATTTTCATGTACTAGAATGGATCTCAGATAAAAGTATGAACGTTGCACTTTCTTACTGGTTATCTGCATCTAAATGTTTTATGTTTCAGAAGGCCATAGGACTGTTTAATCCAGGGAAAAAGTCGGAGACAGTTTACAGAGGTATGTATTTTTAACTGCAAAGGGTTTTTGGGGGGTGGATGGGGTGGGGTTAAACACCTGTCTGCCAAGTTGTTATGATTTTGTTTATTTACTAATCAACTGATTGCCAAAGAAGAGAGAGTTGCTTAGAGCCCAGCTGACCGCAAAGGGCCAGAACCCATGAAACTTGCACTCTGCTTAAAAATCTGCTGGTCCAAACTGCACCAACTGGTCCAAATTTGCATAAAAATCTTCCTGTGGGTGGGTTTAATATGCGTGTGTCTTTGTGTGTCGTCAATGTTTTTAACTGTTCAGTCAGTCAGTTGCTTTCTGAAGATCACAGTGGAACATTGACACAGTCTTACCTCATCTTGGTCACCCAGGTTATTTAAGTTTACAAAAGCAATAGTCCTCCAGAGGGAAGAAAACAGTATAGAAAATCACAATGCCACTCTTCTAATTTTTGGCCATGTGGCCTTTTTCAAAAGAAAAAAACAAAAAAATGCAACTACGTGATGTCCATCTTTGGCAACTGGTCAGAGCAAAGAATTGACGCCATAAATATATTACGCATGCTCTTTGCTCTGACCAGTTGCCAAAGATGGACATCACGTAGTTGCATTGTTTTTGTTTTTTTCTCTTGAAAAAGGCCACGTGGCCGAAAATCAGAAGAGTGGCATTGTGATTTTCATTTAAGTTTAGTTCTGTTGGAAGCACATTCATATAGTCTACAATAGTGTCTTGACAGTTGAGGGGTGCATTGGCTACTAAACTGAACACATTGTTAAATGTATGGTCATCTATCACTGTGACTTGCTGTTTTTGTCAGTCACAGTTGATAACAAAGGGGGAAGAATGAAGGGGAGAGTAAGTAGTGCCATAAAGCTACAGACTTAAGATGGTATGTTTTCACGCTAAACCCATCCCAAGTAATCTATATGGAAGGAAAAATGTAGAAATGCTCTTCATCAGTAGATTGATAGTTTAAAGGTTTATGTACTGGATGAGTTCCAAATTATTGAATTTGCATTATAAAGTGATCTTTGTCCTAAAGTTATTTGATACACCATTTGTCTGTTTGTATCATGAAACCATTTCATGAGTTTTTGCTTCATCTCTTGATATATTGTGAGTAAAATAGCTTTATCCTTGTGTTGCCAGTTTCACAGGTCTTTGACAAGTGGTCAAAAATTTGAATTCGGCATTGTAGTAATTCTAAGGAGGTCACTAGTTACAAAAATATATTGTTTATTTTCTTGTTCAGTGAGATGTATGTTTCACCTGTGTGTTGCAGTCTTAGTGAAAATTTTGATTGAACTGTTTTTTTATGTGTATGTTTACGCAGAACTAATGTTGTCATTATTTTTGTCCAGATGACATGTTGGATGAACCAGAGTCCGTTCCATCAGCTGTTGAAGAGGATTCTGTGAACAGTGACAGCTGCAGTGATGAGTATGATTACATGTGGTTATCATTTCACTTTCACAACAATTAAGTGCTGAACAAAAAACAACAACACTGTAACATCATCAGGATTATGAGATTATTTTTTTTTATTATTATTATATCATGTTGGAATATAATGATTAAAAGATTTTGTTGTTGTTGTGGCAAATTGGAAAAAGCTTATTGTGCTGCTTATGTTGTCACTTGGCAGTGTTTTCTGCTGAAACTTTTTTTTAGCAAAAATAGTTGGGAGTGGATGGGTTGAAAACTAAAGTCACTGTGATACCAGGTTTGAAGCCATTTCAGAATAAGCATGTCAGGTCAGATCACTCGTACTAAAACGTTGCTGGAAAGCCGTGTCAGTAAGTTGCTGCGTATGCTCGCCTGGTGTGTAGAATAAATCTTAAGGTTCAGCAGCCAACTTTCGAGGCTTTGTTTCCCTGCGCTCTGCATCTCATGTTTCTTCAGCAGGTCTCCTTATTCAGATTTTTTAGGGAGGAGGCCTTTTTTTTTTTTTTCTAAATTAAAGCGGGTGAAGTCACATGACAATATCACCATTCATTGGTTCATGCTGGCAATTTGTGGAAAATTTGTTCCATGGCAGAAAATGACTGTTTTTTTCTTTCTTTTGTATTGCAGGTTGGATTCAGGTTTAGAGGATGAGGATTTTGCCAGCAGCCCACTGACTGAAAGCCTACTGGGACAAATGCCTTACTCTCCCACAGTAAGATCTGTTTGGCTTGGCTTTCTGCTCTTGTACAGTTTGCATTTGCTGTTGTTTTCATTCAATGCATCTCCTGGCATGCCAGGTCTGTGCTTTTTGGTTGGTTCCCCTGCATGTGTTAGTGTGTGTGTCCACGTATGTGTGTGTGTTTTAAAGTAAAAAAAATTGAAAATTTTAAAGATGAAATGAAATACAGTTGATAGCTTTTGTTGACAGGTATTCTGGAAAGGTGGTAATCTCAATGTAGTCAAATAGAAAGCGGCTAAAGTGCTTTCTTCAGCATGATAAAACTTCTAGAGACATTCAGGTAATTGTACTCCACTCTGCAAGGAAAACAACAGATCTGTAAACTTACACTTCAGATGGAATTCTTAAAGACTAAGAAAACTTGAATGTTTTTAGACTTACTACCAGGTGTGGAAAAAAACAACCAAAGGATCTAAGGAAAGAAAGTGTGGAAATGCTGTTGTTGCAAGAGTTTCGCATGTATGTCTGAACTGAACCTTACCAAAACAACAAAGAGACAGTTTGCCCATTTCACTGATGCATGGAGTGAAGGAGGGGTGGGGATGGGCAGTGGAGGGGCAGAGGAGGGGAGAACTGTGTGTAACTCGCTTTCAGTTTTCCTGAGAGCTGAACATTCATGTGTAAATATGACATGAGGGTTGGAATAGCTCAGGTGGTAGGACACCGGACTCATTATCTTGATGCACTGGTGTTATGGGTTTGAATATCCGCCAGCTGTTTTGTTAGTGGGATTTTTCCCTCAAGTTAACATTTGTTCCGACTCCATTTCCCCAAAAGTCCTTCAGATAAGACTATAAACTGAGGTTCCATGTGTGAATGCACACATATCTTGCACACACAGAAGTCCTATCACCAACTTTCGGAAGAGAAGGCCAGTTTGGCCGTTGGTATGGACGACATGTCGCACATTATAGCATGCACTCAGCATGAAAAATCAAAAGGATGAAGGAAGAAAACTTGAGTGAATATTGACTGAATGACATGGGGAAATGTCTGGATGAAGCACAGGCAGGCAGCTCTTCAGCTGGGTTTGCCCAGGTAGGCAGCCCTTCCTGTGAACAAGAGAGTGGATTGTAAAGCACTTAGAGCTTAGTATTTAGCTGAGGATAGCTATATAAGTACTCTTAATAATAATAATAATACATGGTGACTCAGTTCCCGTAGAGCAGCTGTTTGTCTATGGGTTTGTGCCTGTTTTGACTCAGGCTTGTTCCAAATATCTGTTGTCAAGTTATTTTGGTGTCAAGTCTAAACTTTGTTCCATCTGATGCATGACATGTTTCACAGCATTCAGTCTTGAAGACAGCTCAGGATTTGAGGACTTTGCAAATTCCTCAAATTTGATTCTACTATAGGTATTTTGTGTAACGAGAATCGTTCATGTATGCAAAGCATAGTAAACATAATATGAATGCTTTGGGTTAAATTTGGACTTTGTAGATTACATTGTGTTTTTCTGGCCATCAGAAATGTAGATGGACATGATTTCCTTTGGTGTTACAAACTCAGAGTTCCAGAAGTAAATGTTGAAGAGAACAAAAACAACAGTTTTCATCTCAAGTGGCAAATGAGTTGTTTATTCATTTAAACAGTCTGTGCTATAAATGCACTGATGCAAAAAGAAAGTGCTTTACAAGGTGATGAAAGAGCAGTGTGTGGCATATTTTCTCACTAAGTTCGTCTCTGAACCTGGTTTCACATAGGACCTTACCATTACTGGCCTTCAGGCCATGATTTCTTCAGGGCACACAAGAAGTATAAGATTGAGGCTTGTTCTAGATCTTAACATACAATGACCAAAATGAATATCAGAACATTATCTATAAACTAGTCTGGCAAGAGTGATGTTTTAAACATTTTTCCTGCTTCCTCGCCTTGTAAATAGTCTAAATCATCATGATCTCCATTTTACTTCCATCCGTCTCCAACACTCCAAAACTAATGTTAGAAATGCCCAATTTGGCGTCATATACTTTACCATGTCAGACCATAGCATTCAACGGCAGTTAGCCAGCTCTGTCAGGCCGAATTTTTTCCGTGGCCAATGCAGTCATAAGACAGTCACGTGATGTCACCCCACTTCCGGCCCCGGAAGAAGCCAGTGTCAACTTCCTATAAGTCATTCATCTTCGGCCTGCGTCAAAGCAAGATAAGTCTTGTGCTCTGTCTCGCCTATACTTGCCTTTGTGTTAACTTTGCTGTGTTTTGTTCTATACTTGATTCAGTTGTGGCTTGCAAATGTGAGGCTCTTGGTGGGAGCGTATTTATCAAAAGATTTGTCTCTTTTACCGGCACTCTCGGGAGCGTATTTATTAAAAGATTTGTCTCTTTTACCGGCACTCCCGCGACTTTGTTACTCGCGATCGTCGGCACCGCTCGCCGGTCGTGTTCCCCCACCATATTGCCGAGCCTCGGGTTCAGCACGCATTTTGTGCTGGTTCCGGCTTGCACTAGACCCTGAGTATTTTTGCCGTGTGAGGCTCTTGGTGGGAGCGTATTTATTAAAAGATTTGTCTCTTTTACCGGCACTCTCGGGAGCGTATTTATTAAAGATTTGTCTCTTTTACCGGCACTCTCGCGACTTTGTTACTCGCGATCGTCGGCACCGCTCGCCGGTCGTGTTCCCCCACCATATTGCCGAGCCTCGGGTTCAGCACGCATTTTGTGCTGGTTCCGCATATTAAGGTTTAGGGCTCAATAACTATCACACCTGTACTCTTTACCCTTCACAGGTAGAACGTGTTCGAGTAAGGGTGTGTGACACTGATCTGCTTATTAAGATTTAGTGCCCAAGAACTATCACACCTATACACAGTGATACTCCACGTGTAGAGATTGCTATTAATAGCCATACCAGTCACACGACCGGTGGCGTGTACGGGTAGTTCGAGTTTTCAGTCGATCTCTCGAGCACTTTGCACGACACCACACGGACGATCGAGATTAATTGATTTTCTCGATCGGCCACCTTGTCTCCTCTTTGCGGTCGTGTGTTCCGGGTTTGCTCTATCCACCTGTGCCCAACATGGTGAAGGACACCGCCGGGTCGAGCCACTCCACTGCTCGGAGTTCGCTCAATTTCCCGGAGAACCCGCGGGTCGATTCCATCTCGGAGCAATCCGTTCGCACTGATGAACGTACGGTTCGGGTAGACAGAGACGACTTCTCCGCGGAAGGGACGCGTGATCTTCCTCGTCTACCAAACCGACGGACGCACGACCGCGGCGTCCCAAGGCTGATAGGCAAGCGGCCACCATTTCAAAATGCCTTTCATTTGATCTGCCTGCTAGTCTAAGGGCAAAGCTCCCCTCAAGGTGCTGCCCAGAAAGTCTAATGGCAAGGCTCCCCTCAAGGGGCCCGGCCGAGCAAAGACTAGCCAACGGAATTCGCCCTCCCCCACCCCTTCTCCATCGGCCAGCTTGCCCTCTAGCCTACGGACTCGCTCGGAGACTTCTAACTATCATGCTGAGTCACGCGAATCTCGGCCCCCGGGGCACCTTGCCGAGCCGCGGACCAGCACGGGTGACGGATCTGGGATGGAATCACCATCCGTCACTCGCCTTGATGAGTCACGTATCTCTTTTTCCCCCCAAATTGATACGTGCACTCATAGCGCTCGGCCCCACCGGGCACAGGTGCAGCCAACACCTGAGCTCGAGGAGCGCTTCGACTCCGGAAGCAGCCTTATGGTCACCCCGACGCACGACCTCGGTGGTGTCCATAATCCTGGGCGTGCGGGCACGCCGCGCCATGGGCCCGGCCGTGCCCATGCACAAGGACGGTCGACCTACCCCGATCGAACGTCACCTTCTTCCCTAGGGGTATTGGACGTTGGGGAACCGACCTTTCGGATCCCCATTTGGGCAACGTCCGCGGTCCCGCTCCTCCAGGGGGAGGATCTACCAGCGGGACCAAGGGTAACCTGACATATTCCTCCAGGGGGAGGAACACGGGACCGCATCCTGACCAATCCGCACTTTCGCGGGTTGGGGGCTCGACTTCCGCATCCTCCTCCATACCATTATGGCCCTCCCAGGCCCATTCCAAGGACGTGTATGGTGCAGTGCACAGACCTGGACGGGGACGACAGGCCACGGCCTCTCAAGCCCCCCCCAACAGTGATTCAGGTTACCCGGGTCCCCGGGGACTTTCTGCCTACAAGAAGAAGAGGGTCTCGTGGCTACGACTCGGCGGATGTCTGACCTACGCATTCGCCCAACGCGCTGGTCAGACCTTGAGTGCGGCCTACCTACCATGGTTTTTCCCCAGGGCCGCCACAGCCCGTTTACCTCCCCGGGGACCGGTGGCTCTATGCCCCCGAGAGAGACCAGTGGCTTAACACCAACACCCAGCACGACCAGCTACATGGTCGAATGTGGCACCCGGCCTCACTTACCTGGGTCGACCTTGGTCTCCCTCCTCGGGCGCTGTCCTATCGGCAGGACGATGTCCCGGCCGCCGATTATAGGGCCACCGGGGACACACTACAGGCACCCCTCGACTTACCTCCTGAAGACGGGTGCTATGAACCCTCTCAGGACCAGTACCTCCCTGAGGCGGACGATGACGAGGAGCTAGCCCCCACCTCATTGTACGATGTCCGCACGATAGAACGGTGGCGACCAGACCTCGTTAGGAGAGAGGCCGCACCCGCTGACGAATTTCTCTCCCTCTCCCCCGGCCCAGAGATCTAGACCAATCTACCCAAGAACCCTCAGTCGCCTCCTTGTTTACGGACAATCCCGTGACCAGGGAGATGGGCATTTCCCAGTCGGACCGTCGGTTGATCCCCCACCTGCCCCCCCCTACTTCCGGCGCCATCTCCTTTAAGAACCTAAAGGAATGGGTCCGAGTAGCCAGGATGGGCATCCTCCACACCACGGCGGGACACACCTACTTGGACATGCCCCTTCAGCGAGCGGAGGCTCTATGGCCGGAGGACGATGGTGCCATCCCAGTACCGGGGGACCCGGGCTCTGAGGCGCACCAAGAGCCTGACCCTCGCTTGTTCAGCGATCCTTTCATGCGACACCTAGTTAACAGGATTTCGCATCACCTTTCGGCTGCGGCGGACAGCGCAGCCAGAAGCCACTTCAACTGCTTGTTGGTCGCGAGAGAGGCCGTGCTGGCGCGGACCTCTCTCTCCCCGACGCTTAAGGCAGCCCTGCGATGCATCCCGGGCCAGGTCCAGTCGCTCTTTGGCGACTACTCGGCTGACGTCATAGCACAAGCAGTTGAGGAACGCAAGCAGGCTGTGTCCTTTGCGCCCAGGCCACCGCCACGCCCTGCTAAACCCCCACTTCGTTCCTTCCCCAGGCACAGACCCTATCCCAGACAATCGCCTTCCCGCACCGCACGGCCCGCCAAGCGACCTAATCTTCTCCCAAGGCCTAAGCCAAAACCCCATCAGCAAAATTTTCGGTTAGGCCAACAGTCACGCTCCCGGAGCTGACTAGGGAGACAGCCCGAGGGGGACTTAGATCAGGTAGCACCCCCCCTCGCCCTATCCCCCACCCACCAGCCCAGACCCTCGCCCCCCCTGGCGGGCAGCCTCTCCCGGCATGCCCACCAGTGGAGACGCATACGCCTCACCCCTGGATAGTGGCGGTGCTACAGGAAGGGTTTCGCCTTCCTTGGGCCCACGAGCGTCCCCCCCCTCATGCTATCTCCCCCTCCCTCCCCCAACGAACCCTCCCCCGCCAAAGCAGAAGCTCTTCGCACGGAAGTCCAAGACCTCCTCAAAAGAGGGGCCATCTCGGAGATTTCCCACCCAAACCCCGGCTTCTACTCTTTGTGATCCCAAAAGCCTCGGGAGGATGGAGGCCCATTCTAGATTTTTCGCCCCTCAACAAGTTCCTCAGGCCCACCAAGTTCAAGATGGAGACCCCCACCCAGATCCGAGACTCCATCCATCATCGCGACTGGGCCACATCCGTAGACCTGAAGGACGCCTATTTTTCAGATCCTGATTCACCCGGCCCACAGACGATTCCTACGGTTCGTCTGGCAGACCCCGGAGAGGCCTGCACGCATAGTGGACCTCATCTCCTGCCTGTCACAGGCACCCCACACCTCGGCCAGAACCCTGTCCTCCCTCCTAGGAATGATGGAGTCCCTGTCTCCCCTCATTCCCCTGCGGCGGGTCCCCAAACGCCAACTTCAGAGGGAGTTCCGCCGACGTTTGTCACAGACCTCCGACCGCTGGGACCAGGTCATTCCCCTCGGACACTGGTTCATTTCGGCGACGGAGGAGCGGCTCACTCCAGCCACTCTCTCCACCGGGGTCCCCATCTCCCTCCCAACCCAACCCAACCACTGGAACTTTATACAGACGCCTCCAACTTGGGCTGGGGGGCCCACGTGGAGGACAGTCACGCCTCGGGGAGTGGGAGCTGGAAGCGGTCAGGCTAGCCCTTCTCCAACTCCAGCACAAGGTCGCGCACCGACTTGTTCTCCTCCTCACGGACAATACGTCGGTAGCTTGCTATGTCAACAAAGGGGGAGAGGCCCGCTCCATAGGCCTCTCCCTCAGAACAGAGGCCCTCCTTCGCTGGTGTCGCGCAACCATTGGTTTGTGCCCATGATCGACCTGTTTGCCACCAGCTTCAACCATCACCTGCCCCTGTACGTCTCTCCCGTTCCAGATCCCCAGGCGGATGCAGTCGACGCACTATCCCTCCCCGGGACGGGCCTACTGGCGTATGCCTTTCCCCCCTTCCCCATCCTACACAAGGTGATCAGGAAGGCAAGGCTGGAAAGACCCAGGCTGATCCTCGTAACGCCATGGTGGCCGACCCAGTCTTGGTTCCCGGACCCCAAGTCCCTCACCCACGTTCCCCCCCTCCGGCTCAGCCCTCGCTGGGACATGCTGAGACAACCCCGGTCAGGTCTTCCTCACTCCAATCCCAAGATGCTTCGCCTACACGCGTGGCTTCTATGCCAGCCCAACTGCGAACATCTGCATCTACCCCCCACTCGGAGAGACCCCAGTCCGTCCTAGACACACTAGCCGGGGCAGGGGCCTCTCAGGGATTACGGGACTTCGCCTCGGCATCTCGCAGAGCCAGCACCGAATCCCTCTACAACTACCGTTGGGAGAGATGGATAACCTGGTGCTCAGATAACTCTGTTCCCCATTACTGCCCCTCCAACATCCAAATAGGAAATTTCCTCTCCCACCTATCCTCTTCCCTTAAACTGTCGGCTGGCTCCATTCGGGGCTACAGATCAGCTATCTGCACTACCATTCGTCAACTGGGGGGCCCTTCTTTTGACAATGACTTTCTCCTCAGAGAGGTGTCTAGAGGAGTTGCTCTACGGGAAGCTCAGTCCCCTAGGCGCATTCCCCTCTGGGACCTTTTTACGGTCCTCGATGCCCTCAGAAAAACCCCTTTTGAACCCATTGCTTCTATTCCTTTTGACCTCCTCTCCTTTAAGACCACCTTTCTCCTCGCCCTGGCCTCGGCCAGAAGACGAAGTGAGATTCACGCCCTCAGCGGTGACCCCACAGATATCGCCTTCCACAGGGACGGCTCAGTCTCTCTCAAGTTCCTTCCGGAGTTCTGACATCTTGGGAAAGGGAGAAAAAGATGGAGACATGGACCTTTGCCCCTCCAGGTGTCTCAGGTACTACTGGGAACGCACACGCCCCAGGCGCTCCTCCCAGAGACGACTCCTTATCTCCCTCAACCCCAACAATACTAGAGATATCTCGGCGGGAACTATCTCCAGGTGGCTCTCCAAGACGGTGAGATCTACCTACGCTCAGGCGTACAAGGATCTCCCTGTCCTATCACCCAGGGCCCACGAGGTCAGAGCACTGGCCACTTCCACAGCGTTCCAGTACTCTGTCCCCGTGCGCCACCTGCTGGAGGCAGCCTACTGGCGTTCGGAAAATCCCTTCATTAATTTTTACCTGAGGGATATCCGCATGACCAGAGCTGATGGGTCTAAGGGGATTTCCTTTGTGGCGGCCAATGCAGCCATATCGGTCAACCCCAAGAACCACTAGGGCGCTCGCCCTCCTCCGATTCCTTTAAATTCTGCTATGGTCTGACATGGTAAAGTATATGACGCCAAAATGGGGAGTTTGTGTTATACTCCCTGTTTGGCTAGTATACTTACCATGTCAGACTCTAATTCCCTCCCTACCTTCCCCTCTGGCGCCAAGGTTCTCGGGGTCACCATACACCAGGCCTCGCTGAATGACTTATAGGAAGTTGACACTGGCTTCTTCCGGGGCCGGAAGTGGGGTGACATCACGTGACTGTCTTATGACTGCATTGGCCACGGAAAAAAATTCGGCCTGACAGAGCTGGCTAACTGCCGTTGAATGCTATGGTCTGACATGGTAAGTATACTAGCCAAACAGGGAGTATAACACAAACTCCCCATATTTGCGTGTTTTTTTGGTCACATTTTTCATAGTTGTTCACTTATTCAGACATAGAATATGTGCATGCCTTGCACATTCAGCATTTGGTGTTTGATTTGTTTTCATGCTTAGCATTCACAGACTTTGACTTTTCCTGACATGGGACAGGGAAGATAGTGTGCAATGTTGCTGATTCCGGTCATTAGCATTAGAGACAGACAAAATGAGATGTTGACGAGAGGTGAACTGTGAAACTACTTGTACCAATTTCTGATGTAACCACTTTTAAAGGTGTAATTACGTTTTACTTTGTTTTAGGTCACTTAGGGCAAATCTATGACATATTGGCATAATTTTGTAAATTGTTGTTGGCAAAAAGTAAGTTTTTTGATTTGCAGCTTTAATGTCTCTTCGCTTGCTTCATTCACAGTAAATTGTACACTCAGAAAAATCAAGCAAACTATATGTACTGAGCCATTCGTATATATTTGGTAAGTAATTTATTTGCTCATCTGCGCAGTCAAAATATCATCAAACGATGACCTTTAGTAGCCTTTACAGAATGTAAGTTTGTCTTGGTTGTAGTGTCTGCTTTAAATATTGGTTAAGTTTGTCAATATGTAATGACTTTGTAAGATAATATATGGTTTGTAATACTGATCATTGTTATTGTTGAAACATTTCTCGTACATTTACAGGCCTTTCCTGTTTGGTTAACATTGGGTATGTAGGTGATGGTTGTAAGTGATATTTACTGTTTTGCCAAGTTTGGTTGTCCTAATGCTTGTAATTATATACAAGATCGGAACAGTAAAGATAACAGTTGAGGCAGATGCACACATACAGACACAGACACTCACAAACACACATACACACAAACACACCAAAAGCAGGGTGTTTACAATTAGAATGTTTATTTTACTGAAGCGAAAAAAGTGTGATTTGACAGAAGACAAGAGTAAAATACCCCCCCCCCCCCCCCCCTGTCAAAAAAAAAAAAAATGAAGTCATAAACCAATAGATAATCAATGTTGTATATTTTTCATACACTGTACTAACACAACGGATTTCAGTTCTACTTGTACATCCTGTCTCTTAGACTTCACTCCATTTGGAAACTGGCAGAGTTTGACACCTCCATCATTGTTGCTACAAAATGGGGGAAAAACTTTTCATATTACCTGTTTGATGTGAGAAGAGTTGAACTTGGTCAGGAAAAGGTCTAGAAGAAGTTTATGTTGGTAAGTCCGTATGAACCTTGAAGTATGAGAAAGACAAACTTTTGAATAAGCATTACATAACATGCATGTATGAGTAGAGCTGTGTGTCTGTCCATCTGTTGTTACTTTTTCTTTCTGAAGTCAGCTTTGTAATTATTTTCTCTCTTAGACTCCACAAATGCAGGTTTTGGCACCCATGCTGTCTACGCATTTGAAGACAGCGCATCCTCCACTCTTTAATCGGCGAAGTGAGTTTGTTGTATGTATTTTGTGTTTAGTTTTGTGTGGGTATGTCTGCAGTATGATGGTTGTGTATGTCCTCAGTGATTTTTCGTGGCTTGGTGATGGAATATTTGGTGTCTGTTTATTTCATAGGTGTTTTTTTGTTCCTGCCTGGTCGTATCCATTGTGAATATGGTTGACTAAAAAGACAAAGTGTTGTGAGTAGCACTAAGGGCTGGGAGGGTATACGTTTAGTACTCATTAGAGGCATTTATTTGCAGGATTTTTTTTAGTTTTATTTAGCTCTTACTTGGAACTGAGCGAGCCCAGATGGGAAGACTTGACTAGACAGTTGAGTTTGATCCATTTAACCTTTTTACAACAGCTTGCTTTTGATCTGACATGTATTTAAACACAAAATTGTATTTTCATGATTGCCAGACAATATTACAAAGGTTGCTTTGAAAAAATGCAAGCTCAAATCACACCAAATTTTGGATAAAAATGTCGTTAGTGAAGGTGGTTTTTGTTATAGTGTGTGTACGTAATTAACATTTACCACTGACAGCTGTGAACTCAGGCTTTCAGTTGGAAAATCTGAAAGTATTCATTTATTGGCACAGGCTTCTTGGTCATTTAACACATTGGCATGTCAGTTTGAAGCAGTTTCAAACTCACTGGTACACTTTGCATGTTTTTATGAGCATACCACATCTCTTAAACTACCTCTTGGATGTTACATTGTCCAAGTCATGGATTGTCTGTCCTCTTGCGCTGTCACACGTCACATTCATTAGAAGGGGGGGGGGGGGGGGGGGGGGGGGGCTGGTTTGGTTCGAGTTGAAGCATATTGTAGACAGCCTCACCAGGCATTTCTGTTGTTGCAGGTTTATTTACCCTTGAGTTTTGATGTTACATCTCATCTGCCTCCATCCTAATTATCAGTTCTGGTATATTCATTACTCTGCAGATTGGCTTGCATGAACTTTGAGGTACATGAGTACAGAACAGTAACATGTCTCAGTCATGACAGCAACCAGAAATAGCTGTTTATTTGGAAAATATGATTAAGACAAAATGTGTTTGTCAGATTTGGAATAGCATGACAGTCCTCATCTCCTTGGTCTACACTTTCTTCCATTTTGGTCGTGCAAGTGCTCTGTATGGTACCAACAAACGGAAACATCACAGCCTTGCCTCTTTTTTTTTTTTTTTTTTTTAATCTTGTCTTTGTTTTATATTATTATTTTCTTTCCTTCTCCTTAAATAAAAACAAACGTGTATATGATAATTTAGTGTGTGTGTATGTGTGTGTGTCTGTGAATGGGTATGTGCATGTGTGTGTGTGGTTTTTCAACAGGCGTTCTAAGAGAAAAGTGCACGAGTCTACTGAAACAGATGGAAAAGAGTGCCTGGGTATCTAAGTGGTGAGTTCTTTTTCTTCTGTGCTTTTGAACTATTTCTTTGAGTGAAGAAAATCAAGTGTGTGGATAGTTTTAAAGAAAAGAAAGCTTTCTAAGGGGAGATTTACAAATGCAGATACACCATAAATAATGGATAGGATTTTATCATTTGTGATCTTTGATGTAAGTCTAAAGAACAAAATACAGCTCAGTATTACAAGACAGATCAGTTGTCCTATGAATGCAAATTGAGAAAGAGAGAGAGAGTGAGAAGAGAGAGAGAGAGCGTGTGTGCAAAATTGCGCATTTGAGATTTTGTTTGTATTAGAAAGTTTTTTGTTTTTTTTCCTCTGTTTCAATGATCTGTCTGTTTTTATAATTTTGATTAATCATTTTATAGAAAGCTGAGTTTTCCCTTTTGTTGTATAGGATAGCAGTAATGTTGAAAGCAGTCTGTCTACCTGTCTCTCTGTTAGTTTTTCATGGAATGAATGAATGTTATTTGCTGTAAGTTTTAAATGTCTTGGATGTGAAGTCAGACAGATAGTTTGGGAAGTGTGTTTTTACTGAAAACTGTATCTTCCATCCCCTGTTGGCTGCTGTGGTCAGTGGGTACGTTTATTTCGATCCTTTGAATTTTAACACAAACATTATTACAAGCTGATGATGCATTTGCAGGTCATCGCCACAGGCCAGTGGATATTCACTAGATCGCTGTGGTAAGTAACATTTCTCAAACTGTTTTTCTTACAGATTTTGTTCTTACTTCATCTTTTATTTTTAATCAGACTGTGTGTATGTAACTCGGTGTGTGGAGGTAATTAAAAAATGTAAATCCTTACAAGCTTGGCTGGTTTACCCAGATAATGGATGGAAGGTTTATGCAGGCTGGATGATACTGCTGGTTAAAGTCAACATAGAATGCTGTTTGTTGAAACCAATGCTTCCTGGTACAAGATTTTGGGACATGCACATTTTTTGTTTGGTTTCTTTTTTAGATTATGCCAGCTATATTCCCAGTCAGTGCATCCAAAATGTCTCGCAACAAATCACAAACAATGTGCCATCTCAAGGATTGCAAGTTTTTGTCTCGTAACCCAATTTATGGCTTTCTCTGACACATTTTGAGATTTACAAGAAAGAAAAAATCATAGTTACTCCGCCTGAAAAGTGCACATTTGCATTGCACACATATGCAGAGAAAAGAGAGAAAACCAGCAGAGAAAACCCTTATTTTTCCTTTATTTCTGCTTGAAAAGAGCTTGGTGATTCCCTTTTAAAAAGACGAGAATCTTGGTCTGCTTCACTGTTCCCTTAACATGTTTCTTTGTTTTCTGAGTTAAGATTCATTTAACTGCCAGGCAGCAAGAGTCACACGAGCATGTTCAACTTAGTAAACAATTTCCCATTCTCACCAGAAAATTGAGATGATAATTTTGTTTAGGTCAAATAGTTCTGAGAGAGGGCGAGAAATTGAATACAGACATGTACTTCTGGGTAAATACAGTTCTGAGAACCTTTTGAATTTTTTTCCCCAGAAATTTTATAGTGTGAATTGTGTAGTTTATACCAATCACAATTATCAAACAGAAGCAGCAGGAAGGCATACTGCCATTGAAAGAAAAAAGAAAGATGTGGAAAGAAACTCGTGGAGAGCGTGGCAGCAGAGAGTCCTCAGAAGAGAAGCCCCCTTCAAGCAAGTGTTCCGGCCCTTATCTCCTGACACTCTAGGGGGGTTGGGCCACACCCGGTTCATGACTCCGGATGTCCTTCTGCTGCATACTTTTCAGTCTTGTAGATTTGAGCTGCCTCCATTCTGTTCTCATATGGCACCATGAGCTCGATCATGATCAGCTGCTTGGTTGACTGAGAGTGGATTACTATGTCTGGTCTCATGCCACTCTTGCTGATGATCTCTGGGTGACTCTTCCATTTTGGGAGGTCTGCAGTGCACTCCCAGTCATCTGCCCCGTCCAGCAGACTCTGCCTGCATGTTCTGAGTGGCACTGTTGTTCTTGGCCATGATTTGCCGCCTCCTGCCGTGAAGAATGTTGCGGGTGCTTTTGGAGTCCTGATTTTCCCTTTTGTGGTGTTGGTACTAGCCCAGACTACTTGTACAATCTCTTTGAGCACTTGGTTGTGCCTCCATGTGTACCTTCCTTGAGCCAGGGCTACTTTACATGAGCTTAGGACATGCTCCACTGTTTGTTTTTCATGGCAGAGGGGGCATGCAGGATCGTCTGTTTTTCCCCACTTCACCAGGTTTGCATTTGAGGGCAGAAGGTCATATGCAGATCTGAGAATGAAGCTGATCCTGAGAGGGGCCATGTGCCAAATGTCATTCCAAGTGAGACTTCTTTGGAGTGCATTCTCCCACGTTGTCCATTGCCCTTGCTGGCTCTGCTGGACTGCTTTTTGGAGTCTTTTTTGGTCTTCTTCTTTTCTCATCTCCTGAATCATCATGTCTCTTTTGGCTTTTCCTTTGGCTTTTGACCACCATTCAGTTTTGGTCATCCCCAGTCCTTGTCTGTTGGTCTGTGTGTGTCCTGTTATTTCTCTGATCTTGAGACTTTCTTTTGCAGAATCCATCGCCTCTTGAACTTTCCGTTTTCTGCCTGTCTTCAGCTGGGGCTTGATTGCTTCTACCACCTTGTCTCCTGAGTCCTCCAGCATGCTTTGAAGTCTGATCTTTCCTGCTTTGTATTCTTCCAGGATAGATTTCAGTGGTAGTTTCAGCTTTGCTTGGCGACAGTACAGCGCTATGTCAGTCAGACAGGGTGGGACACCAAGCCATTTCCTTGTGAACTTGTTGATTTTGGCTTCCATTGCCTCCACTATGCTGGTGCAGATGTCGTATATCATCAGAGGCCATAGGAGCTTTGGTATCAGCATCAGGCATGGTACATGTCCGCGAATTCGCGGGGGAAAAAAAAAAGAAAAAGAAAAAAAGCGAGCCGCCCCCGACGAGACCGGCCCTTTTAGTTCGTTTCAGGTCGTTCGCTTCAAGCCTTCATCTCACGAGAAGTAGCATTGAGCAGGACTACTTCCGCTAATGCGCTTTCGTGACATTCGCCACTGCTTTCCGCTCTGGGTCGACGTGATCGAATTTGAACAAGATTAAAGAAAAAGAAGGAAAAAATAAAAATGCCAGAGCATACAGACATAGTTCCGCGAAATTCTCCGACAGAAGATATTGATGCTGGTGTGGCAAACAAATGGCGTTGGGATTGGCTGAACAGGAGCCACGAAAATGAAACGTTTTCGTCGTGCTTGGAAAAGTTGAGAGACTTACCACCACATTTTGGAGAAAGAAAAAAAAGAAAGAAAAAGTTTGAACTTTTCCAGAAGGAACACATTCAGCTGGCTTCAAAGAGAACAGCCATTGAACATTACAGACAGGAGGCAAAGAGAAAGAGGTTTGGACATTACAAAAAGCAGGCTCTGCTCGTGAAGCAGATGGCTGAGAAATCGGACAAAGAGTAGTCCATCTCATTCACATTGCTTGCACTGAAGAGACACATAACTTAAAATTTGTACGTTAAAAGAGACACAAAACTTAAACTCATTTTGTACTGTATTCAGATAGGATGTAAAAAGTAAAAGGAGTAACTAATGTAGAGGAGACGGAAAATAAAAGAATTGAACAGACATAGTAAACAAAACTGGAACTCAAGACATGAAATAGACCACTACTTTGCTGTGCTGTGCTGTGTTGGGGTGCTGGACATGATGACCAAAGTTGTGCAAAATGAGGGGTCTCCTGTGTGTACACTGTGCCTGTGCTTCACTGGCATAGTAAGTAAAACGTTTATAATTTGATTTAATGTATGCCACCTAAAGCAATGTAGATATGTACTCATTTTTGCTATGTGACTACTTGGGTTTAAAACCTCCTTTGGGTTGAAGAATGACTGATAAAGTGATTCTATGAGAGCTTATTTTATGGCAGAAATTGCTTAGTATGAAGAACTGAAATTAGTTCAAGGAGAGGCTTTTTTACAGGCTAGAATTGCTGAAAAACCTCCAAACATTTTCAGGGAAAAATGATTTTCCTCCAGTACCATGCCTGAGCATGAGCTGCAGACACCAGACCTTGTATTTGCCAGGGAGCCCACACTGGTCAATGGTCTCCAAGCCTTCTTCCGACATCTGTTTGGCTTCTTTTGCTCGTTGTGTGTCTTTCAGCGTATCATCATACCATCTTCCAAGGCTCTTGACTGGCTCTTCTGTGACTGTTGGAATGGCCTGGTTGGCAACACTGAAGACCACAGATTCGGCCACTTTTCCTTTCCTCAGTGAGAGACTCTGTGATTTCTTTGGCTTGAACTTCATTCTGGATGAGGCAGCTATGTTGTCCAGCCTTTCCAGCACATGACGTGTCTCATCTTCTCTGGATGAAATCACTGTAGTGTCATCCATGAAGGCCTTGAGAGGGGGCATCTTGTATCCATCGCCAAGGTCTGTTTGTCTTGCGTTGCTTGTTGCTGCTTTCAAGATGACTTCCATTGCCAACACGAACAGTATTGGGGAAATTGCACAGCCCATTGCAATGCCCACTTCCAAGTTGATCCAATCTGTTGTGTACTCCTTGGTAGAGAACCGCATTGAGAAGCTGTTGAAGTACTTCTTGAGCATGTCGCAGATGTTCTTTGGCACATGGTACATCTCAAGAGCCAACTGTATCATCTCATGGGGTACAGATCCATATGCGTTTGCCAGATCAAGCCACACTACGTCCAGGTCTCTCTTTTCTGTTCTCTCTCTTTGGATTGCGTCCCAGATCATTGTGGCGTGTTCTACACAGCCAGCTACGCCTGGGATGCCACCTTTCTGGACTGACACATCCAAGTACTTGTTTTCCATGAGGTACTTTGTCAGCCTTGCTGCCATGACAGAGAAGAAGATTTTCCCTTCGACGTTCAGTAGTGATATTGGCCTGAACTGGCTGATGTCACTTGAGTTTTGCTCCATGGGATGTACACACCATCTGCCGTCATCCACTGACCGCTGATCTTCTGGTTTCTCCAAGCTGATCGCAGCAGCCTGTGGAGCCACTCCAGCACCTTGGGACATTTCTTGTACAGCTGCTAAGGTATTCCGTTTGGCCCTGGTGATGATTTGGCTCTGGCTTTGTTGACCACCTTCTTGATTTCCGCCAACGTTGGAGGCTTGTCATTGAACTGTTCCTCAGGGTTGGTTGGCCACACCAGACCTTGAATGTCGAGTGGTGCTTTGCTCTGTGAGTCAGAGTATGTTTTCCTGAGATGCTGCTCAAGAACTCCTTTGTCCACACTTAGGGTCCCAGATTTTGGCTGCTCAAGCGGTGTTCTGGCAAACTGGAAGGGGTCTCTGAAGAAGCGCTCTTGTGTCTTCTTCTTTTTGCTCTTCCTCTTCCTCGCAGATTCCGCTTTGCTGAGGGCGCTGTGTTTTGCTTTCAGGTCTTTCCAGAGTTTTTCCAAGCCTTGTTTTTCAGCTGGCAGTGCGGTCTTCATTTGCTTCTTGAGGTTTTTCTTTTGGACCCTGATCTTGTCCATCTCTTCTTGGCGTCTGGATTTCTTTGGAGGTGTTTTCTCTTTGGGTAGTTTTGCTCCATAGGCGTCTCTACATGTGGCATACACAATGTCCCCATATGTGGCTAGTTTGTGTTCCAGGGTGCTTTTCCCTATCAGTGCATCGAGTCTTTGGACGATTTTTGCATCCAGTTTCTCCCAATCTTCAGTTTCGTTTGCTCGTAGCAGGTTGAGTTTCAGGCGCCTGGCATCAAGGGCCTGTGCAAATTCCTCATCCGAACCAGCAACGTGGATGTCCTTGGCACTGTGGTTTAAATCCTGGCCTTGGTCTTCCGACGTCTTATCTGCTGATGCAGTGCGCTGCTGCTCATTCAGATGAGTCTTCACACATCCCATCTTTGTTCTGTGGATCTTCATGCCACGGATGGTAGCGAAACGCTTTCCACAGACACATGGATATTCCATTTGGTCCATGTTCATAGTCCGTTTGGGATTTGCAGTCGTGATTGTTTGAGCACCGATGGATTCATCATTCTCTCCCCCTTTCTGTGAATCCTGGGAGCATCTTTTCTTTTTGTACTTAGTAGCCACATATCGAAGGCAAAGTGGGGAGCCAGCCCACAGAGCCCTTGGTTCTGGTCTTTCCCAGTGTCCTCTGGTCTTTCCCGGACGTCCTCCGGCCTATTCCCAGAAGTCAATGGTTTACCCATGCATCAGTAGAAAGAAACTCGTGGAGAGCGTGGCAGCAGAGAGTCCTCAGAAGAGAAGCCCCCTTCAAGCAAGTGTTTCGGCCCTTATCTCCTGACACTCTAGGGGGGTTGGGCCACACCCGGTTCATGACTCCGGATGTCCCTCTGCTGTATGATAAAAAGAAGAAAAGGTCATTGATTCTTGGATGTTTTTTTGTTGTTTTTTTTCAAGATAAACTGCTTTACGCTGTGGTCAGTTAAAAACACTCTTTGAGAGGAGAAATATGAAAGCCTTTCAGCCCTGATAGGGCCTCAGGGGTTGACAGGACTGCAGACAATATGTCTTCATTTGAAGACCATCCATTTTATTATTTTTTTGAAGGCAGTTGCACTTTAGCTGAATGAATCTGTTTGGAGGATCAAGGATTTTTCTCTGTAAGTAGGCCGGCAGTATAATACATTCCTCTAAATATGGAAGTATCAAGGATACCATATTAGAATCATTTACAAATTTTGTTTTTCCGTTTAAGAATGTCAGACATAACTGGCCCTGGTGGCACTGTCCAAATCAATCCACAGTCATAGAAAGGAATATTTTTTCTTTCTTTCATTGACTTTTTCAGCAGCAGTTTGTATGGAATGCTTATTCTATGTGGACTTTAAACAGGAAAGGAAATACAGATCTAGTACCCACATCATTTCTTATTTGCATGCTGGGAATGGCAGTGCAGACATAGGAAGCTTTCTAAATCTCTGTTAGTTGATTATGAAACAAATATTCTACAAAATGGGCCTCAGTGGTTAGATGTACACATAGAAAGTGAACCCACTTGGTCAGGCAGTAAGTTTGGTCAGTAAGTCTATTATCAGTTTTTATTCTAGATATTGTTTGCATCAACAGTTTATTCTTAAAATGAAATTATTTCTTCCATGTGTGAAACATTTGTTTCATTGAAGTTCCTTAAAGTGGGAACATATGTTTGCTTCTTAATGTTTGAACATCGTAAAAATGAAAGTGTGTAACTCCAGTAAAATACATTTTCATAGTTTTATTACATGTAACGTTCAAAGGTGAGATGATAAAAAGAAGTATAGCGAAGATGTCATAGAAGATCAAAGTCATGGCCATATCCAGCTCAAAGAATTGAAGTTTTTCCCCGTGAAAGGGATCATGATTTTCTACACTTTCTTCCATTTCTTGGTCGTGCAAGTGCTGTGTATGGTACCAACAAACAAACATCACAGCCTTGCCTTTTTTTTTTTTTCTTTTTTTTTTTTTAATCTTGTCTTTGTTTTATATTATTATTTTCTTTCCTTCTGCTTAAAAAAAAAACAAACGTGTATATGATAATTCAGTGCATGTGTGTATGTGAATGGGTATGTGCGTGTGTGTGTGGTTTTTCAACAGGCGTTACAAGAGAAAAGTGCACGCGTCTGCTGGAACAGATGAAAGAGAGTGCCTGGATATCTAAGTGGTGAGATCTTCTGTGCTTTTGAACTGTATTTCTTTGATTGAAGAAAATCAAGTGCGTGGATAGTTTTAAAGAAAAGAAAGCTTTCTAAGAGGAGATTTACAAATGCAGATACACCATAAATAATGGATAGGATTTTATCATTTGTGATCTTTGATGTAAGTCTAAAGAACAAAATACAGCTCAGTATTACAAAATAGATCATTTGTCCTGTGAATGCAAGTTGAGAAAGAGTGAGAGAGAGAGAGAGAGAGAGAGCGTGTGTGCAAAATTGCGCATTTGAGATTTTGTTTGTATTAGAAAGTTTGTTGTTTTTTTCTCTGTTTCAATGATCTGTCTGTTGTCTTTATAATTTTGATTAATCATTTTATAGAAAGCTGAGTTTTCCCTTTTGTTGTATAGGATAGCAGTAATGTTGAAAGCAGTCTGTCTACCTGTCTCTCTGTTAGTTTTTCATGGAATGAATGAATGTTATTTGCTGTAAGTTTTAAATGTCTTGGATGTGAAGTCAGACAGATAGTTTGGGAAGTGTGTTTTTACTGAAAACTGTATCTTCCATCCCCTGTTGGCTGCTGTGGTCAGTGGGTACGTTTATTTCGATCCTTTGAATTTTAACACAAACATTATTACAAGCTGATGATGCATTTGCAGGTCACCGCCACAGGTCAGAGGACATTCACTAGATCGCTGTGGTAAGTAACATTTCTCAAACTGTTTTTCTTACAGATTTTGTTCTTTCTTCATTTTTTTTTTTTTTAAATCAGACTGTGTGTATGTAACTCGGTGTGTGGAGGTAATTAAAAAACGTAAATTCTTACAAGCTTGGCTGGTTTACCCAGATAATGGATGGAAGGAGTGAAGGTTTATGCAGGCTGGATGATACTGCTGGTTAAAGTCAACATAGAATGCTGTTTGTTGAAACCAATGCTTCCTGGTACAAGATTTTGGGACATGTACATTTTTTGTTTGGTTTCTTTTTTAGATTATGCCAGCTATATTCCCAGTCAGTGCATCCAAAATGTCTCGCAACAAATCACAAACAATGTGCCATCTCAAGGATTGCAAGTTTTTGTCTCTTAACCCAATTTATGGCTCTCTCTGACACATTTTGAGATTTACAAGAAAGAAAAAATCATAGTTACACCGCCTGAAAAGTGCACATTTGCATTGCACACATATGCAGAGAAAAGAGAGAAATCCAGCAGAGAAAACCTTCATTTTTTATTTTTCGTTTATTTCTGCTTGAAAAGAGCTTGGGAGATTCCCTTTTAAAAAGACGAGAATCTTGGTCTGCTTCACTGTTCCCTTAACATGTTTCTTTGTTTTCTGAGTTAAGATTCATTTAACTGCCAGGCAGCAAAAGTCACACGAGCATGTTCAACTTAGTAAACAATTTTCCATTCTCACCAGAAAAATGAAATGATAATTTTAAGTCAAACAGTCCTGAGACAGCGCAAGAAATTGAATACAGACATGTACTTCTGGGTAAATACAGTTATGAGATATGGCAACGGAGCCTTTTAATTTTTTTTTTCCCCAGAAATTTTAGAATGTGAATTGTGTAGTTTATACCAATCACAATAAAGAAGCAGCTGGAAGGCATACCACCATTGAAAGAAAAAAGAAAGATGTGTTTGATAAAAATAAGAAAAAGTCATTGGTTCTTGGATGTTTGTTTGTTTGTTTTCAAGATAAACTGTTTTACACTGTGGTCAGTCAGCAACACTCGTTGAGAGGAGAAATATGAAAGCCTTTCAGCCCTGATAGGGCCTCAGGGGTTGACAGGACTGCAGACAATATGTCTTCATTTGAAGACCATTCATTTTATTATCTTTTTTGAAGGCAGTTGCACTTTAGCTGAATGAATCTGTTTGGAGGATCAGAGATTTTTCTCTGTGTGAGTAGGCCGGCAGTATAATACATTCCCTTAAATATGGAAGTATCAAGGGTACCATATTAGAATCATTTGCAAATTTTGTTTTTCCATTTAAGAACGTCAAACATAGCTGGCTCTGGTGGCACTGTCCAAATCAATCCACAGTCATAGAAAGAAATATTTTTTCTTTCTTTCATTGACTTTTTCAGCAGCAGTTTGTATGGAATGCTTATTCTATGTGGACTTTAAACAGGAAAGGAAATACAGATCTAGTACCCACATCATTTCTTATTTGCATGCTGGGAATGGCAGTGCAGACAGAGGAAGCTTTCTAAATCTCTGTTAGTTGATTATGAAACAAATATTCTACAAAATGGGCCTCAGTGGTTAGATGTACACATAGAAAGTGAACCCACTTGGTCAGGCAGTAAGTTTGGTCAGTAAGTCTATTATCAGTTTTTATTCTAGATATTGTTTGCATCAACAGTTTATTCTTAAAATGAAATTATTTCTTCCATGTGTGAAACATTTGTTTCATTGAAGTTCCTTAAAGTGGGAACATATGTTTGCTTCTTAATGTTTGAACATCGTAAAAATGAAAGTGTGTAACTCCAGTAAAATACATTTTCATAGTTTTATTACATGTAACGTTCAAAGATGAAATGATAAAAAGAAGTATGGCGAAGATGTCATAGAAGATCAAAGTCATGGCCATATCCAGCTCAAAGAATTGAAGTTTTTCCCCGTGAAAGGGATCATGATTGTGACTACTTTCAAATTTACCCCCCCCCCCCCCTCCCCCCCTCTTCCCTGACACCAGTCAGTCAGCAAGAATGGAGGGAGAATGTCTTGTCTCCCACAGTTCTTAAAAATTCCCCCACCGCCACCCCTCCCCCCACCTTCTTTTTTCTGATGATGGAAGACAGAAGGACCTATAGTCAAATGGTTAGAGCATTTGCAAAGATGCTAATGTTTGTGCTGTGTTTTTTTTTTTTTTTTTTTTTTTAAACTTGAAAAGCATCACTGTCTGCCCTACAAGAAATGTATACCTGATTCAGATTACAGAAGGTTGCAGGTGGAGGAAGAAGAGTGGGCTGCACCTTCCCTCGTGCACTGCCCCGGATGCAGTGAACCACTTGACAGTTCACTGCCCTTATGGCTGTTAGGCTTTGGAACATTAACCTTTATTGTAATACATTTGTGGAAATGCAAACATTTTTTTTTTTATTCTGTTCGAATTACTGCAGCACTTGTGTTCTGAATATATAGTCTCATATTTAGCTTCATTTCTTTGAAAAGATTTTCCCATTTAGAAATTTGTTTTGGAGCTGTCATTTAATTTTAGTATGTTTGTGTTAAAGCATTGTAGTGTGTGGATATTTTTTTCCTTTTTTTTTGTTTTCTTGTTTTTCTATTTTTGCTATTTTTGCAGGTGCCTTGGATTTGAGTTTACGCCACAGAGCTGACGACAGTAGCACAGATAATATTCGTCATCCCTTAGCTTTGCACCCGGTGCCAACATCAGATACAGCAGTGAAGACCGTGTGGTCCTGCCTTGGTCCGGAACCATTGTTTTCCACACACGTGACTTCTGTGAATTCAGCCTGGTGCCCTTCATCTGTCAGAGTTACAGAGCCTTTGCAGCCAAGCTTTCTTGCTTCATATGGATCTAACGAGTCACAGCGAGGTACAATGTTTGAAAGGAGAAATGATGAACTTAGGATTAAATCTGATCTTGAAAAAAAATCTGAAGAATCTGGCATTTTTATCAAGCGATCAGATTGTTACAACTCAGACAGTCGAAAGGTTGAACACAGTGAGGTGGTGCCTGTAGAATTCATGGCTCATTTGCCAACCTTTGATCCAGGTAAGAAACCTAGCTTTGTTGGTCTTTCTCCAGATGTACTGACAAATGAATAAGATGCACAGAATCAGTGCGGAAGGTAGGATGCCTTGTGATACTAAACTGCAGAAAAGAAAATGGCAGATCAGATGAAGGCTGCAGCCCAGATGGGGAGAATCTCATTGACTCTGAAGTGATCGGTAGCTCATGTACCTCAGGTGCCGTTAAAAAAAAAAAAAAAAAAGAATTTGCTGTAGGACCTTCACCAGATATGCCAACAATTTGAATAAGACATGCAGTGTTAGGGCTGATGATAGCATGTCTATTGACATTGTGCACAGAGAAAGTAGTGTACCAGATGAAGAAGGCTTGAGTTGAGATTTGGAAATCTTGATTAGTATCTTTGCAGTTAGTCTACACTTCTTTTGCACAAGTGCTTATGAAAATATAAGATTTGTATGGATGCAGTAAATGAGGTTTGTGCAAGTAAACTGATGCAAGAAACATTGATAGCATAATGCATAAGCTTCTGGTCTCAGGGTGGCTACAATTTGGGTGAAATTGGGTCCTAGAATTTGTTTACAAAGCATTTGAATAAGGGCATGGCACCTGTACTAAATCTTTCTTGTTGGCTGTGTTCCTGGTCAGTCATGCTTTGTTTTTGATAATAGTTAAAGTCAGAAGTAAGGATTTAGAATGTATTGTAACATGCCAAAGACTCGGGACTAACAGTACCTCTTTCTTGTGCAATGTGTTGGATAAGTCGTACTGTTTGTAAAAATAACAAAGTTAAAAATTAATGGTCAAGAGTGTATTGTAATATTAACGATACCAGATAAAGATCATCACTCCTCTTTCTCTGTTTTCTTTAGGCATTTTTATTGTAATTTTGATTGTTTTTCTGCTGCAAGTTCATTGCCGTGGTGCACAACAGATGAAAATAAAAACAAGGGTGGATCTAGACAGCCCTTTGAAATCTAAAAAAAATGTTGCATCTGTTATGGCCGTTTGTGATGCCTATATGTGGCATGATGCTCCCATTTCCTGGTTTTTGGCCTGTGCAGAGCTAAAGTGTTCAAAAGTTAGATGTCTTATATTTCCACTGCAAGTTCCAAAGCTACAATTCTTGCAGGAGTGAAACGGTTAATACCGTCCATAAGTAAGAGAGTCCCATGGGAAAGAAATAGCATTGGCCGAGAACTTTTTGTTATGCAGCATTGCTCTGTGTCTGCTATTCAATATGTCTTGCATGTCCTTCATGCTGTGAAAACTGGGTTATATAGCAAACTAGATCATGGATGCTGTAAATGACAAAGAAATTTGTGTTTGTTCCAGTAAGTAAGTATAAGTGAGCCTAAAGGAGCAGCATTCTGTCTGCACAGAACCTGATTGCTTGCACACCATATTTCTCTGTAGTTTTAGTGAATTATAGGCTTTGATCTTTCTTTCTGTAGCCACCAGTGGAGAGCACTTGTATGACATAATGAAATCAGCCACAAGCATTGGATGCAAGGCCATCTACTTAAAGCCATCCTACAATTCTACTACTAAAAGTTACTTTCCTGTTCAGACAAATGCCCTATTCCCATTTGGTGTGGAAAATTGCCATATTATCAGGATCCACACTACCACCACCACCTTACAAAACAAAAAAACAAAAAGGAGATAAGGTAGCTCACTTCACCTCAATCCCTAGATTAACCAGCAAGAGTGATCACCCTTGATTGATAAAATTGTGCCGTTGACTAATTCAGTTTTCACTTCCTTTTTTGACTAAGCGGGGAGGTGGGAAGGTGTCTTTATGTTTTGATAGGTAAGTATATTGAAAAGCTACTTGAAGCCTATGTAAACAAATGCCTGAAAAAAAAAAAAAAACGATTGTGGGAGAACACTCGCCTAAGAAGAGATGACATTGATCCACATGAGGATGTCCCTGTACAGTTCCCAAACTAAAAAGTTGGCACCAGAGGTGTAAGAGGTCTTAAAGAATAGTCTCTTCAATGGTATGGAGGTAAAAGGCCTAGCCCATGCTCTCCTTTAAAGGCTAAAGAAGTGAACAAATAAAAACGAAAGAAGAATCCGAGGAAAAGAAAATCAATAAAATGAGAACTTGCAGTGCCATTCAATAAAGACTCGAGCACTTAAAAGCATTAAAGGAAAAACCAGTCGCACAATGATCAAAGGCAACTTCAAAAAGATTGGAAAAAGTCTGTCATGTCACCATTATAGCAGCTAACCGGATCACAAATGGATGGATGGGTGGGTTTTTGAAATCACATGGAGACGCAGGGTTTGGAGTAAACATAAATGGAACACACACACGCACACACACACACACACACACACACACACACACACACACACCACACACACACACACACAGTCTCTCTCTCAATTGCACACATATAAACATATAAAAACCCAACCAGTGTATTTATTAACACAAACTGTGTACTTCATTCCTTTGCCAAAGTTGAAATGGACATCCCACGTGCTGTGAAAGAGATGCAGCACCAGGGGCCATTGAAGGCATCAACCGCGGGGAGATATCCAGATGGTTGTCTTGGATACATTGTGGATCCAGGTCACCTGCATGATCAACTTAATCACTGGCATGAATCACCTGGCAGCTGGAGAAGAGGTCTTCTGTTTAAGGACACAGGGAACCTTGACGAATTTGATGTCTGTGTGTACAAGCCAAAATCAGCTTCTGGCCAGCAGCATGATTTGGAGGTCAGTTCATTTACAGAATTAACCTGTTCGGGGTGTTCATTTTTCTTTCTTACCTTAATCAGAATGACTTGTGAGATCACCTGTAACAAGATGGATGCAGTGTGAGAAAACTTGGAATGGCAAGTCTGGTCTTTGGTCATTCAGGAAGCCCAGATGTTTTCTGTTAGGGGCCATGCTTTCAAGTTTCATGTTCATGTCCACTGGACAACCTCCCTCAGAAAGTTGAACAATTTCTGGATCATCATCATTACTTTAAATGTGTACACTGCTTCTTCTGTCTCTACTTCAAGGCAGATCAGGAGTTTTGTGCAGTTGATGTCAGCAATGGGTTAATAGAAGTTTTGCTTGCATAAAGGTGTTCAGCAGAGATTAGTTTTAGATTTGAAAAACTGAAGTAAAAAGGATTTATTCAGCAACAGCAAATAAGTTTTTTTTTTTTAAAAAGAAGAAGAAGAATTGGGGGTAGGGGGCAGTAATTTAGAAGAAGTGTCTTACTGTCATGTAAAAGAGCTGTAGAATATCCAGAAGAAATACCACTGACATATATTTTGTGCCCACTGGAATGGAGCTGGGAATTGGGGTGGGGGGAGGGGGGGGGGGGGGATCTCACTTGACTTGGACTCGGCAGTCACACTTATTTTAGGTAATTCTTCAATCTTAATTGTGTTAGTTCCAGGAAGTAAGTATAAGTGAGTCTAAAGGAGCAGCATTCTAGCTGCACAGAACCTAATTGCTTGCACACCATATTTCTCTGTAGTTTCAGTGAATTATACACTTTGATCTTTCTTTTTGTAGCCACCATTGGAGAGCACTTGTATGACACATGATGACATTAGCCACAAGTAGTGGATGCAAATCCATCAGCTTAAAGCCATCATTGTACAAAGAGAAAATTGCGTCCTTTCTTGGGTCGTGTGAAAATATTTTTTTGTTAGTTGAGTGCTTAGTTCATTCTGATCACAGATTAACACAGATTGATGTTCATTTAGAGGTATTGTAGCATTTGCTTTTTTGAAAATTGTTTTTCTTTATGTATCTTGTCAGCTTGGAATCAAGTACTTTCCATGTTAGACTCTTGCAAGCTATGACCTGTTGACTGACTCTGTGTGTTAAAAAATTCCATGAGTAAGGCCGTCTCCCTTCTAGCATGCAACACACAGTTGCTTCCACTTCCTTCCATACCATGGTTGACTAAAGAATCCTCTGTAGACTAAAGCATTACCAGCGTGGTTGGGCGGGTGGGAATGTTAGTTTGAAATGGTAAGTATATTAAGCCAAACATGAGATGCAGTGCAGACTCACCATTTCTGGTGTCATGTGCACTTATGCATAGTCTAAAGAATAAGGAGAAGGGTAATTGCGTGAAAGGTCTGAGAGGTGAGAACTAGGACAGAGATGACCAAGTTAACCAGTGAAAGTTATGTCCTTCGAACTGTCGACCTCCATGTTTGGATTGCTGGAAAGCTGCTGCCAACATGATAAGTATAACAGAGGGATCGAGTGGTATTGGGGTGGAGAAAGCCCTGATTTCATATGCTAAAAAGCCCTTAGAAGAAATGTTGATCTGAACTAAATGGTATCCCCAAGGATGATTTTGAGATTTTAAGAGATGGTGCCTACTAGCTGCCATAGTGCAGTGGTTAGTGTTGCAGACTCCCAGCTGGGAAGTTGTGATTTGATTCCGGTCACAGCCATGTCTTTGTTGGATTTTTCTGCCCTGAGCGGCTTCTACCTAGTGTTGAGTTTTCTATGGGCTCAATTGCGAAGACTGGGACCACATAACTGAGACCACTGAATGGATGCGTCTCTGAGAGTGTTGATCTAATTTCCTGACCAACACTGCAAAAGTGTCTGTATCTCTCTGGACTGGTTGACGAACTGATGACTTGCCTGATGTGAGTACAGATGGTGGATCAGTAATCTCTGGCCAACAGATTATTCAGTACATTATGTCTCCCTATTAACCCCATACTTTGATTAACTTTTGCTTGGATGTTTAGCTGTCCATTAGTTTATCTGCTGGGATTGACTTTTGCTTGGATGTCAATCAGCTTACCTGCTGAGATGAATGGGCCGTTGTTTGCGTAGTATTTCATCAGATTTTCCTTCAGAGGCTTTTTTTTTGTTCGTCTCTTTCTCTTTGTCTTCCTCATCTCACAAAAACCTGGCATCCATAATGATGAATTCTGGTGCCCATCTTCTCTGCAAGCATCTTATTCTTAGTGCATGCTCAAATATTTTCTTGCTTTCTTAAAACAGACCTGACATGGACGTCTTTTGGACCTTGGGCGTTTGTATACATGTATATGAAAGGAAATCTTGTTCTAGCTGGACCACATATGTTGACGTGGCAGATTGGGAAAATCTGTTTCCACCATTTGTTATTAAATGCTGCTGGAGTTTAAACTGATTTTTCAGAATGAGAATGCCATACGCAAACTTTCAGTTTTTGCTGCTTGTCCAAAGAATAAAACACCTTTTCTGAGCATCGGCAGCATTGCTTGCCAGATAAGCCATTGACAGCTGCAGCATTATGTGCATTCTTAAATGAGTACAGGAGTATGTATGAACATATTTGAAATGTTGGGACAGAGAGAAGACAAAAACAATATGAAACAGGGGCTTGTTTCAGTGCTCACACTGTGTGGTTATCATAAATGTCATTGATTAAGAGGGGTTTTATGATGCATTTACAACTAATAAACGTGTGTCGTTTTATGTGTCAGTGTTTTATCGGCTTGTAGCTTTGACCCTGTGTTAGAAAACTGAAATTGCTCCTCTGAGACTCGGTCAAAGAAAGAAAAGCACAGAAATTACCAATTTCGATAGGTGGTGTTCTTGATGAATTGACACAGATTTTTATTGTCTTTTTCAGAATGAAAGGAGCCGCAACTTCGCGCTTGTCGATCAGGAAGACAGCAATCAGATATGTGCACTTCTGAGCACCACTTCTGAGCACCATCCCATGCAGCTTGACAAGTACAATGATCTGCAAGCTCTCGACCAACCCTCCAGCAGGGAGGAAGACGAGGACGCTGTTCAAGATCATGACCAAGCCTTTGATTGGAAGCGGACGGATGAAATCCTTACACTGGAAAAACCACGTCTTCATTCACCAAGTCCCCCACCAAAGCTGTCGCCCCATAGATGGTGAAAGAGACATAAGCATGTGGAGATGATACTGTTAAATCAGAATATCAGAGTGATACGAATTCTAGTCATGACTGTCGGGAACAGTGCATGTGAGTCATTTCTTTTTTTTTTAATTTTTTTTGCTGTCCCAGCCTCGGCGCCACCTCAGAGGCAGTGCACCCACGCCGCTCATTCCAACACCCCGTCCACAGCCACAGCCTGGTCGGCCCCTCCGCAGCCCTGGCACCGGCAATCCACAGGGAGCAGTCAATGTCAAGTCGTCAAGAGGCAACCCACCGGAGAAGACACGGCACTGCTGCCGAGTCACTTCGGTGGTGTTCAGTGGCGCCTGTTCTGATCTATTATTCGCAGGGCACCACCCGCTAAGCCCCCTACTGACAGCAATAATTGCTTAGTCGTGGAGCCGGTGTGAGTGAGCTCTCCCTCTGGAGGGCGCCACCACGTCCGTCCAACGACAGCCCCCATGGACCCGCTGATACCAGTGACCCGGACGGAACCAAACCAGGGCTACAGACGTGGACGGGACATCGAAATTGAGGTCACCATGAGAGGAGGGCATGAAGGGACACAGAATTTGAGACAGTTTTTTTTTGCTGATTGATGAGAATGAGGATGATTAAGATGATGCTACGGATTTCCATTTCAGTCTGAGACTACATGACAGGGCTGTACTCTACGCTTCCTTTCATAATATATATCCCGGTGTCAACCAGGCCCGAGAAATATACGCACCTGCAGTGTTGGTCATGAAATTTGAGCAACACTCTCAGAAACGCATCCATTAAGTGGATGAAACTCGACCGTGTGGTCCCAGTCTTCCCAGCTGAGTCCGCAGCAAACTCAACTCTGGGTAGGAGCTGGTCGGGGCAGAAAAACCCACATGACTCTGATGGGATTCGAACCCACGACCTCCCAGCAGGGAGTCCGCGACGCTAACCACTTCGCCACGGCGGCTGGTTGAGTCATTTCAGTTCATGTGTTTGTAGCTGATTCTGGGATGGTAGTGGCAATGTGTGTATGTGCGCATGCACATGTGTGTTTGTATGTATGTGAAAATGAGAGTGGGATATCCCGCATTATTAGAAAAGTGGAGAGTTGCTGATCGTTGAAAGGAGAATGGTAATCAGTACTTTCTCATAATATTTTTACAAGTGGTCCACATTCGTCCCTGCATAATCGGCATTTGATCGTAGGTTGACTTGAGGCTTTTTGTAGTTGTTGTTTGGGGGCCAGTACTTCCAGTATTGTGCATTCTGTCTTGTCTGTAAGCCATGTTAGTCTATCACTACAGCTAGACGTTTGTCTTTTGATCTCCCTTGCATCCTTGGGTGGATCCTCAAGCGTAGGCTCAAAGATTGTCCCCTACATTTTATACTGTTTGCATAATGTCTTTAGTTTTTCAACAACTTTTTTTCCTCCCCACACTTTCGTTTGGTTTCATTTACTACCCTTTGCTGGCTGCTTTGGGGATGCTGTTGGATTCTTTTTTGAACCCTGGGTGGTGAGAACACCACAGCATTATGGACTGTGGGTGTCTCTGTTTGACGCCAGGAGCACAGACACAACCAGCCATGTTTCTCCGAGTTCAGATCCAGCGGACAAAAGGCCTCGGAGCAGGCAATACAAATAGATCTGCCTTTGAAAGGGATTACGATGGTTCCCTCATGCAGCTAGTGAAGAAGAGTTCTCATATCTATAATATATTTTCTTAATTTCATGTTCCCAGGTTTTCCATCTTCAACCCACCCCGAGAGTCATGAAATGACCAGGGGAAAAATGACATCAGACAAACTCTGTAATTGTGACTCCAAAACCAGCATTTAAAACATTTTTACAAAGAATCCTGTGTACAGTTCTCATAGTTGTAGCCATTTCCATTTAACATCTTTGATGTTATAGATTTTGAAAAATAGAACTTTCCAAGGAAAATCAACACATCTGTGACAATTTGGAATCACTGTTCAGTCTATTGCCACTTTGTATTCCATGGAACAGTTTTGATCACTTTGTGTATACTATAAATAAGCTTTGTGCACATGGTATATCAACAAAACAATTGTTAATGATATTGTTTTGTATCATACTTTTTAATTTAGAAAGCAAGTCTATTAAACGTAACAAAATTGATCCAGAAGTCAAGATCAGTTATAAATACATCATATTTCTTTTCTGCTTTGGAAGTATTTCAGGCTGTATTTTCCGTTTTTATCAGTTTAACATGTCTAATTTTTATATCGCTCACTAAATCATTTAGATTATAAAGAAATGCATCAGAAGCCAGTTCTTTATTATGTTTAGATTTCACACAAATATGAAGAGATCTGTATGCTTCAATTGTATATATTTAGAAATAAGAGCTAATGCATAACATTCTGGGGTTTCTAGCGATGGACATATTCCTTTATAATATCTCCATGTATAGTTTGTGTTTCTACATTTTTGTATCCAAAGAAGCGTTAAAAGCATGTGCTTTTGCTGCCATGTTTCACACTTTTAATGGAAGTATTCCTGCTAATTTTAGATCGTTTCCTTTTTCAGACAAACTGAAAACACATTTTTATACAAAACAGTCTCATAGATCACATAAAAAGTTCTAAAGGTGTATTAATTTAGGTGAAATTAAAGATTTTAAAGTGCTTAATGAAGTCTTATATCTCATCTGTGTACCTGTTTGCAAGAAAATGAGTTTCATCTTCACTTATTTAAGTTGGTAGGACTTTCTCAATACTGTTCGAAATGCTTGATGATCCTATAGGCCTGTTTTAGGAGAGATAGAGAGCGCCAGTTCTGAATATGAGGAATGCAAACGATCAGTCCTTCCTGCTTTGTAGATGGTTCGCCATCTTTTCAGACCTCTTTTAAAAATGTTACTACCAAAGGCTGTATCTGTTCCCAGAAAAAAGAATTGAAGAATTTTGTACGAAAATCCATTGGTCCAGGATTAAAATTTTTGTGTCCAGTTCTTTGTGTGTGTATGCAAGACTCGTTTCATCAAGAGTAATTTCTTGTTTTCAATTGTGTTCTTTCTTTGTTAGTTTAGAAACCGTTTTTCTGAGATTAGGTATGTCACATTTTTCAATGTCTCTTTCCTTACAATACATGATGTTTGTATTTAGAGTTTAATTTTATGAATAATATTGATTTGGTTTTCAGTGATCCTAACTTCTGTAACTATTAGTTTAGAGATTGACTCAGCTCTTCGTTCATTTCAGAGGGAAAATTAGGACCACCCGATTTTTTTTTTTTCTCGCCGCCTTCCTCAGAGGGTCAGGAATTAGGGGAGAGGGTAGAAATGCGTAAGGGTACATCCTTTCATTGACATTGTCAGGGTATCCACTGCAAAGATTGTGGAGTCTGGAACTGGGCATGCACAGACTGGAAGCTGTTCCATCTTGTGGTGGACAGGTCGAAGTGTGGGGTACCTGACAAATGGCCCTGATGACTAACTTGTTTGTCATCCATTCCAATGGGGAGGACCTGACCCACCCTTCAGAGGTAGTCTGCAAGGAATGTGATTCACAAGCAGATCAGTCCTCTTAGAGATTGGCAGAAGAGGATAAGGCAACTTGCTAAGTTGTTCAATGACCTTGAGAGAGTGCCCCCTTGATTCTTCAGATACACCATGACTGTGGAATTTGTGCATATTGTCAGAGACCTGTGTTTCCGCATTTGAGACCGATGTTGAAGAGTAAGAGAAGCCACCTTTTTATCTTTAGGACATCGGTGTGGTTCGTCACTTCCCAAGATTCCGACTTTCCGATGGTCTCCTGAAACTCTAGAGTAAAGACAAACCTGGCCGGCTTGCGTCGGCTCAAATTGCGTGCGACGATGGGGGAAGTGTCAGAGGAACCCCTGACTGAAGCCACAAAGGGTCCAGTCAAGGCTGAAGGATGGTGACACGAAGGACTGGGGACATGCTGAATATCCCTGTTTTCTGTCATCTGTGCCCGAACATCACTTGGCGCCCGTTGAAGAGGGCAGTGATGGAGACGACCTTGGGGAATTAACTCCGCAGCTGAAGGAGCTAGGCCAATCATGGTCTGAAAGCTGCGAAGAGAAGCTGTAGAGGCCTGAAGCAGGGACATGGTATAAGGGCTGACTTTCTCTTCCCTACGACCAGGAGGAGAACCAGGTTTATAAGTGCCCAAAAGTACACGCCCAGGCAAACAAAGTCCTGAGAAGAGATTTTGTCCGACTTCTTTAGGTTGACTAGAAACACCACAGAAGACAAAGCGCTCTTGATTCCGTATTCTGTTTTCCTTTAGAATTAGAAAAAAAATGACATTTTACCCCTAAAGAATAGAATTTACCTCCCAGTTAGAACTGCAGCCTTGGATTTCCAAAGTAGAGACGGTGCGAAGGGATGGATGGGAGGGGTGGGTGAAAAGGAAATCTTCTTGACCTTCTCTTACTGCCAAAGAAAACTGAACAATGGGTGTACAGTGTAGGTTTGCATGAATTCTCCTTTCTCTGCAACAGTTCTGGCACCAGTTATGCCGTAAGAAAATGAACTGTCAGAACAGAAAATGAACTCTAGGAGGATTTTTTAGAGAACGTTTTATCCAAGCTTTTAAAGAGATCCAGACATCATGGTACTTACATCATTTAATGCTCAGAATGCTCACAATGTTTGTGCGTTGACAACTGACATGTGACTTGAGAACGTTGATGACCATGACAGAAGAGCCAGAGTTGTCCTTTATGGAAGGAGGGACTATAAGGAAACTAGAGGACTAAAGTCTTCAGTGGATTATCTTCCCCGTGTTTTCCATGATGTCAGTCTAAGTGATGAACACAAATTCCAGAGTGAGGTACTTGGGTAATTTCCCTGTACCTAACAGGTACAAATTTTCTTATGACCAGTTGTGCAGCTGGATATGTTTCTGATCACCAAACCACTATCGCCATAGTTGCAGACAGGAGGAAATTCTGTACAATAGATCTCGTCGTCTAAAGGAAATGGGAAGTACTTGTATTCATAGTTGGCCGGCAGTAGGAAGGCTAGAACTGAAAGTTTATTGAAGAAGGTGGTAGAACTGTTAAAACACAATTTTTTAAATTAACGTGGTTATCCAAAGCAAAGACCCAAACCAAAGATGACAATGCGATAAGGAACTTTTAAGAATCACACTTTGATTCTGGTGTCTAGTTATATCATTTTCAATTTAGTGGTTTCAGATGTGAACTGGTTTGTGTCTGAAATGTAACTTTTGTTGTACTTACAGTAATGACTTATGTTTTCATTTCAGTGGTTGTGGATTGATCCTGGTCTGAGTCTGAACTGTCATTCAAACTTTTGTTTATCTTACAATAATGACCGCTATATTTTAATTTCAGTGGTTGTTGGTTAGCCCTGGTTTGTGTCTGAACTGTCATTCAAACTTTTGTTTTACTTACAGTAATGACTGCTATATTTTCATTTCAGTGGTTGTGGATTTGTCCTGGTTTGTGTCTGAACTGTCATTCGAACTTTTGTTTTACTTACAGTAATGACTGGTTTATTTTTCATTTCAGTGGTTGTGGGTCAGCCCCAGTTTGTGTCTGTAAAAGCCCCCTTTTTCTCTATTGGGATACCATTGTCTCCATTCCCATTTTCTCAGCACACATATACACCCATTCCTGTCCCCTGACCTTGTCGATAAACCCTGCTCTGCCAATTTCTTTTCTCATTAGTTTTTTCGTCAGTGTGTTGTCTTAGTGATAGAGGAATTGTTTGCTAGCAGTTCTGTACCCCTACTATATATTTGTTCAGCATAATGAAATTCAAGGGTAGTGCTGGTATTTTTTTGCTTACGCTGAAGTTCTGAGCGAACAAAGTGTTGCACAGTCAGCATGTTCACGCAAAAAAATCTTTTTCCTCACATTTATGCAAAAAATACAACTATCTTGACAATGTTGATTGTTATATGCCACGATAGCAGTGTTTGTTCAGTTTTATTAACTTGTCTTTAAATGCATTGCAAATTTACATTCTGTAATTAGTTGTTCCTAAAGTGTTTATTTTTACTGTCCAATCAGTGGCCTTACACTTGAAATATGCTAGGATTGGCTATGCCAAAATTGAAGTGGTTAAACGTATAGTACAGTTTGTGTAAAATGTCAGGAACATTCTTTATTTGGTCAGCACTGATGTTTGCTTGCTTGCTAGTAATGTTTGTTAATCTTAAAAGTTAATAATCATCACAAGCAGATGGGAAATAGGTGTCAAAGATTATCTTTAAATGAGTGTGGACCGCTTGTGTACACATGTATGTTACTGATATTTCATAATTTCATTACTTAGTGATTGTTTATGTCTTTTGCGTGAATGGAAATAATGTTATTTCAGCTTTTTTAAAAACCTTGTTGTGTGCTGCTGTTGATTCAGCTTTTGTTGAAAACGGGTCAGGTGTGAACACACTGCGATTGTCTTGCCTTTTTGAAATTCTCACATTCACATGTTGCTCCAACTCGGACACGCGTCTCGGAGTTGTTTGGCATACAAATATTGAATAAAATGAACAGTTTTTTTCGTTTTGTCCACGACAGTTCATGCTATACAGACTGCTCTCTATTTTCATCCCTAGCACATGAAGAATGGTATGTGGTTTTAATATATGTTTATTCACAGAGTGAGAAAATGTTACAACATAAAGATTGAACGGTCTCAAAATGTGTGACGCATTTAGAAGCATTGAAACATTTTCTGAGGCTGTGAATGCCAAATACTCCAACTAATGTACAGTACGAAGTACGATTGTTGTATCTGTATAGTCATGTGTTTTAGAGGGAAAAAGTGGTTTGATCCTAACTGCTGTGTGATGTCATCACTATGGAGGGTATATGTAAGTGTTCTGAATCTGTGGTTTGTTCGACACTACTGGAGCTGTCTTGGTTGGCTAGGCTGTAAACAACCAGACTCTTACTGCTCAAAAGTGACTGTGATGTGGAATACTTCACAAGCTCTGTGATGATCATCCCATTTGGAAATTTCAGTTGTGGATCTTCACAAACTCTGTGACGAACATCATGTTTGGAGATTTCAATTTGGGATTGTTTTGTGGCCATTTCAGTGTTTTACTTACGGTGCTTTCCGTCCTGACACCATTGGAGAAGATGTAATTTTTCCTTTTCCAGATGTGATCATTCACCTTGATCTCTCACAAAATGAAAGAAGGGAAGGACTGCTCTTCAGGTGAATGTGTGTGTGCATTTTTAATGAGGTTTGACAGTTTTTTGTAATATGATATATGTATGTAAATTGCCTCACTTTCTGTTTTGTTTTTACACAATTACAGTCACTAAGTCCATGTGTGTATTTTCAGGTGTGTCTTGTTATGATTTTTTTCAGACCTGTTTACCCATATGCTTTCACCTTATTTTGTACCATGTTTGGTGAAAATATGACAGTCTTCAGAGAAAAAACAAGAAAGAAAACCTACCATTGAACAAAAAATTCTAAAGATGAAGTTCTTGAGCAGTTAAAAGCACTTGCAGAAAGTAACCACGGCAATGGCTGAAATCAGCTCTAGCTACTTTCTGCACATGAAATCACATTAAACTATGTCTATTTCTTCGACAACATGCCTCATCGAAAACACTGCCGAGAGTTTGTGCCAAAGTATGGTGATGAATAAGATTTGAAAATAATTTGTATTTATAAAGAACCTACTTTTACCATAGTTAATACAAGATCAGATGGTTACTACATGGAAGAAGCTCTGCAGTGTGATGGCAGGTGAAAAACTAATGCCCCCTCCCCCACCCTCTCCCCACTTTTAGAGAAATTTGGAATTTTGAACACACATTTTGTAGAAAATACGCTCATTTCTGTTGAAAAGTCGACTGGCGGCCGTTCTTTGGTTAACAGGTCTGTGTTTTGTCCAACATTTTAGTATGTCGGATGTTATTTTGAGGGGTCTTTGTTATTTCCTTGGTTTGTTTAGTAAAGCATGCTGACATTTTGTGGTGTGATATGTTTGCTTATGTATGCATGTTCTCTCTCTCTCTCTGTCATTTACTTGTTCAGTACCTTTCTTGGCAATTAGTATGTGTGTGCATGCATGCGTGACTGTGTGTTGTGTGTGTGCTTCAGTGACATACTCCGTTGTGGTGAGATGATAACTAAGATCTTGTCGCAGAAAAAATGCAAGTGCACCAGCCACCGTGGCGAAGTGGTTAGCGTCGCGGACTCCCGGCTGGGAGGTCGTGGGTTCGAATCCCATTGGAGTCATGTGGGTTTTTCTGCCCCGACTGGCTCCTACCCAGAGTTGAGTTTGCTGCGGACTCAGCTGGGAAGACTGGGACCACACGGTCAAGTTTCATCCACTTAATGGATGCGTTTCTGAGAGTGTTGCTCAAATTTCATGACCAACACTGCAGGTGCCTGTATCTCTCGGGCCTGGTTGACACTGGGATATATTATGAAAGGAAGTGTAGAGAACAGCCCTGTCATGTAGTCTCAGACCGAAATGGAAATCTGTAGCATCATCTTAATCATCCTCATTCTCATCAATCAGCATGAAAAAAAAAACGGTCTCAAATTCTGTGGCCTTTCATGCCCTGCTCTCATGGTGACCTCAATTTCGATGTCCTCTCCACGTCTGTGGCCTTAGTTTGGTTCTGTCGGGGTCACTGGTATCGGCGAGTCCATGGGGGCTGTCGTTGGACGGACGTGGTGGCGCCCTCCAGAGGGAGAACACACTCATGCCAGCTCCGCGACTAAGCAATTATTGTCGTCAGTAGGTGGCTTAGTAGGTGGTGTCCTGAGTATGTTAGATCAGAACAGGCGCCACTGAACACCACCGAAGTGACTCGGCAGCAGTGCAGTGCCTCCTCCGGTGGGTTGCCTCTTGACTTGACATTGGCTGCTCCCTGTGGATTGCTGGCAGCGGGGCCGACCGGGCTGTGGCTGTGGACGGGGTGTCGGAATGAGTGGCGTGGGTGCACTGCCTTTGAGGTGGCGCAGAGGTGGGACAGCAAAAAAAAAAAAAAAAAAAAAAAAATCCAAGTGCAAATTAAAGTTGATTTTTTTTTTTTTTTTTAATGAACCAGTGATAACTAATAGACCCTCACAGGTTTGATCTTTACATAAATTTTTGTGAAAAGTTTTTCATTTTTTTTTGTTCATTTTGTTGTATTCCTCGAAGAAATTGTCTATATACTATGGCGTTCCCTTTTCATTTTTACTCTGTGCAACCGCTTTTAATTTTCACCCCGTATAACAGTAAGCTAATTATTGATCAGGCAAAGTTTTGCTTGATTCTCTTCACACACAATCTGGACGGCTATATTATCCCCATGGGTATGCAAATACACCAAGTGGAAAGACTGGCTGGTTTGGTCTTCAAGAACTCCGAAATAACCAACCACAGTAATACAATATAGCCACTACTATTGATTCCAGGCTTGAAGGTCCTGGTTCAATTCCCATCAGACCCATATACTGTGGGATTTTTTTTTTTTTTTTTAGCCCAGATTGGTGCTGACCAGAGTTAAGAACGTTATGGGGTCAACTGAAACCATGCAGTTGATTTTCATCCACTGCGTGGATGGGTCTCTGAATGTTGCTGAAATTTCCAAACACTGCAGGTGTGAATTTCTTGGGTTAGTTGATACCATGATATAATACGAAAGTAGGCGTAGAGCTGTGTCATGTCATGTAGTCTCAGACTGGAATGAAGCTCTCTCTCATCTACATCATCCTCATCAATCTGTATGAAAACAGTCGGACTCTCGCCCTTCATGCCCTGCTCTCATGGTAACCTTAACTTTGATTTCCTCTCCTTGTCTGTGCCGTTGGTGAGTTTGTGTCAAAGTCACAAAGAACAAGGGATAAAAATGACAGTAAAGCTTACTGTTTTGCAAGAAGAGAATATAAGAATATGGCAAGAAGAAAATCAAAACAGCATAATGATGTGTTTTAGGAAAAACGTGTTTCTACGGTAAACAGTCAGAGAAGTTTGGGAAACTACATGAAATAATCATTAAACGTAAACAAGTTCATTATAATTAAATAGTGATGACTGGTTCAAGCATTTTAAAGACTTGCTCGAAATAGATGTGACCACAAACGTAGATGTTACAGAAACTGATTAAGAATATGCTTATGAGGACGATGAGGAAATGAGAACTATGAATCGCCTCATATCCTTGGGAAAATGCAAAAATATGTGGGGGTCGGAAACTTTACTTTGTGTGTGTGTGTGTGTGTAAAATTATTCAATGTGTTATTTAACAAGGATATTTTGCCAGACAACTGGACAGATTCTATCATACTTCCTTTATTTAGAAAAGGTGATTGAATAATCTTAGCAATTACAGAGACATATTTTTGTGTGACACCAGCCGTAAAATCTGAAGTGCAGTTATGAATAACAGAATAGACAGAAGAATATAATCTGACAGACGAACACCAAGCGGGATTTAAAAGAGGCTATTCTACAGTCGACCATATTTTTACTTTGTTAGCATTAATGCAAAAACAGTTTGCTTCAACCATAAACTATACATTGCTTTAATTGATTTTGAAAAGGCATTAGATTCTAAAGAAAGGAACTTGTTATTGCCAATCCTTTTGAAAATGGGATTGAAGGCAAATTGTACAATTGTATTCGTAGTATTTACATAAATGTAAAAGCTAGAGTCAGATGTGGGCTTAACTGATGGGTGTATACTAATTGTACTCGTGGAGTGAAACAAGGTGACGCTTGCAGCCCTACAGAATTTTCTTTATTTATCAAGGAATTTGCATTATAAGTTATAAGAGGAGGTAGATGCGGTACAACGCTCACACAAGATTACTTTGAGCTGTTTTCATTACAACTGGCTGATGTAGCTTTACTGGCTCAAGCAGTTGGCCTGCAAACAAAGATAGATATATCTTTAAAAAGTTTGAATAATACATCCGGCAAACATGAAAAAAACAACAACAACAAACAAACAAATCACAAGACAAAACATGACGCGTTTCGACCTCTTAGGTCTTCTTCAGGCAAGAAAACACTCGGGACAACGAAAATGAAGAACGAATAATCACTTGTCTTGTCAAACTCATTTAACTCCCATCTTGAGCCGAATTTAACGATGTATGTGATTGCTCGTTCTTCATTTTTGTTGTCCTGAATGTTGTTTAGCTTGCCTGAAGAAGGCCTAAGAGGTCGAAACACGTCGTTTTGTCTCGTGATTCGTTTGTTCATGTTTGGCGGATGTATTATTTAAACTTTTAAAGAGTTGATTAGATTTCCACATGCAGTCGCCTCACTCTGAACTAACAGTTAGTTTGTATCGCGCAGCATCAGCACTACATTTGAGGATGAACATGAACAAAAGTGATGTTACTGTATTTAGGAAAGGGGGTTATTTATCTGCTAGTGAGAAATGAAATTACAATGAATTTTTATGCATGTTGTTAATACGTAAGGCTTCATTTTGTAGCAACGTGCATAACCCTTCCAGTCGAGCCAAAATGCTTTGTTATGTATTTTGCAAAGAAATGTATAAGTTGAAAAATAATTCTCTGAACACAATACTAAAATTATTTGACTCGCAGATCCAGCCAATGATTCAGTTCAATGCGGAAGTATGGGGAGTGGATAATGCAGCATTTTTTTTTTTCATTTGTTTGCTTTTGGTTGCATGAAAACATTTTCCATTAATTTGTTACGATTTTTAAATCTGGGAGTAAGGAATAAAAAGGGAATACCCAGCGCTTTCAACAGAGCCTAGTTTTTACCAGTCATAAGGATGTCAACAGTTTAATTACCAGGTCATTAATTGCAATTATATGTATTTGTTGTCCATATTTTTCTCTGTGTTACTTCTTCCCGAGTGTCAAAGCCAATAGGAGGCGTTGTGAGGTCGGCTTGGCAATAATACTCGAATACAAAATACTAACAATACTAGGTTTCCGTGATATCCAGGGATATCTGTCCCGTGGGCGAGAGAGGCCTATCACACATTACGCGAGAGACAATTCTCCGTGACTAATAGACAAATGAATGACAACATATTTGGAAAAGCGATAATCCTTGTTTTGTTTTTGGTTGGTCACTTCGGATTTGAACCTGGAACTTCTGACGGGGGTGGGCCTGGTGCTTTACCATGGGAACCATTCATACAGACACAACGCCCAAACACGGGCAAACAGTCAAGTGATGCTGTCGTGTAGATCAACTGTCAATATGGCGACCGCAATGATAAGTGGACGTTGATTCGCAGTGTGTGTCACAATGGGGAATATTGTCATCATGGCCACTAGATGGTAAGTGGGCGTTGATTGGTGGTGTGTTTGGAATAATACCATTGTCAAGCATAGACATCTAGAATAAAAATAGGAGGTCAAGAGGCCCCTGCAGCACAGCAGTTAGTGTTATTGATCAAAAACTAGGGGTTCCTAGGTTCAAATCTCAGCAGAGCGACTGTTATAGTTGGTGTCTATTCAGAGTTGAATGTGCTGTGAGCTCAATGGGAAGATTGACCAGGACGCCAGTCGACCAGGTCTCATTCACAGCATGAGTGGTATCTGATGTTTTCATATTTCTTTACCAATACTGCATGTGTCTGTATCTCTGGTGGCGGAATGATGGGACATACAACGAAATAAAGTATAGATAGCAGTTGTTGCTTTTTTCGTCAGACCAAAATGGACTTCCGGGCATTTTTTGTCACCATCATCACCCTCGTTGGGTGGCCCTCGTGGTTAAGGCGCCAGACTCTTAATCCAAGGTCTGGGGTTCGATTCTCATGCGAGACAACTAGGCTGGAAAGGATTGTCTCCTGGGAGTTGACAACCGTGCAGACGCCAGTCCTCTCCTGGTACTTTGGATGAGATTTAAAACCGAGATCTCAGTTGTGTATTTGAACTTGGTTTATTCAATAACGTCTCCCAGGGCTGCTTGGCGAGTTTGACGGCAATCCAGGCAGTTATCTGCACCAGCTTCATCCCTTTCCTTATTTCTTAATCCGTCTGTGACCGTTACTTCCACACAAAAAGGTCGACTCTGGATGGAGATCAATAAATGGTTCTGTTCAAAATACGGAACTCGATTGTTTTCAGAGCTGTCAGTAAAGATTTGATATTTATAGTTTAATGTCGTCCTTTTCATACTATCTCTCTGCGTCTCCTGGTTCCATGAATAAAACATTGGGTGCAATAGAAACCATATAGTGTTTTAGGCTTGATCTGCGTCTCTGGACTCGGACTTGAACTGCACACGTCACATTTCAGGTCTTAGAGCTCGCCTGTGACCCAGTCAGCTGGCATTCATAGAAAATAGTGCAATTCCTTTCATTTTGATCTCTCTGCTTAGAACCACCTAGCATGTATTTAAATGGGCGTATATATTCTCAGAACAATCTAACTGTGTCTGTCTATAAGCAGTCGAGTCTAAAAACAAAAACAGAACAATCCGATAGAATCTAGATGGCATGTAGCATATCGGTAAATGACACTGACTTCAAGATCAAGCATAAGCAAGAAAACATAATTTAGATTCCGTCGCTATAGCCTTGTTAATGAATTATAGCTCCTGCTGTCACTTTCTCTGCAACATCTGGCCACAGCGCCCTCCTTCTTCAAAGCTGGCGGCCGTAATCTGATTTCCAGTTACTCACAGAGTGACCTGTTGATCTTCAAGGCTTCTCACAGCAGGCACTGAGGTGAGGCTCATTGCCACCATATCTGCGTGGAACGCATGCACAAAAAGTCTGGCAGGCACGTGAAACCCCATTTCTCCTTTCGCAAAAGAGATGGCCATTGTGTACTGGTGGAATGGATGACGGGAAAATAAAACATGCTCATAGTGTTGTGTTTAGACATCATCCCCGAAGACAGAATGTGGCTACCTTTATGGTGGATAAAAAAAAAACAAAAAAACTGTAGAAGTGCCAGTCATACAATAAAAACAAGCTTGACTCGACTTCTTGTTCTTAGCTTCTTGTTCAGCTGCTCATTCCGACCATCAGCATAACGGAAGTGTCCTGACGTATCTTTGTGAGTGATGTCATAATTCAGCTTAATTTACGTAAATCACACGTATGCAATTATAATAATCTACATCTTCCTTCTCTTTTTTTTTTTTTTTTTTTTTTTTTGAAAGAACTAAACGGAGCAAGTTAAATGAAAATAATTTACTGTCCAAAATGCTTCCTTCGAACCAAAAGAAATAATGCAAGCTAAAGAAAAATTCAAACAAATGTTTTGATTTCTTTTCCATGTTCATTTTCCTTCCTGAAAAAAAATATTCAAAAATAAACAGCAAAATGTCACATCAAGGCACTGGTAGATGGCCCGACATCATTCAGTCAAAGTATTTGGGGTTGGGCTTCACGACTCTACCGGCACGGGTCACCACGGGCTGGGGCTGCAAGGCGGTCAGTGCTGGACCTGAAAGCCTGGCTGGTGGTGAACCTGGTGTAGTGGCCGGCACAGGACCCGGTGTTGTGGGCGCGATTGGACCTGGTGTCTTGTTGGTGGCACTGGCTTGACGAGGCATGGAACAGGTTGGAGCAGGAAGTGCTGGGGAGGGGAACAGCTGCATTGGGGTGAACCTGCTTCGTGGCACGTTGGCAAGCGGAGGGGTGAGAGGAGTGGGGGCAGACAAGGGGCGGGTAACGACAGCAGCGGGAGGCGGCGACGAGGCTGACTGCTGTTCAAAGGGTGCAGGGAATGGGGGTCGCACACTACCTGGACCTCCAAGATTGTCACGAGGTAGCGTGCTGAGGGCTTGCGGAACCTGTGGTCTGGGCTCCTTGACGGGGAGAAGGTGACGTCTGTTGCGTACGTAGTCAGCGCCATCTGCAGTGACGATGTACGATCTTGGCGAGTGGCGTACTGACTTCACTACTGCAAGTTTCTTGAAGCCTTTGTCAGTCTGGATCCGCACGACTTCACCCTGTTTCAAAGGACGCAGATCTCTCGCTGATCTGTCATGATACTGTTTCTGCTGCTGCCTGGACTTCTTCAACTGGTTGGAGACTTTGCGTGTGCTCACGGCTTTGGGTTGGAGAAGTTTTGTTGAAGTGGGCAGTGTCGCTCGCATACGTCTCGAGTTGAGGCGCTGTGAAGGTGAGCCCATGTCATCACGTGGCGTGTTGCGAAGATTCAGCAAACCAAGGTACACGTCTGATCCGTCCTTCTCGCTCTTTTCCAACAGCTGTTTGGCTTGCTTGACGGCGTTTTCTGCCAAGCCATTGGATCTGGGGTAGTGGGGGCTACTGGTGATGTGCACGAAGTTCCACTCCTGTGCGAACTGTTTGAACTCGCGACTGGCGAATTGCGTGCCATTGTCTGTCATCAGCTTTTCTGGGATGCCATGAGACGCAAAGTGCCGCTTCATCTTCAGGATCACCATGTTTGAAGTCATCTTGGTGATCATGTCCATCTCAAACCAGCCAGAGTATGAATCGACAACAACCAGGTATTGCTTGCCATTCCAGTCAAATATGTCGGCTGCGAGGCTGGACCAAGGGAGTTCAGGGACAGGGTGATTCATGAGGGGCTGTTTCTGCAGATGGGCCTTGCAGCTGTTGCAGGCTGAGCACTGAGAAACTGCGTCTTCAATGTCTTGACGCATCTTGGGCCAAAACATGATGTCGCTTGCAAGCAGTCTGGTGCGCTCTGCTCCCATGTGGCCCTTGTGGAGAGCGGCAATATAGGTGGATCTCAAGGCTTTCGGAACCACCGCTCTCTGTCCTTTCATGACGACGTCATTCTCAATCACCAACTCATCTCTGAAAGGGAAGAAGCATTTCGCATCTGACGGCACGCCTCGCTCATGGTCAGGCCATCCATCTTTGATGAGCTGTGCAAGCTTCTGCATGGTCGGGTCAGCCAAAGTCTCCTTTTGGAGTTCAGTCATTCTCGCCGGTGATATGGAGAGAACTGTCATGACATCGCAGTCAAACTCCTCCTCTTCAACTGGATCATTGGGAAACGCTCTGGACAGCGTGTCAGCAAGGTACAACTCTTTGCCCTTTTTGTAGACGAAATCAAGGTTGTAGCGTTGCAGCTGTAAAAGCATGCGTTGTAGACGAGCAGGGGCAGCGTTCAGTGACTTCTTCACGATTGTGATCAAAGGCTTGTGGTCAGTCTCTATGGTCACCTTCCGACCATAGACAAAGTCATGAAACTTCCTGCAGGCGAATACAGCAGCCAGGAGCTCCTTTTCAATTTGCGCATACCTTGTCTCGCAGTCAGACAAAGCTCGTGATGCGTAGGCCACTGGAGCATCCTCTTGCAGGCATGCGGCACCCAGTCCATTCTTGGATGAGTCTACAGATAAAACGACTGGTTTCGCAGGGTCAAAGAACTTCAGGACAGGAGGATTCATGAGGTCATCTTTGAGTCTGTTGAAAGCTTGCTGGTGAGCGTCAGTCCAGCTCCAAACAATGTCATTGCGCAGCAGTTCTCGCAAAACTGCTGTTTTCTCACTGTAGTTCTGAATGAACTTGTTTAGGTAGTTTGTCATGCCAAGGAACCTCTGAAGAGCTGCCTGGTTCTCAGGTGCAGGCATCGCCCGGATTGCGTCTGTTTTCTCCGTATCTGGCTTCAGACCATCCTCAGTGAACTTATGGCCGACGAAAGTGACGCTTTTCATCCTGAACTTGCATTTACTGAGGTTCAGCTTCAGCCCGATCTGCCGTGCTCGCTCCAGAATCTTCTTGAGATTTGCATCATGCTCCTCGTCGGTGGAGCCCCAGACGAGGATATCATCTACGATGATGGCACATGGATATCCCTCGAATAGTCTCTCCATGGCTTCCTGGAAGACCTCACTTGCCGTATTAATGCCAAACGGCATGCGCAGGAACCTGTATCGCCCAAACGGTGTGCTGAAAGTAGTTCGCCTGGAAGACTCCTCGTCCATCCGAATTTGCCAAAATCCGTTCTTTGCATCCAAAGTGCTGAAACATTTCGCGTTGCCGATTCTAGATGCTACGTCGTCGGCGGTGCGCATTGGGAAGTGCGGGCGTTGGAGAGCGGTGTTTAAACTTCTTGGATCTAAACAGATCCGGACGTCACCATTTTTCTTTCTTGCTGCCACCATCTGTGACACCCACTCTGTCGGTTCTGTTTCTCGCACTATGACGCCTCGTTTCACCATGTTCTCAAGCTCAATCTTGACCTTCTTTTCCATGGCCTGAGGAACTTTTCTTGCTGGTTTGACAACTGGTGTGACACTAGGATCAACGCGCATGACGTATTTTGGAGGCAAAGTCCCAAGTGTGTCATTAAAAAGTTCTGGGTAGTCCTTCAAGGTGTTTTCTCTGGAGGTGTCTTCAGACGCTTCATTTACTGCATAGACAGTCTTGTCTAGCTGAATGAGACGGAGTCGAAGTGCGTCACTGAGACCAAGGATGGGTGTGGCTTGCCTGTCAATGACATGAAAGGTCAACGTTTCTTTGTGGTCGCCAATCTTGCAGAGAAGGTCCACACTTCCTAGTGTCGAGAATCGCTCTCCCCCGTATGCGACGAGGTTGATGGCTTTGGCTTTGTTGATGGTCTCTCTTGCTTGGACCTTCTTGAGCTCGTAGAGTGGCAGAACATTGCATTTGGCACCAGTATCGACCTTTAGTTTCAAATCGCCTCCATTGATTATTGCTGTGCAGTGTATCTCATTGTGACGTGGCTCCTGGGTGAGCGCATGTAGCTCCCAGTCTTCAGCTGGCTCTCCATCCTCATCAGAGTTGTCTCCACCAATTGCAGCGACGGTGCTCGCTAACCGCCGTCGTGTTGATTTGCAGACCTTTGCAAAGTGGTGCATCTTTGAGCATGACGAGCATTTCTTGCCATAGGCTGGACACTCCTCTTTCTTTGCTACATGCGAACGACCACAATAGTGACAAGATTTGTTGGGAGGAGCGTTGAACTTCTTCTTCTGTGAGATGGCGTTGACTTCGTGGTCCTCTGATACTTGGACGGTGTGCTTCTCCGCAGCTTCGTGGATCTGACAGATCTGGATTGCTTTGTGGAGATCTAGCGCCTTTTCCTTCAGAAGCTGTTTTCGGAGAGCATCTGACGTAATTCCACAGACGATTCGGTCTCGAATGAGTGAGTCTTTTAACGTCCCATATTCACAGGTGTCGGCCAAAATCTTCAATGCTGTGATGAAGCTTTGCATTGGCTCTCCAGCTTGTTGGAATCGTGTGTTGAAATTGTGTCTCTCGATAATAATGTTCGTCAGTGGATCGCAGAGCTCACGAAATTTTGTCTTCAGGACAGCGACGCTTTCGCGCTTTTCTGCAGCTTGTGTGACTACACCATCGTCGTTCTTCACTTCAGCAGCATAAGTGAATGTCTTTTCTTTCTCAATGGCCTCTTTTCCAGCCAAGTTCAGCAAAATGTACGCTCGTGTACGGTCATCTTTGTCAGCATAAGCAGCCTCTATAAAGATGTCAAATTCGGCCTCAAATGTACGCCAGTTCCCCAGCAACGTTGCCTGCAAAAGACAGGGGCAGTGGCTTCCGTAAGCAGTCCATGCTGTCCGAGTGTCTGGACCACGGAACCACGTATGTGTGTCAGTGTCGAAGAAATGTCGAAGTGAGAGCACGTAAAATGGGATTGAGCAAACCCGCGCAAGTCCTACTAAACGTCAAGAAACAAAACTGCCTTGTACGTACGTGGCCCAGGTTGCTAAATGTCAAAACATAATTCGATGAGTTCTAAACACTTCTGACACCATGTAGAAGTGCCAGTCATACAATAAAAACAAGCTTGACTCGACTTCTTGTTCTTAGCTTCTTGTTCAGCTGCTCATTCCGACCATCAGCATAACGGAAGTGTCCTGACGTATCTTTGTGAGTGATGTCATAATTCAGCTTAATTTACGTAAATCACACGTATGCAATTATAATAATCTACAAAAACCACGGTTGCATATATGCAAAAATCTCACCAATGGTGAAGCTTGTAGTTCAAACCGAGGAATAAAGAAAGAATGTTACCCTCAACGGTTATGTCGAAGCGTTCAAGACGTTATAATGATTCGTTACTTCACCCTCTACTCTCAAGATGAGTTATCCAAGTTTTGACTTTCATCTGCTCAATATCCCAGGGTCTGCCAGTGACATCACTTCCATGTGTTCATTGTATTGCATCAGTGCAATCGACTGGGAATTGACACTGTTCTCTCTTGCTTCTTTCGTCCCCTTGGGAATATGTCGGGGACTCTGTCCAGTTAGTTTCCCCACCTTCCAGAAGTTATGTTCTAGTAACTCTCTTTCCTGTCTCTCTCTTGGACACTGCTTTTTGTTTCTTTGCTGTCGTTTATCATAATTCTGCCTTTGTGGACGATTCTCCTTCCTTTTGTTCTGGAAACTCTTTGACACTCATTCCTGGGCATAATTTATAATTTATGACATGCCAGGTTTTTATGTAAAGACTGTCTGGTGTTTGCAGAGCCTATTTGCCCATATGGCTTTCATCTTTTTGTTTGTTGCATTCGATTTTTCTTCTTCTTTTTTTCCCCCTGCGACCGAGAAATTAAGCGGAATGTCTGGTGCTCTCAACACCGCCATGAACTGCTTTTGTTGGTTGTTTCTTTTCAGAATGTAACTTTTTTTTCCCCACATGAGTTTGAAACTCCCCGAAAGGCCCTGTGTGGACAGACTTCTTATCATACTAACTATTGCTTGCTAATAACACCTGACAGTTTGCCCGCTGTGATTTCACCGTTTTGGTACATTTCCACTGCTTCTTCTACAGTTTTAACAGAACAAAATTCGCTATCTCCGCCTTCGTCTCTTCCGTTAGGACCACTGTAGAATCCTTGTATAAGAGCTGCAAATGAACCACACACCTTTAAAGTTCGACAACTGTCCTCTCACAGTCTCCACCATGCTTCAAGCCATTCCATCCACCCAACATCACCCTGCCCACGGCGCGTTGTTTTGAAGACCAGGGGAGATTAGCTGCCACTTGGCAATTTTCAGGTCCCAATCCCAACGACTGACGATGGCGTGCACTCCAGTGGTTGTTATCGCTTCCTGCTCTGTCAGCACAGTGGGAACAGGGAGACGACGGTCTTGCCAGTGTAAAGTCGATCGACTGTCAGACATTGTCCTACGGCATTATCAGGGCAATACCAGACACTAGCTTTACATTCGATGAGGATCTAATCTGTTGTATAGAGTTTCCGTTCCACGCGGACATACGATCTCCAGTCACATTCTGTGTCCGCCTGCCCCCTCCTCAGTCATGTAGGCCTATACTTCCATGATTTTTCAAGCCGAGTTTCCGCTTTGGCCGACATGGGGTGCACAGCGTTCAGTTCTCAAGCATCTGCTGTACCATGCACGTTAACTTTCGTGGGAACAACACTTGATTAGGATAAAAGAGCATCGTTACTCTGGGAGTAAAACCTTGGCAGCTATCGTAATTTGTTTTGATATTGGTAAAGAATCATTCTTGGTGATAAGGTTGACATCGTTTCTGTTGCATAATAGATCTAAACTAGAATGGTAGCAATAACTTATATGGAAACAAGTAAAGATAAGGGTTTTAAACTGATATCGCTTGCGGCACCTCTTCACCTGATACACATCCAGGCAGGAGACATTGTCATAGAACAAACAACTTCTCCACAAAGGAAAGTCCAAACTTGCCCATATAGGCTACCTTGTCGTACAAAACCTCCAGACGGTCATCAGATCGGCCGCATAAGAAAGCTTGCCTAAGGTTGTGGTTCGATTCCCAGATGGCCAGGTGCCACACACACCCACACACATGCGTATAATTTTGACCCTACCCCTTTTACAACAGGACGATACCATTCGTGAGAAAAGTGCTATACCATTTTCTGCATTTGTCACATATGAATCGGAAAATTCTATCACAAAATTCTTTTATATTTGCTCCATATTTTGTTCAAACTAAACTCTAAATTCTTTTTTTTTTTTTCTTCAAATAAATGTGGACAAATGTACATCAAGAGAGAAGCTTTTTAGGGCTTAATGTCATTTCCATTCATTCTGAGATAGTAACATGCACTCAGCTGTAAAGAAAATTAACAGCTGTGGACAGAATACGTGATATAGCAAAATATGAATACAAATGAGGGTGATGACAATGGAGATGACACATTAAATCATCTGCACAGTAAACAAGGATATTACTAAATTTAATTTCATTTTTTAAATAAATTTGTGTGGCTACTTTTACAGACAGCACTTAATGCGAGTTTATTATACTTATTATTGAACGGTTTAAGACAGTTTTATCTGTTCATTTGTCTTGACGAAAACCTGTACGGAATGACAATTAGCATCTCCATGAAACACAAAACTGCGAGCACTGATCAATTCCATCTGCCTGTATGCTTCTGAGGCATGAACGCTCAGACCGAATTTTTTTTTTAGAAAAATTCAAGCGACAGAAATCAGGTGTTTCCGCTAAATATACCTAACGTATGATATACTATAATTAAAGAATAAGTAGGGTAACTCTTGCTCCCTTGATGAAATACACAGACGCCCATTTTTTATTCATTTAAGCGAGGGAGCAAGAGTTGCCCTACTTGTTCTGTAATTACCGTGTACTGTTCCCTGCTTCATTCCTAAGATACACTGGTCATAACACCTAGAAACAAGAACGTCAAAGCATCAAGCAGCTCTTTGGATTATGTTACGAAATGAATTCAGTAAGATACAGATAACGACGTTGATATTGGCATATTACAAGATTCAAAGGCTTTGGTCAAACAGTCCTCTAGGGAACTGCCTAGCGAGGAAGACGGTGATAAACACGGGGGTACAGGGAACAAAGCTGGGACAGAATTGCAGAGACTTAAAGCCTTGGCCTATAGCCTAACCAACAGAGCTGTAAACTGTTTGTCACTGCTGCGCTCCAGGGACTCTCCACGGAGTAAAGGGCGAGAACCAAAATCCATGCACCACGGTGTAAAGCTGTCTGCAGTGTGTGTGTGTGTGTGTGTGTGTGTGTGTGTGTGTGTGTGTGTGTCTGTGTGTGTGCATGCGTACGTGCATGCGTCACTGTCAGCTCTACGCATTTCACGCTTATCATCCGACAACTGCGGCCCGGCGGAGGGGTAACCAACTATTTTGCATACTGAAATCATTTGGGAAACCAAGATGAAAGTAGTCACTCAGCATCTTGTTACAGGAGCGTATACATTCAGCAGCCTCTAAAGAAAGTTGTTCAGTCCATCAGGAGTAGCTTCAGGCGAAGCAACCAGACGAGACTGAAGATCAGCCTCAAAGACAGGTAAATCCACCTCAGAAAGAGGTCTTGCCTGCAGATTGCATTTACCTGGCGGAGGACGAGAAAGCAGAATAGCGGAGACTAAGCAGGCGTGGTCGAATGGAAGCGTGTGGTCAGCGATGACCGACTTCAAAATAGCCCGGCCAGCTCTTTCACAATGCCTTCAGGAGAGGGTTCACGTCTATCAGTTGGCACGTGGACTGATTGGACCAGACCATAGAAATCCAGCAGATCGATAACTTTGGAGGTAGTTGTGTCACCAGGCCGGTCAGAGTGGATGTTGAAGTCACCAGCAATGATGTAAGAGCCACTGAAGTTCTTTTTTTTTTTTTTTTTAAAGTTGAGTCAGGCGGTTCTTGGAGTTGAGGGGAGGGCGACACAAACAGGACAGGCCAAATGTCTGGTGGGGGAAAAGTAAGGGTGAGCTGTGCCAGTTCAAATGACCAGCGTCAGACAGAAGCGAAACGGAACCACAGGATTCGCAGAGATAGAAGAGGGTGGAGTGGGCAGGCCGAGTGATGATTATAAGAGTTCCAAGGATTCCAGACAGAACACTAATCGCTATGTAATTACCTCCACTTCCCATCCTGCCTCGCACCCCACTCCAGTAACCCCCTCCTTCCCCCTCTTTCCACATCACTCCAGGTCGACACCACCACCTTTCCAGCCGTCTGCGCGAACTCGCAATGACGTAAACAAAAAAAGGGGCGATAACTGTAGCCCTACATAACTGCACACCGTGCAACACCGGCGTCAGGAAAGCACAGAGGCGCGTGAACCAGAGCATGACAATGACGGTCATTTCCATGACTGCCGATGTACAGGCGTTGACTGCTCGCTGTGTAGTTTTCGTAGGAAGAGCAAGGAAATTGGCTGAGGTTCTCACTCACAAGTTTTGTCCGATGTGCTAGAAGTCGTGACATGAGTGAGCGCGGGGACCAAGCTGACAACAGTAATTGTGACTGCAGTTGTCAGGTATGGTGCAGGAGTCCTGGGAATGTCTTTTTTTTTTTCCCCAAGATTTGTTGATTACTGCTTTGTCATTCCTCCCCCCCCCCTCCCCCCCCCCCCCCCCCCCCCCCCACCAACTATGACATACTCACTGAAATTGTACACATACGCTTGGGGCTGTATCAAAAATATACGTGCATATTATGTTATGTATACTGATTTTCACAAGTGATCAGGAAATTCTCCATCCACATATGTCTTTGCCTTTTGCTTTAGACCAGCACTCGGCTCTATTCCCAGTCCTCGCCTTTTGGATCATGTGTGGTCTAATTTCCCCTATCTTGAAGCTGTGCCACGTCCACTGCATCTCGAACTTTTCATTTTCTGTCTTCATATTGGACTGGATTGATCCCACAACTTGGTCCTCAGAGTTCTCAAGCATTGGAAATAATCTTGCTTCTCCCACGTTGAACGTCTGGATGATGGATTTGGGGGCTTTGAATTTTGCTTAGCGACTGCAGAGTACAATGTCGGTGAGATCAGGTGGGACACCGAACCATTTGCTTGTGTGTCCCTTGATTTTGGCTTCAAGTAATTCCCACTCTGCTGGTGCTGATACTGTATATCAGCAGAGACTGGAGAAGCTATGGGATCACCACGGACTGTAGGTACTTCACTGTATATTTCCCAGTAAGCCATACCGGCCTACTACCTGCGGGCTTTCATTTGCATTTGTTTGCTTTCATTTCTCCATTTTGCATCTCTCAAGTAATCATCCCACTGACTTCCAAGTCTGTTGACTGCTTCTTCTCTCTCTGTTGATATGACTGGCTACAATGAACGTCACCGTTTGAGGTAATTCGAGGGGACAGTGGGCACTGTGAGATTTTCTGGACTGGTATTTTATCACCGCTTCTTTCAAGATTGCAACACAAACGGTACTGGTAAAATTACGCAGTTTATCACATTGCCATCTTCGAAACTCATCCAGTCTGTTGGTGAACTCAATGAAGAGCCACGAAAAGACTTCTTCAGCATTTCTTGAATGTTCTTTCGGACATGATGTGTCTTATGGACCAGTTGGATCACCCTTTTGTTGAACTGATCCATACGCATCTGCCAGATCAAATCGTACCACATCGATGTCTCTTCTGTTGACTTAGATCTTTGAATCGTCTCCCAAATAGTGGTGAGCTCCACACGGCCACACACTCCTGGAGCGCCTTAGTTCTGGACTGATACACCCAATCACTCATTTCCTGTTAGGTATTTTGGTCACCTTTTGCAGAGATGACAGGATTTTCTCCTCAGAGTGCGGCAGTGGTATTTGTCTTGGATTTCATGTGTGCATCACTCTGAAGACCAGAGTATGTTTTCAGAGGAATGCTCATTCAAAAGTTTCTTCGTGCACTGTTTTCCGACGAAGTGGAAGCAATATGAAGAATAAATCTTAAGTTTTCTTATTTGCTCCCCCTTGCTGGTTCTGTCTTGCTGAGGGCACTGTTCTCATTCAGGTCTTCCCAGAGCTCCTCCAGGCCTTTCTTCTCAAGATTTGTACAATCCTTCATCTATCCTTTCTTTTTTAAAGATTGTTTATTACTTCTAGATCTTATTCGTTTCTCGCTGGCGTCTGGATTTTTTTTTTTTGTCGTATGATAAACATTGGCAGTTTACTCCATTGGTATCCATACACGTGTCTATGCACTGTCTGCAAATGTGCTGGTTTATGTTATAGTGTGCTCTTCCCTATCAGCGCCTCTAGTTTGTAGACTATATTTCATCTAACATCTTCCATTCTGCCTTTTTACCTGCAGGGGCAAGTTGAGTTTCTGAAGTTTGGCATCGAGAGCTTGAACTAGGGACTGAATCATCAACGTTGAATGTCCTGGCCTTGGTTTACCAACATCTTAAGTACTGGTGCCGTGCGCCACTGTTCATTCAACAGTCTTCATACACCCCTTGTCCTATGGATCTTCATACCGAGGTCGTCGGAGCATCTCCTTCCAGACTCATGTAAAAATCCATTTTGTTCTGGACTCTTACTCTATGCAGGATTTCCAGTCATGATTGATTTTGAGCCAGCGGGTTCATCATTCTGCCCCCCGCCCCCCACCCACCCCTCCCCTTTGATGAATCCTGGGAGCATAGTTTGTTTTTAAGACTAACAGTGACTTGGGGAAAAGCAAGGTTGGGAGCCAGTTCACCGAGCCCATAAGTCTGGTTTTTCCAGGTGTCATCAGGGCTTTCCCGGATGTCTTTTGGACAGTTCCCGGAAGTCAGTGTCCAAGTCATATGTAATTCGGAGGAAAGCCTAGAGACAGCTGGAGGACAAAATGTTTTCAGAGAAGACTACTCCACTCCACTCCCCCTCCTCCTCCTCCTCCTCATACAAGTGTTTCAGCCCTCAAGTGCTTGCGTTCTAATCACGCCAGGTTGCATCCAGGCCATGACACTTGAATGCCTTTCTCCACTCAATTTTTGTTGTTGTTCTCGTTGTTGGCGTTGTTGTTCTTGTTGTTGGTGTTGTTGGAGTGATTCAGATTTGCACCTGGTGGTTGGTCGGGTGGCTCAAGACCAAGTCAGCCTGTGGAAGATATGTTGGCTACGTTTTGAGGGATACTTGAAAGATGACTCCTTTTATTGTCATTAGTCCAATTTCTTGCACTTATTTCTGTCTGGAAGGCATACATACACATTCAAATACCTAAACATACCACGACAAGCCAAAAATACAAATAAGCACACGAAATACAGTGCGAAGCAACACTTACATTATTACACACAACAGACACGTGAACTTGAGACAACTTTCTGCAAATGGTACAACTAACATAATTATTGAGGACGTCGCTACTTTTCGTGCACCAATCAGAGGACATCATCACTGTCGGCCATTTTCTCACCCAAGCGACAGAGCCGTAAGTACTCTAGAGAGATATCTCGCCCATGCCTTGCCTCGCTCGCCGCGAGAAAGTACTATGAAACCTTTCCACTGGTAAAATCGCAAAGCTCCAAGCCTCTGGTCTGAATAAAATGTGTCCTAGGCTTCTCGTCAATTTTGGATCTAGTCAGTGCATAGAGTTTTGTTTGGATCTAACTGATGACGTCACAACTGTTCAGTCATCAAGGTCACATAGCCCTAGTTATTCCTTTCATCCTGGCTAGAGAGTGTTGGAGGTTGTCTCCCATGATGCGTTCGTGGTGGATATCCTAGGCCAATCCTTGAAGGAGCTTAGGGTCGTGAGTCAGCTGCTCGTGGAACTGCTTAGCGTTTATATCCTGAACATTTCAGTGTCCACACCTCCCTGCGTCGGAAGTACATAGCTGTTGGCAAACTCATGGGTCAAAGTCTCAACTCACTCAAACAGGCACCTGTTTGAATACTCCATTTGCCACACACACTCACCAGACTCCAAGAATGTATAAACTCTAAGCTCAGTGAAACACATCTTATTCTGGAACGCACTCCCAGTTGTTATGGGGCGTTTTTCATCGGCCGATTGATGTTGGCCACTGAACCTGAAAAAGAAAAAGAAGAACAAGGAGAAGAAGGAGGAGAAGAAGAAGCCATGTGGTTGTCACCTATACTTCTCTAGCATAGGTCACTCAACTTTGATAGTGACGGGTTGCTCCGTGTTAGTGAAGTCAGTATGTCCAGTGGTCTTCCCAGATGTCGGGTAGCCAGTGCAGTTGTCCAGATGTCTGTTCAGTCGTCAGTCACTGTGCTGTGGATTGTAGGCCTGGTCAGTACAGGGCACACATGGGATGTAGTGTTATCCATTGTTGAAAAGGACACTTAAACTCTTAGAGCCGTCTGCTAAAGCCCAACAGTCGGCACAATGATACCAGTGCGCATGTGCAGGTGTGTTCCTTATCTGTTTTCAGTGAGGTCATGTCAGACTGTCAACTGAGGTGAAGAAGGAAGAAAACGAGTAATCATGAAATCGTCAAAGATCATTTACTTTTTTTGTTTAACATCAAACTGCAATTATCATCGTTTTCTTGGGGGAGGTTGGGGGGGGGGGGGGGACACTGTTTTCATGAAGAAAACGGCTAGAGCAGCTTTTTGAAGCTAACAGGCTCATGAAGGGAACAACCCTTGGATACAGTCTTCCTCAAACCCAAGACACGTGATTCACAATCGATTCCCCAGATCTGTCATTTTGTCCACCACCTGAACAGCTGGGTCACCTTTGGTGGTGCAGGGATGATGACAACCCCGATGAGCTGTGGCTCTTCAGAGGGCAAGTCAGACTCTTTCCCCCTGTCGTCGTCACGGTAATTACCGAAGTGGAAAAGTGCACACAGAACGTTGCTGCCTTAGCTCTAATGATACTCATTCCAGTGTGGGTGAAACTGCACCTGCCGAGCCCGACCAGCGTGGGAGGTAAGCAAGAGAGCGTGGGCGAAGACATGTATGTCAAGTTCTCGGTCATCACGTTTCTCTTCCCTACCCCCGTCCTACCTCCCTTACATCTATCTCGCCCCCCAATCCCCATCCCCACCCCACCCACCTCCTTCCTTCCGTGGAAATGCTCTTGTCAGCTTTGATCCTGACATGGATAGGGACACAGCTGAAGGAAAACAAAGCAGAGTTACGTCTGTCTTTTTTTTTCTACAGAAAATAGGTTTATAATGAAAATTAATGATTACTTTCAATTTTGATTTGAATTTAGGACATGAGCTGAGGTCAAAGAAAGTACTTATGCGTGTATTTTTGCAGCTTGTTGTGTGTGTGTGTGTGTGTGTGTGTGTGTGTGTGTGTGTGTGTGTGTGTGTGCGCGCGCGCACGCGTGCTTGAGTGTGTGTGGGGGGTGGTGTCTGAGGCAGTCTCCTCAGCAGTGCCTGAGTGATGTGATTTTTGTTTGAAGCCCCCCTCTTCTGTCCAATAAAGAGATTGGTAATGTATCTATGATGACGATCTCTCTCTCTCTCTCTCTCTCTCTCTCTCTCTCTCTCTCTCTCTCTCTCTCTCTCTCTCTCTCTCTCTCTCTCTGGCTCCTTCCAGGGGCATCTGTGGACAAAGGTCGGCTCTGGCAAGCAGTTTCTCTGCAATGCAACTAGAGAGAGATTTCACGATGCTTGTATGTAGATGTTTTATCTCCTTTCCTGTAGATGCTCAAATGCAGAAATCCTTGTGGAGTTGCAGTATTTTGCCATTTGTCCCAGATGATCTAGAACTTCTAGAAGAAGATGTCCATTCTGATAAAGGTTCTTGGGAATGCCATCGCCTCCAGATGCCTTATCAGCTGCTTCAGCTTTTTTTAATTATTTTATCTTAGTTCTTGAGAGTTGGTCTGCTGGTGATTCCTTCACCGATAGTTGTGGCAATGCTGCAACCGCCTCTTCTGATACTGTTGACTCTCTGTTCAGGACTGTGTTTCAAAGTGCACTGCCCAGCGTGCAGGTATGTCAGTGTTCTTTGTCTGCAGCGTAGGACCAGTCAGAAGAACAAACGCGAGTTGAACCATTCCATGGGCCCATATACAGCCCGAAGGCCTCCATGGCTCGTTTTCATATCATCGGCATCAGCTACAGCTTGTAGATCGTCGGCTTTCTTTTTTCACCATTGGTTCTTCATCCGTCTGAGCTCATGCTGCAGGTGCGTCCTGCTTGCTAGTGGTCTTGCAACTTCTAGTAGATCTTGTCATTCATGTGGTCTCGATGAGTCGTGTGAAACTTGCTGATAAGCTGGTTAATCTCCTCATGTTTGTTGAACCAGTGCCTGTTTTCTTTTCCGTTGCAAGAAACCCCTGGCATCCACCGTTAAACAGGCTGTCTGAATGACTTCTATGTCTCTTCTGCGTCGTCCTCCACGGATTCACACGATGAGAAGATCTCCCATGTCCTCTCTTGCAACACTTCCTTGCTGAAGCACACATACCAGCAGTGTTTACATTCTTCTGGGGACGCACTCTAGCTGACGTTATCCCCACCGCTGGCTGAATGTTCATCTTGGTCTTTGGTGGGCAGTCATCAGATCAGCTTTCAGCTCCCCTTATACAGCGTTTCGTATGCATATTACAAAACCCTGTCTTACGGACGATAACGAAGTACAACGTGTGCCATTGCTTTGAACGAGGATGCATCCATGTGTTCTGGAATTTGCCTGCTGGCTGAAAGGTGGTGGTTATGGACAAATCATGCTGTGAACACATGGTCAACAGCAGCACTCCATAAGAGCTGCAGCGTCCATTTCCATTTCTCTCACAATCTCGTCTCTCATCCTTCCCAGTCTCTCATCCTTCCCAGTCTCTCATCCTTCCCAGTCTTTCATCATTCCCAGTCTTTCATCATTCCCAGTCTTTCACCATTCCCAGTCTTTCACCATTCCCAGTCTTTCATCATTCCGTCTTTCACCATTCCCAGTTTTTCATCATTCCCAGTTTTTCACCATTCCCAGTCTTTCACCATTTCCATCTGACAGATTTCAAAATCAGGAAGTAGGCAGGAGTGGTCTCCATGTCGCCAACATCCTGGAAAAGCCGATTCTTGGACTGCACGTAGGCCTATGTGCGGACAAAGTGATGAAATGAATTCGTGTCGCGCGGTCACCGATTTTCAGGCTCCGTCTATTGCGCAGTGGAAGACCAAGTCATCACAAGCACCAAATTAAGAGAGAGAGAGAGAGAGAGAGAGAGAGAGAGAGAGAGAGAGAGAGATGTGATG
>CM065737.1:11529532-11534532 GCA_033310375.1 Conus canariensis | reverse complement strand
CACTATCAGTCATACTATCCACGTTTTCCGTCTAGAAAACATTCATGGTGTTCGTTCTATAGTTCCTCACTGATCCTGGTCGTATTAAGATGATCAAAAGCAGATCCTGGTCGTATTAAGATGATCAAAAGCAGCGTGTTTCTCTCTCTCTCTCTCTCTCTCTCTCTCTCTCTCTCTCTCTCTCTCTCTCTCTCTCTCTCTCTCTTTTTGTCGTCCAGTTCAAACTTCGTTTTTTCGATGTTCCAGAAAAGGTTTGGTTCTTGGGCCTGTTTCATTGCTAACTCGCTGCCTCTCTATTTGAACAATGTTGAGACCAGTGTACAAACTTTTAAAGGGAGTTAGTGCTCTGTATGACTGAACAAATAATTTTTACTGTAATAGTCTCTGTTGCAGTCTGCAAAGACTGCTGGAAATCCATAGAAATGTGAACAAGTGGGGAGTCAGTGCTCTGTATGACTGAACAAACAGTTTAACTGTAATAGTCTGCAAAGACTGCTGGAAATCCATAGAAATGTGAACAAGTGGGTTTATGTCACTATATCTGTTTAAGTGACCTACAAAGACTCCTGGAATCCACTGAAAGGTCAAAGACTTAAGTACATATTGAAATAATGTACCCTTCTACCAACATTATTCTAAAGGGTAAACAACTAGCATATGAATCAAGAAAAAGACATGGGTACTAGTTGACTTTCAAATCTAGAATTTGAAAGAGTCAAAACGAAGTCCATTGTGGGATTCAAAATTGGGGCCCTTTGAAAGACGTCCTCGAAAAAGCTCCTGGTGTGATTTGAACGCGGAATACTCAGTATACCATTTGCATGTTCTAACTACTCCACCACAGGGCTTTCTGGATGTTGTGGGAGTTCTTCTGGTACATGTACTGGATCATTCAATCAGGGAGGTCGCCAAGCGTAGCATTGCCTCGGTTGTTGTCTGTCGTCCTCTTTTACAAATACGGATGAGTTTTGAATCAATAAGTAGTGAACTTCGGTATGTATAGATTGAACTATATAAACTGAACTTCCCAGGTTTAATTGTTCAGCCCTTTTAAAGTCAACAGATGATACAGATGATGACCTTTAAAACAACACACACACACACACACACACACACACACACACACACAGACACACACACACACAGACACACACACACACACACACTTTTCCTCATTTATGTATTAAATTTATGATACATCACTCTCTTCTAACATCAAGCAGCGTGCAACCTGTTTGCAAATGACACTCAGTATCGTCTGTCTGATCAACTTTCAGACAGTCACTCTCCGACACTTACTGCTTTTCTTAAGAAGTGGTAGATGCCAAACAACATGCTGAAACTCAATGATGACCAGACGACCCTCTGGGTCTGCTGTTTCAAACCGTTCTCTGCCGTATCACACCATCATTGGTTCCAGTGACATCTCATTCTCTGACAGTGCAAGAAACCTAGGTTTTAATATAGATTCCACTCTGTCAAAGAAACGACATGTCACGAAAATCCATCAGATTTGTTATTTTGAGTTCGAGACGATTTGTTCAACGTGATAATTCTTTACGGCAGACGCTACTACGATTCCGATCATTTCCTGTCTAGGTAACTGCAAATCTCTTCCTTCCGGCTGCCCCCGATTCTACCCCCCCCCCACCCCTTATTCCCAAAATAGCTCAAGAGGAGAGACAATACTTACCTTGCTTGGCTTTTCCACTGTCCGCTTGTCAGAGACCCGTTCGATCACAGGAGGCACAAACCACTACCGGGCATCACAGTCATCGCGCGCCGCCAGAGAACTGTTCAGTTGACTGGGTCGCCCTCTTTGGTAAACACATATACCAGCTTTCTCTAGTTCGCTCTTCAGCGAGGGCGGCCTACAGCCTGCGCGTATCCTTAGCCCGCGCGCAAAGCACCGTGTGTCTGTTCGAACTTGACAGTTTGACGATATTACCTGTGGAGTGTGGCGAATAGACCATCAGCTTGTAGACAGACAACAGACAGACAGTGAATCAGATGAACAGGAAGTAGTTAATGCCTTCAATATCATCAATGGAATTCCACCGAACAAAAGGCAGAAATATTTCTCTTCCAGCTTCAGCAATACCCCCCACGCACGCACTACAGAGAGCTCAGAACATGGAGGCGTGAATCATCTTCAAAGCACGGTATCGCAAAGTTGAGACCACTCACGATGAAACTGCATTCGGTCATACTCTCAGAGAGAATTAAATGCAAAAACAGCATGAACTTGTTCCGGTCTCATAATTGCCTCTGCACAGGATTAGTTATTTTAATCTAATCCCCTCTCTCTCTCTCTCTCTCTCTCTCTCTCTCTCTCTCTCTCTCTCTCTCTCTCTTTGCCATGAACAAACTCAATGAGGCTTTGGTCCAGACGACGGGATACGTATCTTCGCCTTTTGTTTGGTGGAGTTTCATTTGCACATTTTGGAGGCCAGTCGCCACGAGTGCATGTGTCAGTATTGTTACGGGGGCCGGAATAGCTCAGTGGTAGAGCGCCGGACTCGTAATCTTGGGGTTGCGGATTCGAATATCCGTCGGGCTTTTTTCGGTACAGGGGTGGGTTTTTTTTTTTTTCCCTCGGAGTTAACATTGGTTCTGACTCCATTCCCGATACAGTCCTTCGAATGAGACTATAAACCGAAGTTCCGTGTGTGAACGCACGCATAACATCTTGCACACACGTAAAATCCCATCACCAACTTGCGGAAGAAAAGGCTAGTTTGGCCGTTGGTATGGATGACACGTTACACATAGCATGCACCTTCCCCGAAGTTGGAGTATGGCTGCCTTAATGGCAGAATTAAAAACGGTCATACACACAAAACTCCACTCACTATACAGGGGGTGTCCGCAGCAGTATCGGCCTGCGTACGCAGAAGAAGAAGAAGTATTATTACAAACGCAAATGGCACGGTTTTTGCCTCTTCTCAATTCATGACCCAGAACGCTGGAATTCGCTCCCTTTTCATGTTGGGAACTCTACCTCCGTTACATTATTCAAGTCTAAACATCTCCTATCCAGTCTGTTTTAACAGTGTTCTGAGCTCAATACACACGACCCAAGTACTTCCTCCCTTTCTTGCGATGAAAGTTCTGTACCAAAATTTTATTGATTTTGTAAAAGATCTGTGTATGTCTGTGTATATACATGCATGTTTGCATACAGTAAAACATTTTTTTGCGCATGCTTGTGTGTGGTTGGAATTCCACGGAACAAAAGGCGAAATATTCCTACATGTATGTTTGTTATGCAGTATACTTGTTAATAATGAGTGTTATGCTATGTATGTATGTCATGCAGTATACTTGTTAATAATGAGTGTTATGCTATGTATGTATGTTATGCAGCATACTTGTTAATAATGAGTGTTATGCTATGTATGTATGTTATGCAGTATACTTGTTAATAATGAGTGTTATGCTGTATGTTTTGTTTTGTGTAAACGAGTGTGGATTGTAAAGCGCTTAGAGCTTGGTCTCTAGCCGAGGACAGGCGCTATATAAGTATTCATAATGATAATAATATTTGTTAATAAAATACCATGATGGATGTATGTAACATGAGAGAGAGAGAGAGAGAGAGAGAGAGAGAGAGTGTGTGTGTGTGTGTGTGTGTGTGTGTGTGTGTGTGTGTGTGTGTGTGTGTGTGTGTGCGCGCGGCGCGCGCGCGGTGGGAGCGGGGACTGTGACGCTCGTGTCAGGTATATCACTTTATCAAACCTGATATTTTTTAAGGATGTGTGAGTATGCGCAAAACGCAATATATTCTACAAAGAAGATGGCTGTACCTATTTTGCACGGTTGTAAAATCTCAGGATCTAATGTTCACCGTGTCAATGTTCACCGCTCTAACGATCTTGCTAAAACATCCCTCCAGGGAACTGTTGAGGAAGGGAGGCGGAGGGAAGACTGAAAAATAAAATCGATGGACTGAGAACATAGCAGAACTGAAAGGAAAACCACCTGCAAAGATCCAAGTCAACGCACACACTGACGGAGCAGGTTGGGGGGAGGGGGGGGGGGGTGGCGAACTGTTCTTCAGTGCGGAGCCCCGATGACTCTCCACGAAGTTCAGGGAGGAGGGGGAGGAGGAGGAAGAGAAGAAGAAGAAAAAGACGCCACCGCCGCCGCCGACGACGACGACGATGACGAAGAAGAAGAAGAAGGAGGAGGAGGTGGAGGAGGAGGACGACGACGACGAGGAGGAGGAGGAAGAGAAGGAGAAGAAGAAGAAGGAAGAGAAGAAGAAGAAGAAGAATGGCCACCAGCTAACCTGGTACAGTGGTTGCCTTCAGGGGTAGCAGGATGGAAAGTCGTGGGTTCAACTTCTATCAAAGGCATTTACTTGTGGGAGTTTTTCTGCTACCCTGAGTCGTGTGTTATGAACTCTAGTGTCGTTTGGTGTTGTCTTTCAAACTGGTTCAGACAGCTTTATCGCACCTAATGCATGGAACATGAGACAAATATCTGTCACGCAGCAAATCAGCACATACACGACAAACAGAAATCTCAATGCGCCCTTATCAGAAGCCGTAAGCTCGTCTGGTACAGGCAGCCAGCATGTCATCATGACCCCTCTGTTCAAGTCCATCCGACAGCGCACAACGGAGAGTGGACTTCCCTGATGCACACACACACACACACACACACACACACACACACACAACACACACAACGAGAGAGAGAGAGAGAGAGAGAGAGAGAGAGAGAGAGAGAGAGAGAGAAAGTCATGGCTTGGCAGCGAGAAGGACTGAACTGATTTCAATGCCTCAACCTTCTGTGTATGGCTTGAGGGCAGGGAGTCGGTCGTCCCTGGCTGCCTGAGTGTCCGTCATGGTGCTACAGCGGCCTGATGCGATAGAAAATAGTAAAGGTTACAGTGATGATGATGATGATGACGATGACGACGACGACGACGACGACGACAACAATGACGACAATAACGACGAAGAGGACGACGAATAATTTGATGATGACAATGG
>CM065737.1:11514532-11522032 GCA_033310375.1 Conus canariensis | reverse complement strand
TTCAATGCAATGTCAAGTAATAGAATGTAATGCCATGCGATACAGTGCAATGTCATGTCATACCAGTAAAGACTTCGATATAATGCAATACAATGCAATGTCATGCAATGCAATGTCAAGTAATACAATGCAATGCCATGCAATACAGTGCAATGTCATGTCATACCGGTAAAGATATAATGCAATACAATGCAATGTCATGCAATACAATGCAATGTCATGCAATACAATGCTATGTCAAGCTATACAACGCAGTGTCAAGCAATACAATGCAATGTCATGCAATACAATGCAATGTCATGCAACACAAAGCAATGTCAAGCAATACAACGCAGTGTCAAGCAATATAACGCAATGTCAAGCAAAACAACGCAATGTTGTGCAATGCAACGCAATGTCATGCAATACAATGACATGTCAAGCAATACAATGCAATGTCAAGCAATACAATGCAATGTCAAGCAAAGCAATACTATGTCAAGCAATACAATGCAATGTCAAACAATGCAATGCGATGTCAAGCAATACAATGCAATGTCAAGCAATACAACGCAATGTCAAGCAATACAATGCAATGTCAAGCATTACAACGCGATGTCAAGCAATACAATGCAATGCCATGCAATACAATGCAAGGAAAAGCAGTACAATGCTATGTCATGCAATACAATACAATGTCAAGCAATACAATGCGATGTCATGCAATTCAATGCAATGTCAAGTGATACAATGTAATGCTATGCAATTACAGTGCAATGTCATGTCATACCAGTAAAGACTTCGATATAATGCAACACAATGCAATGTCATGCAATACAATGCAATGCCATGCAATACAATGCAATGACATGCAACGCAATGCCATGCCATGCAATGTCATGCAATACAATGCAGTGTCATGCAATACAATGCAGTGTCATGCAATGCAATGCAATGTCGTGCAATAATACAATGCAGTATCATTCAGCACAAATCTGGCACAGGATTCTATAGCAAGGAACACGCCCATGACTCACACGATGACCTGTGGTATGTGGTACCGCAAAGAACTGAGGCATCAGGAGATTCCTCAGTGACCGTGTCAATGAATCATCTGGACAAACAAGTGAATGGCAGCCTGCTGACAGACGAGAACCCAGCCATAGACAGGTGAGAACAGGATTTCTGAATCATTTTCTTTAATCAAATTAAAGATCAAGATTATCATGCGGCTGATTGACATCAAGCACCTTGCAGACGAAGATGGCGACATGGTTTCTGTGAGACGAGGCAGAGTGGCATCTGCCTTCAGCTGTGTTTGACCACCACGGCTTTAGACTGCCTTCTCTGTCTGTCTGTCTGTCGGTCTGTCTGCCTGTCTCTCTGTCTCTGTCTCTGTCTCTGTCTCCTTCCTTCTCTCTCTCTGAGTCTCTTTCTCTATCTCAGGCTCTCTGCCTCTCTATCTCTGTCTATCTGTCTGTCTGTCTGTCTGTCTGTCTGTCTGTCTCCTCTCTCTCTCTGAGTCTCTCTCTCTCTCTGTCTCTGCCTCTCTGTCTCTGTCTGTCTGTCTGTCTGTCTGTCCCTCTCTCTGTCTCTGTCTCTGTCTCTCTCTCTCTCTCCTCTCTCCCTCTCTCTCTCTCTCTCTCTCTCTCGTTCTCTGTCTGTCTGTCTGACTCTGTCTCCGAGTTTCTGTCTCTGTCTGTCTCTGTCTCTGTCTCTGTGTCTCTCTCTCTCTCTCTCTCTCTCTCTCTCTCTCTCCTCTCTCTCTCTCTCTCTCTCTCTCTCTCTCTCTCTCTGCGAACTCCAAACTCTTTGCTCTTTATAACTTCCAGACTTTAAATGTTCCTATCATTTCATTTCATCGCTTCTCCATAGTCTGATACATATGTCTACTGGCACTGGTCCTGTAAAACGCAAGTGCTAGTTTCCGTGTATCAACACACGCACAGACACACAGACACAGACACAGACACAACACACACACACACACACACACACACACACACACACACACACACACAGGGAGGGAGGGAGGGAGACGTGTGCACAGAGGGAAGGGATGTGGATGGGGGGTAAGGGTAAAGGATAAAAGAGAGCACAAACACAGAAAACGAATGCAGAAACCTCTTGCTGTTACGACAAAGTGAGAGATAGTGTACATAATGAACAGAATTATAACACCACCACGTCCGTTTTCGTTCGGCTTTACTCCTTCCTCTCTCTCTCTCTCTCTCTCTCTCTTCTCTCTCTCTCTCTCTCTCTCTCTCTCTCTCTCTCTGTCGGTCGGTCTGTCTGTCTGTCTTTCTGACTCTGTTTCTTTGTCTCTCTGTCTCTGTCTCTGTCTGTCTGTCTGTCTGCCTCTCTCTCTCTCTCTCTCTCCATGAAAAGTGAGCGACTTTAAGCATGTGCGTGCGTGCGTGCGTGCGTGCGTGCGTGCGTGCGTGCGTGTGCGCGTGCGCGCGCGCGCGTGCGCAATTGTTTGGAAAGTGTGGAGAAAAATCTCCCAGACCTGTAGGTTTTTCCTAGTTTGTTGAGGTATATCATACTATACGATGGTCAGTGGCACTGTCGCATCAATTTTTACAAGGCGACTAGGGTTTTGTTGTTGTTGTTGTTGTTGTTGCTGTTGTTGTATGTTATCGTTGCAGTTTTCCTCTTACATATTTCAAACTTAATCCTTTGTAAATAATGCCCCTGCGCGCGTGCACCTCAAACGAAAACTGCCCAGCACTTGCCTCTGTTTTTGTAAACACACTTCAATACATTCTCTAAAAGTTTATATGAAATATCATTTTGGAAAGCAAAAGAAGAAAACCGCTTTCAAACTTCGGCTGGAAGGCTTTCTAGCCCCCCCCCCCCCCCCCCCCCCCCCAAAGCATTTTTCCTTTTCTCTCATCATTTCTCGGTTTCACTCGTCTCACATATTAACACCATTCAGCAACACGCGATAGGACCGTGCGTCTATGTCACGCACCAAAATGTCAGGCTGAAGAGAGAGAATCTTCCACGTTGCGTCATGTTACCTCAACTGACACGAAATTATCTACCTGCCCTTTAACCTTGGTGACGTAAATGAGTACTGACTGACATTTCAGCTGATCCTTCCCGTTGTACTGCGGTCACTGAAGACAGCCATAGGTCAAGCTAACTTTTTTTTTTTTTTTTTTTTTAAATCCAATCGTGACCATAGTTTTGGTGCTCTGCTCCCTGTAGTAGCACACAACGTTATTCAACAAACGGGCGAAATCTATTCTGGAACTCGGCTTAGCAGATGAACGCTTTTTGAACATGTGTGTGTGTGTGTGTGTGTGTGTGTGTGTGTGTGTGTGTGTGTGTGTATGTGTGTGTGTGTGTGTGTGTGTGTGTGTGTGTGTGTGTGTGTGTGTGTATGCGTGTGTGTGTTGTGAGCGTATGTGTGTATGTGTGTGTGTGCGTGTGTGTGTGTGTGTGTGAATTGTGTTGTGAGCGTGTGTGTGTGTGTGTGTGTGTGTGTGTGTGTGTGTGTGTGTGTGTGTGTGTGTGTGTGTGTTCAAGGCGTGCACACGTGTACGTGTCTATCTGTCAGCAAGTTACTGGAGAACAGTTATCGTCGTTCGATGTAGCGACTGACTGACACGAAATGACATGCCTGCCCTTTGCCCTTTGTGACGTCACTGAGCGCATACAAACCGACCTCTATCCTGATAGAGTCTCCTGTATGGACTGCAGTCACAGGTATTGAGGACAGCTCAACCTTCTTCAACCAATCACAGTTCCAGCTTTACTCCCTTTAGCACATCACTCAAATCACCCGACAAACCGACGAACTTGCACCTTGCACCTTAACTCAGCTTAACAGATGAATGAAGTCTATGGCAGGTCAAACCTTTTCTTTTCTTTAAACACTTTTCTCCAATGGTAAGTGCAGGAATGAACTCTGATAGCGAAACCAACTGCAACCTGAAGATTAAAACGAGGGAATTCTGAACCGTTTAAATTGAACTTCACTGCCCGTTCTGAAGTAAAGGGCTCTAATGTCTGCAACTGAATGCATTATGAAGCCAAATTACAGTTTAATTGTCCCTTCCTGTTGTCAGCTCATTTATGTTCAAGCGGTTCTTCTGCTGAGCTCACAGATAGACGCCTCATAGAAGGAAGAACTGAGCAACAGTCAACAGCTCAGAAAAAATGGCAGGTACTACGAGTATAGAGCTAAACTGCACTTCCACTCACTATGACAGTTCTAGGTGCGATATTGATGAAGTGCTGAAAAAAGGAAAATGGAAACCGTTCGCAAACGAGAAATCCATTTGAAAATCGAAGCTCTGTATACACCGCTGACTCCATGCGGGATCTGCAACAAGCCAGCTTTCTGAAAGCGTCACGTATCTCAGCTCACTTGAATGGAAGAAGAAGAAGAAGAAGAAGAAGAAGAAGAAGAAGAAGAAGAAGAAAAGAAAAAAACAACAACAACAACAACAACAACAACCAGAAGAAGAAGAAGAAGAAGAAGAACAAGAACAGGAACAAGAAGAATCAGAAGAACGCGAACAACGACAAGAAAGCATAATACATATAAATGCACAAAACTATGTCCCAAACAACATCTATATGATACACAATACGAATCACACAAGTGAGTTTTCAACCGGTATGTCTTCAGACAAATAACAGAAATGAAGACAACAACAGACTGTTTATAATGCGCTAAACAATACTCATAAAACAGCTGCGAGCAGGGGAATGAACAAAAGTGTTTATGTACCAATTCAATTTTGCATTCACAACAGAATTCCAGAGGGCCGGAATAGCTCAAATACGATGCACCAGAATCACGACCCTGGTAGTCGAAGGGCTGCAGGTTCAGATCTCCACCAAGCCGTTTTGTTTCTGTAGGATTTTTTTTTTTAATCAGAGATAACATAGTTCTGACTCCCTTTCCAAAAAAGTCCCCCCGGAGGAGACCACAAAACAAGATTCTGCGTGATAACAGACACATAACTTCTTGTGTACACGTAAAATTCAACCACCAACTTTGGGAAGAGAAGGCTAGTTTGACTGTTGGTATGGATGATACGTTTTCGTGTTACATGTGTCCTCTGTGCAAAAAAAAAAAAAAAAAAAAAAAAGTGACGGAATGAGTACAAAAAAGAAAAAGAAAAAAAAAAGTGATATTCAGTTGAATGATTCGGAGCAACCAATAATTAGCAGTCAGCAGCCTGTTGTGTGAACGAGAGCGTGGATTGTTAAGTGCAAAGAGCTTTCTCTAACTGAGGACAAGAGATGTACATCAAGTACCCTCAATAACAATAATAATGATAATAATAGTCATGACCATGATCATGATGATCATGATGGCCATGAAGATGATGACAGTAATAATGATGATGATGATGATGATGATGATGATGGTCATCATCATCATCATCATCATCATCATCGTCATCTTTTTCTTCTTCATCATCATCATCATTGTCATCATCATCATCATCATTGTCATGATGATGATATGATGATGAAACAGCAATGTCCTATGTCAGTAAGCATTATGATGTCAATTCTCACTCAGACAAGGCGCACAAAAATCGACACGAACACATCCGGTTCCTGTTAAAAAGAAAACGTTCCGGGTCAGAGACAAAGCGGGCCTAGGCCTGCTCCATTCGGGTCTCACACAAACCACTGCAAACGGCAGCTGGTCGCGAACCCGAGCAATTCGTTGACCCAGTCTACTTGACCGTTGAGATATGCGTCCAATTAGCCCGGGGCTCTTCAGAACAAGCTGTTCTCAAACCCCTGAGTCAGTGGGGAGTCGAGAACATGTCTGCCAGACAAGGGTCTCCGCTCTGTGACCTGACAACCATATGAACGGCGCATAAATCGAAGGGCCATTCCCCAAATCGTTATCGTCGCTAACAGGCGAATGACGCTCTTATCAGCCACCAATCGCCGGAAAGTTGACAGAATTCGGCGAATCTTGTCGACCTACTTCTATGTTAATATATGTAAATAGGTAAGACAGGTGAAAAACAGAGATGCAGATTAAGCAGACGACAATCGCCGGAAAGTTGTCAGAATTCGGCGAGTCACGTCGACCTACAAATATGTTAATAGTTGCAAATAGGTAAGACAGGTGAAAAACACATGTAGATTAAACAGACAGGTAACTTATTCAGCTGCTTTCCGTTTAAATCTGTTTAACCTTCGACACAGACCAAAGAAATGTCTTTGGGCATACAGTTCAAAGAGGAAGTTCTCACTAATTAGATTCAGCCATTGTTTTCCATGCATCAGAAACTGGAACGTCCTCTGGTACATAAACAATGGGTATTTTCGCTCTGTTTGTAGTGCATGCAGAAGAAAATAATGGCAATCAGGATGTTAGAAAAAAAAATCTGTTCTGACCTAAACAACATTTTTTTTTTTCATTCAAAGCAAATACGGATTTTCAATGGAAAGATGCAGAAACAGATTAGATTTCATTTTTGATTCCAGCCCTCGAGAACAACATTCATCTTGTTCAGTTTGAAGATTGCGTGAGTTTTAAACAAAAAGACACTGAATTTGAAACTACTGTAAACCTCCCCTTGTTCCTACTGTAAAGAAACGCACAAGGGGAGATCGGGTTCGGGAGAAAGTTGGACTAGGTTCATCCAAAAAAAGACAACTGAGTCAGGCCCAGTGAAGATTTTCTTTCTTTTAATTTGGTCTACAGCTTTTTGTGCCTAAAAGGGCTGGTGACAATGCCCAACACAAAGGAAACAGATGGTAAAACAAACAAGGTCAAACTGACAGTAAAGCGACAAGAAAAGGAAAAAAGAAAAGGTAATATAAAGGGCTCTAGCAACCGTGGCATTTCTGGTGCCATCAGAACACCATCACCACACTCCACAGAATAAGGTGTAGTCCTCTCTGTTTGAGATTTGGGGCCTGACTGAATAACAGTAAATTCCAAAGCACCCACGCTTCCCCTAGCGCCACCTAGGGAAGATCTATCAGATCCCTATCAGATATCATCTATCAGATCCCAACGCCTCAGGAATATTTATAAGGGTCTTACATGTTTAACAGCACCAATTAACGACAAACTTCATCTCACCTACATGTCCCTCTAACCTAAGCATACAACATCTTCTCAAACATTGCGTGATCCTAGGTCTCACAAGTTTGAAAAAAAAAAAATAGCAATCAGACCTATTTCCTTAAAAATTCCAGGATGACCAACAACCTAATAGTAAGCCCATCCCACAACTACTGGTCTCCCTCTTACATAATGGGGCTGGCACCTCCATAAACTTTCCCCGGTCTCTTCCGCGGTCAATCCAAGAGCATTCCCCCTTTGGAATTTCCGGCCCGTCGCCGGTCAGTGCCCACAAAGGGATTCCTACCTCCATCGCCCCACAGCTTATCCGGGTCATCAGACTACCTGCCTCTGTTAATTTAAACATCAGCCATGGCACTCCTCAGTGAAAGCACACAAGAATCTCTGGTACACCACAGGCGGTGTACACTACATTGTTTTATACTTTGTGATCGTTTTCC
>CM065737.1:11497032-11504532 GCA_033310375.1 Conus canariensis | reverse complement strand
TCCAAGTTAGTATACTTATGGATCCTTCTTCCTAATCCCCCAGACAAAATGATCCAAGAGCTTCAAGCAATGTGCATTGATTTTGTATGGGACAAGAAAAGAGATAAAGTAAAGAGAAGCGTGGCGATACACCCAGTTGACGAAGGGGGGATTAATGCCCCATATATCAAAGCCTACATATATTCACTCAAATTAAGCTGGCTCAGTAAATTGCTTGGAGACACAAAACCGAACTGGACTAAATCATTAGAGGAAAACTTCAATGTAACTTATTTAATACACAAATTTCGCCCAAGAATCCTTAAAAAAGGTAAAGTTAATAAATTCTGGAAAGATGTTTTTGACGCTTATCATATACTTTATGACCGAACTAAAGTAACTATTCCACAAGAATTTCTTATGGAACCCATATTTCTGAACGATAACCAAACGATATATTTCAAAGATTGAACGAACAAAAATATTTATTATGTAAAAAGATCTACTGAAGGAAAATGGCTCTTTCTTAAATTTTGACGAATTCAATGCAAAATATCAATTTAATGCGCGTCCTTTGGATTTCCTAGGATCCATGGACAGCATCAAAACTTACATGAGGAAAAACAAAGTTAAGGTCACCTGTAATAATTGTAATCAAAGAACGAGAGCGCTAGATACAATTATTAAAAATAAAAAAGGGTCTAAAGCCCTTTATAAAATAATGCTCGGTGACGCAAAATTGCCAGTTGCCTGTGCAAACTGGGAAAGGGTGTTAAATAGACAGATCATGTGGCCAAAGGTTTTCCTACTTACTTACTTACTTACGCCTACAACCCCTTCTGGGGCATAGGCCGCCGACAAGGGTCCTCCAGGCATCACGGTCCCGGGCGATTCTCTCCAGCTGGTTCCAGGTTTTCCCCAACGCTGTCACGTCTGCCTGCAGGTTTCGGCGCCAGGAGTTCCTTGGGCGGCCTCTCTTTCTTTTCCCCTGCAGGTTCCAGGACAATGCCTGCCTGGTGGTGTTGTCAGCAGGCTTTCTTAGGGTGTGGCCTATCCAGCTCCATCTCCTTTGGAGAATCTCTGCATCGGCTGGCTTCTGATTCGTCTGCTGCCACAGGTCCTCGTTGCTGATCCTGTCTGGCCAGTGGATCCTCAGTATGCGCCTCAGACAGGAATTGATGAAGGTCTGGATCTTGTTGGTGATGGTAACTGTGGTTCGCCACGTCTCAGCTCCATAAAGAAGTACTGAATTGACGTTGCTATTGAATATCCTTATCATGGTTTTCTTGGAGATGACATTTGAATTCCAGATATTCTTCAGCTGGAGAAAGGCTGCTCTCGCTTTCCTGATTCTGGCTCTGACATCAGCAGCTGTACCACCTTGTATGTCGACGACGCTGCCAAGGTAAGTGAAGTTGTCCACCTCCTCCAGCGCGTTGCCTTCTAGCATGATGGGGTCTTGGTTTGTGGCACTGGCTTTCATGACTTTGCTCTTTCCTTTGTGGATGTTCAGTCCAATGCTGGATGAAGTTTCTGCCACTGTTGTGGTCTTGTTTTGCATCTGTGACTGGGTGTGTGAAAGAAGGGCTAAATCATCGGCAAAGTCTAGGTCGTCCAGCTGCTTCCAAAGAGTCCACTGGATGCCATTGCGCTTGCCTGCGGTTGACGTCTTCATGACCCAGTCTATAGCGAGAAGGAACAGGAACGGTGAGAGAAGGCACCCTTGTCTCACCCCTGTTTTCACTTCAAAAGCATCTGTAAGTTGACTTCCATGTACAACTCTGTAGGTCATCCCCTCATAAGAATTTCGGATGATGTTGATGAACTTCTGTGGTACGCCATAATGTCGCAGCAGCTTCCAAATGGATGCTCTGTCGACACTGTCGAAAGCCTTCTCGTTATCGATGAAATTGATATACAGTGGTGAGTTCCACTCTGACGACTGCTCGAGGATGATGCGGAGTGTGGCAATCTGGTCGGTGTAGGATCTGTCCTTGCGGAAGCCCGCTTGCTGATCTCTGAGATGTGCGTCTACCTGTTCCTTCATCCTTTCCAATAGGATTCTGTTGAATACCTTTCCTGGGACTGACAGCAATGTGATGCCTCTGTAGTTGGTGCATGAGCTGAGGTCACCTTTCTTCGGCAGTTTGATCAGGTAACCTTCTTTCCATTCTGTCGGGACCTGTTCTTCCTCCCAAATCCTTGCAAAAAGAGGATGTAATATCTCTACTGTGGTTTCTGTATCCATCTTCAAAACCTCTGCAGGTGTATTGTCTGGGCCTGCAGCCTTTCCGTTCCTTAGCTTCTTTATCGCCTCTCTGATCTCTTCTCTGGTAGGTATGCCGCAGTTGATGGGAAGATCATTCTCAGCTGGCTGGATGTTTGGTGGATATTCTGGCACTGGCCTGTTTAGTAGCTCTTCAAAGTGCTCTTTCCATCTCTGTTTCTGTCCATCCTCACCTTGTATTGCCTTTCCCTCCTTGTCTTTCACGGGCCTCTCTGGCTTGCTGACTTTCCTGACAACTTCTTCGTGGTGTCGTACAAGTTCTTCATGTTGCCAAGTCTCGCTGCCTCTTCTGCCTCCATTGCCAGATTCTCAATATACTTCCTCTTGTCTGCCTTCACACTTTTCTTTACTTCTTTGTTAACTCCTGTATACTGTTGCTGAGCTCTGATTTTCCCTGTTCTTGTCCGGCTGTTGTTGACTGCCGCCTTCTTCTGCTTTCTCTCTTCTATTTTCTCTAAAGATTCTGCCGAGATCCACTCCTTTTGATTTTGTCTTGTATGGCCTAGTACAACTTTACAGGTTGTAACCCAGGCCTCTTTCATTGCTCCCCACCTCTCATCAATTGTCTCTTCTTCCTCAAGCAGCTCTTGCAGAATCTGATAGCGGTTTGAAAGTTCAGTTTTGAATTCCTTTTTCTTTGTTTTTTTTTTTTAGAAGGACTGTGTTGAATCTCTGACGATGGGGGATTTCCCCCGTCCAGTTTTTCTTCAGTTTCAGTTTAAAGCGCCCTGTGAGCAGGTGGTGATCTGAAGCGACATCTGCTCCTCTCCGGACGCGGACATCCAAGAGCGATCTTCTGAACTTCTTGTAGATGCATATGTGGTCAATCTGATTTTCAGTTGTGTGATCGAGAGAAACCCAGGTGGCCTTGTGGATTCTCTTGTGCGGGAAGATGCTTCCTCCTATGACGAGCTCACTTGTGGCGCACAGGTCTGCAAACCTCTCGCAATTGTCGTTCATGTCGCCTAGCCCATGCCGCCCCATGATCTCCTCATAGCCTGTGTTGTCGCTGCCAATCTTGGCGTTGAAGTCTCCCATGGCAACAGTGATGTGTCTTCCAGGGAAACTCTGAAGAACTGTTTGGAGTCTATTGTAGAAGTCATCCTTGTCATCCTCCTCACTGTCATTCGTCGGAGCGTAACATTGTACAATGTTTAGGTTGAGGCTGCGTTTTTTAGTTCTGAAGGACGCTGTGATGATCCGGGGACCATGAGCCTGCCATCCAGTCAGTGCTCTCTGTGCAGTCTTGGACAGCATCAGGGCGACTCCGTGGATGTGCGGCGCGTTGTCCTCCTCATGGCCCGAAAACAACAGCAGTAGCTCTCCTGTAGTCAGTCTCCTCTGTCCTGCTCCTATCCATCTTGTTTCGCCGATGCCCAAGATGCTCAGTTTATTGTTCCTCATTTCTGTGGCCACTTGAGCAGTCTTGCCTGTTTCGAACATGGTCCGTACATTCCATGTCCCGATGGTGATGGTGGTCCTGGTACTAAGGATGGAAGTCGACTGAGTAGCTTCCAGGTTCTGGCTTTCACTACTCCGTGTCATAGATCCTTCCGCTGAAGGTGCATCCTCTCCCAGGGCCGCAGTGTTCTGTGATTTCCTTGTTGGCGTTTCTGTAGCTAGCTTGTTTTCACAGGGTAGGGAAGCTAACCCTACGCCCAACCCTCCCTCTTTCTCAACCGGGCTTGGGACCGTCCATGGCGAGGTTCAAAGGTTTTCCACAATACAAACAAAATTTCAGAAATCAAGTTACGTTGGTTCCAGATCAAAATTAATAACAGGATTCTTGTAACAAATTCCATTCTTAAAGAGATGCATGTAACGGACAGTAACTTGTGCAATTTTTGCAACAGACAAAAAGACACGGTGTTTCACCATTTATGGGAATGTGCGTATGTTCAGTCACTCTGGAATGAATTTGAGAATTGCTTAAAAAGTAAATGTTCACATTGTGATAGCTTATCAATTCTTGTCTAATCCTTTTTAGTTGCGACGAAAACACAAAGTTAGACGAAGGGTTTAGTTTTATCCTTTTACACGCAAAATATTTTGTTTACAATTGCCGTATAAACAAAATAAAACCAACATTGCTAGCCTTTTTGAGAAAATTAAAAAATATTCAGAAAATTGACAGATATATTCAGTCTTGAAATGCGTCAAGATGAATTCAAGGTAAAGTGGCTTGCATACAATGCTATCTGGGAGTAAGTTATTTGTAACAAAACAATAATGGCAAATGGGTACTATGATTGTAGCTATCTCCGTTGCGGTCAGCTATGACAGTATTCTGATTATTTACTTAACAGTATCTGTTGTACCAATACTGGCGCCGATGTCATAGTCGGAATCGATGGAGGTTGCGGCGTCAGTGCAGCTGTCGTTGAAGTACCATTCATTCACATCTTTCTGCCATGTAAAACCTGCATGCTATTTATTTGTTTGAAGGTCTCCGACCATTGTGGTAACCGAAATCGTAATTCCACCTTATGTGCACAACCCAAATTAATAACATTATCACCTAGTCTCTTGATATCAATTTTAAAAAAAGTAGAGATTGGGAAATTTGTGTGTCTGTCAAATAACACGACTAATGCATGAACAATAAGTCACAACTTACAAATGTTATATCACTAGAATGCTATCTAGTCACAGAGAAATGAGATAGAAGATGTGTGTGCGTGTGTGTGTGTGCATGTGATGGGAGAGGGGGGGGGGGTGAACGAGAGGTGAGACAATATGGAGATGAGTGGGGTGGGTGGGTGGATAGGGGAGGGTGACAAGGGGTAGGGGTTTCATAGAGAACAATGGTAGGGGTTTCATAGAGAACAATGTCCTGAGTTGGGTTGGTCACTGTTGTTGTTGACTGACGGTTTGTTCGTTTGTCTGTTTACCTCACTTTATTACTTTTTTTTCTTACATTAACGGCGCTGTATTCATTCTAATAGCGCTGTTTATGTACAACATACAGTGAATACTATGTAATTTGTCGCTCTTTTATTTCCTTTCTCATATTGGTTGTGATTTGTATTGCGTATGGTGTAATGATTCTGTACATGTCATGGTAATTGTAAAACGTTTTGTTTCAAAGAAAAGAACCTTCTCAGCAAGGGAAAAAAAAATAAAAAAAATAATCACGTTCTTAGTCAATTAGATGGCCGTTGTTGCTTAGCATGCATCACCTGACAGATTGAAGGAAAATTGTGGATGTTAGATCTAGTTGCAAAGTGAGGCGACTGCAGGCGGAAAGCTGAACAAATTTAAATAAATGTTAGTGAACCACCAACAAAAATTACAATTACCGTAAAATGAAAATTGGAAGCAATCACACACACACACACACACACACACACACACACACACACACACACACACACACACATATATATATATATATATATATATATATGTTGTGTGTGTGTTGTGTGTGTGTGTGTGTGTATACATACATACATACATACATACACACGCACACATCGATAGATAGACACACACACACACACACACACACACACACACACACACACACACACACACACACACACACACACACGCACGCACGCACGCACGCACGCACGCACATAGACAAAAAAATCCCATATAATGGAAAATTCGCAGGCTGATGAGGCCTCTGTGGCCGGCTGGGCTATAAAGCACATGACTTTACAGAACTGTTATGAATATGTCTGACACAGCTTACAGGAGCACAAGTACGAAGAGGCACACAAAGTGTGTGCTCCAGTCCACAGCTGCAATTAAAGCGCAATGATGACAGAGGAGACGGGTCTGTGTGGTTGACACGGATATCACGTGATCATTAATGCGGTGGGCTGCTGGTGGTGGAATGCCTGGCAGCAAAAGGGTGAACTTGCAGGAAATGAGCGTGTTCGCTGGGATACAAGCGGTGGAATAATGAGAGATAATTGTAGGAGTGCAGCCATCATAGAACAGATGAGGCCTGGACTGCAGCTGATTAACATAGGACGACATAGGACTATGGAGCCATCTGTATGTTAGGAAAGTTGTGTTATAATATACTTCTTGTTCTTTGTTTTCGTTGTCCTGAATGAGGAGGACCTCGAAAAGCGCAAAAAAAAAAGAAAGAAGAATATTAGTCATGATAACGTGAAATTGTACATTAACACAAAGAGAAGGAGAACAATATCAACCAGTTACAGCTAACTGAGCGGATTTGGAATGCCTTATACAGATAGATGGCAAATTGTTTCATAACATCTTTGTTATCAGAAGTGACAAGCAAAATAAGTCTAAATGCAGATGGATGTCTATGATATTTTGAATGGATAAACTGGGTTCTGAGTGTATCTAGGGCAGGACAACAAAACACAAAATGAACTTCGCTTTCACGAGCCTCTTTACACAATGGACAAACAAGTTCAATCTCTGGACACTCTCTATAATAATTATGTCGATGAATATTAATACCTGACAACCCAAATCTAAATCTTGTCATTATGTACTTCAAATGACTGTCCATTTTCATAGATAAGTAGGCTGGGATGCGATGTAACGGGTTAAAGTGTCTGTATAAATCAAATCTACTGCTATCTTGTATGTGAGTATCCCAATCTTGCCATCTACAATCGATAAGCCTAGTACGCAGCATTTCCAGAAAAGCAGTCTTGTTTCCAACACACTGGTTAACCCACGCATATCCCAAACCTAATTCATGTAATCTAACTTTAACTCTTGTCGCCCAGTTCACCTTACTCCTACTATCCAACTCAAATGACATCTTAAAGGCTTTCTTAGGCAATCTTGTATCTTCCATCACAAGTAACTTTAACCAGTAGCCTACACACTTCATCATAGAATTTAAGTACATCGGATACCTATTTGTTTCGCCATAGATTAAATCATTTGGTGTCCATGCAGACACACCGAGAATTTTTTTCAGGGCAAATAAATGGATTTTTTCACAGCATTTTCTAAGCCCCATATTTCAGCACCATACTGTACAATAGGCTGGACCTGAGAATCAAATAGTTTGATAAATACATGAAAAGTCATGTCTTAACCTAGATAACCTCTGCATAATGCTTAACAAAGCATGTTTGGCTCTGCCTGCAAGATCTTTACAAGCGGTAGAAAAACTTAGCCGAGTTGAAAAATAAATTCCAAGATATTCATATACGTTAACGACTGGCATCCAACTTCCATTGTAAGTCCACTGTTCTCGCACACCTAAATATCCACCTTTTCTGAATACAATGATA
>CM065737.1:11487032-11492032 GCA_033310375.1 Conus canariensis | reverse complement strand
CTTCTTCTTCTCCTTCTGCTTCTTCTTCTTCTTCTGCTTCTCCTCCTTCTTCTACTTCTTCTTTTTCTTCTTCTCCTTCTCCTCCTCCTCCTCCTTCTTCTTCGTCTTCTTCTTCTTCTTCTTCTCCTTCTTTTTGTGTTATTTGTTTTGCGTCTTTGCGAGCATTTCTCGCAGATCCGTAATAGTCTGCCGTGCTCATTCCGAACAGAAACTAAAACAGATTTTTTTTCCAGGTGGCCTGTCATCTCAGTCACGCACACCTAATCTGAAATAATAGCTTCATGATTTATAAAAAGATAGATAGATAGATAGATAGACAAACAGATAGATAGATAGATAGATAAACAGACAGATAGACAGGTAGACCTATGTAGACAGATAGACAGACAGATAGATAGATAGATGATAGATAGATAGATAGATAGACAGATAGATAGACAGAAGACAGATAGATAGAGCGAGAGATAAGTAGACGGAGAGATAGAGAGACTGGTACACATTAACTAGGGGCCTTGTTGACCTCTTCTAATATCATAACATGACAAAGTATTATAAGTTACGATGTCATGTAATAAATGAAACAATGAGACGCAGGTTTACTTTGTTCACCATAAACTCTGATTGTTGGGCCAGAAACATAAAGCATCATTTAGCTTTTGGTTCGAATTCAAATTATATTCATGACCACAGTGATGGTTGTTTTTGGCTGCTGTGTTGCTACGTGTAGACTTGAATGAAATTCGCCTTTGGTTATTTATGTCAGCTGTAGTCAACCATTTACTTGATCGTGACACTGACTGATGCAAGGGTACCTTGTTCATTCAGTTCACCGTCTGCAGCAGAATCCATATTTCCATTATCTCTGTGGCTGCCAGCCAGTCGTCTGTAGGCCAATCCGGATGTATCTGATTGTTTCATTGTCAGTTAACGGACCTAATCGATGATGGAGCGAAATACTTTCATAATCCGGCGTGACCAGGTCTTGTCTGCGGCTGGATAGATGTCGGGGCTGAATCAGAAGTTTTCAGTCAACAGCTTTTCCCGCAGCACAGCTTCCGATTTCCAGATAACACATTGGTATTGGTGTCCGTCCGTTCTGTATTCTTCTTCTTCTTCTTCTTCTTCTTCTTCTTCTTCGTGCGTTAATAGTTTTTAGCTTTCCTTTTTTTTTTTAATGGAAAAGAGGATGATGGCGATGGCAGACTAGAGTCGGATTGAGAAAATACTTAGCTGGTGAAGATTATTTCATGCCGTTTCTGTGAAATTGTTTATTACAAAGACGACTTCCGGTGTAACGTTATATCACAATCATGATTTCATTAAAACTGTCCGTCGCAATCATTACTTCCGTTGAAAATTTGTCACAAACATGACTTGCATTGAAATTCCGTGTTACACACAGAGGACTCACGTTGAAATTCGTGCTACGAATATGACTTCCATCGAAACTGTATGCTGTAAACGTTACTTTGATTGAAAATGCACGTCACAAACTCCATGACCGACTGAAATTTTATGGCACAAACTTGACTTGTTTCACAACCATGACTTCGCTTTGACAATCAGATCGATGCAACGGTTTCATACTGGGCGCTAAAATGCCGAAGTTCGATTTCAACAGTTAACGAAACGTTCTTCTTCTGCTGAGGCCCCACAATCAATTCGTCGGCCATTTTGGCACCTTCCTGACAACGAGGGGGTCCTCTGTCAGTCTGAATCTTGCGAGGATGTGTCAAGTCCGTTTTCAATTGTCAGTTTTCTTAGCAGGGTGTGGTAATGGGTCGGTGAAGTAAGTGGAAGAGAGGAGTGGCCGGGGTAGGGAGAAGTGGGGGGGGGGGGGGGGGGGGGGGGTGTCGGGGTGACGGGATAGGGAGAGGTGGGAAGGTTGGTCACTGTCCTATTGAGGCTGGTACTCCCAATACGTTTGGTGTATTGCGAGTAGTGGCTCGCTCGGTACCTCTGTCAGGCTGTTGCATTCCCTGATTGCTCTCGGAAGGAACGAGGAACAATCTGAATGCGCCGGTCTAATATAGTCTAAAACTTACTACCGACCGTAGTTTATGCATTCTTGGTATGCTACCGTGCACTGCAGTTGACCTCTTTCCCCCTAGTGTCGTCATCCAGAGACCCAGCCGGGATCAAAGTTCTTGGTCTATTATTTTGTAAAGGAAGGAGGTGACGGTGGGGAGTGTGTGTGTGTGTGTGTGGTGTGTGTGTGTGTGTGTGTGTGTGTGGTGCGTGCGTGCGTGCGTGCGTGCGTGTGTGTGTATGTGTGTGTGCGTGTGTGTGTGTGCGTGTGCGTGCGTGCGTGCGTGTGCGCGTCCATATGTGTGATGTGTGGTGGGGGGGGGGGGAGGGGGGGGGGGCTGTTGATTTTATGCATTTGTGGTCAGGCAAAAAGAAGCCAGCGGCCTGTCATCAGGAACAATTTATGGTGACGACAGCTACTGGGTGAAAATAAAAGCCAACAAGCGAAGTTTAAAAAAAAAAAAGTTAAAAAAGACAGTTGCTTGTCTGCTCTAGTCCTTCTATACACGCACATAAGCGATGATATGGACTCGTGGGTTTGTATGCAGGAATGCGTTCATACCAGCACAGTGGGACGGACGCACACAACACACGCACACACACCCGCGCGTGCGCGCGCGCACGCACGCACACACACGCGCACGTGCGCGCGCACGCACACACACACACACACACACACACACACACACACACACACACTGGTTGTTTTGGTTTTGTGTGTGTGTGTGTGTGTGTGTGTGTGTGTGTGTGTGTATTGGGGGAGGGGGGCGGAGGGAGGTGTCGTGCGAGGGAAAGTTATTGTTACATGTTTGCCGACCATTGTTCTTTCGTTATCTTTCAATTTGTGACCTTAGTTTTTGTTTGTTTGTTTGCTTTTCCCCAGAATTTTAAAACTTACTTAGAGCCGTGTCAGTCCACAACAACAACAGCAACAACCACAACAGCAACAACAACAACAACAAAACCATCATGAGCGCTGACCTCACCACCACCCTCATCGACGTCATCACCACCACCACCGCCACATTCCTTAGCAGCATTAGCGGAGGAGGCGTCGGGAACGGAAACGGAAATGGAAACGGCCAGGGAACCGGGGAGGAGACGAAGGACCAGGACGGGCAGGTGCACATCCAGCCCAAGGCCGACGACATGATGGAGGAAATGCTGTCCACGGCCAAGAGGATGCACTACGCGGCGTCCGTGGTGGTGGGTCCCATCTTCGTCATCCTGGGCTTGGTGGGCAACATCCTGTCCATCATCGTGTGGTCCAGACGCCACATGAGGTCTTCCACGGGCCGCTACCTCACTGCCCTGGTGAGTGGCTGTGTGCCGTCGTCACGTTCCCTGATCATTCCATGCCTGGAATCACTGCCCGGAGGTCATCATCTCACCCCGGCAGAGTAAATTCACACCCACCTGTCCCTCTGTGTCAACGTTACTTCTCTTTTTCAAACTTCTCAGTTTTACAAACGACTAAGCACATCGTTCAACGCACATTGCATCTGAATTGGAAGGGTGAATGATTCTGCATCACAACCAGAGCTGATTCCCTATCCTATTCTGAAAGCATTTCTTAGTGAGTGATTTAGAGCATGGTGCAGAAACACCTCCATGGTGTGAGTACAGGCGTGTGCCCAAACTTAACACACCCTTTGTGACAGAGAGGTGGAAATGGGCATGTAACTTCTTTCACTCCATTGAGGTGTTCCTGACCATGCCTAAAACCACTCACTGGGGTGTGGTTGTGAATCAGGGTAAGGGATAGTTCTGGCTCAGGTCAAGAATTACCCGCCCCTCAAATTCTGGTGCAACGTGTTTGGGTTGATATGTTTTGTCATTTGGGAGCAGTGAGAATGTTCAGAGAGGAGAGGAGTGATTTGGGAACAAGGGGTGAGATTGTTGTGAATTCACTCCCCGGAGGGGGGGGGGGGGGGGGGGGGGGCATGTGCCCTTGCTCACCGGCCAGGTAGTGATTTTTAGGCGTTGGGTGTCCACATAACGTGACACCGTCTTGAGATGTCCACTGCGGTGTGTTTATGCATTAGAGATGTGCCCGATGATAGGACAACCGCAAGATTCTTCAATGCATGATCCTAACCCCAGTCTCCAATCTCCTCCTTCCCCTCCCCCCCCCCCCCCCCTCCCGCAAAGAAGGTTTTTTTTTCTTTCACTCAGTAGATATGATTCACACTTGCCTACATTGCATACATTGTAAAACAAGGATGTCTGCATTGCATACATTGTAAAACAAGTATGTCTGCATTGCATACATTGTAAAACAAGGATGTCTGAAACTACGTTTTTACTGTCATCAAAGAGATAGTAAATCACACGGGTTTTGACTTAACATAGCGACCATTGTAGGCCTAATGGTGACTAACATCAATTAAAGAATGCGTCATGCATGTATTAATCATACAAAACCAAACCCGATTAGTAACCGTCACAAAAATCACAAGCATACAGACAGTCACCAATTTTCACAAGAGTTCGTTTCAAGTATTCCCTCCCCTTTCCTCCACACACCGAGACGCGCACTTTCCCTTCCCCTACACACAGTTCGCAACTCTGCCCCCCTTCCTCCCCAACTTCCCTTATCCTGGTCCTAATCTTTACTTTAACCCAGACCCGACCCTTACCCTAACCCAAACCTAATCTGCCGCCTATCCTAGTCCAACCCTAACCCTGACCCTAACTGTATAAAGCCGTAGACTATTGATATATTAAAAATGTTCTTTGGAAATTGTGCTTGAAGTGTGGAGCAGTGGAGTTGTCTTCTCCTTTCTCCATCAGTAAAGCAAAGGACAGCCACCAGTGCTTATCACCCTTCCCAACAGATATAACACTGCTTTGGTCTCTCCCGCTCTCTCTCTATCTTTGTGTGTGTGTGTGTGTGTGTGTGTGTTGTGTGTGTGTGTGTGTGTGTTGTGTGTGTACGTTTGCGTGTGTGCGTGCATATGTGCTTGCGAGTG
>CM065737.1:11417032-11482032 GCA_033310375.1 Conus canariensis | reverse complement strand
AATATGCTCTATCACACAGGTCGCCCTTGAATGTGCGATTACACACACACACACACACACACACACATACGCGCACGCACACGTGCGCGCGCAAGCACGCACGCACGCACGCACACACACACACACACACACACACACACACACACACACACACACACACACACACACTCACTCACTCATCACTCACTATGTACCCACACATGCACACCATCACGCACAAACACACATCACCACACACACACACATCGGCCCACAGCACACAACACACACACAACACACCACACACACAACCCACACACCCACACACACACACGCCTCCATCCCCTCACACCTCAACGAAAAGGCCCCCAGCCCAAGTCACTACAGGTAAACCAACTAGTTGATCATGACCCCGCCGATAAAGAGTGTCTCCCTTCCCTTGTTACACCTTCAACCTGTGTTGTCTCCCTTCCCTTGTTACAACCTTCAGCCTGTGTTGTCTCCCTTCCCTTGTTACACCTTCAACCTTGTTGTCTCCCTTCCCTTGTTACACCTTCAACCTGTGTTGTCTCCCTTCCCTTGTTACACCTTCAACCTGTGTTGTCTCCCTTCCCTTGTTACAACCTTCAACCTGTGGTGTCTCCCTTCCCTTGTTACACCTTCAACCTGTGTTGTCTCCCTTCCCTTGTTACACCTTCAACCTATGGTGTCTCCTTCCCTTGTTACACCTTCAACCTGTGTTGTCTCCCTTCCCTTGTTACACCTTCAACCTCTGGTGTCTCCCTTCCTTTGTTACACCTCCAACCTGTGTTGTCTCCCTTCCCTTGTTACACCTTCAACCTATGGTGTCTCCCTTCCTTGTTACACCTTCAACCTGTGTTGTCTCCCTTCTTACCCTTGTTACATACCTTCAACCTTGTTGTCTCCCTTCCCTTATTACACCTTCAACCTCTGGTGTCTCCCTTCCCTTATTACACCTTCAACCCATGGCGTCTCCCTTCCCTTACTACACCTTCAACCTAACCTTCAACTACTGCTACTATAAAGAGAGCCATGGCGTCTCCCTTCCCTTATCACACCTTCAACCTGTGTTGTCTCCCTTCCCTTATTACACCTTCAACCTATGGTGTCTCCCTTCCCTTATTACACCTTCAGCCTATGGTGTCTCCCTTCCCTTATTACACCTTCAGCCTCTGGTGTCTCCCTTCCTTATTACACCTTCAACCTATGGTGTCTTCCTTTATTACACCTTCTACATATGATGTATCCCTTCCCTTAGAACACCTTCAACATATGGTGTCTCCCTTCCCATATTACACCTTCAGCCTAACCTTCAACCACTACTACTAAGAAAGAAAGAAAGAATAAAAAGTTGGTGCTGGGGCGGATCCACATGGAGGTCCTTGGTCTCCGAACATCCCCCCTCTCCCCCGTACCCCCCCCCCCCCCCCCCCCCCCCCCCCGCCCGGCACTGCCCCCCCCCCCTCCCCCACCTGTCCTTGCCTCCTCCCATTTTATTCCAGAGGGAAAGATTTACACATGTATTTGACCTCATTTTGTACTCCTCCCCCCCCCCCCCCCCCCCCCGTCCTGACTGGGGCGATCCCCCCCCACCCCCCACCCCCCCCACCCCACACACACGCACACGCCCTCACCCCAGTTTGGACCCTACCTTCGTCTGCATCTGTTAGTACTTTGTCCACCCCTTTCGGTAATCCAGCTCAATAGGGAACTGGGATGGTGGGCAAAGTTTGAATATTCCTATTGATTCCTCTCTCTCCCACACCCAACTCCCACACCCATCCATCCGACCACCACCACCCAATCCCATCTCTCGTCTCCACATTACTCCTTGCGTAGTTGGGATGTTTAAAAGAAATGATATTATTGTGGTGACAAATGTTGTGACAGTCCTTGCTCAAATGTGATTTTTTCCCCCTCCCTAAAACGCGTTGATTGCGCGCTAGTTCGCGCATCCACACAAACACGCACGCAGGCGTGCATGCAAGCACACGTGAGCGTTTGAATGCACTGATTTTTTTTTTTCCCCACCCTGTTTCGAGTTTTTGTTGTTGTCTGTTTTCTATTTTGTTTGTTCGCTTTTTCTCTTAATATTGATGGAGTTTGAGGTTTGGGATGGGAGTAGCGATGTTGGTTCAGTAACTTATTTCAACGTGTGTTTGGTTTTGGAGGTCAGTTTTTTATTTCAACAAGATGCAGAGCGTATAAACGTACTCCCAGTTTATCTTGAATACAACGTCACAATCAAACATGCGTCATAATGTATTTCGTCACTTCTGCTTATGACGCAAAGAAGCTTTGACGTCATTTTTGTTTGCGTTATCATTTTCTAGATTATCCATAAAGAATAAAAACCGGTTTGGGCCGTTATAGTCGTTAGTAACGCCTATTCTGGTTAAAATAGAACACCGGGCATCATCCGTGACCCATAATGAACATACCTACAAATTTTCAGAAAGATCAGCCCAGAAGTTTTGTCTGGAGCGAGTGGAACACATTTTGACCACGGACAGACAGACAGACAGACAGACAGCATTTCTTCGTACCCATTATAAAGTACTCCCTGTTCTATAAGAACTGGGAGTACAAAAAGAGAGAATGCAAAGAGAGAGAACACATTGAAAGAAATAGGTAGCTAATAACCATGGCTTTCTCTTCTTCCTTCTTGTAGACACACACACACACACACGCACACGCACACGACACACACACACACACTATACGGATAAGAATTTCGCGCTTGCTAGGCATGCACTGCTTAAGGAAGTGGGGGGGGGGGGGGGGGGGGGGGGGGGGGGGGGGGGGGGGTCAGAGTGAACGGCGTGGAAGTAACGCGGCAGTAAACAGATGTGGCACATGCCGATCTTTCCCAGGGCAAACACACACTCTAAAGATGCGCGAACAATTTAGAGCATGACAGTATGTCGAAGCTCTTTCGCAAGACAAAGTGCCCACGGCCATATTACTAATGACCACCGGTCCTCAAACACTTAAAAAAAGAAATAGCTGACTTTTCATGGACTTCTCTCTCTCTCTCTCTCTCTCTCTCTCTCTCTCTCTCTCTCTTTTAGAGTCTGCTTCTCTGCGTGATACTGATCGTGTGAAATCCTTCTCGTGTGAGTGTTCAACCCTTGATCAGCGTGAAATTCAGGTATGATTATGTGTCAGACCTATTTACTTCAGGTTAACTGACATCATTCTGTGTCCTCCCCACCCATACCCTACCCCCCCCCCCCCCCCCCCATTTCCTCATCCTCATCACCGCCCCCTCTCCTTGTCTTCATCACTGTCAAACTTTATCCCTCCTCCCCGCCCCCCCCCCCCCCCCCCCCATCCTTCACCCCCATCCCACCCCCTTGATGAGATTTACGGTCTTGAAAAAAAAAAATGTATGGTCGTCATTTCTTATTTTGTAACTGCCATTTTCTTTCTCTTTTTATTTGTTTATTTATCTATTTACTTATTTATTCATTTATTTACTTATTTATTTATTTATCCATTTTATGCTTCTGTTTGTTTTCAGGCCTCTTTATCTGGCAGAATGTGATTTAACGCAGAACGTTAAACTCACTTCATTTTCTTTTTAAATAATGAAGCCTGTGGTTTAAAGAAAAAAAGTGTCACTGTACATAATCCATTATCTTGTGGTTGCTGCTATGTTGTGATAAGAAGTGTTGTAATGATTGTTTCATGTTGTCATTTGTTTGCAAGTCCTGTGGAGCAATAAATTTCAAAATATGGAGAAAGTGTCAACATATACGCGTTATCTTTTATTATTACTGGCCAGAATTACTGTTTCGGCCACGAAAAATTGTCGGGAGAGAGAAGAGAGAGAGAGAGAGAGAGAGAGAGAGAGAGAGAGAAGAACGAGATTGATTGATTGATAGGTTGATTGATCTTTAATACGCAAGGATGAAGATTTTAGGCCAAAGCCTAGTCTTACCATCTGTCCTCGACATGCATACATCATTTCAACACATATCATTCATACTGACAATTCAACATACCAACACTGTAATGTAATTCAACAAGGATAAACAGACTATACACAAACGTAAAAGTGACATGGTGGATAGTTAAACAGATGGAAACAAACAAACAAACATACAAGCAACAAACAAAACTACAGAGAGATAGGTCGGAGGAGCGGGGGTGGGGGAAGGGAAGGAGGTGGGGGGGGGGGGAGAATGGTAGGTAGGGGGAGGAGAAGAGGGATGGGAGACAGAGTGGGAGTGGGGATGAGCGATTTAATGGAGTAGGTTATATGTTTAGACGGTGTATTCAAGATATGGTTTACAGAAGACTTTTGTGAATGGACGCTAATGGTTTTAATTGAATAATTAAATTACTGAGACATAAAATGCTTATGTAAATGTTTCTTGAAAAGTTTTAGCGTATTCGTATTTTGTAGATCAGGTGGAAGTGAGTTCGAGAGAGAGAGAGAGAGAGAGAGAGAGAGAGAGAGAGAGAGAGAGAGAGCATGCATAAACAATGATACTAACATGCAGAAATACTAACACTAAGAAGCCGTAGCTGCAGTGAAACCGTGAAGTGTGGGAAGGCTGCAGACATCCCCGCACAACAGTTGGGGAGGAAACAGTAACTGACATTCACACAGTATCTGCGACAAAATCTAATACACTGGAGAGTGGCCATGGACTCATCTGTCACCAATCCCAAGAAAGAAGATAAGCAGCATTGCCAGGAATTCCACACGACCAGTATGATCAGCCATGCCATCAGAGTGATGCTCAAAAGCATTGTGAAAAGATCACAGCCACAAGCAGAAGCCATTATTGCTGAAGACCAGGCTGGATTGCCCAGAGGCAAAAGTACCATCAAACAAATCTTCAACATGCATACCCTTAGTGAAAGCATCCCAAACATCAGGGGGAGGAGTTCTACCACGTCTTCATAGATTGGAAGGGGGGGGGGGGGGGGGGGGGGGCGGAATAGCTCAGTTGGTAGAGCGCCGGACTCGTAATCAAAGGGTTGTGGGTTCGAATCTCCGCCGGGCCATTTCGGTACAGGGGGATTTTTCCCTCGGAGTTAACATTGGTTCTGACTCCATTTCCCATACTGTCCTTCGAATGAGACTATAAACCGAGGTTCCGTGTGTGAACGCATGCATAACATCTTGCGCACACGTAAAATCCCATCACCAACTTTCGGAAGAGAAGGCCAGTTTGGCTGTTGGTATGGATGACACGTTACACATAGCATGCACCTTTCCCGAAGATGGAGTATGGCTGCCTTAATGGCAGGATAAGAAAACGGTCATGCACACAAAACTCCACTCACTTTGTTGGACAGATGGGATTAATACTTGCCTGTCTATACAGGGAGCATCCGCAGGAGTATCAGCGTGTGTACGCAGAACAACAGAAGAAAAAGAAGAGTCTGGAAGGAGACGTTATGGGCCACAATGAAGAAACAGAACGCCGAGCAAAACTCGATCGACGCCATGCAACAACTGTTCTCCAAAGCGACCAGGGCATTGCTCATACGGGTTCTGTTTAAAAAGCGATTCCTTACTTCAGTTCGCGTTCGTCTGCTGTCTGTCTCCCACGCTTTCCAGTAAATATGAGATGGAAAGCATTTTTCTTTTTAAACCCCAACGCTAAAAAAGAAGATTAAAATACATATGACTTCAAATCATGGCGAGTACCACCAGCCATTGAAGAAATGAGAACATTTGAAGATAAAATGAGAAGAATGTTAGCCAACATAGAATTCGAAAAATCTAATAATAAATTCCAATCAGTGTTAGAAAAGGAAATTAAACAAATTCAAAATGATAAAAAAATATTTTGAAGGCGGATAAAACCAACAACTTTTACAAAATAGAACCTGAAGAGTACTCAAAACTCCTTGACAAAAATATCCAAAAAAATTACAGAAAGGCTGACAAGGCTACATATGATCACATCAGAAAGAAAGAAAAGGAACTTGTTCACCAAATGGATCTAAGTGACAGAGTAGAGATCACAGCAGCTAGAGAAGCCTTTATTACACTCAAAGACCACAAACCCATTTTCTTGAACAATCCAACATGTAGATTGATAAACCCTTCCAAATATGAACTAGGAAAAAATAGTTTAAAAAATCTTAGAGAAAACCATAAAAAAAACATACAAGAAAACACTGAACTCAATCTCTGGAAAAACACATATGAAGTCATACAATGGTTCAAAAAGCTCAATAAACAAGAAAATACAGTTTTTATAACATTTGACATAGTAGATTTCTATCCATCTATAGATGAAAAGCTACTAACTAAAGCTATAAAATTTGCCAACAAATACACAGAAATATCAGGGTCAGAAATGGAAATCATTTTCCATACAAAGAAAACTTTACTGCACAGTAAAAATGAAACCTGGATTAAGAACACAAGCAGGAATTCAACTTTTGATGTTACAATGGGATCATATGATGGTGCCGAAACTTGCGAACTTGTCGGACTATTCATGTTATCCAATATTTAAAAAAAAAACTTGGAAAACAAACTGGACTGTACAGGGATGACGGCCTTGCTGCTCTGAATGACAACCCAAGGAATATTGAAAATAAGAAAAAAGAATTGTATAAAATTTTCCACAACCAAAACTTAAAAATCACCATAGAAGCAAACAAAAAGGTAGTGAACTATTTAGACATAACGTTAGACCTCAATCAACATACATATAAACCATACAAGAAACCAAATGATACGCCTGTTTATGTAAATATCAAAAGCAATCACCCACCCTCCATACTGAAAACAATACCCAAAAACATAAATAAAAGACTATCCAATCTGTCATGTAATGAAACAGTATTCAACAATGCTACGGCTGAATACCAAGAGGCGTTACATAAAAGTGGCTACAATTATGAACTACGATACGATCCAGACAATGATACAAAAAGATGCAGAAAGAACAGGAAAAGGAATATCATATGGTACAATACCCCATATGATGCAAGAGTCAAAACAAACGTCGGGAAAGAATTCTTTAAAATCTTGACATCATCTTTCCCAAAAGACCATAAATTATTTAAGATATTCAACAAAAACAACATCAAATCATCATATTCATGTATGCCGAACCTTAAAAATGCCATTGATTCAGCAAATAAAATGAAAAGCAGCACAGAGAAAAATGAGGGTGACAAAAGGAAATCTTGTAACTGCACCAAAAAAGAACAGTGTCCCCTAAGCAACAAATGCCTTTACAACAACATTGTGTACCAAGCCACTGTAACATCAGAGAACGCAGAAGAAACATATGTAGGTATCACTGAAAACCAATTCAAAACTAGATATGCAAACCATAAACAATCATTCAACAAAGAAAGATATAAAAACCAAACTGAACTGAGTAAATACATTTGGAAACTTAAAGATAAAAACACAGACTACAACATATCTTGGAAAATTTTAAAAAGAGCAGCACCATACAATAACATTTCAAAAAGATGTAATCTATGCCTTACAGAGAAATACATTATACTATGTAAACCACAATTAGCAACTTTAAACGTTAGAACAGAAATGGTTAACAATTGCAGACACAGATGGAAGTTCTTATCAGTGAATAAAATCAAAAACACCTGAGAAATACATGTAGCACGGGGGAAAAACGACAAGATATATATATATATATATATATATATATATATATATATATATAGCACTGACAGCACAAGCTCACTACACCCTGACGACCGCACAGCGCGAAACAAGCTTGTAGGTGGTTTTAACCTTGATTTTAACTGGTTTTAATATATATATATATATATATATATATATATATATGCGTGGATGCGTGCGTGCATGCGTGCGTGTGTGTGTGTGTGTGTGTGTGTGTGTGTGTGTGTGTGTGTGTGACTTCATTTTCCTCTGTTGACGACAGATGCATCACGCGTGTTGAGTGAACACGTTATGGTCAGTGGCAGTGAGAGGCAGAACAGTAGAGCATCAACACCAACACATGTGAGCAATGTACAGAAGGCCAGATCTAGAGGCAGCTGTCCACGTATGTACGATTAATGAAGGACGGTCAAAACTCGCTCCTGGACGGGACGCTTTTATTGCACAACTGTTGTATGCTCTCACGTGAAAACTCTCGTTCAAATCAGTAGCTGTTTTGATCACGACAATCCGCCTTGGCTTAAGGCTGTGTCAGACCAACTGATGACATAGGCTAGAACACCAAGGCTACATCAAAATGTTGTTATGCTCTGCATAGTTATGCGGGGATTGTCTTCAGTTGTGACAAACTCCTAGCATAACATTACCAGTCTCCGAAATCCCCCGAAGTCGGAGTGTGGCTGCCCATGTGGCGGGGTAACTAAAAAACGGTCACACACGTAATGTTCTCATCCCCAGCTGATGCATTTTTACCATAGTGTTCAAGTACTTCAGCTGTTTGGATGATCCCTGGAGTCTTTTAGCCGGGATACGAAGACAACAGCAACAACGACCACGACAATTGCCCACCTATGCTCTCATGTGAAAACTCTCGTTCAAATCAGTAGCTGTTTTGACCATGACATTTGCCCATATGACCAGAAACTTTGTTTCTGAACTATCAAATATTTTCTTTTGTTTGTTTGTTTGTTTGTTTTTATATAATAAGCACATTACATATGTCGAAATATCACCATCGGTCATTTTTTTTCAGCGCTTTGAGTCGAATACGTGAGCATTGCTTTTATTTTGATACTTAATGTAGTGTTGAAACTATGATATTTTCCGACGTTTTATGTCGAAAATCTGATCATGGTTTATTATTGATGACTGATCTAACAGTCTGTTAGACTTTTTGCGTTAAAAAAAAATTAGTTGCAGTTTCCTTATGTCTTCTAATCCACAAGCTCCGACATTACGGGATCACTGGCCAGATCCACGAATGGATCAAGAACTTCTTGGCAAACCGAAGCAGGCGATGGTTGTGGATGGAGCTTCCTCAAAGGCCGTCCCAGTAGTCAGGAGTCCCCCCAGGGATCAGTCCTAGGCCCAGCCCTTTTCCTCCTCTACATAAACGACCTCCATGAACAACTCTTCTCAACAACACGGCTCTTTACAGACGACACTCTCTACCACAGAACTATAGCTTCCTCCCAAGACAAAAGGAAGCTACAACAGGACCTGGACCACATGGCAGTCTGGGAAACAAAGTGGAAAATGTCTTTCCACCCAGACACGTGTCAAGCTCTCCATGTCTCCAGGAAGAGAAACACACTGACTGGCACGCACCATCTCCATGGCCAAAATCTCAAAAGAGTTGAAGAGACAAAGTACCTAGGGGTCACCATTTCCCAAGATCTTAGCTGGGGCACCCATACTTCCAACATAACTAACAGGGCAAACAAGACCTTAGGGTTCCTCAGGCGAAACCTGAGAGTGGGCTCCATTAACATCAAGAAAACTGCCTACAAAGCCCTAGTTCGCCCCACTCTAGAATACACCTCACCTGTCTGGGACCCCTGTACTGCCAAAAACATCGACAACATGGAAAAAGTCCAACGCCTTGCAGCTCGATGGGTTGTGAACCGCTACCGTCACACCTCAAGTGTCGATTCCATGCTGACACATCTACAGTGGTCCACCCTAGCAGACAGAAGAAGAGCAGCAAGGCTGACCACCTTCTTTAAATATCATCGAGAAAAGGTCAGCATAAACACCCCATTCAGGCCCACACCAAACACCCCAGCACGGTCTACAAGACAGTCTCACGGGGAGACGTATTTCCTCCATGCTTGCAAAACCAACTACAGGAAGTATTCCTTCTTCCCGAGGACTGTCAGGGACTGGAACAGCCTGCCTCCTGAGGTTATCTCCTCAACCTCGGCGCCAAATCTGACCAACCAGTTCCCCCCCATCCCCCCTCCCCTACCACCCCCACCCACCCCACAAGTCCCCCTACTGCCAGTCCTACATGTGTACACCAACAACCTTGTGGAAACGCCCCAGTTTTATACACATCAGAACCTTCAAAATGATGATGGCGGATGTTCAAGGAAAGAAGAAGAAGAAGGTCATCCATACTGTAACCAGGGTACATGGGTATGATGGCAGAAGGGAAAGGAAATTTGTTCTGTTAATGTCTAGGGGAGCTGTTCATGTCGTCACTGGAATCAATCCAAATACATTGACAGTACTTGGAGAAAGGGGCGAATTGGGGAAACGGAAACAAAACGAACCGCCCCTCTTCCCATTCACCCTCCTAACACAAAGACAGAGAAGAGGGAGGGAGAGAGACGCGCGCGCACGTTCTCACGAGCACACACACACACACACACACACACACACACACACACAATGAAGGTTTTTTTGTTTTTTTTTTGTATTGTAAAGATTGTAAAATGCCTTCCCCCCCCCCCCCCCCCTTTTTTTTTTGTGTGTATGTTTGCAAGATATCCCCATCCACCCACCTCCTCCTCATGCTCCCCCTCTCCACACGCTTTCTCTTCGTCTAATATCACATAATGTGTATAGACGTTAAATTGAAGACCAAACACCTAACACGCCACATTAAGACGCACAGACATACGCAAGCGCGCTCGGTGCACACACACACACACACACACACACACACACACACACACACACACACACATATAAACGCGCTAAAATGAGCGATTAAATGTTTTGGGGGTTATCTGCATTTGTACCCCGTTGATCCGAATCCGTCCATCAATTTCCGGGAAGGTCTCAGAAATTCCGCTGGAAGACCTACATTTCATCAAAGAAAACCAGAGCGTTAGTATAAAAATAGAAACACGTAAAAACCAGGGAGTAACTTTTTTCTCTGTCCTCTCATCAACGCTCACCGAGCTTTCAAAATATCCCTTTTGTGTTTCAAATTATTTTTTGTACATCTACGATAGAATTATTAATTACGCCGTTTATAGAGATGATTTGCTTACACAGTTAACAAAGGAAACAGCACACAAAACTGCAAATAACAAGCTGCATTGCTGAGGCCGTCACGTGACTGAATTTATGTCGATCACACAGCCAATCAAATTATCTAAACGCAGCCGGAAGTTTTTGCATGCCGTAATACAGGTAACAACAAACTTTACAACTACTAGTTTGTAAATATCTTTTTTTTTCCAATGGACCAGAATTCTTGTTTTACAACTTCATTAGAATTGCAAAATTTATAAACTTAATACCTGTCACACCCACTGGTTGCCTTAGTTTCATACGAGGTGTGGTGACTATAGATGTGTTATTGCGTATTGCCAGTATATCAATTCTTAGGTCAAACTGGTTTATTAGTTTTCCATTTTAACTTTTGAATGTGGGACAAGTAAGTTATAAAGACATATTGATTCTTCCACGGTCATGTTCCAGTGTTAAAAGTATTTATCAGTGCCAGAAAGTTGTCAGCATAGATTCATTTAAACAAATTATGTGCATGCACTGTGTGTTAAGTATCGATCATTGTTAATATTTGGTCACAAGTCATTGATGTGGATCAGCATACAGGAAGAAAAATAAGGGGGGAAGGTGTTTAAAAAAAAACGTATGAAGTTCAATTTCCAATTATCCATACATCATGCAGGGTCAGAGTTCGTATAATAAACACTTAACACTCCATTTGGCCTTTCCTTCCAATGAAGACCATTGAACCCGAGAGATTTGCATGTGCACCTGTTTGAGGAGTGTAGTTGTTTTGTTTTTTTTTTATATAAGGCCATTTGGATAAATTGGCATGCACACCTGTATCGGATGTAGTGATAATTCTAATATTAGGCCATTTGGCTTAAGCTTCACAATTCAAACCATTTTCATCATTTTGAGGCGTCTATCTGGAACATCTCTCTGAGTTTTCAGTATCAATCAATGTAAACGAACTTATACAAACCTTCATTTTTAGTTGTACTTTATAGCTTGGTTTCTGATCTTTTATCCATTAAAAGAGAGAAAGATTGGCCAGGTATGAGTGTTGGTTTCTTTGTTTTCAGCAGCATTCTCAGTTTCTGAAAAATTGCGCAATTGGGTATTAAAACGCTTCATAATGAAATAAGATATATAATGCTCTCAATTTGGCAAGGAAAAATCATTCTCTTAACACAGTTTGGTTTCTGCAGTCCATAAACCTGAATCCTGTGAACCTGTGAATTGCCATCTTTGCTCACACCTCTTGTAAACCCACAGAGATTGTGGAGATCTTTTAAATAAAACCTTCAGCCCATAGGCCAATAGGGCAAATCTTTTTTCCTTTTGAAAATGCTGGGTGTTGTAACCAAGAATTGAGACCATATGTGTAGACACATTTTTGGGTCACAATTTGCCACTTGTCATTCAGTTTGATTAAGCATGATCTCCAAAATTCAATACATGGTGAGCGCATGCATGTCAGGAATCTTGTGCAAAAATTGTATGTATCTCTGAAGCACTAGCACAATGTGAAAAAAAAACAGTTGTTAACATGAATCTTCTGTGTTTAAAGTCACCTGTGGTGGTGAATGGTCAAGTCAATTAAACTTTACAGAAACAGAGTTAACACTAAAGCCGGGAAGAGTAAAAACAGCTCCATCTACAGATTCGTGCAGAAAGAATTTAGCTGCAGATCTTGATAAAATTGGCATGGCTTGTGTCTTCACAGCATGATCAAAGACAAGGCACATGTTAGAATCACGCAGTTTCAGTCAGTATTGAAAGGGAAAGAGAGAGATGGAACGTTCCACACAGGACTGAAATCTCTGTCACTACCTGGTGGTAGAAAAGCAAAACCGGGCAAAACAGCAGGTCCAGACTACATGCCCTACACCAAGTCCTGGAAACATGTGCAGACAGCATCATGTCATCCCTGAACTTCATCATCCAAAACTTACTGGAAACTGGTCACCATCCATCAGACTGGTTAAAAGAAAATGTCTCGTCGAGTCTGTTAAGAAAGGAGATGGGAGCAGGACAGAGAATGTTGTCCAGTTTTAATGTCATCTGTGACCTACAAATGTTTTAGACATATTTGTCACCTTCTCCTTAACCGTGTAGAAAGACATGGTGCACTCACAAAGAAGGATCATGGCTTCAAGAATGATTGTTCTTGTGAGACCCAGCTTCTCACAGTCATGACAACCTCTTAACTCCTGATGTTTGTAGAGAAACAGATATAGCCATTCTTGATGTAAGCAAAATCTTTAGGACCGTCATTTTGCCATGCTGAAAGGTACTCTGCAAACAGCATCACAGCCAGTGACTGTGGCATGCAAGTTCTCCTCCACACATGGATCACACCAGGTCTATCAAATAGTTCAGTAAGGGTTAGTCCTGTGGCAAAAAGTCCTGAGTGACAGTTGAGTCTGGGACCCCTTAAGGCACAGCATTCTGTCCTTTCTGTTTTGTGCATAGTCAGTGACTTCCAGAGTGCACCAGATCAACAGTACAACTGTTTGTGGATGACTGTCTCAACACCAAGAGATCTGGACGTTTCAGAACTGCCTCACACTACACAAAAGCGACAGCTTAAGGATAGGGCAAAGAAACAGGGGATAGAGTGTAAAGCACAGTCTAAGTATTACATTCTTTCAACAAAAGTGGATTTAGAGAAGGATGTTTACGAGCATTCCTGTTTATGCTTAACTGCCCTAAACTGAGTGGCACTGGTGCAGTGCCAGTCAGGTGGTTGCCTGTTGGAGCACTTTGTCACTCATAACCAACCATACTGGCCTGGACATGTACAGAAAATAATTCAGTTTAAGCTTAGCTGTGAATTTGGGGGGGGAGGGGGGGAGGGAGGGGAGGGGGGGCCAATAAAGATGAGAAGAAGAGAAAATGTGTACTTCCACTTCTGTCAGGGTGTGCCCAATTATTGGCTACTTGGGTGTTGAGACGGTCAACTTTTGGTAGCTGCGATGTTGGTAGTCTTTCTTCTTTTTTTCCTTTTCCTTTTTTTTCTTAAAAAATAAAGACAACCCTCCCCCTCCCCCTCCCTCTCAAGAAACCCAGATCCATTCATCCTACAACTATGAATGAGTTCAATGCCATCATTATTATAGCTAATGACTTCACAGTGACAAATGGATTCATTTAAACAGTCATTGTGACAGCTCATTCCAGGCCGACAAATACTAAGACATGTGGTATTCATGTTTTGCTGGCACGCTCTTGGCTGACAAGGCTGATGAGGATGAAAATATTCAGGTTATGAACTGTTAACAGTTCATATGATCATTCTTTTCTTTTTATTTCAATCATCTTTACGTAGCCAATAAGATTTTCATGGCATCTTATCTTATGTTTGAAGTATTGCACAGCTGTACTTGTTTGTAATCAGAAAATGCCATGCTGTGGGCATGTCTTTCATTTTCCTTCAGAATGAGTGCTGATGTTTCTCTGGTTTTGAGTCCAAAAGATAAACTGTAGTCTTGTTTGTACATAGTTACAATTTGATGCTTTATCTGATGCTTTCATTTCTTACAGGGCATTTTACTCATTAGAAATAGAACTCTAGTTATCCTTTAAATTAAGGTTGATTGACTAAACAGCATGGCTATGAATACTTAATATTGATCACATAGATGTGATGGAAGAAAGCCAAGACACATGAATGTTTTAAGAGAAAGAGAAGACAATTTTGTTCATGTCTCATGTTTGCTTTATATATGCACTAGACATGATACTTACATTGTGTGTGTGTGTATGTGTGTGTGTGTGTGTGTGTGTCTGTCTGTCTGTCTGTCTGTCTGTCTGTCTGTCTGTCTGTCTGTGTCAGTCTGGTTTAATGAAAGATGTTTTAGAACTTTTCTTTGATTATTGGAACTACAAATAGAAGATAAAAACTTAAAAGAAATATCAGTATTCCGCCAAACAAAAGAAACGAACTGTTTAGCGGAATAATAATTTTTCTTGTAAGTATGCTTCAGTTTCTGCCTGCAGTCACCTCACTTTGAAACTAAAAAAATAAGAAGTGAATGCAAACAGGTGCTGCCTCTTCTTTTTTTATTTTATTTCATTTTTTTTTAAGTCATGTTTTATATCAAAACTTAAGAACAAATTACTAATAAGGAATACAAAAAAAACAAAATGCATACTTACTGTAGTTGTGCTGCCTGTTCTTTGCCCAGAATGTTTAGCTGACAGCAGCTGCATGGCGCTGCATGCAGTAAACCCAGTCTGATGGATGATGACTCCCATTGCAGCACGGAGCAAACGGCCACTGGGGCTTGATCTGCTGGTTAAAGTCAGGATGCTGTCTTGACCGAATCCAAATTCGTACAGCATCCTCACAATGTGAGTTAATGTGTGTCCAGACTTACCTTTCTTCTGATTTCTTAATTCCTTGTAAGGAATAGCGTCTAAATAAATCAGTGGCCTCTGTCTGAGCATGAATTGTCATTCATGTGTAGTTTGCAGGGTGTCTTAGTGATGTGCATTTTGGGCTTTATTATGTACAAAATACCCCGTAAACATTACATTTTCTTTAGGTGTCAGTAACCCTTTATATAAAACTGAAGCACATAGCAGTCACTTGAGTTGATCCTTTAGAATTCTGTGGTTTGCATAACTACAGCAAATCAAGATTTGCTTCGTGAATCCACAAATTATTTACAGGGTTTTTAAATTCCCTAGTTCAGTGTAAAACTGAAAGAGATGCCATTTAATTCTTGACCCAGCCAAATGCATAGCCTTGCTCACAGTGCATCTCACACAAGGCAAGCTAAACTGGAAAGCTGGAACCAAATATTGCATCAGAGTTACAAAGGCAAAACAGATACATGGCTGATAAATGAATGGAATGATTCAGAGGCTCAGTGATTAGCCAGTAGTATTCAGTGCTGGGGTCAGATGACTGATTAAAAACACTGGCCCGTGGGAGCCCAAATTGTATCTGCTGCCCTGCTGGATAAGTTAAGAAAACAATCAACATTTTTTATGGTTGCTATATCATTCTAAGGACCTAGTCCATAGGAAAATGAGCACATATGATGACATTTGATCTATGCAGATGCAGCATGGGAAACTATGGTAAATTAGTGTAAAACACTTTCATATTTAAAGATGCAGTCATTAACAGTTTACAGTGCCTGTGTGTTTGAGAGAGAGAGAGAGAGAGTGTGTGTGTGTGTGTGTGTGTGTATGTGTGTGTGTGTGCATGTGTGTGTGTGTGTGTGTGTATGTGTGTGTGTGTGTGTACATGTGTGTTGTGTATGTGTGTGTGTGCATGCACACTCATGCACATGGGTGCGTGTGTGTGTGTGTGTGTGTGTGTGTGTGTGTGTGTGTGTTTGAGGTAGTGGGAAAGAGACGATGCAGCGAGACTTTTAAGATTTTTTGCTGACTTGACATTACCAAGGTATGCGAAATAAGACATGATATGCAGGATATTGAAATTTTGCTCCCTCCCCTTCCCCCTTCCCTCCCCCCTCCTCCCCTCCCAACCCTTTCCCCCCTCCCCCCTCCCCCCTTACACACACCTATACACACACACCTTTTCTTGTTTGTTTGTTTTTTGGCTGTCTCTCTTTTCATGCCACCCTGGTGGCACTGCACCCATGTCACCCATTTTGACTCCTCATCTTCGCTTGTCCCGCCACAGCCCTGGCACCAGCAGTCCACATAGAGCAGTCTGTGTCAGGTGGTCATGAGGCAACCCACCAGAGAAGACAATGCACTGCAGCTGAGTCACTTTGGTTGTATTCATTGGCGCCTGTTCTGATCCAACGTAGGCAGGATGCCACCACCTACTAAGCTCCCTACTGACAACAGTATAACTGCTTATTAAATAGCCAGTGTGAGTGAGCTCTCCCTCCAGAGGGCTCCATCACATCCATCAAACAACAGTCCCCATGAATGTTCTGAAACTGGTGACCCCAACAGAATCTCCCCAAGGGTACAGATGTGGAGAGAAAATTGAAGCTGAGGTTACCATGAGAGAAGGGCATGAAAGGCCATGGAATTCGAGACTGTTTGTAATGCTATAGATGAAGATGATGCTGTGGATTTCCATTGTTGTCTGAGATTGCTTGACAGAGTTGGAATGCTGTGCTTACTTTCATAGCATATCCCTGTGTTAACCAGGCCCAAGAGATACAGACACCTGCAGTGTTGGTCAGAAACTTTGAGCAACATTCTGAGAGACCAATCAGTTAAGTGAATAAAACTCAACTGTGTGGTCCCAGTCTTCCCAGCGGAGCCCATGGCAAACTTTCATGGCAGAAAAGTCTCATGATGGGAATCAAACCCACAAGCTGCCAGCGGTAGTCCACAACATTAACCACTTTGCCACAACAGCTGATGAAACAAACCTTTTGTGAGAACAGATTTCTGTGTGTGAAGTTCAGGCTGTTCTCACCAGCATCACTTAGTACAGTGCCACTCTTCTTTTTTTTTTTTCTGCTGATACATGATTCCATTCTCCATTCAGATGGTTCTTTTTAAAGCAGAATGTTGATGTGAGTTCTTTTAGGATTAGTGCTTGTTGTGAGATCTCAGTTAGTTTATCCTCTCATCCTAAAGACTAAAACACTCAGTCCACCATTAAAGACGAAGTGGAAGGGGGGGGGGGGGGGGGGGGGAACACTGCCCCATAGGCGTGAGGCTTGCAGACCCAGCATTCCCTCACTTCTAAGGCAAATGCATTGACCTCTAGGTCACTTCTTCATTGTGCAGTAGTGCTTCAAATGCATGCAAGTGTGGCAAAACAAATCAATCAGAGCAGACAAAAGCAGACCCACAGATGCATATGTATAGTCATACAATTACAGGGATAAGCAGAGATACTATAGAAAGTGTCCTGAGTGAGAGAGTGTCAGTAAATGCACACATGTATATATCCACAAATAACACCCTACTGCCTTACACTCTCACACCACACACACAGGTGTCTGTATCTCTTGGGCCTGGTTAACACAGGGATATGTTGTGAAAGTAAGCGAAGAATACAACCCTGTCAAGCAATCTCAGACAACAAAGGAAATCCATCTACAGCATCACAAAAAGCCTCACACACCCACATGCATTTGTGCGCACACATGCACGCATGCACGCACGCACACACACACACACACACACACACACACACACACCACACACACACACACACACACACACACACTCACACTAAAACACACATGCTCATACACTCATGCATGCAGATGCACATATACATGCACGCACACACACACACACACACACACACACACACACACACACACACACACACACATTCAGTTGCTTGTGGTTTGGTTTGCTCTTGTTAAAAAGAAAGATTATGATTAAAAAAAAACAAAACAGTTTCCTTTGCATTTCTGCTAGAATTTGAAAAGAATGTAGCAATTTTTTTCTGGGAAATTGAACATGTGTATGTATACATGTGTGGATGTACACTCAGGTGTAAGTATTTATATAATATATGTTTGACACTTCCAGTGAGGTCCAGACTTTAATTTCTTCTTCTGTGGCAACTCCCATGCATTCAAACAAATATTAATGATTTGAAAAGGGCTCAGACAAGGAGCAGAAGTCCTTGTCAGCGGTGTCAGCAGCAGCTGGTGCAGGAGATGATGACGATCCCAGCCAGGTATCTGACAGAGGAGATCAGGATGAAGCTGTCCAAGGTCCTGGACCCGCCCCGTGTGATCTATGGCAGTGACTATAAGACTTTTGCTGATAAAAACGGGCTGACTCCAGACACTGTACAGGTAACCATGAATTGTGCAGAGGAAGATGAGGTTTAGGGGGAGAAGGGAGGGAATGGGGGGATGGCTTTAACCGGAAAACATGGCTGTCCACTGTTACTTTATATCATAGTGAGTCTGTATAATGACCCCTGTTTCGGCTCTGTGTGTGTGTGCATTTGTTTGGTTCTCTGTGTGTGCATTTGTTTGTTTCTCTGTGTGTGTGTGTAACTTAAACTTTCATTGCCATTTTCAGGGTAATTACAAGCGCTAGGGCAGACAAACTTGGTAGAGCAGAACATGTTAATGAGGGTGGAGTGGGGAGATGGTAATGTAGATGGTGCTTGCAGAGTGGGGAAATGCATGTTGTGTTGTTGGCAGTGTAGCCACTCCTTATCTGTCCCGTGATTTGTTTTCAGTTTCTCCCATTTATTTCAGTATAACAAAACGACATTGGGGGGGGGGGGGGGGGGGGGGGGGGGGGGGGGGGGGGGGGGTGATTGCAATCCAGTTTCAAGTTAGTTGCAGCAGTACCTGTTGATAAAATCATCCACTGTTAAATGACATTCAGCCAAACAAAATCTGGCTAGTGGTGCAATGGGCAGCGCTTACTTATGTTCTGCAATTCCATTACACTGAACAAATACATAACGTGGTTGCGAAGTGACAGATAGAGTGAGTTGCAAGATGAGGTGACTTCAGAGGGAAATTTAAACAGTTTTTAAAAGGTGTTTGAAAAAAACTGCGTCAGAAAACTTGGACAAACGAATTACAGGACAAAACAACGCGTTTTAACCTCTTAGGTCTTCTTCAGGCAAGATAAACAACATTGAGGACAACGAAAATGAACGAGCAATCACTTACCTTGTCAAATTCAGAATCATACAATGCCCATCTTGCGCCGAATTTGACAAGATAAGTGATTGCTTGTTCTTTATTTTTGTTGTACATGCACTTCATTTTTGTTGTACATGCATGTACACTCACGCACGTGACGCATGCATGCACACACACACACACACACACACACACACACACACACACACACACACACACACACACACACATACACACACACACGTGTTTCAGTGCCTGTATGTTATTTAACTTGCACCGGATTTGTTTTCTGCACTTAATGTTATTAGTATGGACATTTACATGCTTTTTCGTATTGTATTTGTTGCAGTGGCTAGATTCACAGAAGACACAGTTCAACACCAGTTCCATTAAAGCAGTGCTGAAATACTTGATTGAGGAGAAGGGTGATAGCTTTACCATCTATCAGGTGTACAGGACTTTGCATCAGATGAATTCTTCTGGGCAATGCATTATCATTGATGGAATGCCAGGTATGTATAAGAAAAGAAAAAGTAAACATACATATCTTGGATATTGATTTTTTTTTTTCCTTACAGGTATAACTTGATAATTGGGGTATAGAATGTATACCAGTTGTTTAAAAAGAAGACTATTGAAAGCAAATATGCTGAATGAGTGAAATAATTCATAAAGGTGTGTGTGTGCATTGAATAAGTAGTGTGGAGAACACGAGTGCATGGAAACAATGCCTGTGTCATAGTGATGAGTTAGTAAAGATTATGGAATATCACAGTCCCAACACCATCACTCCTCCCTACGCTGCTAGCTTAGGACATTAGAAGCATATGGGAACAATGCATTGCAAAGAAGTAAGTAGCAAACAAAATAAAGAGAGAATAACCAATGATAAAGAAAAACTTTGAAGCTATGCATGGGAATCTAGAAAGGATGCAAGGGAGGTCACCATGAGCTAACAGTCTGATTGTCTCCAACTGTTGAAATGCCCAAGTCCTGTCAGTTAGGAGAAATATACTTTTATCAGAAAAAGTTGTGTTTTATACAGCAATAAACAAATGTTTATTGGTTTCTATTTATAAGTGACTGTTTCCACTGTGCTGTATACAGCAATAAACAAACGTTTATTAGTTTTTATTTATAAGTGATGGTTTCCACTATCGAATATATCTGTTAAACTGTATAGAATATTTCTACAGAATGGTAATTTGTCGCAAAATCCATCTAAGTGTCAAAGACACTCATGGCTGCCTTCAGTTGTATTACTCTCAGTGCTGTTGACCCAGTTAGAAGAAACTCAGGATTGACAGCTGATGAGAGTTAGTACCATAGAAGTCGAGATTCTGTTGATGTGGGCATCTACAGAAAGCATGTGTTAACCAGTTTTCTGTGGATGACTGCAGTAACAATAGCAGCAACAGCACATGTAATACATCATAGTGGTGAATACAAACAGGAATCTGACAAATGTATATAACTATCTCTCTCTCTCTCTCTCTCTCTCTCTCTCTCTCTATATGTATGTATCTGTAACAGTATAGCTCTATCTATCTGCATCTATAGGTGTCTGTCTGTGTATGTATGTATCTATCTGTCTATCAATGTGTGTGTGTGTTGTGTGTTTGTGTGTGTGTGTGTGTGTGTGTGTGCGTGTGTATTCAAATGAACTCCTATTCTGTGATTCTATAATTACAGTCTTATACTTTGGGCCTTGCTTTGTGTTGTAGACATCAGGAGACTGTACAGGCAGGATTCCCGACCAGGAGAGGAACACTCGGAACCTCCATCAGTGAACATCACTCCGCAAGCCTGTCCCAGCCATCAAAGGTTCGGTGACAGTCCGGCTCAGTTCATTCAGAGAGCCCGTTCCCCCCTCCACCCTACGACAATGTCGTGTGTCCACAGTCAATTCACATGGAGGGTGGGGACACTGCGCTAGCCCTGAATGATCTGAATGCTGGCAAACAAGTTACAGCGAGCAGTGCAGCTTCACACCAGAGCAGTCTTCTGCAGACTGCCAGATCTGCTGAGCGTGGCCGTGCCTTTTCCCCAGAACCAAGTGATTCCAATCATCAGCATTACAGACACGGTCCATGTGAGAATTCAGGCCACCACTCCGGCTTTCCAGGCAGCCCTCATGCTCATGGTGACTGTCCAACAGGTGGACGGCAAGCTGAAGAGAGGTCCTTTTTTTCTGACAGCACTAATGAGAGCAACATCTCGCCTGGTACTCTTCCAAGCTATGTGGATTCCCAACGCTGGCATGGTAGAACATACAACCAGGGTAGAATGAGTCCGCAATCCCCAACTGAAATGCATGAACTAAAGCTGCCTTTGGAGGGACCCGAGGTAAGCCCAGGAGGGTTTTCAGGGAGTATTCAGACAGGTTCCTGTGTGTCTGGGCATGGGCAGGACTCTTCAGCATCGGCTTTGCCGTGCAACAGACCCACCAGTTTCCCCACCTCTCGTTCTCCCTCATACAAACTGGGGCATCACACGGCACGTCCTGTTAGTGATTCCCAGTTCTGCTCCCATTTAGGAGCCTGTAACTGCAGTACCAGCCAGCCAACGTTTATGCCCCCTTCCTTGCTCAGCCTACACGCCAGTGATTCTCTCCCTTCGTCTGTTAGCTACATTTCCAATCTGGACATATCCAAAAGTGATTTTGGGGTGTCAGCTGTGGGTGCCCGTGGGATGAATGTCGCCATCAGACTGAAGTGAAACAGCCTCTGAGAGGTAATCTACTTGGTTTCTTAACAGGTACCTCAAGCAATTTTGATATAAAGTGGCAATTCCAATGGAAAGTTTTGGTGTAAGACTGTGACAGAAACAACCCCAGGGGTTTATAGCTACAGATCTTGTGGTTAAGTATTGCTGCCCTTTGTTTCTTCTTTATGGTATGAGTTTAATCCGGATGGGGTTTATCAGTGCGCTTCTCTTATACAAGAGATCAAGTGTGAAATGTGTTCCTATGCCCTGCTTCTGACTGAAAACAAATGCTGCACTGAATCAATTTGAAGCCATCAGTTAGAATAAGATCAGTATGCAACTTATTGGCATTGTCTGGATAGGGTTTTTTTTTTTTCAATGGAACAGTCTCTTTATGCATATATTTTGGTTCTGAAAACAATTATGGTTTTATTGTTGTTTTTTGATTGATTAGAACAACATAGAACTAGCTACTGTGATGCAATAGTTCACATAGAAGAATATTGAAAGATAATGAGCTCAAGCCTGACTTTTGAGATTTTGGGCATAAATGCTATCAGACCGGAACTGGGGAGGGGGAGGGGATAGGCTAATTTCTATGCAAATCACAGTTTGCAGAGTGTATGGACAACGGGAGGGCAAAACATTCACTTGTCTTCTACTTCACAGATGCCGCTTTTGCTTCTAAATATTCTGACCTGCTTTGTGCATTTATGTATATTGTAGGTGTAGCTGACACCAGGATGTATTGTAAAATCATGTGATGGAACTAGACACTTACTTTTTTTTTTTCAACTCAAAAGGGGGGGGGGGGGGGGGGGTAGTAATATACGAATGAGAATATAACTTTTTTTAGTTTTACATATATGGTATTTTCAGACTAAAAAGTATCTGAATTCCATCATTGACTCCTTCATTCTCATCAATCTGCATGAAATTAAATAGAAAAATTATCAAATCCTATCAGCTTTAGACATGCCTTATTGAAGTTATTCTCATTCTGCCCACAGTTTTGATTTCCCCTAAAACAGCAATGTGTTGTGTGTTTTTGTTGAAATCTTCAGTACATGTGTAACATATTTGTTAGTATTCACCATCAGTTACCATCAGTCTTTTATTGCCTTACCCCGAGTCTGACTCAGGGTAAAGATGGCAGTCTGTGTGCCTTACCCCAAATAATACATTCAACAGTTTAAGGGATACATTTACATTTTTACATCTAAAGTAATGCATAGTTATATCCCTTTACTTTTGTACAGTGCTTGTTCACATTCAGTGTATTATATGTGTTTTCTTGTGATAAAACTGGACTAAAAGTGAATTTTTATTTCAACATGATGGTGAGAAGTGCATACCAACTTCATATATTGGCAGTGAGGTAGAATACTGTTTAGGGTTAATATTCCTGTATTCCAATGCCAGGGTAATGTTTATACAGCGTTTTACTCTTAGACTGTCAGCTTTTTGCGCGCAAATGTAGAATCTCTTTTAATTTCCAGTTAATGTTACGCATTGCTAAACATTTTGTGTGTGTGTGTGGCCAAGTTGACTTTTTTTTGTTGTTATTAATCTAAAATTTAGTTTAGACCCAGAGCAGCAAGTTTGTATGGTTTCAAAAAAACATTCTTAGAAGTTACCAAGTTATTATGACCGTGGAAAACTAAGTAGAATGTCAATCGTTTTTTCTCAGTATATAGCATGCATATAGCTTTAGCAGTTAAGAGGTTACTAGGATGTCCGTTTTTTTTATCTCAAATTCTGACTAGGGCATTAAATGTGTTGAGGCACCCTCTGTGGGGGTGGGGTCAAATCAGCTTCAGCACACAGTTGAGTTGGCCAGGTGTTACAGTTAGACGCTTGCTCATGCCACGTCAGCACACATCCAGTCAGACAAAACAAAAGAGAGTTTCCCCTTTTAATTAACAACAACATTCTGTACATCATTAACATGAAAAGTAAAGTACTGTCTGTTATCACATTAAAAGATACTGTCTGCTATTGTTTCATATAATTACATGTAATTGTGTCAGTCCAACACAGTTACAAGGTCCACATAGACTTATAAGTGTGGACATAAACAGTGTTACACTATTTCTGTTTTGGTGACCAAAGCCCCTGGTCCTTGCAAACCTGTAACTCAGTTTTCTTTCCAGGTTTTGGCCTCAGCAAGTTACAAATTCTTTTTAGTTTCTGGGACCTCTGGTCATGGTACAAACACACACACACACAAAAAAAAAACACACACACACAAAGTGTGCCTGTGCCCCTCTGAACAAAACCAAAACCAAAAAAAGTAAACTACCCATTCCAGCACTATCCAGGGAAAGAGTTTCTGAATAGAAAAGAAAGATGGAGCATACGACTATATATATCTACAGTGAAATTAATGTGTCTTAACATTCCGGAGTGTTTTATCAATGCATGAAACATGTTTTTTACTTAAAAATCAAAGAGTGCACCCTATGTTCTAATCTATCTCGTATTCAGAAAATGATGTCAGGGGCAGTTCCCTGAAAGAAGATTGGTGGTCATTCATTCTGACACTCAGGCTTTGATTGTTTTCATCCGTTAAGGGCCGGGTAATTCTGCACATTATTTTGAATCAGAACAAGCACAGCTGAATATTGAAATGACTTGGCAGCAGTGCAGCTTCTTCACTGATGGTTAGCAGTTTTATATTTTAAATTTTAAGATCTGATCGTGTCTGTAATGTCTTAAGTTAGCAAACGGAATGGTGGTCCTTGCGAAAAATGCAAGTATGACAAGATGATAAATGTGAAAAATAGGTTGAAGAGCTTTGTTAGAATGTTACATTAATAATCACATGCTATTTTCACATATATTGCAATTGTTCTTCTTAGTTGCATTTTAAGTTTAAGCCCATGAAAAAGATCTTTTTGTTTTTAAGTCAAGAGAGAAATGAAGAGGTAGTCTGTCAACGAGTGTTAATTTGACAGAGAGAGAGAGAGAGAGAGAGAGAGACTTGATTCATTTTTGACAGAAAAAAGAACTCTATGTTTTTTTTTTTAATTACAGGTTCTTTTTTCTGTCAGAAATGAATCAAGTCTCTCTCTCTCTCTCTCTCTCTCTCTCTCTCTCTCTCTCTCTCTCTCTCTGTGTCAGTCTGTCTGTCTCTGCCTCTCACTCTCTCCTCTCTGTGCTTGTGTGTAAGCATGTACAGTACTGATTGTGTCCATGAATTCTTTTTCACTTTGCTAACCTGCCACTGACAACAGTTTTTATGTATGAATGCAGGTCATCATGATACAAATGCAGCATTACAGCAGCGGTCCATGCCACAACATAGTGATGTCAACAGACCATCACCATGCCGACAGCTTTCTCTTCCTGTTGCCTCGTCTACCCAAAATGGTAATCATTTTGTTTAGACATTTGGCTTGGGGTTTATGTATGTAAGCGTGCTGTTGTTTTGTTTTGTTTTTTTGCTTTTTGTTGTTGTTGTTTTTTCAAGGGGGATGTACTTTTTTTTTTTTTGTTTATTGGGGAACGGGTAATGTGGGTGGGTGGGGGGATTGACTTGGTGTCTTTTTCATTCTCCCTCAGTGGCATTGGTCTCACATCATTGATTCTGGCTGCTCCGTACGCAGCCACACACAGACTGATGTCGTTACTCCCACACCTTGGACAGCCTTCATGGAGCAGTCGATGCCAGGTTCTCATGAAGAAGCCTGCACTGCACTGCTGGCGACTCACTTTGCTGGTGTTCAGTGGTGGCTGTTCTGATTCAGTCTGCATCAAACCCTGCCTACTAAACTCTCTGCTGACAACAGTGATTTGCCTCGTCATGGAACCAGCATGACCGAGCGCTCCCGTCTGGAAGGCACCATGCTGTCCGTGCACCGATAGTCCCCAGAACTTGTTAGTGCCAGCGACTTGGACACAAAGTGATGCTGATACTGATGCGAATCTGTTGCTTTCAGCTATTTGGCTGAGTTTATGTGGTGTGTAGATGTCTTGCTGTTAGGGTTGTGTTTTCATCTCGGGGGGGAAAAACTCCAAAATTGAAAGAATTTGTACACACATTTTCTATGGATTTCCCAGCATACAGAAAGCTCAAGGAAAAGAAAAAGAAAAACAAGAAATAGGCAAAAGGTTTTTTTAGGGGTATGCAATTTTTGGCGACCCTGGAATTTCAGGGCTTCTACTTTCGACACCCACCTGCAAAAATGTTTTCTCTCCATCTTGTTTTCTTTCCATCAAAGATAAAAATGATTGAAGTAGAAAATGTCTTGGTGTTTTACCACTGCCAGATGAACACACACACACAAGTTTGCATATATTCCACATAATTTTGTCTTAATACCATTACACTGTGGGCAGGGCATATGGCATAATTCGCTGGTCGTACAGCTCAGGCATCATGCTCAGTCCCTGCTTATGCACATATTTGGCCACTTTTGTTGGGTTTTGGTTTTTTACCTAAACAGACAATAATTAACAGGGTTGTGTTTAGTATGCATTAAAGGGATTTTTTAACTAAAACAATTTATTTCTTTTTTAATCATTACACATTGTCCTCAGACTTAAACACACACACACACACACACACAAACGCCGCAAAAAAATTGTTTCACTGTTTTACACACTTAGGTTAAACGCTTTCAAAACAAAGTTCATAAAAAACGTCCAATGTGTATGCGGGGCTGTTGATAGTTGTACAACAACACATATTTTGTACTTTTGTCCTTATTTTGAATCAGCTCTATCAAAATTCAGAAAAGATGAATCTAAATGCATTTTCCAAGAACCTGTATTTCTTTTGAACTTTGTTCAGAACTTAATGATAAGTCCAGTCGGCTCGTTTTTATGATTTCTGCATATTTTAGACTGTTTTGTTTTGACTGTTGCAGTTTGATTTGTTAATGTTGATTTTTGCTAAGGATTGTTCTTATGTCGTATTTCCACTAATATTTAACACGCACACAGGTGCACATACACAAGCGTGCGCACACACAGACGCGCGCGCACACACACACATGCACCACACACACACACACACACACACACACACACACACACACACACACACAACACACACAAGCAAGCACGCATGCATACTACACACTCATACACATATACAAGTAAACACTCACTTCCTGTCTAATATCACTTTAAAGTGAAAAGACGTTAAATCGAAGAACAACAACAACATACTCGCTCGCTTCTCTCTCTCTCTCTCTCTCTCCTCTCTCTCTCTCCCCTCTCTCTTCTTACTGAAAACAAATAAAGACAAAGTCAGTCAAATCTAAACTGGTGGTATTTGAGATTGCTGCGTTGCTGAATAGTAAAGAAAACCAGTAGTTTTCAGGTTCGATTTTATTTGAGATGCATTGAAATCACTTTTTTTTTTAATGTCAGATCATGCTATACCAATCATGAAATTTAAAATGAATGAGTTCTACATATCTAGGAATAGTGGGAAGTGGCATCATTAATTTTTTTGTTATTTTAAAGAGCGTGAACTTGGACATTTAAGCATACATTTCAACACTTAAGATGTAGTTCACCTGTACTTACACCAGTTTATAAAATGGATGGTAGTATATTATGAATTAAAAGATTGCAAACTTGTCAAGGCTTTCTGTTGGTTGTATGCCTTTTTTGAACATGAATTTCACTTTCCTTCTCCCATCCCATTTGCATTGTGTGCGCATTTTCATTGAAGAGTCAGCACTTGAAAGGGGGAGGGAAGGCGGAATCCATTTTTTTTTAAAGGTATACATCCAACAGGGTGCCTTGGCATCACCTGCCCCCTCCTCTTCTCTCCCCTCTACACCACACCTCCCTCCTCTTCACTGCTCCCACTGTTTTTCACCATTTCACTGTCCAGCACTGCTGAATCTATTCGCTCCCACCCATGGGTCTGCAACAATCAGTGACTGAAGAAAGAGAATGAAAGAGATGCCAGGGCTTATTTTGTTGAAGAATGAATGATTACCGTCTGATCTTTTTTTGCCATGTCTTTTCCACACAGCCGCCATTATATGGCAGTTACATTGGGTTTAGTTAGTGTTATCATATATGGCAGTTACATTGGGTTTAGTTAGCGTTATCATATATATGGCAATTACATTGGGTTTAGTTAGCTTTATCATATATATGGCAGTTACATTGGGTTTAGTTAGCTTTATCATATATGGCAGTTACATTGGGTTTAGTTAGCGTTATCATATATATGGCAATTACATTGGGTTTAGTTAGCTTTATCATATATATGGCAGTTACATTGGGTTTAGTTAGCTTTATCATATATATGGCAGTTACATTGGGTTCAGTTAGCTTTATCATATATGGCAGTTACATTGGGTTCAGTTAGCTTTATCATATATGGCAGTTATATTGGGTTTAGTTAGCTTTATCATATGTATGGCAGTTACACTGGGTTTAGTTAGCTTTATCATATATATGGCAGTTACATTGGGTTTAGTTAGCTTTATCATATATATGGCAGTTACATTGGGTTTAGTTAGCTTTATCATATATATGGCAGTTACATTGGGTTTAGTTAGCTTTATCATATGTATGGCAGTTACATTGGGTTTAGTTAACTTTATCATGTATGGCAGTTACATTGGGTTTAGTTAGATTTACCATATATGGCAGTTACATTGGGTTTAGTTAGCTTTATCATATATGGCAGTTACATTGGGTTTAGTTAGCTTTATCATAGGTGCAGGGCTGAGACATGACTTCATCTGTATCTTTGCATCGTCGATCTTGGTCAAGAAAGGTAATTCAATAGTAAATCAGAAGAAAAGTTTAGTCCCCTGACATGGATGTTCTGGAGAAGCACTAGGTGTACAACCCAAAATTGTCTATAGAAGACATCTGTGCCATGCCATACTCTGCAGAATGATTTTTATATCACCATTGGGAATAAAGAGTGATTTGCTGTGCACAGCTTTTGTCTGCACCAACAAAAACCACTGATGTCCATGGTAAGTGTGAACCTACTCTCGCAAGCCTCTAAACTTCATTTTTATCCGGCTATTACTGGTGCAGAGGATTTCAGTCAAGCATCCAGGGTTCCCTTCTCTTTCTTACCCCATAACAGATGTCCATGTAACTGGAAAAAAAAATGCAGCCTCCGATCTGTTCTTAAAATTAATGCCATCCAGTGCAGTTGCAGAGCACATTTTATTTTTTCTCTGTCTCTGTGCAAGTCTTCTACTATCCTGCTGGCAGACTTCAGAAAATATTGAAAACAAAAAATTGCAACAAATACACATTTGATAAAAAAAAACAAAGTAAAATAATATTAAGATTGAAACACTTACTTGTTATACACAACCTGAAACACACTCTCGTGTTGAATAAGCACAAATGCCCACACATCCGCCGTTGTCACCCTTATCCCCTTCTGGGCCTGGTTTTGCACAAAATCCACAAGACTTCTAGCATGTGATGTATGCATCCTTCTAACCAACTACAAGTTTCCCACACTCTGTTCAGCTTGTTCACATCTAAATCACTTAAAATCTGACAACAGAAGCAAATGGGATCAATTTCAGTAATTATATCTATGAACACACACATGTACATATATGTTGTGCATGCCCCCCCCCCCCCCCCCCCCCCCCCCCCCCCACACACACACACACACACACATTCTCACACACATTCTCACACACACATGCGCACACATTAGTAAAGTGTGGTAAAATAATACATTCAATCATATAATTAAAAGAAAATAAACACATCATCTGAAGATACACAACAAGGGCAAAAATTACCATGTAACAATGAATGAACAAATAAACAACCAATAAATAATGAATGAATGACCACTAAATGAATTAGGAATTATAATGTACACGTCGGTATGAATGCTGCAATGCCCATACATAGAACAATCTGTCCATTCATACTTTTTTTAATGTTAGCAACTAAAAATGTAAATATATTGAAGACTAACGTAAAGAACCAGACAATAATGTAAGGAAAATATAAAGAGCAAAACAGTTTTAAAAAGCATGATACCATGCTTAAAAACTACTTATCATAAACAGTGTGTTTCACAAACTTTTGCTGTCAATTTGGGGAAAAAAAAGTGTAAATTATCACCCTGTCACTGTAATATCCGATGTGTTTCCTTCAAATTTTATTCATTTTCAGCAGTGCGCATTATTATTAATGAGTCAGTGCTGTGAAATGAAGATTTTTAAGAAATCTATACGTTTCCAAATCTTTACCTTTGCAGTTTACGTAGAGTCTTCTTGCTGTGAGAGTGCAAATGATAAAGAAAGTCTGGAAACTAATGCCTCTTTGCTAGTGCCTCTGTTGCTAGGGTGTTCCTGACACATAATCTTCTGGAAACTAATGCCTCTTTGCTAGTGCCTCTGTTGCTAGGGTGTTCCTAACACATTCATCTGCTGGCACATCCATGACAGATAAGACTGGCTTTCCCACCAGCCCTCTGTGTCCACTGCTAGCTGGCCAGATTGTGCAGGGTCAAGGCAAGGTCACATGCACTGCCAGCCTTGACCTCCCCTGGGGGGGGGGGGGGGGGGACAGTTTGGACAAAATCATGAAATCTGAAAAGTGCTTAACTGGTACTGCTGGAAGCAGCCATTGTCGGGTAGCCAGTTCTTGCAGGCAAAGGGAAGAAAAGTGGGTCACAGCCTTTGCATCGCAGGGAATGATTACAATCATTGACTTTAGACATTTCTTGTAGAACTCGGCTGGGTTAGAGCTTCCGTAGACTGATCTAGTTCATGTAAATTATCGCTAACAGATCGAACACAGCCACACCAACTTATCGTTATAACTGTAAAGTGCATGTCAAAAAGAGTCTGCACATGTATACAAAAAACAAACAAACAGTAAAAATGGCTAATAAAGTTCTGGTGGGCATCATTCAGTTTTCAGTGTTCCACTTGGTCCTTGCTTTGAAAGAGAAAAATTAGCAACTTGGTTCCATATCAAACTACAATGTGATGGAACCCAGCAGAAGTCGGTGACTACACCTTGAAATACTATACATTGTATACAATATTTTAATTTCATGAAGTAGAGCTGTCCAAGCTTCACAGTCTAAATGTTGGAAATATCAAAACAGATTTTGAATCAATGCAAAACATGTTAGAAAAGGTCAGTGATGTGTTAGTTATGTGATTGAGAGCCATAAGTATGGCATATATAGTTCCTTCTGTACACAGTGAAAACCTGTTTCCAAGGTAAAATGATTTTTGTATTTTTAGATTTGGAATGACAAATCCAGATCCACAAACAGTTGTATATATCAGTGATCTATTAGCATAGATTTGAAGGTGGTAAAAATCACTCTTTTCTAAATTTCTCTCACATTATTTGCTAAAATATTAATGTCTTCATTTTTCTTCTTACATTGATATATTCATAGTCAGAATTTCCATTGAGGCATTTGATGTGGAATATCCATTGAGGTATTTGATGTGGAATTTGTATTATGTCAGTATTACAACTTGACCTGAGATCAGTAGTAAAATTTCTTATTGGCTGATTGACAAAATGTCTTTTCCTGTCTTTGGGAAATCCCCCTTTGAATTCATGATAATTAACCAAAAGACTCACACACTCACACACACACACACACACACACACACACACATACACACACACACATACACACACACACACATACGCACACACACACACACACACACACACACACACACACACACACACACACACACACACACACACACACGCACACACACACACACTAGTATAGTGTGGTAAGATAAGACATGGACAATATATTTTGACACATCTAGACTTCTTTGTTCATAAGAGGTAAACTATTTGCCATCTTGTAACACTTGTACTACTTAAGTAATGTTTGCAGATTGTAGCATTTTAATAAGTTGCAAAATTCTTTGATAGTGTGTGTGTGTGTGTGTGTGTGTGTGTGTGTGTGTGTGTGTGTGTGTGTGTGAATCTGACATAAATAATAAATTCACAGCTAAGACATGTCTGTGTATGTTTGTGTGTGTGTGTGTGTGTGTGTGTGTGTGTGTGTGTGTGTGTGTGTGTGTGTGTGTGTGTGTTTTAATCTGTTAGAGGTAATATATTCACACTTAAGATGTTTTATCAAAGATATCGTTGTGCTTTTTTTTTGTAATAACACATAGACTTATACTTCCAAATTTACGATCTGGTAAGCTTTGTGAGAGAGAGAGAGAGAGAAAGAGAGAGAGAGAGTGAGTTTGTGTGTGCATCTACATACATGCTCGTGTGTGTTTATGCATGTGTGTGGGTGTGTGTGTGCATGTGTATGTGTACATGATGTGGGTAGTGTGTGTGTGTATGTGTGTGTATGCATAACAAATTTCAAGTTTTACACCAAAAAGATTGCTTTTCTACTCACCTCCAGTAATGTTCTCGTCCACAGTAATAGTTGTAAATAAGTTGCCTGATGATTGATTTCTTCTTAAACTAAAAGCAGTCAGCATTCACCAGCTGACAATTCTGCTGTGCTGCAATCTGGTTCAGATGTTTTCGGTCAGTACTTGTTACCAGTAAACTCCCAGTATAACAGGTGCTCTCCCAAGCTGAATATGGGATCACAAACTCGGCAAAGGAAAATCAAGATTGGGAAGAATGACCATTTATGGAATGTGAAACCTGCACGTGTGTGTTAATTCAAGTACATCCTTGTGCAAGTTCACATGATCACACAGTATTCTCTGCTCATAATGAACAAGGGTAGTTGTGTTGGATTGGGAAGTTTTGACAGAAACATAGTTTGCACATGAGTATCAGTTTTAAAGCTTGCTTTGGAAATGATCCAATTTTTTTTCATGCCCAACCCATGGGGAAAAAAAGGAGGGAAAAACCTCACCTCCTGAGACAAGAAAAGCTGATTTACTTTGATTTTGAGAGGGAGCACCATGATAGCAATATTGCCTTACAGATGTTTCCATGAAGGTCTCTTTTCAGCATACCAGAACCATAGCCATCAAGTTGAGGACGTTAACCCCTTGACTGCAGCTGGCAGTTTGCTAGTCACCGAGAGACTGTATCCCCCTTGTGTCAGGATAGGTTAGGCAGATCTGTTGACTATGCACTACTGTCTTCTTGTGTGTTGTTTCACATGGGTAGGCTACATTTGTTCGGGTGAAGCAATGACACTTTAAACCCTTCTCGAAATGAGACTTTTTCTCCTTCAAATCCAGTAATACTAACAGGCATTCAGTCATGTTCAGCACTGAAGAGGTTAAAGAGTGGATATGCCTTCCATCCCTATCCCCAAAACATTTGTGTGGGAAATGTCTCATTGTTAATTTTTTTTTTCCCAGTAAGTTTTTACGTTGCTTTTCTTTCTTCCTCCTGCCTTTGACAGTCCTCAGCCAGTGTTCCAAGGTTGACCATTGGTGAAAAATTTACTTTTTGTATTTGACCGTTTTTAATCACGCTATGAAGGCAAGCACTGTTTTACTTTGAGGGAAGCAATGTCATAACACAACATAAGTCTGCATGCTGTTTGGTGGGTTTTGGTGGGATTTTTTTGGGTATTGTTTTGGTTGAGGGGAGGAAAGTATGTTTGTATTTTTTGTTATTGTTTTGGTTAAGGGGAGGAAAGTATGTGTGTATTTTTTATTATTGTTTTGGTTAAGGGGAGGAAAGTATGTTTGTATTTATTGTTTTGGTTAAGGGGAAGAAAGTATGTTTGTATTTTCTGTTATTGTTTTGGTTAAGGGGAGGAAAGTATGTTTGTATTTATTGTTTTGGTTAAGGGGAGGAAAGTATGTTTGTATATATTGTTTTGGTTAAGGGGAAGAAAGTATGTTTGTATTTTCTGTTATTGTTTTGCTTAAGGGGAGGAAAGTATGTTTGTATTTATTGTTTTGCTCAAGGGGAGGAAAGTATGTTTGTATTTTTTTGTTATTGTTTTGCTTAAGGGGAGGAAAGTATGTTTTGTTTTGTTTTTAATTGTTTGGTTAAGGGGAGGAAAGTACGTTTGTATTTTGTATATTGTTTTGGTTAAGGAGAGGAAAGTGTGTTTGTATTTTTTGTTATTGTTTTGGTGAAGGAGAGGAATGTATGTTTGTATTTTTTGTTATTGTTTTGGTTAAGGGAAGGAAAGTATATTTGTATTTTTTATATCGTTTTGGTTAAGGAGAGGAAAGCATGTTTGTATTTTTTGTCTTTGTTTTGGTTAAGGGAAGGAAAGTATGTTTGTATTTATTGTAATTGTTTTGGTTAAGGGAAGGAAAGTAAGTTTGTATTTATTGTCATTGTTTTGGTTAAGGGGAGGAAAGTATGTTTGTATTTATTGTTTTGGTTAAGGGAAGGAAGGTATGTGTGTGTGATACTCTTCGCGCTAGCATACGTTGCTCTCTCTAACACTTCTGCTGAGAGTGGAAAGGGATCTAACATGCATGCAAGTTTGATGGCGTTTGTTTTTTTTTCCTCTTTATGCACGCATTGCCTCATGGGATGTTAATTTAAAGGACATGGTAAGGTTGGGAGTCTAAACGTATTGACTCTGTGGAGAAAACCTCCTCTGAGCTTGTTATAGGAATTGAACCCAAAACTCTTGGCTTAAGAGAACTATATTTTATCCACAAGATGGAGTATTGTCTGTTACCTCCCCTGCTATGCCAAGTAGGTGGGACTTGCCCACCTCAGAGTGTGTGTGTGTGTGTGTGTGTGTGTGTGTGTGTGTGTGTGTGTGTGTGTGTGTAAAGCAGTATTTTGTGGCAAGTTGTCAATTGTGACTTCTGTTCTGAAATCAAGCGAGGACAAATAATTTACTTGTTGACACCCTTCAGTAATCAGTTGGTTTCAGTCTTCAAATTTTGGAAGTCATCCCTTTGTTTTAGACCATAAGCAAGTTGTCTTGGGTTGGGGTATGTGGTAACCTAGGGTTTAAGAGAGGGGGGAAAAATGAGATTGCAGGAGAAGCGAAATGGGGGTGTCTTAATCCATAATAGTGTTTTCATTGTCCATTGGTAGTAGTTATTCTGTTCTCGGCAGAAGCTTCGCTTACCTGGCACATTGCTGACAGGCAAGGCCAGCGTGTTGTTGGCCTGTGTTGATAAATCGTGGAAGGTAGGGTAATCCAAATTTGTGAACTGACAGGCTTGTCTGAATGAAAGATCACCCAGTCACCTTTGTGTAGTATGGAATCTTGGGAAAAAAGATTTGCAGTCAGTCTTCATTCTCCGGAAGTGCATTACTGCACTGTCAGCAAGCAAAGCTGCATCGGCTTATCCAAAATTATAGATAGACATCTGCTTGGACTGGATACCTCTGCATGTCAAAAACTTGGCAGAAAGATGGCACATCACCATCCCTGTGCAGAAGGAAATCTGCAAACACTGTTCAGTCATCTTGTCAGGCAGAAAGTGCCCATCTCAGAATCCATCCCTGGGATGCAAACCATTACTAGAAATGCATATGCTGTTTTGAAAGTGCAATATTTGCGCAGAATTCTGCAATACTTGCAACCTCTGACAGTCAGTCCAACCAAATGAGAACATCCCTGATCAGTAGTTTGAGATGATATGGGTCAGGATGGGTTTTTTTGTTGTTGTTTGTTTGTTTGTTTTTTTTAGAAGATCCCAGATCAGTAGTTTGAGATACATATAGGTCAGGGTTTCGTCGTCGTTGTTGTTTTTCTTAACCTCTCCACTGGCCCATAATGCTCTTGTGACTGGCGGTGCCTCCACTGGCCCATAATGCTCTTGTGACTGGCGGTGCCTCTGCCTTATCTGTCTGCCGCTGCCAGTCTGAGCCAGCATCTGAGAAACTTCAAGAAAATCAGAGGTTGCAAAGACTCCTGTCGAGCAGGCCTGAATTGAGCCCAGTTGCCGGCACAAAATGGTGTACACCAAAGGAAAAAAGGGTGCAGTTTAGCAATGTTATTTCTAAGTTTATTCTAATTATTGTGTAACTTGATGCTAGCTTGCCAAAAGGGAATGATAACGTGCTTTCAAGTATAGTTTGCTCTAAACTATTTGTCTTCTTTTCCACAGTAACTCTATCTTTCAACAGTAACTGTTCCTTCCAAAAGTGAATAAGCCAGTGTTATTGTGAACAACTAGGGATGGCCTACTAGTGTGTGAAAATTACAGATTAATTGAAATTTTACCTGTATTGTGGACAAAAGAGAGACGTATCGCAGTGAAGCTCAGACACTCGATTTGTTTTTCTTTTACCCTTTTTTCATCTATGTTTGCCCCAAATTTGAATAATATGTTTGGCAAATTTGAATAATTTTAGCAAGAGAAATAACCCTTCTGCCATCAGAACCCATCAGAAGTGTGTATGCTGTAAGCAAACGATATGTTATACCACTAAAACGATTGGCTGTACTTATGCTCCACGACCATGAAAGAGTCTTGGCTTGTCATGAATGTATTGCCTGGTCTTTCAATGCAAGTCTTTCAATGGTAAGCCAAGATTCCATTTGCTGCATGCACAATAGGCTTATGAAATAAGTGGGGCAACAAAAGAGTTGTTGCTTGCAGAGCTGTGTAGAAAAACATCCATTTCATAGGCCTGTCTTGTAGACACTTCTCGTGGTCATAGGCTTTTTTCTTTCCTTTCATCGATTTTGTTTGCATTTTCCTATTCTGCACGGTTTTGTGTCCATCTGATGCATAAAGATGTAAACTAAAACACAAAGAGAAAAGGTGGAGACAGTGTAGGAGTCCATGATGCCGTACTATCTCTGTGTGTCACAAAATATGTATAGCAATTTCTTGTTCATTTTCGTTGCCCTGATTGTTCTGTTTCTTGCCTGAAGAAGACCTAACAGGTCAAAACGCGTTGTGTTTTGTCTTGTGATTCGTTTGTCCACTTTTTTGGGGGGTTGGTGCGCTAACATTATTAACATTTAAGATTTGTTTAGATTTCCGCCTGCAGCCGCCTCACTTTGCAGCTAGATCTACCATAATTTTCAGTTCATGAGTGTAGCACAGTACCAGTTCAGCTGCAGTGTTCCCTAACTTGGGTCACATCCTATTCCTCGTTGTCATGAAGTGCCTGTTTTTCCTTCTCTAACCGTCTCAGGTGTTTGCTCCTGGTGCGCTGCATATTGGACTTGACAGAGACTGGGATAGAAGTGCTCAAGTAGAAGAAAAAAAGAGTTAGAGCTGGGATAGCTTGGGGTCCTGTGAGTAGAACACTTCAGACTCGCAGTGCTCTCGTATTGTTAGTTATGTTGAGTGCCTGGAATATGCTGTGAACAGGAAAGATTCTGTAGCGCCTTTTTGCAGTGGTTCTGTAATACAGTTCTTCCAGTTTTCCTCTGTCTGCCTGTTGCTGCTCTCTCCCTCTCCCTCTCACCCTTTCTTTCTTTCCCTCTCTCTCTCTCTCTTTCTGTCTCTCTCTTGTCAGTTTGTTTCTCTCTCTCTCTCTCTCTCTGTCCCCCCCCCTCCCCTCCCTTCCTCCCCCCACTCTCAAACCACACACACTCACACACTCTACTCACAGACGCACGCACGCACGCACGCACGCGCACGCATGCACGCACACACACACACACACACACACACACACACACACACACACACACACAGATTACATCACACCTAATTCTGATCTTTAGGGATTTCAGATTTCTTCCTGTAAGAATTTCGTGCAGAACTTTTGACTGCATTTTCATCCAGAAGAATTTCAAATTTTCCCTTTTTGAAGTAAAAAGTTTTGCATTGAAATTCCATCCTCCTCCTCTCTTCTTTCCTCCCTTGCCCTCTCTGATGCATATATACGCAAACACACATAAATGCACACAAGCAGATACCCCAGGTTTTCAGTTCCATGGTTCTTTTTGGCTGCATGTAATCTCTCACTATTAAAAAGAATTATTCTTGTATGTGCAACATGACTTTTTGTGTCCTTGTGAGGTCACAATGGCAATTTAGTCAATCTCCCATGCATCGACACAAAACTGTAAGTTCAGAACACATTCACGTTCTGTGAATTAGAATCTGTTCATGACTGTGACTGCATTTTCATAATCGAAAACAAGCACAACGCTGTGGATGGCACCTGGTTACCATCTTTGCACTGCAGGATCATTGTGGCTGTGGTGCCTCCATGTGTCTCAAGGAAGGGAAAATGTCAAACACTTGGAGACTGGCAAAAAAAATGTAACCCATTGGGGAAAAGGGGAGAGTGGGGGGGGGGGGGGGGGAGCAAGGTTGAATTGTGACTTTGGCAAGTTTATGAGCAGTGAAACACAGATTTTGTCAATTTAAAAGACTAAGAACAGAAGGATAGACTCGGACAATAGATAGACACAGATTCTTTCAGTTTAAAAGACAAAGAACAGGAGATTGACACTGACAGTACATATACACAGATTCTGTCATTTTAATAAACAAAGAACAGAAGAATAGACTCTGACAATAAAGTGACACAGATTCTTTCAGTTTAAAAGACAAAGAACAGAAGAATAGACTGACAATGGATAAACACAGATTCTGTCAGTTTAAAAGACAAAGAACAGAAAGATTGACACTGACAATAGATAAACACAGATTCTGTCAGTTTAAAAGACAAAGAACAGAAGGATAGACTGACAATAGATAAACACAGATTCTGTCAGTTTAAAAGACAAAGAACAGGAGGATTGACACTGACAATAGATAAACACAGATTCTGTCAGTTTAAAAGACAAAGAACAGAAGGATAGATACTGACAATAGCTGGTGTGTCTGGGTGGGCGCAATAACAGTTACTTTAGTTTTGCTGCTAGGCAGGCAAAGTAAGTGTTAGCAGATGCAGAAATAACATATTGGGCTGGTAAACCCATTTTGTTGATATTCTCTCTGTACCCTTCTTCTCATTGCCCAAACTTTATCCTTTTTACCCTTTATCTCAGCAGTGCTTCCCTGTGAGACACATTTACACTGATAGACTAAAGTCTTGTCAAATTATTATATGAAAGAACTCTTTTTGTTAACTTAGCTAACAGCAAAAGCTAGAATATTTAGGATTCTCACTGTATGGTCAGGAAGTCACATAAGGGCAGAGATTGAACTGAAGAGATTGATTGAGTAGACCTTTTCATTTTAATGCAATGTGTTCTGCACACAAGTAATGTGTCCTTAGCACAGAAATCAAGGCTACTGATGCTCACATTTTGTGCTGATCATAGATGATTGACAGTTTGTAGGAAACCGTAAATTCAAAGCAACAAGGTTTTGTTGTTGTTTTTTTTTAGTTCTTGGTTGCATCTTTTAACTGAAAAAAAGAAATTGTAGGGCATTTTTATTTTGCTGCCATTCAGGTGTGTGTGTGAATGTATGTATGTGTGTGTGTGGTGTGTGTGTGTGTGTGTGTGTGTGTGTGTGTGTGTGTGTGTGTGTGTGTTGGTTGGTTGGTTGGATGGTTTTATTATTCCGTTTGGGATGTGTCACTGCAGAGACACTAGTCCATGTATTCTGCACTGCATCCATTACATCATGAGGTTGCACGTCATGAGGATTACAGCTAAATGAATGAAAGATCAAAGGATCTGCCCCTGCCCCAAGCTTTAGACATCTTGCCTTCTGTTTCAGGGGCAGCTAAGACCTAGTCCCTTCAGCTGTAATACTCCATTTCAGAACCAGTGATTTTCTGCTCAGATGCAGGCTTACTTCCCCCCAAAAGGGAGACACAGTGGTTTGTCTGTGGCTGCCTGATAGTTCTGCGAGCTGACTATGGCTCGAGGCAACCCTCCTTGAACACTCAACTGCATTACAATAGTTGGGTGTGTGTCGGCCAGGGCATCCGGCTTGTGCCCTGCCTGGCGACACCTGATTACTTCAGCTGTAATGGAAAAACGCCTTAGACGTGAAAGGAGAGTGAAGAAGAGAGAGAGAGAGGGAGTAGAGGGCAAGGGAGAGAGAGAGAGAGGGGGGGGGAGATCAGCCACTAGTACATGACCTAACCAGAACTTCCTGGTTCAGCCGAAAATAGCAGGGCCCCACCCGTCTTCCCATGCCCTCTTCACCTCCTTCTCCAGTCCACTCTGATTCCCTGTCTTCGCTTCAGGATTAGACTGAGGTTCACTTCCTAATTCAGACAGCTCTCAGAAAATAGGGGATTTCCCTACCTTTCCCTCCATTGTACTGTGATGGAAACATGCGTGCACACACACACACACACACACACACACACACACACACACACACACACACACACACACACACACAGCACTCCCACTGGGTCTGTGTGTTTGGTGCAACGAAGGGGAGGGCCTGCTTGCGTCATGACTTTAGTCTGTCCGCCAGCTGTTTCCTTGTTTGTTTGTGTGTCGAAACAGCGTTTTTTTTTGGTCAGTGTTCTGAATGCTGAACCTGATGCAGATATGGTAGACTGACTCTCTCACTCTCCCTCCCTCTCTCCCTCTCTCCCCTCCTCTCTGTCTCTCTCTCTTTTTCTCTTTTCTCTCTCACCTCCTCCCTCTCGCTGTCTCCATGTATGTTTCTGTTTATGTTTGTGTGAACATGGATGCATGAATATGCAGCCAGAATATTTTTAGAATCAAGCTTGTGTTTGAGAGGATAGGTGGTTTTGTTTGTTTATTTGTTTCATTTTTGATTTGCCTGTAAGAAAATGATGTGCTTTTTGTATGATTATTAGTTCTGGTGGGTCTTTTATTCGTTTGTTGGTTGTTCGAGGGGTAGGACGGGCATTTATTTTGCATTGTTGTTGATTAAGAAGGTGACAGTTGTACCCACAGGCTATTCTCATAAAGATCACTGATCCGGGTTTGATCAAACCTGAATCCATTTTTTTTTTTTTTTTTTTGTATCAGTAGAAATTGTATATCAGGTGGGGGGGGAAAAGTCACAAATGATGTACCAGGAAGTATGATTAACGCAAACATCAACAGGGGCGATTTCAGTAAAACCAAAAGCCATTACGTCAACAGAAACTCCATTTGATTCCCCCCCGTACAGGTGCATGACATGGCAGGCTTCATATCTGGACCAGGAAGAGACAGCTGGTTGGTGTGTGTGTGTGAGAGGCTGTGCCAGAACAAGTGTTGTGTGACCAGTTGGATTGGAGCAGTGTTGTGTTATCTGCTGAGCTGAGCCCTTCCTCAGCCAGAAATATGGTGACACGAAAAAAGTTGTTTGAGTGAAACCAGGAATTCTTCCGATTTCGTTTTGAAGTGTGCTCTTTTTTCCTGTGGATGTGTATAAACCACAAAAAAAAAGTGTATACAAAAGGATGTGTTGGCAAGCATGTATGAAGAAGTCAGAGATATAGGTTTCAGTTTGAAGGAAAATAGCAAATTAAGGGTTAGAAAATTTTTTAAAAGTAAATGAAGATGAATATGTGCGCACATTTTATGAACACAGTGATCGAAGATATTTAGGGGGAAAAAAAAGAAAAAAGAAAAAAAAAAGAGACATATTAGAAAACCTTTTTTTTTTTCTTTAATGTATTTTATTTGTCAGCACTTTTTCTACTGATCAGTCATATTTGTTTCTCATCTGATATTAAAATTTGCTGATGGAAATCTTTAGAATGGAAATAACCTCCGGAATTCCCTAAAATTTGGTCAGTTCAAGGAGAAAGTCTCTTTTGGCTGGTGAAGTGGATCTAGACAGAAAAAAATGTTCAAGAAAAAAAAAACAAGTCTGTGGCGGGGACTGGTATTGTTCAGAGTTTTGCCTGAGAGTTTTCACTCAAGTATGCAACTCATTTGACTCAGCAGGAAGAAACTCCAGGGAGAACTGGGTAGCAGAAGGTCGTTAGTGGAGAACTCTTCCCCCTCCACCCATTCGCCCCTTCCACCCGTTCACCTCCCCCCATCGCTTTTTCCCTCCCTCCTCCCCTCTCACTCATGCCTCCCTCTTCTCCCATGCAAGTTTTTTCAGCCTTTAATACCTTTATATGTCTATATCTATCTATGTATCTATCTGTCTGTCTGTCTGTATAGATATATGTATATATGCTTGTGATACAAGTCATCTCTTATATATCCTTGTGATACAAGTTTTTGACATGGAAACGCATGTGATATCTATCTGTCACTTAAAATAAAGGCAACAGGCAAGCACTGCATTGAAAGAGATGTGCAAACCCTAGATGTGAATCTTACTAAAAATGAAAACAGTAAGACCATGAGTGTCTCATTTTTCTTTTCTTTTCAGGCTTCCTTGTTTTGCCCAATTTGGCTGTTTTAGAACCAGAAGAAAAACACACAAGCACACATTTTCGGACAAAGCGTGCATTTGTCCAGTTTAAAAGTTCTAAGGCTCATAGTTACAATGAAATTGGTCTTCAACATGAAGCGGAATGAAAAGCTGAAGACTGTGTTCAGATGCTTGTTCTTCCGGAAAACAAGGGACAGAACCCTGGACAGTGAAGAAAAGATGATGCTTTTACCCTCGCCCAGTGTAGACTCCATCTCCAGACTGTGTGACGAGACTGCTGGAGGTTTCAGCAATGACAGCAGCTGCTGTGGTGGTGTAGGTGGTGACCAGAAACCCAGCCGTACCAGTGACTGTGTGGTGACTTGTTCATCAGCAGCAGAGCTTAGTGTATTGCCTGATTATTGGAGTCTTTCTGTGGTCTCCACACCACAACATCAGATGTACCCATGTATGACATGTTTTGGTAGATTTTTGTTTCCTTGTGTGTGTGTGTGTGTGTGTGTGTGTGTGTGTGTGTGTGTGCGCTTGTTGTTATATTCCTTGCTTTATTAGGGTGATCATTTCGATAAGTATATCTACTTTCAACCCCAACACACGCACACACACACACACACACACACACACACACACACACACACACACACACACACACACACACACACACCAGCCGCCATGACACCATGGTTAGCATTGTGGATGTGCTGGGATGTATTATGTTTTTTTTTTTTTTTTACTTGTTTTCTGTTGTAGCATCATCATTAATTAAACCGACTGAAAACTATGTTTGTGTGTGGGTTGCTTTTTTTTTTTTTTTAACGATAATTATAGTGCTTTCTCGGCAACATTTACTTCCAAATGTGGGATTGTTATCTTCATCATCATTTTTATCATTATCATTAGCAAGCTGTTTTGTTTCCAGAGCCATTTCTTTGGTCAGTATATTGCCACATTATTGGCATTGATAGATGGTATTTAGACCCTAGGTTCAAAATTGGCTTTTCGTTTTCCAGTATTGTAACTGAGATTGCCATTTGCTTGTGTTTGAACTGCAACAAATCGCCGCCCAAAAATATAAGTAAATGTAAGTCTGAAAATCAAATTTTTACATGAGACGAAAAAAAAATGATTATTCATCCCCACAAGATATACTGCAAGTTGAGTTATGGTACAAGTATTTTGATTACAGCATGTTTATTTTTAGGATAATGTGATTGGGACTTGGCTACACTATACCCCTTGGCTCGCTCTTACAGTATACCAAAAATCTCAAAATGTGCAAAAAAAATGAGTTACAGCAGTTGTATTTCCGGGCAGCGAAATGGTGGTCTCGTTTCATATAAAATTTGGGGGAAATTATTAGAAAACTTGTACTGTTGTTTATCTCTGTGTTAAACAGGTCAGCGATGAAGCATTTTTCTTGTCTGGGACTAAAACTGGTCACATGCAAAAGTATTTGTTAAAACATTGGCATCAAACAGAGAATTTGAACAGATAAGAAGAAAATGTCTGTTCGGGAATGCAGAATATATTTGTAAGTTTGTGTGCAAGTATAAACATAAAACACACATGCACACAAGCATTGCACACACATGCACATGTGAAAAACCAGGTAATTTTGTTATAGTGACGCGTGTGTCAAGTGGACTCAGTGTATTTGTTTTGCTCTTGGCTGCAGGTCTAACCTCCAGATTTGTCCTGGTCGTAGCAGCTGACATGGATGAGACTGTGCGCCTTGACCAGCAAGTCAGCGTTCTCTGCCAGCAGCTGTACGTGCATGGCATCAATTACGTGGTGGTCCGGTCCACGTCCATGTGGCCTGTGGTCGGTCTGAGCAGGAAACTTCAGGACAAACTTCCTACGCTGCAAGAAGATTTTAAATCTTTGCAGGATTTTGTTTGGGGCTGCTTTAAAAGGGTGAGTGTGTTCTTTTTATGTTGTCTTTTTGAAACATTCAGAGTTTGAGATTTTGTGGCAAAGAGGAAATTGGAGACTGAAGACACGCGGACACACACTCTCACACGCACTTGCTAACGCAAGTGCGCGCACGCACACACGATTTACATTCTTTCGCATGCACACATACACACACATGCATTTGCGCACACACACACAGACACACGCACACACATGCACATACGCATGCAAATATGTGCATGCATATGGATGCATGCACGCACACACACAGAGGTGCACGCACACATGCGTGCGCACTCACGCGCGCAAGCATACAAACACTCATATGCGCACTCACACACACACGCGCGCGCACACACGCACACACACACACACACACACACACACACACATTCTCTCTCTCTCTTTCTCTCTCTCTTTCTTGCACACACACCCGCACACACACACACATGCACACGCACACACATATGACCTAAATGGGCAGCTGATTACTCATGACTGTCAGCGTCTCCTCCACCCCACCCTGTTCTCTGCCCCTTCAGCCGGCCCAGTCCATGTCACCCACCCCCTTTCAGTTTTCACTATTTACCATATCCTGCACTCCATCCACTTACACCCACCCGTCCTTCAGGCCCTCCCAGACTCTCACCCCCACCCACATCTCTTCCCGATTACCCACCCTTATGTATTCTGGCACCCTCCTTTGAGTTTCCTAATCGACTGTCAGTCATGCCATGTGGACCAGTTTGGCTTTTGTGCCTCCTTCAGATGGTCTGATGGAGAATTCTCTTTTCTCTTGACAAGTAATCAAGAAGATCCTAGATCCTAGTTTTGCTCCGGCAGAAGTTTTCTCCCCTTTCCCACTGAGGACCTTTTCGAATTATCTGGATTCTCGTTTCTGGAAGGAGACAGGTCCCAAAGACGGCTTGCCCTTAGTGCTGTTGTAGAAGAATCCACAGCAATAGTAAATTTGTCCATGGCAGTGTTGGGCAAAAGAACTAGGACCCGTGCATCATATCGTTTTGAACAAGCTGGTCCTTTGGGTGTCATGACAGATGTAAGAACAACAATAATGCTTCCCCCCTGCCCCCCCCCCCCCCCCCCCTAGAATTCATCATAGCTTTACCTTTACAGGAGAAATCTTGGTCATGATCATCATCCCTTTAAGTATCTTAATGCACGCTTGGTATTTTTGTGTTTGCATAAGCCATTGAATGCTGACATGGATTACAGGATCTTTGACAAGTTATTTGATCTTATGGCCATGTAAACAGAGGAAGGGGGGTTCAATTGCGTGCGAGTCTGTGCTCTAGAGATGGGGAAAAGAATCCCACCCCACACTTCACACACCAGACACTGTTAGAATTTGAAGCCACAAGCTTTCAGGTCAAGAGTTACACGTTCTAATCACTGAACTGCCGCATCCATGTCTTTTTTTGCTGTCTTGTCTTTTATGCTTTCTCCTCACCCTCATCCCTTCCCTCCCTTCCCACCCCCTTCCATGGCATTGTTATTCCCTTTGTTACTCTTGCCAGTATGCAGACGCACACCCAGGTTCCTGCTGTCACAGCGTTGGCATTACAGTCCACAGGGATCAATGAGTACTGCGTTGTCACAAGGCAACCTACCACAGGAGACAGTGCAGCCATGCTGTGTCACTTTGGTGGTGTTTTACAGTGCCTGTTGTCTATTTCTTATGCAAAAACCATGTTTCAGATCCATTTTGGTTACAAATCGTATTCAAAACCACTTTAAAAAAAAAAAAAAAAAGCAGAGAGTAATCATTCCTCTAGGAAAACTTTCAGTGGTTCATTATAAACTGGAAGGAGTATTGTTTAAAAATGCTGGAGTTCTGCTTGCTTCATTATCATTGACACTTGCCCTCTCAGACAAGGACGATATGCAACAAGTTGGAACTTTCAAAGGAACTTCCTCATGATATTGATTCAGTTGTTTGATGCAGGCTGTCCTTGGTCAAATAGGATTTTTAAAAAAATTATTATGTGAGTGTTTTCTGCATTGATTGTTGACTCGCTGACTGACATTGTATGGTGTCTGGCAAAAGAGGGTCCAAGTCTTGCACCACCATTGGATTTGATCAAATTTGGTTCAAACGTGTATCTCCACAGTCAGTTCTTAGTATGTTTTCTGCATTGATTGTTGACTCGCTGACTGACATTGTATGGTGTCTGGCAAAAGAGGGTCCAAGTCTTGCACCACCATTGGATTTGATCAAATTTGGTTCAAACGCGTATCTCCATGTGATGAGACTTCTGAGATTCAGTGCAGCGGAAATACTTACTCTTTTCACACTTTTCTCCCGTAGCTTCAAAAGATCCTGTACCCCCATCTCTACATGATCTAACAGACTGATGAATATTCTTGTGGAATTGATCTGGCTCAGGGTTTGTGGTCCTGCTTCCTTTACCATACAATTCTGCCCCGCTTTTCTACAAAGCATCCGTTCTTTCTGGTAACATGTTACATCAGTGTAATGACGATAAAGTTCATGTATACATCAAATGAGTTTGACAATCACCTCATCATCATTGCAGCAAATTCAATTTGAATACAACAGCAGCTAACCAGCTTTAGATCATTTGCACTTGTTCTACATGAGTCAGTGCAGTACAGAATAATAAGTGTCATGAGTATTCAATATTTAAAACGCACACACACACACACGCGCGCGCACACACACACACACACACACACACACACACACACACACACACACACACACACACACACACACACACACAAGCTCCCCCCCTGCCAGTGTGCATCTTCCTCCCTTCCAAAAACATTTTTCTTCATAGATTTTCTCCAGAGTGTATGGAGTGATTGTTTTATCCCAAGACCATTGCATCTCTGTTAAAAGCTGATGATGGAAATATGATATTCCATGTACACAGGGAAGAAAATGATAAAAAGTTGAGCTGTACCAATTCTTCAACAGAGCTTTTTAAGCCTTATAGATATTTGAAAGGGTATCTTTCTTTTTTTTACATATATATATTCTTTTACACTTGTACAAATGGTGGAGAAAGTTTTACAAATGAAAACTTGTGCAAACATACTGTATTTGTTATCATTATTTGATCAGTTTAGATAAGCAAAATGGTTTTTTCCACAGTTGTTCTTAAGCAAAACCAGTTATTATAGATTACAATATCACAGTTTTGTGCGCAGTTTGTGAGACAAATGCATGTGACATGGCCTGTTCATCTGGGCTTCACACAAAATGGGTCATGATTGTCTACATGTTCTTTCTTCCTGAAGCTATTGTGATTTTGTTTTATTCTAGGCTTCCAAAGTGCTAATGGTTATCACACCAGGGTATCTGCGCTACGCTGATGCTTTCTGTGAGAAGCCAGGCAAAGTGGAAACCTACCAGCAGAAACTGATACGCAAGATCCAAGAGAAGCTGAAGGCGGAGTTCTTTGAGGAAAAGAGAGCCTTCCGCATCTGGCCTGTGCTTCTGCAAGAGATGAAGGCCAACCGAGCACACGTGCCGTCATTCCTCAGCAGCTCTGCATACTACTGGTTTCCCTACATGCACGGTGCAGAGGATGTGATGGCCATTCTCAGAGAGGATCTGAACACCCGGTCATCGAATGTTAAACGTAGCATTTAACTCTGTTCCCATCTTCAAGGCATGATCTAATGGCCTGTCATGTAGATTTTCTTTTCAGAGATCACAACCATAGACAAGAAGCACTCAAAGGAAGAATCTGACATGAGACTTTTTAAGGTTTTAGCTTGAATTCAGATGTGTTAAAGGTCTCGAGGAGCATTCTTCAGACTTACATAAATCTGCTGAGAAAACTTTGGGGAATATGTCAAATCAAGAACATCAGATTCACCAGCCGCCGTGACAAAGTGGTTAGCATCACGGACTGCTTGGAGGTCGCAGGTTCGATTCCCGTCAGAGTCATGTGGGATTTTTCTGCCCCGACCAGCTCCTACCCAGAGTTGAGTTTGCTACGGGCTCAGTTTGGAAGACTGGGACCACACAGTCGAGTTTCATCCACTTAATGGATGCGTCCCTGAGAGTGTTGCTCAAATATCCTGACCAACACTGCAGGTGTCTGTATCTCTCGGGCCTGGTTGATGCCGGGATATATTATGAAAGGAACCGTCGAATACAGCCCTGTCATGCAGTCTCAGACCGAAATGGAAATCTGTAGCATCATCCTCATTCTCATCGATCAGCATTAAAAATAAGTCAAATTCTGTGACCCTTTATGCCCTGCTCTCATGGTGACCTTAGTTTCGATGTCCTCTCCACATCTGTGGCCTTGGTTTGGTTCCTTCGGGGTCACCAGTATCGGCAGGTCCATGGGGGCTGTCGCTGGACGGACGTGGTGGCCTCTGGAGGGAGAGCTCACTCACGCCGGCTCCGCAACTAAGCAATTATTGTCGTCAGTAGATGGCTTAGTAAGTGGTGTCCTGCGTATGTTGGATCAGAACAGGCACCACTGAACACCACTGAAGTGACTCGGCAGCAGTGCAGTGTCTCCTCCAGTGGATTGCCTCCTGACAACTTGACATGACTGCTCCCTGTGGACTGTCGGTGCCGGGGCTGCGGTGGGACTGACCGGGCTGTGGCTGTGGACAGGGCGTCAGAATGAGCGGTGTGGGTGCGCTGCCACTGAGGTGGCACAGCAGCTGGGACAGCAAAAACAAAAAACAAAAAAAAAACCCAGATTCATGTTCAAAATCCAGTCATCATTTGGTTCCAGTCCAGTTTGTCAAGGTGTCTGCCGGCACTCCCAAACTCATTTGGTAAAAATACCTGTGGGCTCCAAATGTTTGTAGGGCTACAAAAAGGAGAGTGCATGCAGTGAAAGAAGTGGTGTAGGATGGCTCGAGCATATGATTAAACTCAAGATAGTGAGCAAGTCTAGGGAAAAAAGCTTCAGCTTCAGGGGGGCGTCACTCCCTGACCACTTGAGGCCATCGTCCTTGGTGCCCATGTGGGATCCAATGCTGGCTCCAGGACCCTCTGAACATTTTCAGGCTTTTTCCACATGGTTGGGTTTTATATGTGAAGAATGAAAAAGGAAAGCAAACAATAAGACTAAATCAGGACAAGCTGCAGTTCTTTCCTTGTTGGGATGCTGCACTGTCCAAGACATGGCATGACAAAATTGGTCATTTTGTCTGGTAGTGGATTGGTGAATTCATTTTTTTACATAGAGAACCAGCTGCCATGACATAGTGGTCACTGCCTGATGACTTTGAGGTCATGGGTTTGATTCCCTTGAGAAAAGCATGATGCAGGGATGAAAAAGGGATGGAGGATGCAGCCAATGATCTAAAGTGCCTTGTCGTCAGCCAGTCAGATACTGCACCAAAGTTTTACTGAAGGGAGCAGAAACCGTCCAAGTGTTGATTCAACAAGGATTTGAGATTTAGAAAGTGTAATGCAGCAGCGCTTGATTACCTCTTGAACTGGAAAGAGGAGGAGAAGGAAGAGATGTGGAAATAGAGGTGATATGTGCGTGTGCTGTTCCTTTATTTTCTTTTTTTTCCTTATTGTGAGCTTGGGGGATTTGTTTGAAGTTCTCGAGTTTTCACTTGACGTTTCTCTCCTCATCTCTCCTCTCCTCTCCTCTCTCTCTCTCTCTCTCTCTCTCTCTCTCTCTCTCTCTCTCTTTCTCTCTCCTCTCTCTCTGTCTCTGTCCCTCTCTCTCTCTCTCTTTCAGGATTAATACAGATTGTTGTGAAACGTATGAAATGTGTACATACTGATTCTGTGATGATATTTTTGTTTCTATAAGTGGAAGAACATTCATATCTAATAAATGAAGCACAGTCTGTCCACCTTACTGACTGAATTTTTCTTTGTTGGAAGGAGGAAGAGACGAGGGAGAGGGAAACAGGGAGGAAGCAGATCATGATGTATTATCAGCAGCGCATTCATTAATATTTAAGAGAATTGTCATAAGTATGTTGTTCATAATTAACATGGCCTGCTAACAAATCACTGTTTTAATTGTGTGACACCATTGCTCACCCAATGCATCAGATCTCTCATGTAATCTCTTATGGGGTGTTTTCTTTCTTTTGTCTGGCTCATACTGGTCTCCTATCGTTAGGTTTACATCACTCATTCCAGCTGCAACATACACATCCGCACTCAGCCTTACTTGTTACAGCCCTAAAACAGGCACTCCACGAGAGCCAGACAAGATCAGATTGTCATGAAACAAGCCACCAGAGGTGATGCTAGGCTGTTGAGTCACTGTTGATTGTGCCTGCTTGGATCCAATATAATCAGGCGGATACCGCGTACTGATCTCCCTGCTGACAACAAAAATTGTTGATTTTTGTTTAGCTTGAATGTGTGAGTGCTCCCTGTCTCCACCATCCACCCAATGACAGTCCTCCTGAACTTGCCTACATTAAATGCTTTGCTGCGACCTCTCCTAGGACATGGATTGAAAAGAAACTCGAAACTGATGTCACCATAAGAGTGGCCGGCATCTGGGAAGTCTGGGAATCTAAGATATTTTGTGATGTGATCAATGAAAATACTGCAGTGGAGTCCTGTGCCCAAAAGGTTTGACCAGTATGGATGCCTGAGATTCAGAAATGAGTGAAACTGACAGAGTGGGTCCAGTTCGCTTTATGAGAGCCCATAGTACACTCAGCATCTCTGGTAAGAAACCAAGCAAGGCCAAAAATTTCCCACAAATATAAGATTTAGAACACTGTCAGATAATTTTTTTTTTTTTTTAAATTTGGTGTCATGCTAATTAAGTTATGGACAGGCAAGTGTGTATGAGGTACTTTGAATTTCTTGTTGATGGTCCTCCATGTTTGCCAAAAGTTTTATTGATTGCATATCAGAAAAATATATATCTGTCTCTCTGTGGGCAAACTCAGTGTTTGCTTGTATGTTGTTGTTGTATGAGTGTATGTCTGTGACAGAGAGATTGTATATAGTATCTTCGTGTGGTTGTGTGTATATTACAGATATTGTGTGTGATTATTTGTGTGAACATGCACACACTCCAAGATTTCATATTGTACAATGATCAGAGATTTTTTTTTTTAGAGTTTTCATAAGATTGCTTATCACATACTACATTAAACCAATTATGTTCTTGGTGTCAAACATTCCTTTATAATAATTGTTGATATGAATTTATATACTGGTATTTGGAATCTGTACCTTGTTAAATCTTTATGAGCTGCTTGTTTGCAGTATTTAGATGAGCAGATGAAAAATATGTGTCCATCCTCTGTGAACCATTTCTTTCCCTTAGGACTTCAGCTTGTCTTTAAGATTTTTCAAACCTCAAACCTGAACGGTGGGAACTCCTTCACAGTTTCAGAAAAGCTGTCAGTGGATCTTAAAAGGGAAACAAGTCATGATAAGTTAACTAACCAGCTCCACTTGTTTCCCTGGTTTTAGACGTTCTTGGACTCTGTATGGCTGCAAAGGGATTACTTCTGGCATACATAACACTCCATAACACAAGTTTACCTTAGAGGCAGCCATCTTGTTTCTATATATGATTATCATTTACCTGATACATGTTTTCAAAGAATGAATATTTTGAGCTTCACAACATTTTTTCTTACGAATGATGATTGAAAAATATTCATACTTTTTATTTCGCTCAAATCAGAAGGAATTGTGATACTTAAGACTGACCGTTTCTCTGCAAATGTGCGAGACTGGGTGTATGCGCAAAAGAAAGTTGATATGATTTATTGCTTTGGAGAGAGTGTAATGTATACATGCACACACACACACACACACACACACACACACACACACACACACACACACATGCATGTACACACACACACACACACACACACACACACACACACACACACATTAACATAGTTCAGGAAGCCAAATGGACATTCTGATGTTTTATTTCTTTTTTTGTGTCGCATTGATTGGTGCCTTTTTTTCCTTCCTATATTCTTCTACCCCCACCCCTACCCTCTCTCTCCTTCTGTCCCTCCTTACTTCTACTCCTCCTCCTTAGTCCATGTTTTAAAAAGAAACTGTTACACACTACCCAAAGGATGCTGTTAAATTGTTGTCATTATCCAGCTTGTGATACTTCCTGTTGATGCTTCCAGATGATTCTTGTGTACTTTGCACAGATTTGTGATCGGGTAATCTAGATCATGTCCGCGTAATTGGTTGTGGTGGTGAGGGTTCAAGTTGCAAACATTTTGTTAAGTTTAAAAGTTCATGCCTAAAGGTAGGAATTGAATCAGGAAAAAAAGATTAAGTTTGTCATCTGCAAAGCAGATAAAATGAATGTTGTCATTTGTTAGTCCATTCGTTATTATGGTCTGCACGCTCTACTTTTGTAAATGCGTCTTGGTCACGAAATGTGAAGTGGGTCTGTGTCTGTGTGTTTCCGTTTTGTTTTACTGCAAACTGCTGGGTTGTCTAAGGAAGAGGGGTTGGTTAGTTCTTAATGTGTTTGTGTCTTTTGTTATTTTACAAATGAATCAAGAGTACAAATGAATCAAGAGTTCAGCTAGGGGAGATCATCTTTGTAAGCTGATGGTCACAGAGAATGAGGTAGTACTTAATATTTACCTGCCCCCAGTGACAACAAGGTAGTGGTTTAATGGATGTGTGTGGGCAAGTGTTTTTAGCTCAATACTTGATTTGTTTTATTGTCTTTCTCTCTCTCCCAGTGTGTGGCTTTTTCTGCCTTGCAAATGTACGTCCATGAAATTACATTTAAGCATTATATGTATATTCAGACATGTAACCTGTACACAGATATATCCTTTGCTATGAGGCATAATTGTTGTGGATGCAAGCATACTAAACACAGTAGCTTTCTAACATGGATTTTTATGCATTATGTTATAAGCAGATACAGTTATAACTTTCAGACAAATGAAGGTGTTTCTTTGTGCTGGAGTCACTCCTTGTTGGCTATTGAAGATCAAACATTATTGATCCTGCTGTGACCAAGATGGGGAAAACTTGTTTACATTTTGTAGAATGTAGAAAAGAGATCAAAGTTGCTTTGTTTGGGGAACAGGATTTACTTTTTTGTTTTCTGCTTTTGCTCGTCACCCCCAACTCGCCCCCACCCCCCTCCTTCTTACATCTCCCACCCCCATCAGCTTCCCCTTCCTCTCTTCATCTCTTTCCCTTTCCCCGTGTTATTATTTACCTCTGAGTAGTTGTGAATAAACGTTATTTCCTGAGTAAGATTTTTTTTTCAGTTATTAATGCAAATGATTGTCAGGAACACAAATTCTTAAAATGCTTGTGATTGGAAGAACTGTAAATGATAAGTGCGTTGCATAATATGTAGTGTCTCATTACCATTGACCCTCAGTATGCTGTGCTCTTGAGTACTTATAGTTTATCTTTGGTCATGTCTTGTTTTTAGCTTTCTCTTGCAAAGTGATGATTAAGGTGAAATCTTGGGGAATAGACTGAAATTTGTGCTAAACAAAAAAAAAAATCTTTCACTTTTGGATAAAATTGTGAACTTATGGCCTTTATTTGTTTGGCCAGGTTGCTGTTCTTTTAATGTGCATGAAAAAAAAATGGATAACAGATCTTGCCAAGTGGGTTGTCAGGAACACAAGTTCCTAAAATGCTGGTGATTGGAAGAACTATAAATCATGTCTCAATATCATTGACCCAGAATACGCTGTGCTCTTGAATGCATATTTTATGTCTTTGGTCATGTCTTGTTTTTAGCTTGCTCTTGCAAAGTGTTAATTAAGGTGAAATCTTGAGGTATAGACTGGAATTTTTGTTTTAAGAAAAATCTCTCAGTTATGGATAAAACTGTGGACTTATGGCCTTTATTTGTTTGGTTTGGTTGCTGTTGTTTTAATGTGCATGAAAAAAAATGGATAGCAGATCTTGCCAGTTTTAAGCACCAATCACTCCAGTAAGACTAATTGTTCATCAGAGTTGTTAGACTGCTGCCTTGAAGTTGGGGCAGTTTTACTAATCTTGTCATCATGGCTTTTTCTTTTCTTTTCTTTGATAAGTGTGTGCACAAATAATCGAAATTTCTGCTGGCAACGGGCTCTGGCTGTTCTTTCTATACATGTATATACATATGGCTTTTCATTGGCTTTGTGTGTCATTCATTTGTTTACATTTTGTTTGTGTGTTTTTTTTTTTTACTCGGGAGCAATAAATGAAGCAGCAAGGCTAGTGCATACAACACGGCCTGATGTTGTCTTCTTTAAGGATGTCAGTAGTCAAAGTGGTACGTCATGAGTGGTTGCATGTTTTTACATTGATACATCTATGTACCCTTTTTTTTTCATAGAATGGCTCTTCGTATTTTAGTGATTTTTTTTTTTCAACGTAGTGATAGCTGTACTATGTCCACGTATGATCACCAGGGCTGTAAGAAAAAAAAAACTGAAAGAGAATCAAACTTTGATGCTTGAATTACAACACATATATGGTTGTGAGAGTTATTGTCATTTAAACATTTTTACCGAAACCCCCCCCCCCCCCCCCCCCCCCCCCAAAAAAAAATCTGCTTACATAAGCTCTGAGCAGTATACATTTGACCAGTTAAAAACACTCATCTGCATTATACAGTTGTGAAGGTAACCAGAAAGCTGCAGGTTCAGATGATTAAATTTGTTGTATTTCAAAATTGCAAAACATTTTTTTTTTTTTTTATGAAATTTAGATATTTTTTACACATCAGACTGAAACGAAAAAGAAATGGTCAAGTTAACTGAAAGACTGAAAATAGGGTACTGCATATTTTACTGAAAAGAAACTATTTTCGAAAAAAGAATACCAGCCCCACTTACAGCAAATTGAAGTCTTTCCGCATTAAGAACTATATTGAGTGTATACCGCATTCTGAACAGCAAGGAGTCATAGCACATTAAGGACTACGTTGAGTGCCTACCACATTGTGGACAGCATGTAGTTCACACCGAACTACAAACTAGATAGAGAATTACAGTCAGTTCATAGCACATTATAGACTACATTGAGTTCATACCACATTATAGAAAACTTTAAGTTTGCATCACATTGTGGACAACTTTGAGTTCATATCACATTATTGACTCCATTGAGTTCACAACACACATGGAGTTTACACCACATTATGGACTGCATTGAGTTTGTGTAACATTATGCGCTACATTGAGTTCATATCACATCGTGGACCACATTGAGTTCACTCCACATTGTGCACCCCGTTGAGTTCATACCACATTTAAGTTCATATAGAAGACTACTCTTGAATTCATTATACCTATTGTGGCCCATATTGAGTTCATAGCATATTTTGGACTACACAAGAGTTTGTTCAACATTGCTGAACACTTGTCCAGAGCTTCGCATCATGTACAAGACAGAGAATTATCACGGTGTATTGGATGACAAGGGAAGTCATGGTTCTGCATGGAGCATGCATTTGAAGCACACGCAAGAATCCAGGGGACCAATGACCAAATTCTGTAAAAAAAAAACAACAAAAAAACATGTGCTGGCAAAAGTTTAAGCAAACAAAAAAAAGTTTGGCAATGTACTGTGGCAATATGCTTTCCAAGAGAGTATTTTTTCACATAGGGAAATCTGTTGTGACAGGGAAGTTATACAATATAGCACTGAAATTAAAAAGCACTTAGAGGAGAAAAATGAACGGGTGAGTACCTTTACAGGAAAATTTTCGGAAGATATGAACAGTAACTGTCTTTCCTGCAAGGTTTTGATTATATCGACAGGTGCTAGTCTAAGGCAGACTAAGTGGTTTCACATGAATGGTGAAATCACCCATATTTTACTTTGATTTGGCTTTTAGGGGTGTTGCCAGAAAAAAATGTAAACAGTTTTTGTGTATACACATCAGAGACAACAGCAGCGATGGAACACACAGAGAAGAAAGAAAAAAAATGTATACTGACACCATTGAAAAAAAAAAAAATCAACAGGTTGTATTTATTGGACCTACCACAAGCATAGTAAGAAGGACAAGTAAGTAAGCCACTGTACTTTTTCCTATTGACATGCTGTCAGAAGGTTGAGTCCCTTCGCATGCTGCATAACCAATGTTTCATAGAGCAACCTCCATTTCTTTAAAAAAGAGAGAAAAAAGAAATGAAAGAAATAAAAAGATAAAAAGCTGCAACTTCTGTGAACCGTGGGAGGGACTCAAACTGGAACTATTAACAAACAAAAGATGACAGTTGTTCTTCTTGGCAGACTCATACTTGCTGATATGTATGTGTGAATAAGCACACCACAGCCCCCTGTAAAATAACACTGTCAAGCTTTCTTTTCAGCTCACATTGGTTATTGTTTCCAGAGAGGTATAAACTCTGCACAGGCCGTTGTCTGCTGGTTTTCTGTCTTTTTGGCCTATTCTCTGGACTTTGTTCTGGAAACTCTTTTACACTTATATCTCATCATAATTTGTGACTTGCCAGCTTCTTTGTTATACTCTGGCAACCAGGCAGTGCAGGGTGGATGGATGCAAACTGTCCATTCTGCAGTATGGTTGCCTGTGTGGTATTTTCTTGTGTATTTTTTGCTACATTTGAATGTTTTACATTCATATTTAACCTTTTTTTTTAATCTGAAGTGAGAAATTAAGAATGTTTGCTGCTCTCACTTTTGCTCAGTCTTATCCGTCTCTAAGATTTTAAAGAGTTAAGCTACCTTGTCAGGAATAATTTTTGTTGTTCAGGATGTAATTTTTTTTCTTTCTTTTTTGCAAGGTGTGACTTTTTTTTTACTGTTATGAGTTTCACAGCTCTGAAAAGGACTCATGTGGCAGGCTGGAGTTTGATGATAAGAACTTTAAACTATAAACTTTCTCTTGAATTTCACATTCAATTGCCGCCACAGTGAATGGCATGATATACCATTATAGTAGGACTTGGTCTTAAAATAGACACGAGGAACCAAAAATTCTCTGCAGAGTTATCTGAAAATGAGACGGCACTCATTGACAGCAGTAATGAGACTTTCTTGCTTATGTTTCTTTATCCACTTTTGAATTCACATTTTCACTTACCTTGATTGATAAAGAAACTGTTCAGAAAAATGTCTGCTGTCTGAGGTGAAATGATGGTCAAATGGCCTCCAGACAAAGAGAAAAGATTGATTTGATGTTTACTATTTTAGTAAGTAATCCAGTTTCATTCAAATTATGCATCTTTTCCTTTGGATACTGATGTGTTTTTTTTTCACGATTAATTTGTTTTATTAGGGTAATATGAAAAGGCTGGATTTGTATATGAATGTTTGTTAAATCTTAGTCCTCAAATCAGATGTCACACAACATGTATAAGGCACATATTCAGTGGTCTGTTCCTCAGCCCAGTAGAAGTTTGAAGACGAGGGAATCCTTCAAGACTAGAGAACCTGTGACAGTACACAGTTACAGATACATACATGTGAGCAGAAACCGGTGATGCTGTGTGCATTGAAACCATCTCAACAATGTCACTTTCCTGTCTCAGAAAGAATTCCTTCCAAGTAGATTCCACACATACTTGCCAGGACATTCATGCATTAGAATGTCAGTTCATGTTTGGGGTTTGTTTTGTTATATTGTTTGAGCAAACACACACACACACATAAACACACACTCACATGCACACACACACACACAAACACGCACATACATGCATACACACACACACACACACACACACACTTCACACACACACACTGCACGGGCGCACACACACGCACACACACACAAACACACTGCACACACACACACACACACACACACGCGCGCACGCACACTGTGCACACAGACACGCACACGCAGAGTCTTACTGGCACACACTGGTCTCTTGCACACACACACGCATCTCTCTCTCTCTCTCTCTCTCTCTCTCTCTCACACACACACACACACATGGGCACCCAGGCGCGTGCAAGTACAAATAAGTCCACATGTTTGGGGGGGGGGGGGGGGGGGGAGGAGTCGATTCATCAGAGAAAATATTTATATGTCAGTTACTTCAGAATTCATGCTGGAGATAACAAACTGTGATTCGGACAAACTGTGTCAACTGTTGGCTGTCTGGAACTTTACAGGAGGGATTTTTTCCCCAAAGAAAGGAACAGTTGGGTGAGGTTCATCATTCATGATGTTCAGGGTTTACTTACCTGCTATCCTTTGATCCTATCATTGAACCAGTCACTCAGATTCAATCTTATCATTGAACCAGTCACTCAGATATAATCCTGTCACTGAACCAGTCGCTCAGATATAATCCTGTCACTGAACCAGTCACTCAGATATAATCCTGTCACTGAACCAGTCGCTCAGATATAATCCTGTCACTGAACCAGTCCCTCAGATTGTAATCCTGTCACTGAACCATTCCCTCAGATTTTAATCCTATCACTGAACCAGTCACTCAGATATAATCCTGTCACTGAACCAGTCACTCAGATATAATCCTGTCACTGAACCAGTCACTCAGATATAATCCTGTCACTGAACCAGTCGCTCAGATATAATCCTGTCACTGAACCAGTCCCTCAAATTTTAATCCTGTCACTGAACCAGTCCCTCAGGTTTTAATCCTATCACTTAACCAGTCCCTCAGATATAATCCTATCACTGAACCAGTCACTCGGATATAATCCTGTCACTGAACCAGTCACTCAGATATAATCCTGTCACTGAACCAGTCACTCAGATATAATCCTGTCACTGAGATAAGATAATGTTGCTTATAGCCCAGCCGACCGCAAGGGGCCACATCAGGGCCGTCACCACGTTAAAATCAACTCACAAGTCATTCATTCACACAATTCTTTAAAATACATCGAAAAACCATCCGAAAGTTTGTTAAAAATCTTTCCACTGTAAAAACTCAGATCCGATGAAAAATGTTAATCTCTTTCAAGAACTCAAAGATGGCATCAGGTGGGACATCTCTGAACAAGGTTTTCATGGAATCTGCCGTAAAATGTTTGTGTCTCACATCGTGCAAGTCCCAACACTCTAAAAGAATATGTTTCATTGTGAGTGGCACATGACATGGAATGCACCACGGAGCTTCTTCACTCTTTAAAAGGTACGAATGGGTAAAATACGAATGGCCGGTGTGCAGCCGGCACAGAACTGTTTCTTCTTTACGACCACCAGACGCAGATGGGAGGAACTCCTTAAGGTTTGGACGGATCTGAAAGAGTTTGTTATCCGTCTGTGTATTCCAATCCTCCTGCCAGAGGTCTCTCACATAATCGTTAATTTTGGGTTTCAGATCTGAGCAGGGGATATATATGTTGGACAGTTTCTCTCTTGTGGCATTCTTGGCTAAACGATCAACCATTTCGTTCCCTCCAATGCCAACATGACCAGGAATCCAAGCCAAAATAATGTTGTAACCATCCGCTTTCAACTTGGTCAAAAGTTCAAAAAAGTGTAAAAGTTCTGGGTGCTGAAGGTTGCGGCCAGCTATGGCCTCCAACGCTGACAGTGAATCTGACAGAACCAGAAAGTCCCTCTTCTTAGATTGTGAGATTATCTTCAATGCCAGAACCAGAGCAGTAAGTTCAGCGGAATAGACAGAAGCATCTGGAGGTATATGTTCTAACAGTATCTGAGAAGGAGCCCCAGGGCAGTAGGCTGCACAGGCCACTCCATCCTCAGACTTGGAACCGTCAGTGAAAATTTTCTGATAAGATGGAAATTTTGAACAGAGGTCAGAATACAATGCCTTGTATGCCAGAGAGCTGGTAGACTCTTTACGAAAAGCTGCAAGATCAAAACAAATCTCTGGTGCGAAAAAGGTCCACGGAGGCTCATCTGGAAACTTGGAAAAATCGGACACAACTCCTAAGTCCAGACCTGCATTCCGCACGTGAGGCTGCATACGAAGACCAAACGGCGGAATACAGTTAGGGTTGTTTTCAAATTTACTTTGGAACGGAGGGTCAAAAACACAGTCATAGGCAGGGTTTTCTGGTTCCGAGAACAGTCTGATATAATAATTCAGAGACAGTTTCAGCCTGCGGTTGGACAGTGAGGGTTCACCTGCCTCTGCATACAGGCTGTACACAGGGGTGGTGCGGAATGCTCCAAGACAGAGACGAAGCCCTTGATGGTGGATAGGGTCCAAGAGTTTTAGGTAAGACGGTCTTGCAGAGCCGTACACAGCACAACCATAGTCCAGTTTGGAACGGACCAAGGCTCTGTAGAGGTGCAGCAAAGTTTTCTTATCAGCGCCCCAGTCAGTGTGTGCTACAACCCGCAGAATATTCAAAGCTTTCTGGCAAGAAGTTCTGAGGTTTTTAATGTGGCTGAGAAAGTTGAGTTTCTGGTCAAAAATAACTCCTAAAAATTTGGCCTCTTTGACAGCTGGAATGGGAGATTTCCCTATTTGAATTACAGGATCTGGAAAAAACTGACGGAAATTATGGAAGTGAATGCACTGTGTCTTTGTAGGAGAAAAAGCGAAGCCATTTTCATCCGCCCACTGATGAATTTTATCTACACAAAGCTGGAGCCTGCGCTGGACACTCGGGTACAGGCTTCCAGTTGCGTAAACAGCAAAATCATCCACAAACAATGAGCAGTCTGAACCCTGTTGAACAGATTTAACAATGTTGTTGATCTTGATGCTAAAGAGGGCAGGAGACAGTATGCTTCCTTGCGGAACACCCAACTCCTGCTCATGAACATCAGAGAGAGTGGTGCCAACCCGGACCTGAAACTGTCGTTCTGCCAAAAAATTTTGAATGAAAAGTGGAAGATGACCCCGAAAACCAAGATCATGGAGATCATGAAGTATCCCAGATTTCCAGGTGGTATCGTAGGCCTTCTCCAAGTCAAAGAAAATAGCCACTGCGTGTTGTTTGTTCAGAAAGGCGTTCCGAAGCGTAGATTCCAGACGGATCAAATGGTCAACTGTGGTTCGATGTTTGCGGAAACCACACTGTTCTTTCGCCAAAAGGCCATCGGTTTCGAGTTTCCACATGAGTCTAGCATTGACCATTTTCTCCATCAACTTGCAGACACAGCTGGTCAAAGCTATGGGACGGTAGTTTGATGGGTTAGAAAGATCTTTTCCAGGTTTGGGAATGGGAATGATGAGGGCTTTTCGCCAAGAAGGTGGAAAGAAACCAGTAGTCCATACATGGTTGTAGACATGTAGCAGGATGTGCAGACCTTTTTGCGGAAGATGTTTCAAAAGTTTGTAATGGATTTCATCTATACCCGGAGAGGAATCGCTGCAAGAAAGTAAGGCAGATTTCAATTCGTTTAAAGTGAAAGGAAGATTGTAGTCTTCCATGTTATCTGATGAAAAGTTGCAGGGTGATTTTTCTTTGAGGGCTTTGATTTTGACAAAACTGGCTGATTTGTTAGAAGAGGAGGAATTCTTTTCAATGGTTGAAGCAAGCAGATTAGCAACTGCTTTTTTCTCTGTTATTAAAGAGTCAGAAAACTTGAGATGGTTCACAGTGGGACAGGTGTTCTTCCCTTTGATTTTCTTGATGATTTTCCACACTTTTTTCTTCGATGTCTTGGATGTGAGACTTGAGCAAAACTGTTTCCAAGATAAACGTTTACTGGTCTTATATATGTGTTTGGATTTGGCCCTCAGTTTCTGATGTGCTCGAACGTTGGGCATCGAAGGTCTGCAAGAGACCCGACGTTGAGCTCTTTTGCGGGTTTTGTTAATTTCCTTGCATTCAGAGTTGAACCAAGGAACTTTTGGCATTAGGGGCTTCTTGGAAGATGTATGGATGGTTGACTTTGCGCAATTCAGTATGAAATCTGAAAGACTTCCTGCCGGATCTTCACTTTGCAGGATCTTGTCCTCTTCCAGATCCATAAGAAACTTAGTGGCAAAGAGGTCCCAATCTGCTTTGTTGAAATTGAGGCGTTCTGGTAAAGACTCACTCTCTGCGTTCGTATACCGAAGCAACACAGGAAAGTGGTCGCTACCATGCAGGTCCTCATCAACCTCCCAAACAAAATCCAAAAACAAAGATGGGTCACAGACAGAAAGATCCAGACAAGATGTGGTGCCATTAGCGGAGTGAAAGTAAGTTGGCGATTTCCCATTCAAGACACACAGATCAAGCTCCGAAAACACTTCCTCTAAAAGCAGACCCCTTGGTGATGTTCTCTCACTTCCCCATAGAGGAGAGTGGCCATTCAGATCCCCCAACAGCAGGAAGGGTCTGGGAAGCTGCTCCAAGAGCGAAATGAGGCCCCGTTTAGTGACGCAGATATTTGGAGATAGATACAAACTACAGACAGTAACTGTTTTGTGAAGAGTAACCCGAGCTGCCACTGCCTGCAGCGGAGTCTGCAGAGCAACTGGGCTGTACAGAACAGAGTTGTGAATGAACAAAGCTACTCCGCCAGAAAAGCCATGTTCAACAGATTGTGCAGGTAGGTTTAGAGAGCTGTAGCCGAAAGTGAAAAAGTTTTGTCAGACTTTAGAAGAGTTTCTTGCAGTGAAACTAGCATGGGCCTAGCCTCACGGCACAACAGCTGCAATTCTTCAAAATTGGAAGACAGTCCCCTAATATTCCATTGCAAGACTGTATCCATTGTGGATGAGGATCTTAATCATCCATGTCTATGTCCTCTTCCTCTTCGTCATATAGAGCATCAAATGTATTTTGTAATTTCAGCTCCGCTTTTTTCAGTCTGTCCGGTGGAATTTGATGTTTCTTCTTCCCTGGAGGGGAAGAACTCAATGGTTTTGATGGCGTTGGTGGAGGCTTTCCCCTGCACTCCACCAACGCCACTTTGCCCGACGCCACTGTCGGGGCTCCTCCCTTGGGAGGTGGTCTCGGCTTGGGGGCCGTCTCGGGGCGACCCCCTTGCTGGGCAGCCCGCACAGCTGCAGGCTTAGAGGATGCACTGGAAGTGCATCCTCTGGTGGGTTTATGGCCCCCACCAACGGCCGTTTTCTCTTGCGATGTTCTTGAAGTCGGAATACATTTCAGAGGTTCAAGACCACATGGGTCTGTCTGAACGCCTACTTCTACCTGAGGTACTCTGAGCGATTTTTTGACTACTGTCGAGAAAAGAAGCGGGGTTCCCCTCTGCTCCTGCACCAGCTTTTTTGCTTCGAAGAACGAAATCTTTTTTTCTGTTTTAACTCGCTGGATTTCGCTTTCGATTCGCCAGACAGGGCAGTCTCTTGAAAAGGAAGGGTGGTCACCATCGCAGTTCACGCATTTCGCGGATTCGCATCCACCATCATGAACTGCTTTGCTGCAGGTGGCACACACCTCCTCTCCCGGGCATCTCTCTTTGACATGTCCAAAGCGTTGACATTTGAAGCACCTCAGTGGGGACGGCACATACAGGGCTACTTTCACTCTCAGGTACCCCACCTTTATGGACTCTGGAAGAGTCGGTTTAGCAAAGGTGAGGAACAGAGTGTTGGTAGGTTTCCTCTCCGCACCTTTCCGAAAAGTCGCCCTCCTGACCTCGACCACTCCCTGATCAGCCAACTCAGCCTTTATCTCTCCCTCAGATATCCCGAACAATTCTCGGCAACGGATGACGCCTTTCGAGGAGTTGAGACTTTTGTGAGCGGACACCCGGATGGGGTAATTTACAAGGCTTTCGAATCTCAATAAGTTGTCCGAGTGGACTTTTCGGTCGACCTGCACCAGCAAGGAACCATCCCTCAACCTCTTGACTGATTTCGGCTCTGCGCCTGCAAGACCTTTCAGCCCCTTTGCAACAGCAAAAGGACTCAACTTAGTAATGGGTCGCTCGCTGTCTGCCGACTGGATAATCAGCCAAGAGGGCCATGCACCTATCCTATTCCGAACTTCAGTGTCAGAATCCGAGTCCGTATCCCTGGAAGGGTCGGAACCCAGTTTTCTTCTTTTTCCTGTTTTTATGTTTATTGAGGCCATGAAGGTTTTAAATACCGGCAGAGATAAACGGTCACCCCAGGAGAGCTGCCGTGCTGGGGAAGGGACAATGGATGGCCATAGAATGGCGTCCGTGAGCCTGGTACCGTCCCGCATGAAAACCAGACAGTGCACCTTAGCGACTGAATTGGGATCAGCCACTCAGCCCCTCGCCAGGTAACTGTAACTTGGGCTTCCCCGCTGCTTACGGCAGCGACTCAAGTATCAGAGAAAAAAAGAGTGTGGAACAGAAGGCTTGAAGGGGAGACGAATAAAGAAAAGATCCATTAAGAAAGGCAGAAGATAGAATAGGGAAAAGGTGGGTTACTATTTGTCTGGGCCCTCACTCCTAACCTTTCTGACATGGGAAACCCTACCAGGAGCATCAATTCCTACCACGTAATGCTTGGCCAGTCAGCAGCTTGGCTATACAGGCCTAGAAGCGTTCACGACAACTAACCATCTAGTCGACTATCGATGCCCCCGTCAGCAAAGCCTAGAAGATCACTGGACCACGCAAGCCCTCCGACCACGGCAAGGTTGCAACCCCCGGAATTCCTGTCACTGAACCAGTCACTCAGATATAATCCTATCACTGAACCAGTCACTCAGATTATAATCCTGTCACTGAACCAGTCCCTCAGATTATAATCCTATCACTGAACCAGTCACTCAGATTATAATCCTGTCACTGAACCAGTCACTCAGATATAATTCTATCACTGAACCAGTCCCTCATATTATAATCCTGTCACTGAACCAGTCCCTCAGATTATAATCCTGTCACTGAACCAGTCACTTAGATTATAATCCTATAACTGAACCAGTCACTCGGATATAATCCTATCACTTTTTCTTCTGCATACACAGGCTGATACTCCTGCGGACACTCCCTATATGGACAGGCAAGTATTAATCCCATCTACCCAACAAAGGGAGTG